>CM060902.1:1279380318-1280636818 GCA_030737815.1 Allium fistulosum | reverse complement strand
CCGGACCTAGCCGCGCAAGGGAGACTCTGTCGAAATTTTCCGTGAATTTAAGACTTAGAAAATTTTGTGAAAGTAAAATTATTTTCAACTTTTATTAAACTTGGACATGGAAGATTTAATTGTTTATAAATTGATATATTTTATTTTAAATACTTAATTATGTAAGTTTAAAGTGTTTACAAATTGGTTATTTATTACCCACAAAATCCAAATGCAGGATGAAAATATTTACAAAATGTAAGATTTATTTACAAAGGGAAGAATGCGAGTTTTTGGAAATATTTATGAATGAAGGATTTACTTTTAAATTAACACAAATAAGTTAAATATAGGTTTGGTTATTCTCTTGAAAATTTAAGTCATTTACTCGTCAAAATTTCCAACAAAAATTAAGTTATCATAACAAATAGACAATAGTTTAACTCGTTGTTTCAGTTGATAACAAAGTGTAACCATGAAATAGGTTCTTAGTTGATTATCAAAGTTTATTAAAGTGGTATTTCATTTCATTTCAATAACAAATCAAATCAAATAAGTTAAAGTGGAAATTACCGAGGAGGGCCTTGTAGCCAGGTCCAATTATTTTGTAGGACTCGAGTTTGAAATAATAAATTTCCAGGACAAAAACACAAATACGGTTGACTTTCAGTTCATTCTCAAATCCAAACGTCTCGCTGTTTTTCAAAATCGATCAGGCGCGATTTTTTCACATCGATCATGTGTGATTTTCATCAATCGAGTGCAATTTTTTGCTAATCGATCAGGCGTGATATTCCTAAATCGATCAGGGAGGCGCGTTTTTCCCAAATCGATCAGGAGATTTGCCCAAATCGGATTGGTTACATTCAAGATTTTATATCACGTCGGAAGAAAGTGTCGATTGCTGTTTATGATTTTGTTCTTCGATTTCTTTAGTTCTATCTATGGGATCTGAAACTCGAAGTTCAAGCAATCAGTTAATGGATCTTGGTGGTCAAAGGTACTGTTTTTTATTTTTGTTGATTTTAAGGATATGTTCTGTTTGTTTGTGATAAAAATTCATTATTTTATGTTATTATTTTATGCTGTTCGCTGACAAATTATTGTCTATAAAGAAATTTTGGTTGATACTGAATGTGACAATTAGTTCTTGATTTCTTATTTAGTTCCGACAATGCTTTTTGGAAGAACATAAAATCTATTATGGGAAAGTTAATTTATAGGATGCACCGGTGATTTTTAATATGGATGATATTGTCCTTTTTAATTCAATATTGATGCATGTAAAGTATTATGCAAAAGATAATTGGTTTTATCTTTTTTTGAATACTGGGCTAAAAAAGGATCTGGCATATATTAATTAAGATTTGATGTAGTAAAACATTTTTACATATATTAATTAAGATCTGATGTAGTAAAACATTTTTACATATATTAATTAAGATCTGGTCAACAATTTGATTCTGCTCTTGGATTTCGTCGAACAGTTAGTGCTTATATTGTTTGAAGAATGGTTTTAAAGTACAGTATATTAAGAATTGTAAGGAACAGTTGAGAGTTTGATGTGCTATAGATGGTTGTCCTCTTAGGATTCATGCTTCAAATTAAAGCAATTATTCTTTTTGTTTACAGTTGACAGTTCGATTTGCCAAGCAATCAATTTCACCTACTTATTTTTTTGTTTACATTTTTTTTGCAGGTGTGATTCATCTGTTATAGTTGTGTTTGATTTCAATAACAATTGTTTTAGTGCTCGTTTTGGATTGGATGCTTATATTTGTTCTGTTAGGAATAGGATTTGCGAGGAGTGGATTAATTTTAGTCCATTATGCTTTGATATTTTTTATATTCGAGAATCAAAGACTACCTTTGTTGAAACGGATAGTGATCTTCAAGCTGTATTGTGTTTGTCTTGGTTTAAAAAGGAAGAATTTTTGGTATTTTTTCTACGGTTGAAGATTGATTCAATGGATAATTTTGTTGTTGAAAGTAGCAAGTCTGGTTCAGTAGTTGGTAGTGAGTCAAGTAATAATATAACTGATGATGATTTAGATTCTGGTTTTTCTCAACAAAAGGATTTACATGAGTTGTTGAAGAAGAATTCAAATATGGAATTTTTTTACTGGGGTTGGTCAATAGTTTTATTCTGCGATTGGATTCCGTAGAACGGTTAGTGCTTATTATTTGAAGAATGGGTTTAAAGTACAATATATTAAGAATTGTAAAGAACGATTGACAGTTCGATGTGCTATAGATAGTTGTCCTTTTAGGATTCATGCTTCTTGCAAACTGAAGCAATTGGACCAATTGTTTGTTAAAAACATTCAGCTGAATCATACTTGTGGTGGTGGATTTCGTTCGCTTGGTAGTCCAACTATTAATAGTGATCTTGTGAAAAGTCTAATCTTCAATCAAATTCATGATGAGCCAAAAAGAAAAACGAAGGATATCATTAAAAGTTTTAGAAGAGATTATGATGTGGAACTTAGCTATTATTTTGCTTATAAGGGTAAGAAATTGGCTATGAATGATATTTACGGTGATGAAAAGAAATCTTACAATGATTTAGTTTGGTATTTGAAGGCATTGGAAAGAAATGCATTGGAAAGAAATAACCTAAATAGTTATTCAAGTATGGATGTGGATTCTAACACTAATCAATTTGAGAGAGTTTTTGTATGTTATGAGGCATGTATATTTGGATTCAGCTATTGTCGTCCTATGCTGTTTTTAGATGCTACCTTTTTGAAAGGGCGAAGTGGTATTTTGATGGCTGCCACTGCAAAAAATGGGAATCAAGGTACTAATTTTGATCTTTTTTTTTGGCTGTTGTATTTACTTTGTACTGTGTGCATTAGTTCCTTGTTATAAATTTTTGTAACATAGTACTATTTCTTTAAGTGATTGTTCTAGTGAATTTTGTTATGTTCATACTGCATTTTGGTTAAGTGATTAGTCTACTGTTATATAGTATTGATTCAATTCATTAAAGTTTCTTTTGCGTTAGGGCTTAGCATGTAAAATTATTGCAGAAAATGAATTTATGTACATTTGATCTAGAACAAATACTGTAAAAGATTTAATGTTATTTAATTTGATGTACAAAATGTTACTGTATACAGGAGTTAAAACAGATAAATGCATTTATCTTTTAAGATAAAGAATTAAATAACATATTAAGCCGTACTTATATATCATAGTTACTACTACATGTTAAACATATTTATCATTTTTCTCATTATTTGAAATTCTTGCATAACGTATAAAAATGATTTAAACAGCATATAGAAAAGATAATAGCATATATCTTTTAGAAGTTCAAATATAAGTCTTTGTATTGTATGCATGAATTAAGTATTATATCTTTGCAATTTTTACCCTTCCTGCATAGACTACACATTCAAGTAGCAAAAATTAAAAAACAAAAGGAAAAAAGGATGAATTGTCTCTAGCAAATTTATTTTTCCTTTTTTATTTGGGCCAAGGGCATAGTGTTCATGTGATTGCTGTGCAGTTAATGCCCCGCTATATCCCCGCTATAACTCCGATATATCTTATAGCGGATTCCTACCGCTACGATTTTTCCATATATCCCCAACATATATCCTTTCCGCTTTAATCCCCGCTATTTCCGCTATATCCCGTTATTTCCGCTATATTCTGCTATTTGCGCTATATCTTCTATAAAAAATTGGATTGAAAAATTATATTTATACGCTATAAAAATTATGAAATTAATTAATTTCATTGAATTTTTGATATATGTTTAGAAATGATAATACTCTAATATTCTACTAAATTAAATTAAGTTATATAACAGTTTTATGTTCATTTACAATACATTTGCATATATTTTTATTTAAAATTATTTTTGTATTAATTATAATTCAATTGATGTTAATTTTTCACATAATTACTATCTATATATTTGTAAAAACAACAAGTATGGGATTTATATGCTATTTTAGATTAATCCGATATATCCCGCTATATCTTCGCTACATCCCCGCTATGACTTTTTACACCTCTACCGCATTGAATACACCGAGCGCTTTAACTGCATAGTGTGATTGTTTACTATTAGATAATATTGTTTCAAACATAGTGCATTATTTTCAAATGTACATTAATAAACAGTGAATTATTATTTTTTTGTTTTTTTTCCAGGTTTTTTCCCATTAGCAATGGCTCTTGTTCCCAAAGAAAATGAAGAGTGTTGGAGTTGGTTTTTGAATCACCTAAAGAATGATCTTAGTTGTGATAGAATATTAACTTTTTTAAGTGATAGACACTGGGGTTTATTGTTAAGTGTTCCAAAAAATTTTCCGAATAGTCATCATTCTTATTGTTTGCATCATATGCAAAATAATATTGCTAGCATTGTGAAAAGTGGAAGGGGTGTTTGGGTAGCTCATTTACTTGAGCGTTGTGCTATAGCTTCTAATCATCATGAGTTTGAAAAAGCCATGTCCAAGTACAAAGAAATTGGAGGTGCCAAAGCTATAGAGTATTTGAATGACAAACCATATGATCATTGGGCCGATTTGTTTTTTCCGGGGAAGCGATATGGTGAAAATAAGTCCAATGTAGCTGAGAGTTTTAATTCTTGGATTTTGGATGAAAGAAGTTTTCCTGTTACTGCTTGTCTTGATGAATTAGGGTAAAACTTATGATGCAAATGTCTAATCGTAGAGAAGAGGCATTAAAGTGGACTAGTGTGCTATGTCCGAAAATGGAAGCTCGTTTGTTAAAATTGAAGGAAGAAGGATTTGGGTGGAGTGTTTCTAAATCATCTAGGTATGTATTTATATTTATTTACATGATGTTCACAGTTTCTAAAAAATGATAAATGCATTTACCTTTTTTCAACCTGCTATGTAGCATGTGTTATGATTTCATTTTGTTGGTGTCGCTTGTTACGTATTTTCTCTTTGTCTGCATTGAGGCTTATGATAATATGAATACTGTAAGGATGAAGTAATATAAAGCAAGTATCATTGTGGTGTTTTATTTTTGAGATATTGTTATGGTAAAAAATAATGTTGTGCATAGGAGTATGATGCATTAGTGTGTACGCTTAGGGTTTATTCACATGCATGAGTGTTTTATTTTTGATAGTATTTATGGTTTTTGGTATAACTGAAAGCTGTGACAAGATATTTTCAAGTTTATAAATTTATACCTTAACAGTAAATATATAATGGAAATATTGAGCAATGCTCACATGCAGAATTCATGAGCAAACATACATTATCTTTTTTTTCTTCCCTTATAGCATAGCTTCTGCGATCTTTAAGAATATGAACAATATGATTGTTAATTTTTTTGGTTTATGAGTCTTAATTTTCACTATTAGTTCACTGCACATGAATTGGGTCTTATTTATTAGATAGATTAGAGAGAATATATTTAGTGCTAATAATCCTTTTTTGGAAATGCAATCTGTTTATATATTTTACCTGTTTTTAATTTTACATTTTGTAGGTATATTTTTGAAGTTCATTCCCCAACATCTCAAAAGGTTGATCTTAAAAATCGCATTTGCAGTTGCAATCAATGGAAAGTGACAGGTTTTCCTTGTGTGCATGCTTTGAAGTGTATTTCTTTAACCAGAAATTCTGTTTATGAATATATTGAGAATTACTTTACTGTTGAGTATTATCTAGCTTCATATTCACATTTGATCAATCCTATTCCAACTTTTGATAAGGAAGCAATTGAAGCTGAAGAATCGTCTATTGTTCTTCCTCCTAAGCCTGTTCGTGGAGCTGGTAGGCCAAGGATGAATAGGATTGAAGGGGCTGATTTTCATGCTAAGCAAAATAGATGTGGAAAGTGTAAAAAACTAGGACATAATAGAAGGGGGTGTTCTTTTGAATAATTGAGTTGATTGTTTTAGTTCAATGTATTTGATTGGTTGTTCTATGAATACTTTGAGTTGAATAATTGAGTTGATTTTTTTAGTCCAAAGTATTTGATTTGTTCTTGTATGAATACTTGGTTGTTGTATGAATACTTTGAGTTGAATATTTGAATAATTTCATATGTTGAATTGGTTATGATCTGATTTTGATTATTTTTGGTTGTATGAAATTATTTATGTTTAACCGTTATTTGGAATACAATGTTGTTAGTTATGTTAAAAAAGATAAATTGATATTTCTTTTTAATTGTTGTGTACAGTCTGTTTTTAAAACACAGTCCTGAGAAGAGCTCACATGGTGTACTCAGCTATGACCTCAGGTTTCACATTAGTAGAGTCTGATCCAGGTGTAACCATGTTAGGCTTCAACAAAGTACCTTTTAATAGGACTTTGTGCTCGTTTAGGGCCTTGTAGCATGCAGCAAGCACTCTTTCAGTCACATCTGCACATCTGCCAATTTCAAGGCCATTCAATATGTTAATTAACTTTGTGGAACAAACAATATTAAGGTTCCAAATGAACAATCCAAAAACAGGAACAGGTTACTCTTTGCTAGCATTTCACGCATGAAGTTTTTCTCATTAATGAGTGTTGAGTATAGCATAAAAAGGTAAATCATGTTCTCTCATGAGCTGATTTATTGCTAATTAACAGTAGCGTTCTTGCTTTTGACCCATTGATTTTGTTTAACAAGTAAAATTAACAGAGAACTAACCTGTCAATGTTATGGGATCCATCAACAAGAATCTCAGGTTCGACAATGGGAACAAGCCCATTTCGAACCAAATCATCTGTAAATCCACGATTTTCATGCACAGTAGTAGGAATACAAATCAAACAGAACAACTGGAGATAAGTATGACTAGTATATTGCTACCCAAAACATACTGTCAATAAAACATAAATTCGTTTATCTTTTTAACAGAGCATTAAAAACATTAGCCATTACAAATTCACTATCAATTACCATAATTTCATTATCAAATTTAAAATCAATTGTGTAAGTACTTGCTAGTTAACAATATACAAAAGCAACATAGACTGAAGTGATTATGTAGTTAATATTTCATTTGACAGATTCATTGGTTCTAGACAGTCTTGCCTTCTTGGTTCACAATATCATAACAGTTTGACAATACATCCCATGGTACTTGGCGGACTGGAGATCGATAGCCTCTACAATCGGGGTAATAGCATTTCTGATAGTAGCCACCTCCCTGGAAATCAACAATGTACATAACATGATTACTTTTATGTTCTCTTCCAATTCGTTCACAATATCGATTTTTGGACATGCTATAAATTATGTAGCCATGTGCAGAAAACCAGTACCACCTTCTTACTTTACCCGAAATATTTCCATGAGAGGCAAAAGATGAAATTTTATCATCCAAAACTGGAAAGGGAGATTTTCCTGAACAATAGGACTTAGGTATATTGCTTCCATAATCATGTAATGACTTATCTCCCTCGGTGTGGGTGCTATTATCATTGACCTCAGATTCAAAATGAAGAATTTTGCAACAGTCCAGATCCATTTTGCACTCTAATAGCTTATCAAAATCAGCATCTATTCTGTAAATAAGTGATTTGATAAACACTTGTTCCTCATTCAGATTCTTACATCCAAAGCGTCCGCTTGGCAGGAGTAAAGAATTCTTCCCTTCTTTTGATGAGAAAGGAAGACGAAAACAACGATTACGGGTATAAACTCCAGTATCAACAAATAGAAGCTCTGTATTGTCTGATGAGCTTGAATCTTTTTTGATGTACAGTTTTTCAAACTGTGGATCACTTACTCTTAAATTTATTATACGTGAGCATACCTCAGAGATGAATGTTCCAACATGCGAGTTGTCTTTGAAGGCAATATTTGGGATATGAATGATCACATGTCGAGAGAACTTTTCTTCAGTAGATGAATCAAGCTCTAAAACCCAATCTTGATTTCCCTGGATTTTGTATTTGTCATTTAGCAGTTTGAAGGTGATAGATATCAGAATATCTACCATTTCATCGGCATTTTTTCCAGTGTTAATCTTTTTATTGAACTCCCGATCATAATACAAGTGGCAAGGCAGTCCGACTTGAATAACCTCATAATGGTGGCGTAACTTAGGATTCATGGTTTTGTACCTTCTCCAGAACTCATCATATGTAGAAACAAGGAACCTTCTTTGTGCAGTCAAATGATCTTGGTAGCAAAAAACGTAAGTGTTTGCATGTGTTTGGACAAATCTTAAAGCTTCTTCTTGTCTAGGAAAAGTAGCCCATACTACATCTTTTTGCTGTGTAGAACAACGAAATTAGAAAACATAATAATAAATATAAAACTATAAATTATCAATAACAGATAAAAGGATTTATATTTCTTAAAAGAGCAGTAGAAACTTATTTTTAAGATCAGTTACTACAAATTCACTATCAATTACTACAAATTCACATCAAATTTTCAATATCAGTTACTACAAATTCACTATCAATTACTACAAATTCACATCTAATTTTCAATATCAGTTACTACAAATTCATCATGTAATTCATCAGTAAATTCAAATATACTCCCTAAAATCTATGATCAATTTAGTATGAGCCTTTACAAATTCATCACCAAATTCATTATCTAATTTTTAACATCACCCATTACAAATTCATCATCTCATTCATCAGCCATTACATTTTTATGGGCTGAAGAAGAGCTGCAAAACTTGTCAAGCCAGCAGTATGGTTCGTCGGATAGTATTTGTGCAGCTATCTGTGCTCTGAATGCATTAACTTGTTCAAGACTAATTTTTTCTGTAGTCTGCATTCCTTGTGCCATTTTTTCCATGAACATCATCACAAAAATTCCGCAGTCGTACCTGTATTCTGAAGTTTAGTACTTTGAATATAATGATAAAACAGATTATCTTTTCTTTATTTTGATAATGAATTGTAATTAGTATTATGTTTATCTAATACTAGTATGTGAGAAAATAATATTATCTAATTGGTAATATGTGTGTAGGTAGTTATTGTGTATTGTGATTTTTTGTATAAAATTCTGAACTATCTTCAAAATTACCCAGTGCTTTGTTGAGCACAGTCAACATTTTTAAGCACTGAATTTTTCCTAAGAATTGTTTTGTGCCCTTCTTCTTGTAACTCTTTGTTTAGGTAGTTCACTGCTGATTTCTGCAAACAGTGAAGGAAAATTAGAATAAATATAAACACATTTATCATTTTTACTTTTTGTGTATTTTTACTTACCACATTAATGACAAATTTTGTATGTCCACTTCTGCAGGTTTTTGATCTCGTGGTCAAGTGCAGAGAGTCGTAGTGGTTCCAAGTGCATTCTCCAACAACTAGTTCTAGCAGGATCCAATGTTCATTGCCATGTATTGGGAATAATATGTTGCAACATAATGGATCTAAAAGTGTTCTTTTCATAAAAGGATTGAACAATTTTTTCTTGATATTTTCCAAGCTTCCATCCGTTGCGCTTTTCTGTAAAAAAAATTGTTTTAGAAAATTTATGTTGTATAAAAAAATGTTAATTTGAGAATATAGTTCACTTACTGTCATAGTTGTGTTAACATAGATAATGCTATTGCTTTTTTCTAGTTGCTTTGTTTTTCGGAACCAAAACAAATCAATGATCTACATTTGAAAAATAATATGGATAAAGTATATAAATTATAATGAAGGAAAGTTTAGTTTGTTGTACTTACTTGACCACAAATACTTTGTTGATAGAGGAGGTCTTCTATCATCATTTTTGTTATGGTGATGAAGTTTTCATCATCACAACTAAATGCTTCATTGCTGGAAAATTGGACGGTTGTTAATAAAAAAAATTAAGTTTAGTACGTACTATGTTGTTTGCATTTTTAAAACAAAATAGAAGCCTTTATGGAAGTATTTATTAAAAGTTAAAGATAAATTAATTTAGCTTTTTTAGTTTTGTTTAGGTTTTGTTTATTTTTGAGCAAGTGTGTGAGTGTACAGTATTTGACAGATATATTGATAGGTGACAAAACTAAAACAGAACCAAAACAGTACTAATAATTAATCTAATAGATTGTTGATATATAGTTTGTGTGAGTGAAAAGTAGTTTAATTACTTACTTGTTTCCTCCCAAAACTTTGAAAAAAAGTTTCACATTTTGTTGCTGTTCATCAGTTAGATGCTTCATGAGTGGACACTTTTCAACATTCTTTTGCTTCTTTTTTTGTTCTTTAGAAATGACATCTTCAACAACAATTGGATTTTCTGCAGCAATTTCTTGACTATGTTGTTTGATATTTTCAGATTTTAAACCATGTTCGGTTTCTAGAATGCAATTTTGAGTTTCCATCAAATCAAAACATGGAAAGTTAGCAGAACTATTTATATGCATCATACCAACTATCTTTCTTTTATTCGTACCTTTTTCAGCTTCACTTTTTTCTTTGAAATCGTTTTTTTTCTCCACATTATGCTCTTTAAAATTTTCCAGCTTTTGAAGTTTCATTTCAAGATTGTGGAGTCTTTGTTCAGCCAGTTGTCTTGAATGTTGTTCCTCATTCAGTTGTTCTGCCATACTTTTCATCTCAGCAGATAAAAAGTTCACTTTCCTCTCTAACTCTTTTATGCTACTAGAGCAGTCCGTAGCATATTTGTCATATTCCAACCCAGTATATATATTTTTTGAAAAAAAGTCTTTTTCCTCTTTAGTTACATTTGCAAATTTCTTTAAAATCTGCATGGAAGGTATTTGAAATTAAATTTGGACATGTAATATCATTGAAATTCTATGAAGTTAGAAATCGGAAATTATTAAAAATATACAGGTAAGAAAATTTCAGACACTTGATAAATGGAAACAACATGCAGGCACATTCATATGGGAAGGAGAGAAGACCAGGAAAATCTATAATGCACACACAATAGTCGTTACGTATAAATATAGATATGTAATTAAATAACCTACAAACTACATAAATTTAGAACACTATCCCTATTAAATAAGACACATATAAACATATGTACTCATATAATTTTGTTTATCAACAAATATATATAGTCCATTATGTACTTAAATCATATTCTATAAAAACATATATGCATTTATCTTTTTTAACTAGGGTTTAATTTAGTTGTATATTTTCTGTAATAAATTTAAATATGAGTAAATCAAGAAAAATGTTTAATATGTATAACTATATATCAAATATAAGTAATGCCTAAGTTGTTATTAAATCATTTACATTAACAGATAAATGTTTTATCTTTTATAGCTTTTAAGCATGGTAAAATTAATGATGAACTGTGGAGTTGGGCAGAAACTGAATTGTACTTAAATCATTATGTACTTATGTATATAAAATTAGCATACCTTGTCATTGTCTATTTCATTAAGGTCCAAATCTTTTAATTTTGACAAGTCCCATTTTCTCATCCTTGGGATTTTGCTTTCCAAATTTTCTTTTTCATCGATGATTTGCGTCCTTTCACAAAACCAATACTGCCAATAAGACCATGCAAATAAGCATTAACATTTAACATTTTTGTAAAAAGCATTAGTATAAATTTATTTATATTTGCTTAAAGTTTTTAAATCGTACCAGTAAGACCATAGTACATCCAGGTGTGCTTCTTGGATTAGCATAGTATTTTTGAACATTTTTCATGACATTTTCGCATATTTCTCTCGGCCAAGAGATTGAGTTCAATTTTTTTAAGTTTAACAGCTTTGATAAGAAGCCCCACTGCATGTAGTTCTGATTGTTAGGAAAGAAAAAGGTAATAATCAATAAGAGCAACAACAATTTGACTAAATCTTCATTCCCGTTTTCTTCCTCTATCATTTTTTTCAACCTTCTTATGACTGTCTTCTGGCTAATTATGTCATTTTCTTCGAAATTTGTAGTCAGAAACTCTGAAAAACTTTCCATTGCTGTGGCCTTATTTGAAGTTGGTATTGGAAACAAATCCTCTCCAGATAAATTCATTCCATATATAAGGCTAACTTCTTTAGGTGTGATTTTCAGCAGTTTGTTTCCAATTTTGAAAGCTTTTTCTTTAATACTGAAAGAAGTAATTAGTTGGTCTAAATTTGAAGCACTTTTCCGTATGTTTTGCCGTTCTATGCCATTGGTGAGAAACATATTAAAAAAGTTTTTGAATGGCGTTTTGTTGATATAACTTTTTGCTTTTGAAGATAGAATGTTTTTTTCCTTTACCGTCATCATAACTTTGTACACAACATCTAAATTACATCTGTATGTTCCACTGTACAGATGTTTTTTCTGTCTTTTCAGTCTGTTTTGAATCTCATATTTGTCAACATCATCTGACTCATTTGTTTCAATATTTATTTCTTCAGAATCATAACTTGCTTCATTTAGTTTTTCTGAAATTGTTCCTTCATCATCTGAGTTTGTTAGATGTTCTTTTTCAGTCATTTGTGAGATTTGCTGTATTGGTTTAGCTTCATCCTACATTCATGAAAATAATATCATTAATTGGGATCCTAATTTATTTATGCATATTCATGAAGATAATATCATTTTGCTCAAGAATCATAAATCACATAAAGTATAATAAACCCTTTTGTTGAGTAACTATGTAGTACTGATGGCTATTTTTTTTTCAAAGTATAGAAAGATAATCTGTTTTATCTTTTTTAGTTGTTTAAGTAATGGTCATTTAGAAATCTGAAAACTTAAAGAGAATGAAGCACAAAATAGCCATCAGAATATTATGTATAAAAAAGATAAATTCTTTTATCTTTTTTAACAGAGCATTAGCAACAAATTAGCCATTACAAATTAGTGATCAGTTATTAGAATTTCATCATCACAATAGCCTCGAAGTAATAACATGTACAACATGTATGAATGCAGTGCACAGTGCAGACTCATATGGTCAGAGAATCAAGCTACAACATTAACAAATAGTCAGATTCAAAAGTGACAGTACAAACAAGTGCACAGCATACACATAAACAAATGCAACATGAAAACAAATAAAGATCAATGCAAATGAAGCAACCAAACCTGACTGAAGTGTTCAGATATTACATATATACATGTGTGTAACATTAAGTGAATATGCAACATCATACACATTGAAACCAGAGTCCAACGCATACATGTCGACAAGATAAGAATGCAAGTGCAGACAAGCTACAATATCATAGACTGCATTTAAAGCAACAACTCAAGTCAGTGCACATCAACCCAATACAAACTACATGAAGTATATGGAATCTAGATTCCAATTTAATATGTATATACAAATTGAAGAGTACAACTAAATATTATACATAACATAAGTAGGAAAACAGTTACCAATGGAGTTGAAGATAATGGTGATCTCTGGCTGTGTTGATCGCAGAATGGGCTAGATATAGGTCTAATATTTATGCATTGAGTTCCAGCTTCATTTATGAATATGCAAGTTGTTTTTTGTATGAATAACTTTGATTTAGAAGACCTGGTGTGCATTTTTACGCTGCATAAAAATTGTCATACATAATGGAATGTTAGAAAGAGTGAAGAATAATTTTTTGTACTTAAAAGTTGATTAAGTATATTTATTTCGCATAAATCCTTCAGGACAATTGCAATTGACTTAAATTCAGTATTTATGATGTTATATGTAGTAGCTGATATAAAAATTTACCTAGGATTTATTCTGTATTTTAATGTTTGACATAAAAACATAAATGCTTTTATCTTTTCCAACTAGGGTTTAAATTAGTTTTATATTTTTTTCTAATAACTTGAAATCATGATAAAAAAAATCCTATCTAATAAGTAATTGTAAATATCGGACACAACTAGGGTTTAGCATGTAGTCTAAATATTTTACATTAATAGATAGATACGTTTATCTTTCTTAACAGCTAAACAATTACTTGTTCAGTTTAACAACTAGGGTTTAGTATCATCTGCAATTGAATATTTAGGTATGCTTGATTAAACAAATGTCGATTATGTTAAATTATAACAAGAACTAAAATACCTTAAATCCATTATAAAAGTTATTATCAGCATCAGTAACAATGAATATTTAAGTACGATTTATCATATAACTAAAACATTTACATCAAAATAAAATACAAGTTTAAGGTGATTGTAGAAATTGCTCGATGAAAGTATTATAGTTTAAGCTGAAATCGATGAAGCTGAAATCGATGATGCTGAAGCAGAAAAATTGGGAAGAGAAAATGGAATGGAAATTGGTACATAAGAAATCGATTTTGTTTCTAAGCCCTATTTTTGTTTCGAATTGGCGGCAGGTATGGATTAATGAAAAGTAGCGGGTTTATTTTCGACCCGTGTCCTGGAAACTAATTATTTTGAACAGGTGTCCTAGAAAAAAATTAGTTGATGCTAAGAGGCCCTTATAGTAAAAATTCCCTAAGTTAAAATGGTGCTTGGATTTCATTTGCTTACTCTCTCCATTTTTTTTTAAAATTTTATTGATATTTACAATATTTACATATGCTACCTCAAATAAATTGAGGCTAGATATATTACCCATGCACTGCCTTGCGGACTGATGTGAGGGGAATATAGAGCGTGGCGAGTGAACACACGAGTGTGAACACCTATTGACTGCAGGCATTATTAAAAAGAATTTTTATATATATACACCTAACTCAGATAAACTGAGGCCAGATATACCGATCGTGCACTGCCTTTCGGGCTTACGTGAGAAGGGTACAGAGCATGGCGAGTGAACACATGAGTGTGAACACCTGACTCTAGGTGTTAAAAATATATACATATATACAAATGTTTTTTTTTGTATTTTGTATTTTTTTTCTTTTTGTTTTTTTTTCGAAAAGAGAGTTTTGCAAAATCATCTTAGCACCATTTAACTTAGAAGACAACAAAAATGTTATATCCTTTACTTTAAATTCACCACTTTTTAAAACAAAGATTCTCAATTAGGATATATTTCATAATTATCATGTATGAATCTTCCTATATACTAGTTAAACCATTTTTATTTGTAATCAAACTTCATTTTTATTTTTGTTAAGACGAATAAATTTTCAAAAATTTCAATTTAATAAATGTGACGCCCCACCTATATGCTCACAATAACAAAGAGTATTAAAAGAAATACTGTCTATTATTACGAAGAATAAGGCTGGATAGGAGCGGCCATCCGTAGTTAGGCCTTACACTAGTATTGGTTACCTCGATAGGAGTGGTGTATTTATTTTCATCTCTGGTTATTACTCCCATCGACATACCCAATTCCAGTATAAAATGAACTACGATGGTTCATAATAGTTTAGGACAGTATATATAAAATAATGACACAGATTAGCTAAATGCGGAACACATCTAATATCAAATCTCATATATATATATATATATATATATATATATATATAACTGAAGGCAGTTACAATACATTTGATACAATACATATGATACAACTACAACTGTCGACTCTGGAAGTTATATATACAAGTACATTATCGAATAATATACATGAATACATATCAACCTAGATCAGATACACTGACTACTACAAAATGACGACGACTACTCCAAAAGATATGAAGAGACTTCATAGCTCAAGTAGCAACCCAAAGCAAGATATCTACAACCTGTAATAACTCAGTCTGACCCGAGTATTAAATTCAAAAGAAAATAATACATGCGTCAGTCTAATTCAAACTCAGTTATTAAAGCACAGAAGCAATACTAATTAAATAATCAATAGACGACAGTCACAATAAATCTCGTCTATCCAATCCTTTAACAAGGAAATTGTAAAGACCCGCAAATCCGTCTTCCGAAAACTCGACACCGATACGTCCACTGTACCAAATGTCGAAAAATCGAATGGCGAAAACGCGAAACTTTAGGGTTAAAAGAAGAGGTAGAAGAAAAGATAGAAGAAAAAGAAAGAAGAACAACACAGAAAACACAGAACAGGAACAATATCAGAATCTCACATATCGCAGCGGAACAATATATACTAGATAAATCAATAATCTTTAAAACAAAAGACTATATCAGTTTATACATACATCAATCATCAGAGTTTACAATAATGGACAGTTATATAAACTTGTCCTCATACAGAATACACAGCGGAATAAATAACAAGTACGATAGTACGCTTCGCCATCCAGCTCATCTCCAAAGCTCCAGAATATCCAGAATATCCTGATAACATAACTCTAGGCTGCCCGTGTGGAAAATTATGGGCACCCAGAGTTTAGAAAGGGAACAATAAACTCCAGGTCAGTCATGGTGACTGG
Organism: Allium fistulosum; assembly: GCA_030737815.1. Lineage (NCBI taxonomy): Eukaryota > Viridiplantae > Streptophyta > Magnoliopsida > Asparagales > Amaryllidaceae > Allium > Allium fistulosum. The sequence goes on along the minus strand of CM060902.1, from coordinate 1,280,620,656 downwards.
TGTGAGATCGTAAAACAGTTATTTTCGCAAAGAAAATAAAACAATTCGCAATGCTTTTGGAAAATGGAACTACCATAAGGCCTCCCGCCACACACACAATGCAAACGCAGAATTGGAGGAGATTTCTCCTTATGATAGTCAAAAATGCTTACTACGCAAAATCAGTTGATATTATTATTAATGTCTAGTGTGGAAAACATTTCGAAAATATAATATCAATCTTAGCCAACATACAACAATTGTTGTATGTCTACTATAGCTACTACGTTCAGTAGCAGGTTACCGCCACATTCCATAGCAGGTAATACAATTAAAAACCGTACGGGGTTCATATTGTTTCTTTGGATTTCCAACAAATGATCAGGCTAAGGAACTTCCTTATACCGAAATAGAAACGCCTCTGGAAAGACGCCCCGGATCCTAACCGGATCTCTGCAAACAAAAGGCCGACGCTACCTCATGCTCTAACCGAGCTGTAACTAGGTAACTAACACACGAGCTATGCCATCCCCCGGTCGTTACCGACCTTTATCCGAGGATCCACAATCACAACGCAACAGCCACAAAATATAATCAACATAGGTAAGATATCTGGGCTCCATACCATGATATCACCTTTTATCCAGAAGGAAATGGCATTCCCTAGGGGCGCTACCCCTACAAACCTTTGCCGCACATTCCTGTTTCGACCATTACCGGGTTGTGAGGCTCGACGAAGTCTCGTCCACAAAGCTATGCTTTTTCATAAAGCCACGCTTTTTCACAAAGCCACGCTTTTTCACAAAGCAACGCTTTGACCAACAACTGATCAATAGCACTTCGTGTGCCACATTACCAAATTGGGAATGTATCACTAGTAACCATCAACTACATAACCTCTAAGCTCGTACGTCTCAGAGAAGGGTGTTAAGCTAAGAGAATAAATTCTCCGCCACCAACAGAAATGTATTTGATAGAAACCAGCTTTACATCTCAAAGTGTAACGTTAGACACACATCCATACAAGTCCGTTCCGGGATCGAACGGAACCGAAGGCACTTCCAAAGAAGCCCTTGCAATCCGGATATTCACTAATCACGTCCGGACTTCCCATCACAAATAGAGTGATATAAATCTATATACCGGAGCAACTCGGTGCAGAGACATTCGACAGGTTGTCCTTTCATTTTCACAAATATCCGGTCTTCACACCGGTCTTCAAATGCAATCCATTCACGACGTATCATTATTCGGAATGGGTTATATGACACAAAGGTCCTCTCCCGGCTTAACCGAATAATGAGCGTTTGTTTTAAAAACAAATCAAGTGTCATTTCAAAGGCAAATATTGATATTCGGTTATTTAACTATCAACAACATTCACAACAATTAATCAATTTAAATAATTTTTTCCCAAATTATTTATTTTCAAAATATCTTCATAAGATATATACATTTTCCACACTTCACATTTGAAAACCAATTTCAAATCATATTTCACACTTCACATTTGAAAATCAATTTCAAATCATATTTCACATTCCCGTTTGAAAATCAATTTCAAATCATATTTCATACTTCACGTTTGAAAATCAATTTCAAATCATATTATGGTCCATTTAAACCAATTAGATAAATCCTTATCGATTTATTTCAAATTTGTAAATTTATTTCCACACTTCATCACTTTGAAAATCCGATTTCAAACCATATTTTCCACACTTTTAAAAATAAATCAATATTTATTTTTAAAACAAATTTCCCTTTCCTTTACAACTTCTATTCGGAATTTACATTCCTAAAAATCCACTTTTACCCGATTTTCAAATCGTTTTCCAAACATTCATTTTCAACCCCGAATCAACTTTAAAAATTGATTTCTCCATTTTATTTCAAATCCCAAATCGAATTTCAAATTGATTTCTGAATTTACTTCAACACCGAATCACATTTCAAATTGATTTTAACTTTTAATCCCAATTACCAAATCATTTTACAAATCGATTTCCAAATTTATTTTTCAACACAAGAATCAATTTTTGTTCAAACCCCAAATAAATTTTTATATCGATTTCACAAATTATTTATTTCAAATAGCCGATCAATTATCAATTTGATTTCAAACAAATTTATCTCCTTTTAAATAAATTCTTTTATTCTTCCAAACCATCTAAAATTCAATTTTTAATTTCAGAAATCCAATTTCATTTATTTCTGGTATCCAACGATACCAAAAATACATTCGGCTAAATTTTAGCTCTCAATACATTCAATCACAGATATAATCATACACAGATTATAAATAATCAATCAAACAACATATGAAATCAATTCAAATGTTTTGAGGAATCCTGTTGGATCCCTCCAACCTGTTTCCCTGCATCCACAGATGTTAGCACAATACCAATTCCACTTCGAGGTGGAATATCGTGGTATATGGGTTTTATAAAAATATCATCCGCTTACTAACGGCGCAATAGGGTCTCATCCGCTATACGAGGCGGGAAATCAATCAATCCAATATATACATATGCCAATATGTATATATTGCTGTATATATAGATATATCCTACTATATCTAATATCACATTCAAACAACAAAACAAACAATAACTGAAAATTCCACTTTTCAATTTTGAGTGAGAAGATCTCACCTTGGGTTTTTAATTTGCAATCCAATCCATTTTGACCATTCTTCACGGTTTCAAACCTTGTATAAACAATTTATACAATTTATTAATATCTGAATCAATTGACAATTCAATTTGCCATTTAAAGATTTTAATTCGACTAATAATTTTATTTTATTTCATCATAATTTTTTTCTTTCAACTTAACTATAAATATAGTCATTTACAGTTCAATATAAATTTAAATTCACAATACGCTGTTAAAACAAAAGCAAAAAAATATTTTTCATTGAAACTAAAATTTTAATTCAACTAAAAATTTAGTTTTAAACAAACTTTCTTTACTGTAAACTGCATATATTTACAAAACTGTTCTATATAGATAAAAATCAAATCTTTTTATATAAATCCCTAGTTCTTTCCAAAGTCTTATCTATATATATTTCTGCTTAAACAGTTTATAGCTATTGTATATATTATTTTTCTTTGAACAGTTAAATTTAATTTCCAGTGTTCATCACTTAGAATTTCAAAACAAAGGGAAAAACAAAAATTTATACCTTATTGTTAGAAAACTTCCCCCTAAGTATGCTCGAACACCCAAACTTCGATCTGCCACCGATGAATCCTAAATCGAAAACACAACCCATAGCTCCATCGCGATCTCGTCAGCTGCATCGCACGCGTGCTCGCCTGCTGCCATATTTTTTTGATTTTAACTGAGAGGAGGGAAGAAAATCATTCTCCCTTATTTTATTTGGTTTCGGCATGATTTCTTTTTTTCTTTGAACGATATTTCTGTTGAGTAGTGCGTTAGATTTGTAGAGAAATGGGGAGACAAGAGAACGTGATTTAGCAGAGGGTAGGTTGGCTTACTCAGGAGTAGGATGGCTGAGTTGAAAGAAGGCAGGCTGAAGAAAGAATCTCTGTTGGGTTGACTAATTCCAATTCAAATTCAAATTCAAATCGTTCAATAAAGTCAACCAAAAATTTGACTTCCTATCGAGGCGTGCCGCTAGGCGTTCGTAATGTTATACGCCTATTCCGAACACACTGGAAAAGGTTCCGAGTCCAAATTCGATCGTATGGAGAAGATAGCGTTTTGGACCAGTTATAATATTAAATTTTTGATTTAATTTCAGCGCGTTTGCTTATCGTACGGCCAAACGATCACTCCAAACATTACAAAAATTGAAATTCGATAATAATACCATATTACGGATCCAATGAAACTGGTTTCGTCGAATTCCGAGAGTGCGCCTCGGAACGCTATTTTTAATTATCGATTTAAACAATATAAATTCAAAACTGAACAAAACAGTTTCAATTTCAATTCTGAAACCTTTATTATCTTCGGTATTATCAATATAAATTTTCTAAGCCTTCAGATTATTTTTAATCAGCTTAAAACCAAAGATACAAATTTTTACCCAGTTTCAATAATTAAATTCAATAATTTAATCGCCCAATTCATTCTGATATTCGAATTTTAAATTAAATTATCATTCGAATATTTAAACTCAATTAAATATTCACTTTTCAAATGTCAAAAATTCAGGGTCGTTACAGAAATCGGATAACGGTAGATATAACACTTAACAGTGTTAAACAACAAATCAGCAAATTCAAATCATCAACAAAGATAAATGAAATTATCAATGAAGGTAATTTAGAAAACAACAGGATTGCCTAAACGGAAATTTTCAACAAAAATCCAATTATTAAATAAATAATTAGAAACTCATAATCTAATTATCTATAGATAATTAGAAAATCACAAAATGATCAAATCAAACCAAATCAGAATACAATTTCAAAATATTGAATTGAACACACAAAACAATTCAAGCAATTGAAATAACACTTAAAAAGTCAATACTGTGTGGCTGTAGTATACGCACGCGTGCACTACCTCGCCACTACAGTGATGAATTACACAAAAGCTCAATGAATCAAAATGCAAATGAATACAATGGTCTGTGCAATGCAAGACCCAATCTAAACTGCAGCCACCACAAGAATGCAAGGGCAGAACTACAACAAGAACTGCAGCCACCATAAGATCACAAGGGCAAGATTGCAACAAAAACTCAGATGCAAACACATTCAAGGCGCAGTGCACATCAAACCAGAGAATACAAACTATGGCACAAAAGCACCAATACCAACAGAAGCATAAATGAACACAACCATATGGCGAAACTCAGATCAACTAAGACTAGACAGTCCATACATGTCAACCAGACAGCAAGTAAGGTCGACAAGTACTTCATGTACGTATGCACATCTGGATGCATGAATAACACTCAGTGGCAAAATATACGAAGTCAACATGTATGCAACATGGAATTGAATTGGACAGTATAACTCAAATGCAAACTGTTGAGTTCCAAGAAAAGAAACTACAACATCAAGTATACATGGAGCAATGACCAGAAAGTAAAACTCAGCAGTGTGCATATGGAGACCAAAGTGCAAAAGTGATGAACAGTGCACAACAAATTCAAACTACAATGAACAAGTAGACAGGACAAGTGCAGCAGCCCCAACTCAAATGAACACAGCAAAATGCACAAAGGTCACTACAACATGAATACAAGTGCAGAACAAAACAGTGAAGCAGTAGTACACAGGGAACTCAAGTCTGGACTAAATGCCATCATATGTTATTGAGCAAACAAGTGCACAGATGTACACAATCCAGGCAAAGCAGGATGACCACAAACTCAACAAACATATGTATAGCATGAAGACATCAAGCAAATGGAACCAGACCCAAATTACAGTATCACTAAAACATGGACAATGGAGTACATAGCTACATGAAGTCCAACAGCAAATGAACATCAAAAATGAAAACTGCAAACTGAATCAGCATGTACAAACTAGCATCAAAATACAACAAAATAACAGTGACAACAAATGTATAGCAAGTTCATCCAAGCTTACAAGATGATATGCACATACAAAATCAAAGTCATGCACAGGTCAGAGACCAAAGAATGGCCAGAGACAAAACCCAAAGAAACAATGCTACAAAAGGTACCAGACTCAATTGAATCAAGTACAACTTCAAGACCAGATAAATAAAACAAAGTATAGACTGGCATCAAAACCAATTCAGCAATCAAGTACAGTAAGCACAAAAGCACAATCCAGTCCAAATGCAACAACTGTAAACAAAGTCGAAATCAATGAGACCGAACAACGTGTAGCAGCAGTTACAAGTGACTCAGGCAAATGTACAGAAGCAATAACAACACTAAGGTTCAACTGGAATCAAGACAAATCAGTGCAACCCGAAGTCAGCAGCATCAGGACAATGAAGAATCAAAGTCGAAGCCGCCCAGAATTCAGTTTAACAAAGAAGTCAAAAAGAAATCATCGAACAAAGTCAAATATAGTCAAGCCGTGGCCATCACGAAATGAATCAACCCCGTGATTAACAAGCAACAAAAATATATACGCATATGAACAAGTCGTAAATCATTAAATACAGTTCCATGAAATCAAATGGTCGAAAACATTATCAAGTCATGTAATCGCCTAAACAAAGTCAAGTGATTTTTGAACTAGATGTGAGTGAATAAAATCACTCACCTTTTTCGACGAAACTTGAAGGAGCCGAACGCAACTCGAGAAAACGAACGATCGACAGCCTCGATCGAGCTACTGAAGTCAGCGTTTTCGAATTGCAAAGCCCTATTTCTCAAGCAAAAGAGAAGAGGAACGAATGCCAAAGGAGGTCGCCATTTTTTTTCTTGTTCAATTTAGGGTTTTAGATGAAAATGAATAAGGGGAACGAGTATAAATGTTATCACGGCACCAAGCAAAAGGAACGTGGGCCAAGCTTGAATTTCATAAAGCCCACATAACCCCATAACAAAATTATAAAGAGAACTTCAACCGATAAAAATCCCTTAACTAATATTTAAAAGAATTTACACCCGATCAAAAATTCCAAACAGTAATTAACAACCAATTTAATCATCATTTGATGATAATTAATTGTTACTAAACCCCGGGTTGTTACAGACTCCCCTCCTTATAAAAATTGCGTCCCCGCAATTTTCATAATTAAAGTCGTCAATAACAATTATTTTTCTAACATAAACTGGTTAAGCTAGAAAAATAGAGGTCGAGAACACAAACGCCAAAGAAATCTTTTAATTCCATAAAAGAAATTCACAAATCCTCAACAAAATCTAATTATCAAATAGATAATCAGAAATCTCAAATCAACAAATATCTAATTATCAAAAACGATAATCAGAAAACATCAAATATCTAATTATCAAAAACGATACTCAGAAATCTCAAATCAACAAATATCTAATTATCAAAAACGATAACCAGAAACAACAAATATCCGATTATCAAAAACGATAATCAGAAATCTCAAATCAATAAATATCTAATTATCAAAAACGATAACCAGAAAACATCAAATATCTAATTATCAAAAACGATAATCAGAAAACATCAAATATCTAATTATCAAAAACGATAATCAGAAAACATCAAATATCTAATTATCAAAAACGATACTCAGAAATCTCAAATCAATAAATATCTAATTATCAAAAACGATAACCAGAAACAACAAGTATCCGATTATCAAAAACAATAATCAGAAAACATCAAATATCTAATTATCAAAAACGATAATCAGAAATCTCAAATCAACAAATATCTAATTATCAAAAACGATAATCAGAAACAACAAATATCCGATTATCAAAAACGATAATCAGAAATCTCAAATCAACAAATATCTAATTATCGATACGATAATTAAATCTCATAACAGCAAATATCTAATTATCACAAATGATAATCAGAACTCAAATCAGCAAATATCTAATTATCGATATGATAATTAAATCTCAAATATCTAATTATAAAAAACGATAATTAGAAATCACAAATATCTAATTATCAAAAACGATAATCAGAAATCACAAATATCTAATTATCAAAAACGATAATCATAAACCACAAATCAACAAATATCTAATTATCGATACGATAATTAAATCTCATAACAGCAAATATCTAATTACCTGCAGATAATTAGAAACAACAGTTATCTAGAAATCAATTAAGATAATCTAGAAAATCAACATAAACGGTTGGATCGATCCCATCAGATGGCGAGTTTTAGCTACGCCGCACGTGCATCAACAAATGGCCGAAGCCTACCAAGTACTGTCATCATAATTTTGGCGCCCAACAAATGACCCGAAGGTCCGTAGAGTGACCCGAAGGTCTAGTGCTGGTATTTGACCCGAAGGTCCATCATATGACCCGAAGGTCCAACATATGACCCGAAGGTCCATCATATGACCTGAAGGTCCAACATATGACCCGAAGGTCCAGCAGAGTGGCCCGAAAGCCCAATAAATCATCAGAATCATCAAACAGCAGATGTTTCAATTAACGAGTCTGGAATTACCGAAATAGCAAACGCACATGTCTCATACCACGTGTTTTACTAAATCGTTTGATTCTCTTCATCGTTTCCTTGAAAGTGCAAAATTGTGTATTTTAAATAAATACATTTTACGTTCTCAAACGGACAAGTCCGGAATTAAGCGAAACAGTAAAAGTGAGGGTTCATAGTCCTCAATTTTACTGAAGCGTTTAAATCTCTTCCTCATTCTTTTGAAAGCGCAAACTGTAAAATTTTGTATTTTAAATAAATAACATTTTACGTTCTCAAATGGACAAGTCCGGAATTAAGCGAAACAGTAAAAGTGAGGGTTCATAGTCCTCAATTTTGCTGAAGCGTTTAAATCGCTTCCTCATTCTTTTGAAAGCGCAAACTGTAAAAAAATTAAAACAATTTTCAGAACACGTGATTAAAACAGCAACATCTGTAGCAATTTTGATAAGGAAATCGCACTTCTCAAAACACCGAAAAACGGGTATCAAATCAGCATTACGGAATAACCGCTTGAAAATCCACTTTAAAATTTGACGGTTACTGAAGTCACAGCGACAGTATTTTTAAACATCAAAATCTCATCAAAATAATTCACATCAAAATATAATACCAGTGAATTTTCATTCATTAAAATTTTACAAAGCACCGTGCTTCAAAAATTTAGCACCGATGTAAAAATTCCGTTATAAAAATAACGGCAACTAAATACGTTCAAACCAAACACCGGTTCAACGTAAAATTAATGTGGTAACATGCAACTCAAATCTGCACGTACACTACAAAATGAACAAAGAAATCACTAGATTATATCTTCAATGAAGATAATTTAAAACAGCAAAATCTCAACAAAAATCACATAACTGCAATCGCTTCGAATCCTCAAATTGGATTCAAAATTTTCAAAGAAACAAAACAAACACATCCATGTAACAACACAATGAAATTTTATTTCATTTTCATATTTTGATTTTTAAATCAAAAAGGTTATCAGCTGTATTCAGCGAAGACAGTCTCTCTGTTTCCGCTGCGCACTCTGATAAACAGAACACAAATTACTCAATCATCAAAACACAGTTTCACTATTATTTTTAAATAAAGATATTTAAAAATTTCATCATAATTTCAAAACTTTAGTTTTGACTCAAAGCACAACTAAAAACATTGACAAATAGTTGTAACACATGTTCCATCTAAGTTAAGTTTTATATTATTTCCATAAACCCCAAGCTCTAATACCAACTGTGACGCCCCACCTCTATGCTCATAATAACAAAGAGTATTAAAAGAAATACTGTATGTTATTACGAAGAATAAGGCTGGATAGGAGCGGCCATCCGTAGTTAGGCCTTACACTTGTAACGACCCGCTATTTTGGACCATTCAAATCGACAATAAATCCACACATGTCTGACTTGAATAATTCAAAATATCAGATTGTTAATTTAAATTTGGCAAAACTCAGCATATGCAGTAAATAAATCAATCACAGACACAGAGTAATACAATAATACACAGCGGAATAGATAAAATAGTAGTTCATGAAGCTACTATATAAACATCAGAGTTAGAAATAAAATACAACAGAATATCTCAAATGCAGTGAAATCTCCAGTACAACAGATGACTTCTCTGGACAAATCAACTAGAAGAGCTGAAAGCTGAGGCGATAGTGGAATGACCCTCTCTTTTCTACCTTCATTTTGTAAGGATTTTTTTTTTTACAAAGTGATATATATATATATATCATTTATTAACAAACATCTTTCCCAGGGTCATTTTCCTTTTTCCAATGAACAAACTTTATCCAGGATCAAAAGTTTTACCAATATAGATATATCAGTGCAACCACAAGGATATGCACACACATATGAAGATGCATGTGCCCCTCTTGCTTAATCAGGTTATGGCAAACAAGAGGTTACATTGATTGATTAAATTTAATCAATCCCTACATAGCTTTAATTTTATTTTATGTAATAAAATCTTATTCATATAGGTAACAGTATGATTTTTAATCCTTGATAGCTTGCTGGATCCTTTATGAAATATGATCCATAGAAACCAGATAATTATATTATGATTATCTATAAAATTAATAGTGTGGTGCCTGTGCTCTGAAAATGATATAAGCTTCTATCATTTTCTATGTTTGCTTTTCTATAAAATCTGCCTTATATGCAAACTCATATCTGGGATATTTTTAAGTGAATTATCGTATTCTAGAAGCTTGATTCCTTGATACCAAAATACTAGACTAAATGAAATGCAGTCCGGGGTGAGTTTTCTGGGACATATGGATACTCAGCAAAGAAAAACATGGGTTAAATAGACTCTTTGTTCAGGCATATTTCAGAGGGTCTTAAAATGCATTTTGCCCAAAACTTTAGTAAAAAGAAATTCAGATTCATGTTAGAATTACAAAGGTACTGGTGTGACAATATCTGAACAAATCATGTCTGAACATGTATAAAATTACTAATATGGATCAAACTTCACCCTCCTATAAAATCCCTATTATGGATCTAACTTACAAAATTATAGATAAAAACTTTTCAACATTCCAGATAATGAAACTCAGATATTTTAAATTCCAGTTACAAGTCAAATTCTTAAAATACTTAACCAAATATCCAACATCACTTAGTACTTACTACAATGGAATTTTTTTTAAATATCAATACATGCAAATTTCTTCTTTTAAGCTCTTATCTATCTAATTCTAGCATGCTATAATCTTCTCCTCAATGCCTTGCTTCTACTCCTACCTAGAGGCTGCTGTTCCTGAAAAAGCATTTGAAGCTGCCTCATTTTAAATGAGACACCCCAGATGCCATTAGCACACTAGGGTCAGACACATGTCTGGTATGAGAAAATCCACTAAAGCAATTAATTAATTAAGTTAAAATTGAATTAAGTACATATACATAAAGTTCTGCCCTTTGAAAACAAGTAATACTTGTGTGCATGTTCTGTGTCATTGTGCATGTGCACACTTTAATCTTTCTTTCCAGAGACTTTGTATAGATATGGCACATACACTCAGGCATACAATTCAGTCATAAATCAAATAATCATTCACACCAAACAGAAAAATATCCAATATGAGTTAAATCATTTATTCCCTCCTCATATTTCATTTCTGGGAAAACTCTAGTTTCTCATCATGTCAAATATTCTTCCCTTGATATATTTATCTACCCTGGTCTCATCTGCAATTTTATGAATCAATGGACACACTGTAATGAACTAATTCACTCCATTACACAAAGATCTCAGGACTTAAACAAGCCATGTGTCAACTTGTATTACTCAAGAACACAAGTCATTCCTGCAGTAATCTTGACCCCATTTCCTAATCAAGTTCTCAGGTACTTTCTCTTTTTAAATTTTTCAGGGCAAACCCAATCAGTGAGTCATTTTACAAAAACAAGCATTCATCTCATAGAATTCCTCATCATTCACATAAACAAACAGAGGTAATCAAGCAATTTAAGTATTGGTACTTATTAAAACATGTTCTTGCAATTTTAAGGAGATATAGACAACTAACATTGGTTTATGGCTCTATGGGAAGATTTTATTGCAAACATCTGTGCTTTAGTTAACTCAGATTGACCAAGCTTCCTAAATCACAAAATCTATTTGCTAGGTGGTTATTGTATATTTTCTTTGAATCAGAAGTATCAACACATAGGCAAGCCTATTGCACTCCTAATTCCTTTTCATCTTAAGCCTCAGCACATATACATGTATATTGCAGCCCATATGCTCATCAATTCTTCTGGGTTGAGCCAAAACCAACACTACTTGCTTATATTCAACATTTTATTTTCTGGGTATTTATTTATATTTCTAACCAGTATCATATCAGAAAGAGATCTGGGTTTTTAAGATACTTATTCATGCATACTGATCATATTTAGAATATTCACAAAATAAAACAACCAGAACAACCATCTAGCATTAAAGCATCCTTAATTTCTGAAAGACAATCACATACACTTTTAAGAAAAATTAATTTATAACTGGCTGCCTTCATTAGGACTTAGTGCCTTAAGTTGTTGAGTGAGTTTTCTCACCTAGCTCTCTTCTTTGCTTCCTTAATTAGTTGATAACTTCTGCCTTTAGCCTCAAGCTCTTTTCCTTCACTTGCCTTATGTTTTATATGGTGTTTTTTTTCAAAGTTCTTTTTGAGAAGGAGAGGAGGCTGCTGCTTATAAATATACAGAGTTCTCCTTAGGGTTTTGGGTATTGGCTAAAGCCATTTTTGCCCACCAGAAAATTATGTTATCTGCATTTATTTGAACCCAAGATTCTACCCTCCCCGGCTTAATTTGGTGAAGAGAAAAGTGGTTATCTACTTTGGTTATTTTCAGAAATCTTGCTTTTCCATAAAATGCTTTTTCTCTTGTCTATTTGCATGCTAAATGTGTGATCTGATTTCCAGCAATATTATACACATATTTCTTTCTTTCTTAATTCAGCCCATACAAAATACATTTTTGTTTTCCTCCCATTTTCTATTTTTAGCCTTTACTTTATTATCTGGTGTTTCCTTTTTATTTATCCACCAGAGGAAAAACATATTTGTGTGTTTCATCTTACTAGTTTAAATTCTAATACTTAGTTAGTATACTTACATATATGTTTTACAGACAATAACTTATATACATATATACATCTATATTATTTTATACTGATACACATATGCACATGTATACTTAGTTATATTTTTGCATATAGCACATTTGAGGGTTTTTTTTATTTATCAGTAAATATATATATATATACATATACATATATATATATATACATTTTCCATACATAGCATCATGTACTCATTCATAGTATCCAGGGATCTAGCTTTACTCATGTGTATTTTCTGTTCACAAATGCACATCATTTTATTATACCACATCAAGCTATCTCATCTTTCCCTTAAACATGGTTTTAAAAACTACTTAAAAATTATTTTAATCTTATTTATATTTTCCAAGATAAATTCCTAAAATCTTGGGTCATTACATACTCCCCACCTTTTAGGAATTGTGTCCCACAATTTTTCCAAGTTTAAACCAGAGAACAAGTACTCCTCAACCACTTAGATTTCTAGTTCTATGATAATAACTAAAAATACATGCATCCAAAAGAAAAGCAAATTAAAAAAAATTAGATTTACCTCTAATCTGAAATAGCTTAGGGTAGTTCATCCTAACCTTGTCCTCTAATTCCCACGTGCAATCAATGGGATCAAGACTCCATTGTACTTTCACAAGTTTCAGTGATTTATTTCTTAATTTCTTCACATCCTTTGCCAAAATCCCTACTGGATCTTTTTCATAAATCAAATTAGGATTTATCTGCACTTGGGTTGGGGTCTCCAGAATTTCTGCCTTGTCATGTACCCACCTTCTCAGTTGTGATACATGAAAAACATCATGTATGCCTTGCATGTTTTCTGGCAATTCCAACTTATATGCCAAGGAACCAATTCTTTCCAGAATTTTGTATGGTCCAATATATCTTGGGGTTAACTTGCCTTGTTTCCCAAATCTCAGCACATTTTTCATAGGTGAGATTTTGATGAAAACAAAATTTCCCACTTCATATTCTACCTGCCTCCTTTTCCTGTCTGCAAATTTCTTTTTCCTATCCTGTGCTGCTGCCATTCTTCTCCTTATCAACTCAATTTTCTCCTTAGTTTCTTGTATGTACTCAGGCCCTAAAATAGCCCTTTCTCCTGCTTCTACCCAACAAACAGGTGACAAACAAGGCTTACCATATAAGGCTTCAAATGGAGCCATTCCTATGGTGCTTTGATAGCTGTTGTTGTATGTAAATTCAACTAGATGAAGATAATCTTCCCAGTTGCCCCCAAAATCCAATACACATGCTCTCAACATGTCCTCCAAAACCTTGTTTACTACCTCATTCTGCCCATCTGACTGAGGATGGTAGGCAGTACTTAAACATAGTTCACTTCCCATTGCTTCTTGAAAGCTTCTCCAGAATTTTGAGGTGAAGATGGTATCCCTATCACTCACAATGGTTTTGGGAATTCCATGCAATTTTACCACTTCCTTCATAAAAATTTGAGCTAATTTTGGTGCTGTCCTTTCTGACTTGACTGGGATGAAGTGTGCTACTTTGGTTAGCCTATCAACTATCACCCATATACTTGTATTTCCTCTCTTAGATCTAGGCAGCCCATCTATGAAATCCATAGATATATCTTCCCACTTCCACTGTGGTACACTAAGAGGCTGCATCAACCCTGATGGCCTTTGGGTTTCAGCCTTGACTTGTTGGCAAGTCATACATTTGGCAATGTATTTAGCTACATCTGGTTTCATCCCCTTCCACCAGAAGTCTCTTTTCAAATTTTGGTACATTTTTGTGGTTCCTAGGTGTATGGAGTATTTACTTCTATGATATTCATTCAATATCTCTTTCTTCAATTCGGTGTCCTCTGGCACACACATCCTATTTTGGTATCTCATATAACCATTTTTATCAATATGGTGATTCATCACTTCCTCCCCTTTTGAGAGGAGAATTTTCTTCTCTAATAAGTTTGCATCCTGTTCTTGCATTTTTTCTACCTTCAGAATTAAATCTGGTTGAAGTGTCATTAAGCTTAACTTCCCTTTATTTTCTTGTGCACCATGCATCTGCTCATCAATGTGCACACAACCATTCTCCCCAATTTCTAACTCAGTTAGCAAAGACAAGTCCTTAAATTCTTCTATCATCATCATAGCCAATTTAGCATGCTGTCTACTTAGAGCATCTGCAACTTTGTTTGCTTTGCCTGGTGTATAGAGTATGTCAAAGTCATAGGCAGCTAAGAACTCCACCCATCTATGTTGCCTCATGTTCAAATCTTTTTGTGAAAATAAATATTTTAGAGACTTGTGGTCAGTGTAAAGTTCAAACTTAGTGCCTAACAAATAATGTCTCCAAAGTTTCAAAGCATAGATCACAGCTGCTAATTCAAGATCATGTGTGGCATACCTAACTTCATGGGGTTTAAGTTGTCTGGATGCATATGCAATGACTTGGCCTTGTTGCATCAACACTGCACCCAAGCCAAATCCACTAGCATCAGTGTATACAACTAATTCTTCATTTCCATGAGGTACCTTTAAAATTGGAGCATTCACCAATGCCTCCTTCAACTGTTCAAAAGACTTTTCACATTTTTCTGACCAAACAAAAGCTTGGTTCTTTCTGGTTAGGTTAGTAAGTGGTGTAGAAATTTTTGAAAAATCTTTTATAAATCTCCTATAATACCCTGCCATCCCCATAAATGACCTCATTTCACTCACAGTGCTTGGCCTCTTCCATGCTTGAATAGCCACTACTTTATTGGGGTTCACAGAAATTCCTTGGGCAGATATAACATGGCCAAGAAAATACACTTCTTCTTTCCAAAATTCACATTTTGAGTATTTTGCCTTTAAGTCTTTTTCCCTTAGTCTAGACAAAACCATGTGCAGATGACTTTCATGCTCTTCCATTGTTTTGGAATAAATTAAAATGTCATCTATAAAAATAAGCACAAACTTGTCTAAATAATCTCTAAAGGTTCTGTTCATTAAATCTACAAAGTATGATGGTGCATTGGTCAAGCCAAATGGCATAACCAAAAATTCATACAACCCATATCTAGTGGTAAAGGCAGTGTACTTGATGCTTGATTCTTCCACCTTCATTTGATGAAAACCAGATGCTAAATCTAGCCTAGAGAATATTCTTGCTCCAGCCAATTGATCAAAAAGATCATCTATTCTTGGCAGTGGGTATTTATTTTTAATGGTTACCTTGTTTAATTCCCTATAATCTATGCAGAGTCTCAAAGTACCATCTTGTTTCTTAACAAACACCACTGGTGCCCCCCAACAAGAATTACTAGGTCTTATAAAACCCTTATTTTATAATTCCTCTAATTGTTTCTTTAATTCTTTTAGTTCATTTGGCCCCATTCTTGTTGGCTTTTTAATCACTGGGCTTGCTCCTGGAACTAAATGAATTTGGAATTCCACTGGCCTATGGTTTGGAACACCATTAACCTCCCCAAAAACATCCAAGTATTCATTGACTATGGGAATTACCTCAATAATATGTTCACTGAAATCTTTACCCAAATCAATCAAATGACACAATTTTCTTCCCTTGGACACTTCGCACAAAATTGTGATCCTCTGGCTTCCATGGTTTTGCAATGATATGGTGGATGAGTCTAAGTTAATTATGGCCTTGAATTGCCTTAACCAGTCTACTCCCAAAATAACACCTATATTTGGGTAATTTAAAACATATAAATTGGAAATAAAAGTATCTCCTCCTATGTTTAATCCCACATCCACACAGATCATGTTTAAAACACTAGAACTTCCCAGTGGACTTTGTATATGTAAAGGGGTTTCAACCAATATGCAACTTAATTTCAGCATTTTAACTAATTCATAGGAAATTAAGGAATGAGTTGCTCCAGTATCATATACTACTGCTATGGGTACATTACAAATAAATAGTGTACCTTCCACTTGACTGTGCTTCTCAGCATTGATCTCCACTGTTCTGCCTTTTTCTTCCAAGTTTGCTAATTTTCCTTGCTGCTTATTCTCAGGACAATTTCTTTTCATGTGCCCTTCTTTCCCACATAAATAACACTTGAAAGCTCCTCCTTTCAATTCTGGACATCTTGGTTTGATATGTCCTTCTTTTCCACATTGATGGCACACAATCTTCTTGGTTTCCTTAGCTTTAATATCCCCAGTAGACTTAGTACTGGCCTCTTCTTTCTTCTTATCATAAGGATGATATCTCCCCTTACCCTTCTTATTGTTATTGTTCTTGAAATTTCTGAATTTTTCTCTTTCCTTGTCATGCTGCTCCAACCTTAAAGCTAAGTCTATCACGTGGTCAAAGGTCCTATCAGCATAAGGTAACATGGCTCTGCTAAGTCCTGGGTTCAAACCTTTTATGTACCTATCATTTTTGGATGCTTCATCTGCCACAAGCATTGCTCCATATGTGGAAAGCCCTTCAAACTTTTGATTGTATTCTGTGACAGTCATAGTTCCTTGCCTAAGTCTAATAAATTCTTCTAGCAAGGTAGTCTTAGCTGATGCTGTTACAAACCTTGCCTCCAACATCTCTTTGAATTGATTCCAAGTGATTTCATTCTCATTTCTTCCTGCAATGATTACTTCCCACCAGCTTAAAGCTACTCCTTTTAGCTGTCTCGAAGCCACTTGCCTCTTTCTTTGGTCATCAAGTTGCATGTCATTGAAAATTCTATCCAATGTTCTCAACCATGCTTGAATTTCCATAATACTCTCTGTCCCTTCAAAGCTTTTGCCTCCTAAATGAGTATATGTCTTAAGTAATTTTGAGAGTTCTTCATAGGGATTTTCTTGCCTTTGTCCTGCCCCATCCCTAAATGCTCTCACCAAGTCTTGCAGATTGACCATTGGTGGTGCATTAGAAGATACTACTCCCTGATTTGGTGGTCTTCCTACCATAGTTTGCTAATAATAATTTACATAGCTGGTTAGTTTAATTGGTAATTTTATTATTTCAGTGGTTTTATTTACACTGAAAACATTGTTATATATTTAGTCTCTTTAAATTTTATTTCTATCAGAGAACTTGATCTTTATTTCTGCTATGTTTAATAACATAGCTCTGATACCAAATGGAATGACCCTCTCTTTTCTACCTTCATTTTGTAAGGATTTTTTTTTACAAAGTGATATATATATATATATCATTTATTAACAAACATCTTTCCCAGGGTCATTTTCCTTTTTCCAATGAACAAACTTTATCCAGGATCAAAAGTTTTACCAATATAGATATATCAGTGCAACCACAAGGATATGCACACACATATGAAGATGCATGTGCCCCTCTTGCTTAATCAGGTTATGGCAAACAAGAGGTTACATTGATTGATTAAATTTAATCAATCCCTACATAGCTTTAATTTTATTTTATGTAATAAAATCTTATTCATATAGGTAACAGTATGATTTTTAATCCTTGATAGCTTGTTGGATCCTTTATGAAATATGATCCATAGAAACCAGATAATTATATTATGATTATCTATAAAATTAATAGTGTGGTGCCTATGCTCTGAAAATGATATAAGCATCTATCATTTTCTATGTTTGCTTTTCTATAAAATCTGCCTTATATGCAAACTCATATCTGGGATATTTTTAAGTGAATTATCGTATTCTAGAAGCTTGATTCCTTGATACCAAAATACTAGACTAAATGAAATGCAGTCCGGGGTGAGTTTTCTGGGACATATGGATACTCAGCAAAGAAAAACATGGGTTAAATAGACTCTCTGTTCAGGCATATTTCAGAGGGTCTTAAAATGCATTTTGCCCAAAACTTTAGTAAAAAGAAATTCAGATTCATGTTAGAATTACAAAGGTACTGGTGTGACAATATCTGAATAAATCATGTCTGAACATGTATAAAATTACTAATATGGATCTAACTTCACCCTCCTATAAAATCCCTATTATGGATCTAACTTACAAAATTATAGATAAAAACTTTTCAACATTCCAGATAATGAAACTCAGATATTTTAAATTTCAGTTACAAGTCAAATTCTTAAAATACTTAACCAAATATCCAACATCACTCAGTACTTACTACAATGGAAATTTTTTTTTAAATATCAATACATGCAAATTTCTTCTTTTAAGCTCTTATCTATCTAATTCTAGCATGCTATAATCTTCTCCTCAATGCCTTGCTTCTACTCCTACCTAGAGGCTGCTGTTCCTGAAAAAGCATTTGAAGCTGCCTCATTTTAAATGAGACACCCCAGATGCCATTAGCACACTAGGGTCAGACACATGTCTGGTATGAGAAAATCCACTAAAGCAATTAATTAATTAAGTTAAAATTGAATTAAGTACATATACATAAAGTTCTACCCTTTGAAAACAAGTAATACTTGTATGCATGTTCTGTGTCATTGTGCATGTGCACACTTTAATCTTTCTTTCCAGAGACTTCGTATAGATATGGCACATACACTCAGGCATACAATTCAGTCATAAATCAAATAATCATTCACACCAAACAGAAAAATAACCAATATGAGTTAAATCATTTATTCCCTCCTCAAATTTCATTTCTAGGAAAACTCTAGTTTCTCATCATGTCAAATATTCTTCCCTTGATATATTTATCTACCCTGGTCTCATCTGCAATTTTATGAATCAATGGACACACTGTAATGAACTAATTCACTCCATTACACAAAGATCTCAGGACTTAAACAAGCCATGTGTCAACTTGTATTACTCAAGAACACAAGTCATTCCTGCAGTAATCTTGACCCCATTTCCTAATCAAGTTCTCAGGTACTTTCTCTTTTTAAATTTTTCAGGGCAAACCCAATCAGTGAGTCATTTTACAAAAACAAGCATTCATCTCATAGCATTCCTCATCATTCACATAAACAAACAGAGGTAATCAAGCAATTTAAGTATTGGTACTTATTAAAACATGTTCTTGCAATTTTAAGGAGATATAGACAACTAACATTGGTTTATGGCTCTATGGGAAGATTTTATTGCAAACATCTGTGCTTTAGTTAACTCAGATTGACCAAGCTTCCTAAATCACAAAATCTATTTGCTAGGTGGTTATTGTATATTTTCTTTGAATCAGGAGTATCAGCACATAGGCAAGCCTATTGCACTCCTAATTCCTTTTCATCTTAAGCCTCAGCACATATACATGTATATTGCAGCCCATATGCTCATCAATTCTTCTGGGTTGAGCCAAAACCAACACTACTTGCTTATATTCAACATTTTATTTTCTGGGTATTTATTTATATTTCTAACCAGTATCATATCAGAAAGAGATCTGGGTTTTTAAGATACTTATTCATGCATACTGATCATATTTAGAATATTCACAAAATAAAACAACCAGAACAACCATCTAGCATTAAAGCATCCTTAATTTCTGAAAGACAATCACATACACTTTTAAGAAAAATTAATTTATAACTGGCTGCCTTCATTAGGACTTAGTGCCTTAAGTTGTTGAGTGAGTTTTCTCACCTAGCTCTCTTCTTTGCTTCCTTAATTAGTTGATAACTTCTGCCTTTAGCCTCAAGCTCTTTTCCTTCACTTGCCTTATGTTTTATATGGTGTTTTTTTTTCAAAGTTCTTTTTGAGAAGGAGAGGAGGCTGCTGCTTATAAATATACAGAGTTCTCCTTAGGGTTTTGGGTATTGGCTAAAGCCATTTTTGCCCACCATAAAATTATGTTATCTGCATTTATTTGAACCCAAGATTCTACCCTCCCCAGCTTAATTTGGTGAAGAGAAAAGTGGTTATCTACTTTGGTTATTTTCAGAAATCTTGCTTTTCCATAAAATGCTTTTTCTCTTGTCTATTTGCATGCTAAATGTGTGATCTGATTTCCAGCAATATTATACACATATTTCTTTCTTTCTTAATTCAGCCCATACAAAATACATTTTTGTTTTCCTTCCATTTTCTATTTTTAGCCTTTACTTTATTATCTGGTGTTTCCTTTTTATTTATCCACCAGAGAAAAAACATATTTGTGTGTTTCATCTTACTAGTTTAAATTCTAATACTTAGTTAGTATACTTACATATATGTTTTACAGACAATAACTTATATACATATATACATCTATATTATTTTATACTGGTACACATATGCACATGTATACTTAGTTATATTTCTCCATATAGCACATTTGAGGGTTTTCTTTATTTATCAGTAAATATATATATATACATATACATATATATATATATATACATTTTCCATACATAGCATCATGTACTCATTCATAGTATCCAGGGATCTAGCTTTACTCATGTGTATTTTCTGTGCACAAATGCACATCATTTTATTATACCACATCAAGCTATCTCATCTTTCCCTTAAACATGGTTTTAAAAACTACTTAAAAATTATTTTAATCTTATTTATATTTTTCCAAGATAAATTCCTAAAATCTTGGGTCATTACAGATAGTTGGATCTCCAAAGGAAGCTTCAAACTCCAAAGGTGAGTCTCAAATGCTGTATCACTCGGTCTGACCCGAGCGTAAAGCAAAACACAAAACACTCGAGTCAGGATTAACATTCTTATATCAATAAATCCAACTCAAGTGAAATATCAACTGAAATACAAGTAACTTAAAGGATGTTTGGAATAACCATCCTCTAAGGATCCGTGGAACTATCTACAATGTAGAAATATACACTATAACACCGTGGTCATTCCAAATTTATTTATGCTTTAAAACCAAAATATAATTTTCATTTCAAATATGTCTATTTTCCAAAATAGTATATATAGATTTAATAATTTATAAAGTAAATTATTTGCAATTTCCTCAAATTTCACAAATCGATTCAAATCAACTCAAGTTCCAAATTCAAATTTATTCAAAGCTCAATTCATCAATTCAATTCAGTTCTAAATATACCATTTAAATTTTAAATATATTTCAAAGCTTTAATATTCAACATTTTCAAAGTTAAATTTAACAGTTTCATATAGTTCTTGATTTAACTTCATTGTTTTATCAAGGAGTATTCACTTAATAGATTCAATATCATTTACTAGCCTTAAATTACATTTTTACTAAATATTTCCTTAAATTTATTTAAACAAGAAATATTCATTAACTTACTTAAAAATCAAACCAAAGTTATAAATCATATCTTACATCTCAATTTCAATAAGTTTGAAATCGGTTTAATTAAATAAAATTCTTTATTGAATACAATTTTCTACTAAATTCAAATTATCTTCCCAACCTTAACTTATTCAAATTATTACTGAAATCTATTTTGAAACATAAGTTTAAATACTTAACCATATTATATGTATTAAATCAATCTTAATTAAATTAAATATTATTATTAAATCTATATATATCATTACCATTTATATATAATAATTTAAAAATCAACATTTATTAAAACCATATATTTCTTCCCAAATCCATAGAATTTATTTTCAAAATACTTATATATATGGACCAACAGTGTCTGTATATATATATCTATCATATGGTTAAGTGATACGGATATTTATCATTTCATTCCAAAATTTAAATATATACGGGTAGATATCATTTCAACCCGTAATCCCAATTTCAATTCAAATGAAAATCGTTTGGGTTTATCATTTCAACCCATAATGATTTTCTCCTATTCTAAAGTCCGTTCGGGTATGTATCATTTCAACCCATAGTGATTTCTATACTAACAGGGAACTGGCAAAGTGATAACAGATAATGTAAAATACAACAACAGGCATACATCATCAATAACAATAGAATAAGAACAATAGGATATGGTGTCATATCCCACAGGTGAACAGTTACAGATGATAGCATATATAACAACTTAAATAACTACAGCAGCATATTGCAATTGTCGTTTCAATTGAAATCAAATTTAATAAATAAAAGAACGTTAATCGTGAGTGATTGCTCACCTTTCGAGGTTAGAGGAGTTTGACAACAGAACAAGCTACGAATTCCAAAGCAAAGCAAGATGGACATGACTCGATGATCAAAGCTGATAGATAGGAGTTGACGAAATCAAGTCAGAACAGGATCGATAAAGGTAAAAGGTATATATATATAACTATATAGAGTCAATATTTAATTTAAAACTTCTATAAAAATAGAGATCTATACATATATCAATTTTATGAATTAGCTTCATACCATATATCTTTGAATACATACTTATATAATATACATAAACAAGTCTATAACCTTCATATATGGTTATATACATATAGTCGAACATGTTGTATGCAACTGTATAACATATATATACATCTGTAAACAGTTAATAGTATCAGCCAAAAATATAATATAGCTACAACATATCTAAGGTCTAATATATTCTAACATGCTCATACCCGTAACAGTTGTTCGAGAATATTTTTATATGCAGACCTACACATTCACTTATTGAAATGCAATCATATCAGCAGATCATTTATACGAATAGCTTGTACATACGTACAGACATTATATATATATAATAGATAGATATAAGACTAATATACAATACCTGTTATATTTAAAACAAAATTTTTATAAATCAATATAACTTATATACTTTATAATGTATAAAATTGTAATGACATATACTTACGTTTCAAAAGAAAAATAAACGAACCCAGATATATATAATTAAAGTAAGTATATAAACAACCTGGAAAATATATATAGTTATACTTGAAAATACTTGAACAGGGCATGCGTAAGACAAGCTGTATGTATATACAGGTTAACCAAACATATATTATTAATTAAATACATACTAGACTACTGAAATCCTATATACTGTAATATATAGTTTATATCCTTTACTGTATGAACAGTTACTGTACGAACAGAGCCTATATATATACAACTATATAACTTTTTGTATAACATATCTTATATAAACTGTATATACACTTTCCAAAAATGTTATATAAACGTGAATATAACAATATATATATTTAAATAGTTTCATATAGTTTTAAGATATACATAACTTAACCATGTAAAATATAACTAAGGCAGAACACTGTCTTTATAAAACTATATACAAACATACCTATATATAAATAACCAGTAACTGACTTGCATATATCTCCAAACACAAAACACATGTACATTCTTTACAAAATTTTACATTAGAACACCGATTGTATAAAAGTGACATAACATATATATATACTAATATAACTTAAAACAGTAATTGAGACAAAATATAAACATTGATATCTTATTACTAAATGTACAGAGCATATACGAAACTTTTTATATTGATATAAATATTTAAACTTAACAACCCTTACATACTAACAGATAACGCATCCAATATATATACAGTTACGACTTTATACATATATAACGAATGGTTTACCTATAAAATAAGGAAGGGCTAGTTGTTGGAGACAAGGTGCAGCTTCGACTAGAAGGGGAGGTGGCGGCCAAGATTGGTGGAGGCTTGCACAGGCAAAGCACGGCCATGGAGGGAGTGGAGTAGTTGCAGAGATGAACGGAAGGCAGAGCATGAGTGGCTGCACAGCCTGGAAAGCGGCAGCAAGGCAAGGCCGAAGGAGAGATGGCTGTTGATCTTGGGTCGTGTGGAGGTAGGCTGAATGATGGCGAGTGAATGGTTGCCGAAGAGGTTGTGTGTTCGGCTAAAGGAAGGGAAGTGAAGATGTAGAGGAGGTAATTGAAGAATGAAGTCTGAGGTAGGTAGAAAGATGGGTTCAATTCTAAAGGAGAGCAAGCAGCACTTCATACAATATATACATACAGAGGTAATAAAAGGAGATGAACAGTACACATTTATTTATATAATGAAACGTATCATTTGATTTCTCTCTGACACTTCAAAAGTAATAATAGCAAGTTTAGGCGTACATATAGGAAAGAATGCACACGAACCAGAGAATATAGGCAAGCAATGCTTCAAACGTTAACATTTATTTCGTTGGAAATGAACAGGCAAAATAAATGGAATGCAATGAAAACGGATGAAGTTATAAAGGATTAAAGTGAACCGTTGCCAAATGAATAAAACGTATACAAACATTTTGATTTTCGAACGGTTATGGGATGGGATTGAGCTGAAAAATAAAAGCAAATTATTATTGCTAGAGCATCACGTTTCAAATTTGAAACGTAAAGTAAAATATAAAGTCAAGATTTTGGTACCGTTACAATGAACCGTTTTATTGTTTCCGTCGCGTATCGGACCTCAAAGCATAGAATTGAATATACCGCAGAGATCAGCGTGACGAGATGATCAAAACGGTATACAGATATTAGTGGTACGATCATCCGATCGAAAGTCAATAATCGGTACCAGAAATGCTGCTATTTTAACAGAAATAAGATAATCGGAGCAATAGAAGTCCAAATTTGGAAAAACAAAAGATGACGACTTACTTAGAAGAGGATTTAGAACTTTTCTATAGAAAAATATTCAGGTTTTGAAATAAATTTATTATCATCAAATTTGACTGATTTAAATTGAAATGGAATTATACAATAAAATAAACTTATGTATTTTCTGATGAAATTTATCAGTTGCTATATTTAAATAAACGTATTCCAAATAATAAATTTTTATTTTCAAATTTTATTGTTTAAAATTTCACAAAATTTCAATAAATTTTCTTATTTAAACTATTAAATTTGTCGGGTCGTTACAACACTAGTATTGGTTACCTCGATAGGAGTGGTATATTTATTTTCATCTCTAGTTATTACTCCCATCGACATACCCAATTCCAGTATAAAACGAACTACGATGGTTCATAATAGTTTAGGACAGTATATATAAAATAATGACACAGATAAGCTAAATGCAGAACACAGCTAATATCAAATCTCATATATATATAACTGAAGGCAGTTACAATACATTTGATACAATACATATGATACAACTACAACTGTCGACTTTGGAAGTTATATATACAAGTACATTATCGAATAATATACATGAATACATATCAACCTAGATCAGATACACTGACTACTACAAAATGACGACGACTACTCCAAAAGATATGAAGAGACTTCATAGCTCAAGCAGCAACCCAAAGCAAGATATCTACAACCTGTAATAACTCGGTCTGACCCGAGTATTAAATTCAAAAGAAAATAATACACGGGTCAGTCTAATTCAAACTCAGTTATTAATGCACAGAAGCAATAATAATTAAATAATCAATAGACGACAGTCACAATAAATCTCGTCTATCCAATCCTTTAACAAGGAAATCGGATAATGGTAGATATAACACTTAAAAGTGTTAAACAACAAATCAGCAAATTCAAATCATCAACAAAGATAAATGAAATTATCAATGAAGGTAATTTAGAAAACAATAGGATTGCCTAAACGGCAATTTTCAACAAAAATCCAATTATTAAATAAATAAATAGAAACTCATAATCTAATTATCTATAGATAATTAGAAAATCACAAAATGATCAAATCAAAACAAATCAGAATACAATTTCAAAATATTGAATTGAACACACAAAACAATTCAAGCAATTGAAATAACACTTAAAAAGTCAATACTGTGTTGCTGCAGTACACGCACGCGTGCACTGCCTCGCCCCTACAGTGATGAATTACACAAAAGCTTAGTGAATCAAAATGCAAATGAATACAATGGTCTGTGCAATGCAAGACCCAATCTAAACTGCAGCCACCACAAGAATGCAAGGGCAGAACTGCAACAAGAACTGCAGCCACCACAAGATCATAAGGGCAAGATTGCAACAAAAACTCAGATGCAAGCACACTCAGGGCGCAGTGCACATCAAACCAGAGAATACAAACTATGGCACAAAAGCACCAATACCAACAGAAGCATAAATGAACACAACCATACGGCGAAACTCAGATCAACTAAGACTAGACAGTCCATACATGTCAACCAGACAGCAAGTAAGGTCGACAAGTACTTCATGTACGTATGCACATCTGGATGCATGAATAACACTCAGTGGAAAAATATACGAAGTCAACATGTATGCAACATGGAATTGAATTGGACAGTATAACTCAAATGCAAACTGTTGAGTTCCAAGAAAAGAAACTACAACATCAAGTATACATGGAGCAATGACCAGAAAGTAAAACTCAGCAGTGTTGTGACGCCCCACCTCTATGCTCATAATAACAAAGAGTATTAAAAGAAATACTGTCTATTATTACGAAGAATAAGGCTGGATAGGAGCGACCATCCGTAATTGGCCTTACACTAATATTGGTTATCTCGATAGGAGTGGTATATACTTTTTATTTTTCATCTATTATTTATTTACTCCCATCGACATATCCAATTATCAGTATAAAACAAACTACGATAGTTCATAATAGTTTAGGACATTAGATATAACAATAACACAGATAATATAAATGCGGAACACAGAATAACAAAAATCTCATATATATAACCGATGTCAGTTACAATATAGTTGACACGATACATATGATACAACTACAACTGTCGACTCTAGAAGTTATATATACAAGTACATTATCGACTAATATACATGAATACATATCGTTCTATACAATGACATGACTACTACAAAATGACACTGACAACTTCAAAAGATGTGAAAAGTCTTCAAATCCCAAACAGCAACTCAAAGGAGGAAATCTACAACCTGAAATAACTCGGGTCTGACCCGAGTATTAAATTCAAAAGAAAATAATACACGGGTCAGTCTAATTCAAACTCAGTTATTAGTGCATAGCAGCAATAATACTCAGATAGTCAAATAGACGACAGTCACAGAAATCTCGTATATCCAACTCTCGATACGAGAATTGGATAACAGCATATATAACACTAAATAGTGTTAAACAACAAATCAGCAATCCAAATCAGAATATAACTCCAAAACATTGAAATTCACCAACGAAACAATTCAACAAATCGAAACATCGATTTAAAAACGGTCAAAACTGGTAGGGCTGCAGTACACGCGCGCGTGTACTGCCTCGCCGCTATCGCAGGAGATAGACAAAAGCTCAGCGAAAGTCACAATGATCACAAGGTCAAACTCGAACATTGGGTTCAACATAAGGAAATTAGAAACATATCCAAACGTATTAATGCAATGCAAACTAACAAGGGCCACAACTGCATATAATAGAACTAACTGCAGTCTCAACTGAATACAAAGGAGCAAGCTGTCGCACTACCCCAGACAAGGGTAGTAAAATATATAAGAACACTTAGGAGTGCATGCACCTATGAAACAACTCGTCAATGAACTCAACCAGAAACAAGGCAAAATACACACTAGAGTTCAAAGTACAAGCTGTAACTACCAGTAAATGTCAACATGACTCAAAATGTATCAGAGAGCATATGCAAGGGTCGGGTAAGTATTATATGTAAACTGAACAATGAAACCAGAATGCAAAATGGAGACAACAGAGACCAGAGACCACAAGCAATGCATCAGTAAATCAATACATACGAGCAAGTGAGCTAGTCAACATGAATATATCTCAAAAACAAAGGAGCTGCACTATTTCGAATGAGATAACAACTTCAAACTCAAGTGAACAGCTAAATACAACATCAGGTGGAGTGCAACAGTACATAACAAACCAAGAATGACTCAGTGGAGATTACCAATGGTCAAGCGAAACAGTGGACGAACAGTGCAACTAAATGAATGACCAGATCAAATGCAATGGTGGGATGTAACGGTGAACCAAGCTACCCCATAACGAAACAAGCAAAAGTAACAGAGGAGATGATTCAAGTACAACAACTGCAATGAACACAGGTGAAGGCAGAGACCAAGAATGACAACATGAACAAACTCAAGTGATAACAGTTAAATGTACACAGGGGTCACTGTCTACATGAGTTAGTTCAACATGCAAAAGAAACTGGCAACAAATACATTTCCAGATGAACTAGTAAGTACAACAGTGACCAGAGATGATCAAGTATAGCAAGATGGCATTGATACTATCAAGAAACAATGAGGAACATGTTGCAATGACCACAAACTCCACTAACACATGTATGATAGAGCATATGCAAGAGACTACATAACTCAAACTAGCAACAGTGCTAAAGTCAACAAAACAGAAGTGAAGACTACAATGCCAGATTTCGAATCTAGCAGAGCAGGCAACATGATTTAGTTCAAAACGTAATGGAGATCCCAAGACTCAAATCTACAACATGTACTCGAGACAACAAGTTTACAAATGTTCAACAACATATGCATACCCACCTACGAATGTATGTATGCATATATATATATATGTACAGGTGATTCAACCAACAAGTTCGACTACATCAAGAGTCGAAACCAAAATTTTAAGGCAGCAGAAAAATCGAACCAAATCCCAAAAAGAATTTCACATAGCAGATGTTAAATTTCAACCAAAATCAAAACTGAGGTTGTCACGAATTCAAGTATCACGAAATCAAGTTTTTCATGAAAACGAACATCTCCAAAACAATCGGGTACAACCAATTAACTTCAAATGGCCAAAACTATTGAATCGACACTCGAGCAATTGAAAACACACTAAAACACAGAATTCAAACCCTAATACTTGAGTAGGAATTAGATGTGAGTAGGACTCACCTTCTTCGACGAGGCAAGCAACAAATTTTCTCACTCGATCGAGCTAAACGAAGTCGAAGTCAATCGCTTTTGAGATACCAAAGCCCTAATTCCTTCTCGAACGGACGAGCAGGAGCGAAGGAAGATATCGTGGCCGCCTCTATTTTGTTTTCGTTTTTTGTCTGATTGATTAAAGAGAGGGGGGGAAAGAACGTGGGTTTGACAGGGCATGGCTGGTATGGGGTAAGTATGGGTTATTATTATTATTATTATTATTCTCATTCGTTCGATTTAGGGTTGGGGACCATAAAATGAATGCTGGAGAACCCTTATTGTCTTGGACACTTTTCACAGCAAAATTATAGAAATGAAAGTGTGGCCCAACTTTAAGTTTTAAAGCCCACCTACAATTAATGAATTATAAAAGAGATTTAACTCTATAAATTCCACTTGTAATTTTAAATAACCGTTTTATCACAGGATTCCAATCGATCAAAAACTCAATCGAGCACTTAACTAGCATTCTAATCGTTTAAGGACGATATTAAATTCTCATAAAAAAAACTCAGGTTGTTACAGACTCCCCTCCTTAAAGAAATTGCGTCCACGCAATCATAGGGAATAAATGGATAAAAGGTAACAACCAAAAGAGCATGGCACTGTTGAATGTATAAGCAAAGCAAGTGTCAGCGGGGAAGTCTTAGATAAGAAATCGAAAGGTTCGACTGCTTCAAATCAAAAGAATCAACCTCGTGGGAATCAGGGATCAAAATCAGACGACTAACAAAAGCAAGAACAATCGAGTTCCAGCAACTAAAAGAGAAGGAAAAACAGAGCAGAAATCCCATACAGAGCACGAATTGAATGTGAGTAAATCAAATTACTCACCTGAATCGCCAGAGAAAAAGACGAAGCTCAAATCTCAAAAATCGCAAATATTCAATCATCAAAAACGATGATTGAATTTTCAAATCGCAAATATTTACTTATCTCAAACGATAATCAGAAGACAAATCAAATATCTGATTATCTCAAACGATAGTCAAAAAACAAATCAAATATCTAATTATCTCAAACGATAGTCAGAAAACAAATATTCAATTATCAAAAACGATAATCAAATTTCTCAAATCAACAAATATTCGATTATCAAAAACGATAATTAAATCTCAAATCAGCAAATATTCGATTATCAAAAACGATAATTAAATCTCAAATCAGCAAATATTTAATTATCAAAAGCGATAATTAAATCTCAAATCAGCAAATATTTAATTATCAAAAGCGATAATTAAATCTCAAATCAGCAAATATTTAATTATCAAAAGCGATAATTAAATCTCAAATCAGCAAATATTTAATTATCAAAAGCGATAATTAAATCTCAAATCAGCAAATATTTAATTATCAAAAGCGATAATTAAATCTCAAATCAGCAAATATTTAATTATCAAAAGCGATAATTAAATCTCAAATCAGCAAATATTTAATTATCAAAAGCGATAATTAAATCTCAAATCAGCAAATATTTAATTATCAAAAGCGATAATTAAATCTCAAATCAGCAAATATTTAATTATCAAAAGCGATAATTAAATCTCAAATCAGCAAATATTTAATTATCAAAAGCGATAATTAAATCTCAGATCAGCAAATATTTAATTATCAAAAGCGATAATTAAATCTCAGATCAGCAAATATTTAATTATCAAAAGCGATAATTAAATCTCAAATCAGTAAATATTTAATTATCAAAAGCGATAATTAAATCTCAAATCAGTAAATATTTAATTATCAAAAGCGATAATTAAATCTCAAATCAGCAAATATTTAATTATCAAAAGTGATAATTAAATCTCAAATCAGCAAATATTTAATTATCAAAAGCGATAATTAAATCTCAAATCAGCAAATATTTAATTATCAAAAGCGATAATTAAATCTCAAATCAGCAAATATTTAATTATCACAAGCGATAATTAAATCTCAAATCAGCAAATATTTAATTATCAAAAGCGATAATTAAATCTCAAATCAGCAAATATTTAATTATCAAAAGCGATAATTAAATCTCAAATCAGCAAATATTTAATTATCAAAAGCGATAATTAAATCTCAAATCAGCAAATATTTAATTATCAAAAGCGATAATTAAATCTCAAATCAGCAAATATTTAATTATCAAAAGCGATAATTAAATCTCAAATCAGCAAATATTTAATTATCAAAAGCGATAATTAAATCTCAGATCAGCAAATATTTAATTATCAAAAGCGATAATTAAATCTCAGATCAGCAAATATTTAATAATCAAAAGCGATAATTAAATCTCAAATCAGCAAATATTTAATTATCACAAGCGATAATTAAATCTCAAATCAGCAAATATTTAATTATCAAAAGCGATAATTAAATCTCAAATCAGCAAATATTTAATTATCAAAAGCGATAATTAGAAACAACAAATATCTGATTATCAAAAACGATAATCAGAACTCATGTCAACAAATATCCAATTATCATAAGCGATAATTAGAAACAACAAATATCTGATTATCAAAAACGATAATCAGAACTCATATCAACAAATATCCAATTACCTGCAGATAATTGGAAGCAACAAATATCTAGAAATCAATTAAGAAGACTAGAAAATCAACATAAAAGCTTGGATCGATCCCATCAGATGGCGAGTTTTTAATTCGCCGCACGTGCATCTCAGAGTGGCCGAAGCCTACCAAGTACTCAACATAATTTTGGCGCCCATCAGATTGACCCGGAGGTCCGCAGAGTGACCCGAAGGTCTAGTACTGGTATTTGACCCGAAGGTCCGCAGAGTGGCCCGAAAGCCCAACAAATGACCCGAAGGTCCTCATAGTGGCTCGAAAGCACACGAAAGCATCAAAAAGTTTCAATTAACGAGTCCGGAATTAACCGAAATAGCAAACGCACATGTCCCATACCACGTGTTTTACTAAATCGTTTGATTCTCTTCATCGTTTCCTTGAAAGTGTGAAATCATCAAATTCATCAAAACAACAGATATTCAATTAACGAGTCCGGAATTAACCGAAATAGTAAAAGTGTGGTTCCATACTCCGCACTTTTGCTAAATCGTTTAAATCACTTCATCGTTTCCTTGAAAGTGCAAAATTGTGTATTTTGTAAAAATACATTTTACATTCTCAAATGGACAAGTCCGGAATTAAGCGAATCAGTAAAAGAAAGGGGTCATAGTCCTCGATTTTGCTGAAACGTTTAAATCGCTTCCTCATTCTTTTGAAAGCGTAAACTGTTAAATTTCTGAAAACAATTTTATTTATTTTGTAAAAATAACAATTCACCTCCTCAACTGGACAAGTCCGGAGTTAAGCGAAACAGTAAAAGAAAGGGGTCATAATCCTCGATTTTGCTGAATCGTTTAAGTCGCTTTCTCATTCTTTTGAAAATGCAAATTGCTAAAATTTTATAAAACGATTTTTCCAATCACGTGATTAAAACAGCAAATCAGTAACAATTTCGGTAAGGAAATCGTACTTCTCAAAATACCGTAAAAACGGTTACAAATCAGTATTGCGGAATAACCGCTCGAAAATCCACTTTTAAAATATGACGGTTACTGAAGCCAAAGCGACAGTAATTTTAAAACGTCAAAATCACATCAAAACAATTTACATCAAAATGTAATATCAGTGAATTTTCATTCATCAAAATGTCACAAAACATCTTGCTTTAAAAATTTAGCATTGGTGTAAAAACCTCGTTATAAAAATAACGGCAACAAAATACGTTTCATAACCAAGCATCGGTTCAACGTAATTAAATGCAGTAACGTGCAATTCAAATTTTTGCACGTACTACAGAATGAACAAATAAATCATTCGAAGGTATCTTCAATGAAGATAATTCAAAACAGCAAAATCTAATCAATAAATGATTAGTACAAAAGAAAGCCAGCGGAAATTTCAACAAAAATCACATATCTGCAATTTCTTCGAATCCTCAATTCGGATTCGAAATTCTCAAAGAAACAAAATAATTACAGCTAGTGAACAACAAATGAAATTCATATCAATTTCGTATTTTGATTTTTAAATCAAAAAGATTATCAGTTGTACTCAGCGAAGACAGTTTCACTGTTTCCGCTGCGCACTCTGATAAACAGTACTCAAATCAATTAAATCATCAGAACACAAATTCACTTTTTATTTTTAAATAAGGATATTTAAAAATTTCATCCAAATTTCAAAACTTTAGTTTTGACTCAGAATACCATTAAACCGTCGACCAATAGTTGTAACATATGTTCCATCTAAGTTATGTTTTATATTATGTCCATAAACCCCAAGCTCTGATACCAACTGTGACGCCCCACCTCTATGCTCATAATAACAAAGAGTATTAAAAGAAATACTGTCTATTATTACGAAGAATAAGGCTGGATAGGAGCGACCATCCGTAATTGGCCTTACACTAATATTGGTTATCTCGATAGGAGTGGTATATACTTTTTATTTTTCATCTATTATTTATTTACTCCCATCGACATATCCAATTATCAGTATAAAACAAACTACGATAGTTCATAATAGTTTAGGACATTAGATATAACAATAACACAGATAATATAAATGCGGAACACAGAATAACAAAAATCTCATATATATAACCGATGTCAGTTACAATATAGTTGACACGATACATATGATACAACTACAACTGTCGACTCTAGAAGTTATATATACAAGTACATTATCGACTAATATACATGAATACATATCGTTCTATACAATGACATGACTACTACAAAATGACACTGACAACTTCAAAAGATGTGAAAAGTCTTCAAATCCCAAACAGCAACTCAAAGGAGGAAATCTACAACCTGAAATAACTCGGGTCTGACCCGAGTATTAAATTCAAAAGAAAATAATACACGGGTCAGTCTAATTCAAACTCAGTTATTAGTGCATAGCAGCAATAATACTCAGATAGTCAAATAGACGACAGTCACAGAAATCTCGTATATCCAACTCTCGATACGAGAATTGGATAACAGCATATATAACACTAAATAGTGTTAAACAACAAATCAGCAATCCAAATCAGAATATAACTCCAAAACATTGAAATTCACCAACGAAACAATTCAACAAATCGAAACATCGATTTAAAAACGGTCAAAACTGGTAGGGCTGCAGTACACGCGCGCGTGTACTGCCTCGCCGCTATCGCAGGAGATAGACAAAAGCTCAGCGAAAGTCACAATGATCACAAGGTCAAACTCGAACATTGGGTTCAACATAAGGAAATTAGAAACATATCCAAACGTATTAATGCAATGCAAACTAACAAGGGCCACAACTGCATATAATAGAACTAACTGCAGTCTCAACTGAATACAAAGGAGCAAGCTGTCGCACTACCCCAGACAAGGGTAGTAAAATATATAAGAACACTTAGGAGTGCATGCACCTATGAAACAACTCGTCAATGAACTCAACCAGAAACAAGGCAAAATACACACTAGAGTTCAAAGTACAAGCTGTAACTACCAGTAAATGTCAACATGACTCAAAATGTATCAGAGAGCATATGCAAGGGTCGGGTAAGTATTATATGTAAACTGAACAATGAAACCAGAATGCAAAATGGAGACAACAGAGACCAGAGACCACAAGCAATGCATCAGTAAATCAATACATACGAGCAAGTGAGCTAGTCAACATGAATATATCTCAAAAACAAAGGAGCTGCACTATTTCGAATGAGACAACAACTTCAAACTCAAGTGAACAGCTAAATACAACATCAGGTGGAGTGAAACAGTACATAACAAACCAAGAATGACTCAGTGGAGATTACCAATGGTCAAGCGAAACAGTGGACGAACAGTGCAACTAAATGAATGACCAGATCAAATGCAATGGTGGGATGTAACGGTGAACCAAGCTACCCCATAACGAAACAAGCAAAAGTAACAGAGGAGATGATTCAAGTACAACAACTGCAATGAACACAGGTGAAGGCAGAGACCAAGAATGACAACATGAACAAACTCAAGTGATAACAGTTAAATGTACACAGGGGTCACTGTCTACATGAGTTAGTTCAACATGCAAAAGAAACTGGCAACAAATACATTTCCAGATGAACTAGTAAGTACAACAGTGACCAGAGATGATCAAGTATAGCAAGATGGCATTGATACTATCAAGAAACAATGAGGAACATGTTGCAATGACCACAAACTCCACTAACACATGTATGATAGAGCATATGCAAGAGACTACATAACTCAAACTAGCAACAGTGCTAAAGTCAACAAAACAGAAGTGAAGACTACAATGCCAGATTTCGAATCTAGCAGAGCAGGCAACATGATTTAGTTCAAAACGTAATGGAGATCCCAAGACTCAAATCTACAACATGTACTCGAGACAACAAGTTTACAAATGTTCAACAACATATGCATACCCACCTACGAATGTATGTATGCATATATATATATATGTACAGGTGATTCAACCAACAAGTTCGACTACATCAAGAGTCGAAACCAAAATTTTAAGGCAGCAGAAAAATCGAACCAAATCCCAAAAAGAATTTCACATAGCAGATGTTAAATTTCAACCAAAATCAAAACTGAGGTTGTCACGAATTCAAGTATCACGAAATCAAGTTTTTCATGAAAACGAACATCTCCAAAACAATCGGGTACAACCAATTAACTTCAAATGGCCAAAACTATTGAATCGACACTCGAGCAATTGAAAACACACTAAAACACAGAATTCAAACCCTAATACTTGAGTAGGAATTAGATGTGAGTAGGACTCACCTTCTTCGACGAGGCAAGCAACAAATTTTCTCACTCGATCGAGCTAAACGAAGTCGAAGTCAATCGCTTTTGAGATACCAAAGCCCTAATTCCTTCTCGAACGGACGAGCAGGAGCGAAGGAAGATATCGTGGCCGCCTCTATTTTGTTTTCGTTTTTTGTCTGATTGATTAAAGAGAGGGGGGGAAAGAACGTGGGTTTGACAGGGCATGGCTGGTATGGGGTAAGTATGGGTTATTATTATTATTATTATTTTTCTCATTCGTTCGATTTAGGGTTGGGGACCATAAAATGAATGCTGGAGAACCCTTATTGTCTTGGACACTTTTCACAGCAAAATTATAGAAATGAAATGTGGCCCAACTTTAAGTTTTAAAGCCCACCTACAATTAATGAATTATAAAAGAGATTTAACTCTATAAATTCCACTTGTAATTTTAAATAACCGTTTTATCACAGGATTCCAATCGATCAAAAACTCAATCGAGCACTTAACTAGCATTCTAATCGTTTAAGGACGATATTAAATTCTCATAAAAAAAACTCGGGTTGTTACAAGTGTGCATATGGAGACCAAAGTGCAAAAGTGATGAACAGTGCACAACAAAATCAAACTACAATGAACAAGTAGACAGGACAAGTGCAGCAGCCCCAACTCAAATGAACACAGCAAAATGCACAAAGGTCACTGCAACATGAATACAAGTGTAGAACAAAACAGTGAAGCAGTAGTACACAGGGAACTCAAGTCTGGACCAAATGCCATCATATGTTATTGAGCAAACAAGTGCACAGATGTACACAATCCAGGCAAAGCAGGATGACCACAAACTCAACAAACATATGTATAGCATGAAGACATCAAGCAAATGGAACCAGACCCAAATTACAGTATCACTAAAACATGGACAATGGAGTACATAGCTACATGAAGTCAATAGCAAATGAACATCAAAAATGAAAAGTGCAAACTGGATCAGCATGTACAAACTAGCATCAAAATACAACAAAATAACAGTGACAACAAATGTATAGCAAGTTCATCCAAGCTCACAAGATGATATGCACATACAAAATCAAAGTCATGCACAGGTCAGAGACCAAAGAATGGCCAGAGACAAAACCCAAAGAAACAATGCTACAAAAGGTACCAGACTCAATTGAATCAAGTACAACTTCAAGACCAGATAAATAAAACAAAGTATAGACTGGCATCAAAACCAATTCAGCAATCAAGTACAGTAAGCACAAAAGCACAATCCAGTCCAAATGCAACAACTATAAACAAAGTCGAAATCAATGAGACCGGACAACATGTAGCAGCAGTTACAAGTGACTCGGGCAAATGTACAGAAGCAACAACAACTACACTAAGGTTCAAGTGGAATCAAGACAAATCAGTGCAACCCGAAGTCAGCAGCATCAGGACAATGAAAAATCAAAGTCAAAGCCGCCCAGAATTCAGTTTAACAAAGAAGTCAAAAAGAAATCATCGAACAAAGTCAAATATAGTCAAGCCATGGCCATCACGAAATGAATCAACACCGTGATTAACAAGCAACGAAAATATATACGCATATGAACAAGT
Organism: Allium fistulosum; assembly: GCA_030737815.1. NCBI lineage: Eukaryota > Viridiplantae > Streptophyta > Magnoliopsida > Asparagales > Amaryllidaceae > Allium > Allium fistulosum. Next base: position 1,280,582,978 of record CM060902.1, on the reverse strand, counting down.
CGTAAATCATCAAATACAGTTCCATGAAATCAAATGGCCGAAAACATTATCAAGTCATGTAATCGCCTAAACAAAGTCAAGTGATTTTTGAACTAGATGTGAATGAATAAAATCACTCACCTTTTTCGATGAAACTTGAAAGAGCCGAACGCAACTCGAGAAAATGAACGATCGACAGCCTCGATCGAGCTACTGAAGTCGGCGTTTTCGAATTGCAAAGCCCTATTTCTCGAGCAAAAGAGAAGAGGAACGAACGCCAAAGGAGGTCGCCATTTTTTTTTCTTGTTCAATTTAGGGTTTCAGATGAAAATGAATAAGGAGAACGGGTATAAATGTTATCACGGCACCAAGCAAAAGGAACGTGGGCCAAGCTTGAATTTCATAAAGCCCACATAACCCCATAACAAAATTATAAAGAGAACTTCAACCGATAAAAATCCCTTAACAAATATTTAAAAGAATTCACACCCGATCAAAAATTCCAAACAGCAATTAACAACCAATTTAATCGTCATTTGACGATAATTAATTGTTACTAAACCCCGGGTTGTTACAATAAACCAAAACCATATATTTATCCTGTAGTGTTTCTTTAAAAATAAAACAAAAATGCTTAAAAAATAAAATTTGTTGTTTTTTTTGTTTTTGAGATTTTTTTTCAAAATTTAAAAATAAACCATGAAAATTTGAAAATGATGATGAGTCCCCCTACACTTGATTTTGACTGTGTCCCCACAGTCAACCCAAGTGAAAGGAGAAAAATAAAAATAAAAATGGCCTTTATTTATTTGAAAATGAACGGTATTTACATGGGATTAGAAAGTATATCGTCAAAGCGTAAATGAAACGGTCTTCCAAAAACCGATTCATTTGCCTCATCAAATATATGAGAGGTAGTTTAAGCTCGAAAAACCAAATCGTAAAAGATTTCAAAGTTGAATGTTGATTTGGAAAAACGAATGTCGTTTTATTGAAAACCGTACAAGTTGTTTTATTTTCGATGTTTTTCGGGGTTGATAGAATAATTGATTGAAATTCAAATTTCTTATCACCAAGTTGAAATTCAAATTTATCATTGAAAACTTCTTCAAAATTATTGATTTCAAAATCAAAATGGTGATGTAAATCTTCCCCGTCGGAATTTAACAACTCGTCATCGAAAAGTCCAAAATATTCGTGTTTGTTAAATTCGTCTTCCTTTATTGGATTATCAACAACTTCATTGTGTATCTCAAGTTCAAAATCTAAAGTTGTATTCAAATTTTCAAAATCGAGAAAAGGAAGATCGCATTTTAAATTTGGTTCCACACCCTCAAAAGAATTGAAATTCAACTCAATTACCGTGTTTTCAACAACTTCGTTAAGATTTTCGTTTTCAATTTCAAAAGTTGTTATTTGAAAATCATCGATTTGGGTAAAAGATGGATTATTGTTTGACTCATCACACGTTGGAATTTGATTTTGTTTTTCACGTTGTTTCATATATGTTTCAAACAACAAATCCATGTGATCATCGTAAATTTCGTTCATTTGCTCAACAAAATCCAATTTATAATTATTAACTTGAGAATTTTCGATTTGGATTTGTTGAGAACAAAAATTATCAATCGCATTGTAATCGAGATTATTGCCAAAATTATTTGAAAAGTTGTTTCCACTTTCGTTTTGGTTTTGAAATTCATTTTTAAGTTCAAAATTGACTTGGCATGAGTTAAACTCGAAATTGTTTGAATTTTGAAGTGAATTCAAATTTTGATTGTTTTGAAAACATTGATTTGAGTTATCAAACAGATATGAATTACACAACTCATTTATCATTTGATTTTGTTGTGTAGAGATTTCAAGTAGAGATGAAATGCTATTTTCGAGATTCGAGGGTTGGTCATCGTTTTGAAAATTTTGTGGTTCAAAATTTGAATCATTTATACAAAAGTTGTCGTTAAAATATCCATACGAATTTGGAGTGAAATCATATGGGTTATATTGATTTTCACAACTATTGTATAATTCAAGTGAATATGGAAATTCAGACATTTCAAGAATGTTTTTGGTCACCCGCGTGACAAGCGGGAATACTCACCACTATACTACAACGACCTTCAGCAAACCAAAAAGAAAAAGAAAAAAATATACTGATCAGAGGCTTCCATCATCGCAAACTCACCATACCCCAAATCACCGCGAAACCCATCACACTTCCTAAGAGGGTATTTTGGGCATTCCCTAAAAATATGAATTAGGGTTTAACACATGTATAAGTACCCCTTATGTTTCATGTAACTCTCCTTCCTTACTCTCTCTTACTGAGTTTTTAGCTTAGGAAATAAATCAAAGCTTTTCTCTCTTCTTTTTCCATGGCTACTTAGCCATTTCTATTTTATGTAATCTTCTTTTCTTTTTATGCAATGTTAATTCTCTTTTATTTACATACTTATTCTTTTCTTATGTTAGTAGTGTAGTTTACATTCATGCAAAGTAGATTAGTTTTAATTCTTGTTAATTAGCTTCTCTTTTCCATTAGCTTTCATTTTCCTTTCTTTTTGCTTTCATGTTGCTAGCTACATTTGTTCATATGGTAACAAAAATGAGAGCTTAACCCCTTCAATTTAGGGGTAATGAAGCCTCTAATCATGTAGCTTCAACATTTTGATAATTTTGATCTCTTTTGTGCTTAAAGGAATGTTGATGTGATTTATTGTTTCATGTTGAATTTGATAGTCTATGTTGTTCATAACAAATAGGCTATGCTTAAACAATCACAAGCAATAATTACCTCTTCATCTACATATGATGATGGTAATGAAGTGAATGTGAAATTAAATTTTGATGGCCTATATTTCTAAACAATAGTTAATAGGTTATACTTAAAATAGATTTCATTTTCAACTTTGTTGTTGTTTTCATGAGAGTTAGTAAGTGGTTTAAGGGGTGTGTTATAGTTTGATGGCTTATGTTGAGCTAATTAATAGCACAAATAAACCATACTTATGATAAACACATCATTTAAACTCACTTATGACCAAAAAAAGATATCATAATTTCATTAATTGTTGAATTATATGATCTAGAGAGTGGATTTATCTCTAAATTGTCATTTTACTCTCATATTATTATCTATTTTTCTTTTGCTAGTTTTTGTTAGTTTCTTACATTTTTAGCTAATCACACTTTCAAATTTGGTTAATTTGATTGAATAGAATTTTAAAATCATCAATTCCCTGCGGATCGACCCATATTCGCCACGTACTACAAGTGTACGCCGTGAGCTTGCAGTTATTTTATTTCTAAATTCGTTCGGCTATTTTCTAACTCGATAGACATTTAGCCGTCCAAACATTATTGACAACTATTTTATTTTAATTTCAATCAATTGAAATAAGTGTAAAGTTAATTTGGTTATAAATTGCAAATAACGAATTAAATTGGTAATCAAATGAATTAATGAAATTTAAATATAATTAATATGGTAAAGGATGATAATGGTAGAATATGAATGTAATAAACTGTAAACTAATGTTAATTATATTCATAAGGAAATAGTTGATTAAATAATAAGGGTGAAAATCGAAATAAAAGAATATGATTGAATTTAAAATATAATTAACTAGAATTTTATTACAATTGCAATTGAACGCTAAAATTAATATAACGTTTAAATATTGAATTTGACATGGAAAATTTATTTCAGATTATAAATTCTATGTAACCAGGAATAATAGAAATTTGTAAACTTTAATTTTGAATTTAAAAGTAATTCACCAATTTAATAATAATTTAATTTATTAACGTGTAAAATAGCCATTTTGGCCACTGTCTCGGATTTCGACGAAATCAGTTTCATCGAATCCGTAATAGTGAATTATTGTAAGATTTCAAGTTTTGTAGCGATCGGACTTATCATTTGATCGTGCAAGCTCGAAATACGTAGAAATCAATTTATTGAATTTAATTAAAATAAGCTGATTTTAAAATCTAACTTCTATATACTTTTGAATTAGGGTTTGAAACTAGTTCCATTGAGTTTAAAAATATCGAAAACACATATTTCGATATATTGGATGACCCACTTTTGTTTCGGAAAGGAAACGGGCTTTTCGGGTCGTTGTTATTGTTCGAACCAATCTAATATGTCGTTCATTCTTATCTATTTTCGTCCATATAAATAGATTTCTTTTCTGAAACCCTAACATCCATTTCTTATTTCTATACCTACTGTCATCTTCAATCTATTTGCTTCCTCCTCCTTCCCAATGGCTGCAAATCCAAAACCCTAATTTCAAATTCAAATCAAATCGAAAAATTTAAACTCCTCAAACTATGTCATATTTTATATCGTTGGGAAGATCTTGACGAATGGAACCTTCGTCTGACGTTCAATTTTCGAGACAGTGCACGAATCGATCAGAAATCGCGGTCAAAGTCAAATTGGGGTTTTTTTAATCCGAACAACAATCGAAGAAATTGGAATATGGGTTTTGTAGAGCTCGTCATCTGGAGTCCATCGTTGGTTGTCGCACATCTGAAATGGTGTGTAGTGGCGGCGGCTGCTGTCTGTGGCATAGCGGTGGTCTTAAGGTGATGAGAGAGTGAGGCCGGTGGTGGCAGGGGCTTTGGCGAGGTAGTGGATCATCTGAGGCGGTGTGCGTGGGCAGAAGTTTGATCGTGATAGGTTTTTGGGTGGACGAGAGCGGACGAGATGAGTAGGGTAGCGGGTATGATTTATTTTTATTATTATTTGCTAAATATAATTTAATTTAAAATCGTTATGCTAATTAAATCATAACTTTTCCATACGAGCTCGGATTCGCGCTCAGTTTTCCCCGTTGCGATCATATCGAAATTTCGAACGACATGGAACTAGTTTGGCTGCATTCTGAGACTGTTAGATTTTTATGCTTTATTTGGATTTTAATTCGATTAAAATAAAAGATGAGTGTTTTAACCCACTCACAACTACTAAACCATCTTATGTTCGTTAAATTAAATTATGGTGTAATTAGAAATTTGTTGATTGTTGTTTGGTATTTTAAATCGTCATTTAAATTTAATTCGAATTTATATTGAATTTAATTTTCATTTAAATTAATTTAATTGTTAGTTAAATACCTGATAATGATAACCAGTTTATTTATTGTAATTTATTGGTTGATTTGAATGATGATTGTGATGGATGTTTAATTGTTAATATTTGGATGATTGGATATTATATTTATTTTATGTTGTTATCTCACTACAAGTTCCCTTAGTTATTGTTAGAAAATCACTATGGGTTAAAATGATACATACCCGATTGGTCTTATAGATTAGGAAAAAATCGTTATGGGTTGAAATGATAAATCCGAGCGATTTTATGGATTTTGAAATTTACTCGGGATTACGGGTTGAAATGATATATACCCATAAATTTAAATTACTGCGGGTTGAAATGATATATATTCGTATCACTTGACCATAGGATAGAAAATTATAAATGGACACCGGATTGGTTAAATTAAATGGTTTTAAAATCTTGAATTTGCATTTTATTAAATGTTATTGTAACGACCCTGAATTTTTGGACATTTGAAATAGAATATTTAATTGATTTTAAATATTTGAATGATGGTTTAACTTGAATTTCAAATGTAAATATGAAATTGGCAAATTAATTAGTAAATTTAATTGTTGCAATTGGGTAAAAATTTGAATCTTCAATTTTAAGCCTGTTAAAAATAATATGAAGTCTTGGAAAATTCATATTGATTATACTGAAGATAATAGAAGCTTCAGAATTGAGTTTGGAAATGATTTGTTCAGTTTTGAAATTTTATCGTTTAAATTAAATTTAAAAATAGCGTTCCGAGGCACAGTCTCGGAATTCGACGAAACTAGTTCCATTGAATCCATAATATTGTATTATTATCGGATTTCAATTTTCGTAATGTTTGGAGTGATCGTTTGGCCGTGCGATAAGAAAACGCGCTGAAATTAAATCGAAAATTTAATATTATAATTGGTCCAAAAAGCTATCTTCTCCATATGATCAAATTTGGACTCGAAACCTTTTCCATTGCGTTCGGAATAGGCGTATAACATTACGAACGCCTAGCGGCACACCTCGATAGGAAGTCAAAATTTTTAGTTGACTTTATCGGAATGATTTGAATTTGAATTTAAATTGAATGTTACCAGTCAACCTCAGTTGAAATTATTTCACATCGCAACTTTTCCCTTTCATTTCGAAACACTGTAGCTCTGAGAAAAAAATCTTCTCTACGCAGACATTTCTTTCCTTTTATCTTTCAATTCGAACGAAAGATTTCATTCAACAAAAAATGGCCGAGAGCTTTCTTATCCTCAAAAATATAAAATCGCCTCCCCATTCCCTTTCGTTCAAAAAAAAATAGCCGCTATTTTTCTCTTTTCCCCAAAACGAGCGGTTCGAATTTTTTTCGACATCCACGGAATCGAATCGATTTCGTTTGGAATCTAGGGCAGAGCGATGGTTTGGAAGCAAGGAGATCTCGAACTCAATGGAGCGGTGTGGGTTCGAGAGCAAGGCAGCATCGCGCTAAGGAAGTTTATCAAGATTGGGCGTTCGCCCACGAAGGCGAGTGGTGGCGAGTGGCGGCGATTCGCGAACGCGAGGAGGAGGGAGACTTAACAACTAGGGTTCACTCGCATGGCAGCCAAGTTCGAACTCGAGCCAACGGTCTAGAGGCAATGTCATTCAAAGGAATTGTGTACGGTGGCCAATGTCGAAGTTCGATCGAAGCTAGGGTTCTGATAGGTAGCAGTTTTATCCTGTTTGTTTTAATTTAATTCAAATATATTGTAAATCAGAAAAACAGAAAAAGAAAAAAAAATATTAACAGTTGATATTTTGCTGTTCTATTTTCAATTCAAAATTTATATGTATAAAAAAATTATAAATATACAGTTTATGTATTTTAAAAGATAATAATATAAAAATAAGTATATATCAATACACAGTCCTATTTTAACATATACAGGTAAAAGTAGGAATTTTATAAAAATATGATTTGGAAATTTTGAAATATTTGAAAGTATATGAAATAGATTTTTGGAAATCCATAACATATTTTCAAAATGGAAAATATAAAAATAAATATACGTATTTTAATTTACTTATCATTTTAAATAATGGTTTTGGTGAGCTATTTGTTTTATTAACCTATTTAATTTATCTAGTTGCTAAAAATAATTTATTAAAAGGAATTAGTTTAAAATAAAATCACTGGTTAATTAAAATTATCAAATGGAAATTTAATTATTTGATTTATTTCCAATATTAATAAATTGTATAAATATTTATACAAGGTTAAAAAAAATCGTGACAATAAGCTGGATTGGAAATGGATTGCAAAACAAAAGCAAAGGTGAGATTTTCTCACTCAAATGAAAGTTGAATTTTCAGTTATTGATTGCTATTGGATGTGATAGTATATATAGTAGTATATATAGCAATATATATATATATATTGGAATATGTATATATTGGCATTGATTTTCCCGCATTATATAGCGGATGAGACCCTATTGCGCCGCATAATAGCGGATGATATTTTATAAATCTCATATACCGCGATATTCCACCTCGAAGTGGAATTGGTATTGTGCTAACATTTGTGGATGCAGGGAAACAGGTTGGAGGGATCCAACTGGATTCCTCAAATTGTTTGAATATTATTTCATATGTGAATGATGTGATTTATTGATAATATGTGGATGATTTATTGATAATTGAAAATGTTGAAGGCTAAAATTTAGCCGAATTTATTTTTGGTATCGTTGGATACCAGAAATGAATATAAATTGGATTTTGAAATTAAAGTGGAAAACTTTAAGTGAATTTGTTTTTGAGAATTGAATTTATTTGAAAGAAGGAATTTTAAAGTATTGAAATTGATTTTCGAAATTTTACCGAATAAATTTCCAAAATATGGCAAAGGATTTCAATAAAAGGATTTTTAGCAATATTGTTTAAAAGTTGAAGAATTCATTTAAAAATGGAATTTTGAATAATTTGGAAAGAACGAAGGAATTTATTTAGAAGTGATAAATTTTTAGAAATCAATTTGTAATTGATGTGGTATTTGAAAATGAATCTTTGAGAAATAATATGGAAATTTATTTGGAGTTGAAATAAATTTGGAAATCAAATTTGTAATTAATTTGGTGATGGAAAATAAATCATTGGAAAAATTGTTTGAAATTGATTTAGTGTTGTAAAATAAATCTGGAAATCGATTTGCAAATGATTTGTTATTTGTAGATAAATTCAGAAATAAATTGCAATGTTTTGTTCTATTGAAATAAAACTTAGAAATCAATTTGTAATCGATTTGATATTGAAATAAAATTAGAAATCAATTTGGAATTTGATTTTGGGGTTAAAAGTGAATATTTGGGAATGTAAATTCAAAATGGAATTTATGAAATGAAAGGGAAATTTGTTTTAAAAATAAACGCTGATTTATTTTTAAAGTGTGAAAGTAAATTTACGGATTTGGAACATAAATTTAAAATAAATCGATAAGGATTTATTAAATTGGTTTAAATGAACCATTTTGAAGTGAAAGTGTATTTTCACTATTAAGCTGAGTATATTTCCAAAGTCGCTTTTAAAAATATAAATTAAAGGTTCTTAAGTTAGTTTTTAAAAGAAATATTTGGAAATATATTCCGCGTAAGGAAATTGATTTGAAAATTATTTTCAAAAGTTGAAAGGTGAAAAGTGATTTGAAATTGTTTTCAAAGTGTTGAAGTGTGGGAAAATATATATCTTGTGAAGATATTTTGAAAATAAATAATTTGGGAAAATTATTTAAATCTGATGATTGTGTGAAGGTTATTGATAGTTAAATCACCGACTATCAATATTTGCCTTTGAAATGGCACTTGATTTGTTTTTTTTTTAAACAAACACTCACTATTCGGGTTAGCCGGGAAAAGACCTATGTGTCATATAACCCATTTCGAATTAGTGATACGACAATATGGATCGTATTGAAGACCGGTGTGAAGACCGGGTATTTGTGAAAATGAAAGGACAACCTGTCGAATGTCTCTGCACCGAGTTGCTCCGGTATAGAGATTTATATCACTCTTTTTGTGATGGGAAGTCCGATCGGGATTGTGAATACCCGGATTGCAAGGGCTTCTTTGGAAGTGCCTTCGGTTCTGTTCGAACCCGGAATAGACTTGTATGGTTACGTGTCTGACATTACATTTTGAGGTATAAAGCTGATTTCTTTCAAATACATTTCTGTTGGTGGCGGAGAATTTATTCTCTTAGCTTAACACCCTTCTTTGAGACGTACGAGCTCAGAGGTTATGTAGTTGAAGGTTATCAGCGATATATTCCCAATTTGGTAATGTGGCATGCTGAGTGTTGCTGTGTGTTGATCATTTATTGATCATTTGTGATCAAAGCACGGCGTTGTGAAAAAGCATAGCTTTGTGGACGAGACTTCTTCAGACCTCACTCCCCGGAAATGGTCGAAACAGGAATATGCGACAAGGTTATGAGGGTCGCGCCCTTTAGGGTATGTCATTTCCTTCTGGAAAAGGGTGCACTACAACAGTTTATGGGTTTCATAGCGTTTGAAAAACGCTATAACAGGCTACCACAGCGTTTCAGAGAACGCCGTGGAACCACAAGCTATGGTAGGCCGGCATCATTACATAGCAGGAAGGAAAACGCTATAATAGCTAATAGCATTTACAAAAGGGCATAGCGTTTGCAACCTACCATAGCGTTTTTTCTCTATTATTAAACTTAAACGCTATAGGGAATATAATCCTTCATTTAACTTCTATAGCGTTTTCGAGCACATTTTATAGCGTTTCATCAAACCATGTTATAGCGTTACAATGTTTTTCGATAGCATTTCTTGTCATGCTTGTATAGCGTTTTTATTTTCTACTATAGCGTTTTTTATTCTATTATAGCGTTTTTGATGCATAAATCTTACATCTCATATAGAGTTGCGATAGCGTTTGATGAATCAATAGCGTTTTTCAAACGCTATTCTATATAATATTAATTTTCAACATTTGTTTCAATTTTCTTTTTATTATATTATATTATATATATATATACGCACACTGATAGATATATGTATACACATTACACACACATATATATATATATTAAAATGTGGATCCCAAAAATAACAAATCGAGAAGATGACAACAACTATATGTAACAATGATAACGTTGCACTGAATTCTAATTTGGAAACACACAATCAAACCAGTGGAAAAGTTTCACATAATTCTGCTAATATTTCAAATACAACAAGACATGGTCACATGATAATAGTTCAAAATAATCTAACAAATGAGCACAAATACTACAAGACATGGTCACATGATAATAGCTCAAAATAGTCTAACAAATGGACACAAATACTCGGTTATGGAGACGATGATACAGAAATGGCTGCTACAGAAGATCCTTGCAAGGATCTAAACATTGCTCCAGGTTGCTTCAGTATAGTTTTACATGCCAAACTTCCAAAAGAACCCATATTTTATTTTGAAATTATAATGAATGAAGATTAAAATCTGCAATTCTTTTTCATAGTAAGAAAGCATAATAGATCTATATGTATTCATAAGCATCGACAACCAGTATTGGAAGTCACCTTTTTATACAAATCATATATCAACTCTGATTTTTCCCATTACTATGTTAAAATATGGTTTTTAGTGAAACTCTTCGAATTAGCAAAAGAATACTTCACTATTTGACAGAAGCATTGTTCAGTAACTTGTAAATACACCAGTCTGACCTGATAGAGGATATCAATTTTTTAGCTTCTTTCATAGCTTCTTGCATGGAATATACAGACATTTTCTTTACCTGCATACAAAATATGGAACAGTTGTCAGGTCAGTTTCTACATCATGTGAAGCTAACTAATCCGGGCATAGAGTTATAAACCAAGAAAAATAATAAGATCTTTAGTTCATAAGTATACATGATCACAGTGAGAAATGCAGATGAAGTTGCTAACTTAAGCGAGAAATGATTTTCTTTTCTTTTTTTTCTAAATACATTAACTGAAAACAATATGTACCTCTAATTTGTCTTCCTTTGACCTATGAGTTTTTGGAAGCAGTCAAAACTCTTCAGTTAAACTGACACATTGAATGAGACTCTCAAGAGAAACAAAGTCCATGGCTACTCTAATGCAAGACTGAAAAATTACAATAACAAAAGTTTAGACTCATAACTGAATACACACACAGAGAGATTTTATACACACACACACACGCTACCACGCAAAAGGAAAAATGAGAAAAATATTGTATAATTGAATACATATATAATGACTATACTTATATATTTAGTGACATTTTTCTAGGATTAAATGAAATTAGTTTCTAGTTATTTTTCTTTGGTTTGAGACTATCTAGTTTTTCTCCAGTAAGTCTCTCAAATTTATCAAGGGTGAAAATCATCAGTTGAGACAAATAGATCAAATTATTTATATAAAGTACAGTATAAACATCCTATAATATCTAAGAAAATCAATAAATGTACCATCTTAAATAAAAAGCAAAATAATCTGATGTATAATTATGATAAAAAAAATAACAAAAATATGAATTCATTACATTGTTGCTAAAATCCTCTATATCAATCAATAATAGAGTATAGAGAACACTAACCTTTCTATTTATTACTTGATGAGGGCATCCTGTTGGAATAAAAACTGCTTCGCCAAGATGTTGCTCAAATGTCCAGGGCTCTATTCCTGATAATTATTAAGAGAGGAGCAAAAGAAATGTTAAGACCTGCAATACTAAAAAGGGGAATAAATCAAGACTTCCTATTTAAAAAAATGTTGATGATTACAACAAGTAGACAACTTACCATATTCCTACTTGAGCTGCTTCTTGTGACTCTCATTCAGATAAATAGTGTGATCATTTACTGGATGAATAAGCTATTTAAAAAAAATCATTATATGATTACAAGATGATGAATGCAATAATAAAATAGATGAAATATGAGTGAACACACACTCTAATCAATATCACTAGTTTTTTTATTTATTTTTCCCCATTTTAGGATTTCAAGAAAATATCCCATAACAATTGGAACTCAGATGGCAAAATATTTCTGCTTTTCTAGACACACAGGAATGCACACGAGTGAGCGCGCACATGCACACTCAAAAGTCAAATCACTAACTCAATAGCATAGATCCTTACCGAATCCAAAGGAGCTTGAAAGATATGCCTGAATTCGCCTTCAACTGATCAACTACCTACATATAAAAATACAAAATACAAATATAACATCTCTCACATTTAAGTCCATAAGGACTGAAAATGAAATAGCAAAACATAATATAAATTCTAGTGCATGTAAGTTGCAAACATGAGCATAACAGATAATTATAAATACAGCAATGTAGTATAAAACCACATTATGTTCAACAAAAATATAAAAATATTACCTTTGTGAACATATCCGCCATTTTAATGATCAAATTACAACATGAGTGTCCAACATTTCAACCCTAAATACAAGTATCTATCGTAAGATAAAGAAAATGACTAACTTTATGTTTCTAACGGGATAACATCCACCAATAGAAGTAGACAAAATGAAAATTACAGGGAAAAAATGTACTAGAAAACATAATTTTTTTTACTATATGCATGAAAAAGAAATAGCAAAGAATTTTACTTCGAGACATGGCATGCCTTATGCCATGAAGTTGACTGATTTAACTTGTATGGATTATTTCAACATAAATTTCTTTCTTCTTGTTTGTAGAGAAACATGCACAAACTGGATATATGATGTGATTCCTGACACTTTCACATATGTTAGTCTACACTTAGTTGATGTATTTCTTGTTGTCACGAACGAAGTTCTAATTTGCAAAGTGTTTCCAATATATAATTAAAGTTTTCTGGGTTTAGAAATCACAAATCAGAAGTTTCCATGAATTTAAACATATACTATGATATCTTCTATGAATTTGTACGAAGTCTAAATTGATAATAGCATAATACCTTTTATGTTGTATACTTTGTGTTTGCTTCCTGACTTTTTATGAGTATATAATTTATTTACTTTTCAAGTCTTAGATTTGAGCTCACATGATTGTAAAGAAAATGAAATCATGAAAATGATGTCGGCTACAAGTTCTACTTAGTCAATGCTGCTGAATAAATAATATACTGAATGCACCAGAATAAAAAAATAGATTTTGACATTTCCTTAAAACAGGTATTGAAGTTATTATTTATTTAAGTCCGCACTCAACTTCCACTTTCCCACAGAATTACAGATAAAATAAATTTTCATTGGCATATTGTATATTACGGATATTGAGGACTATGGACATATTGTATATTACTGATCAAGCATCAAATCAAACTTTATAAAAATTCTTTTTGATAGAATATAGCTTAACAAATATTACTAATCATTGGCATCATTGTATATTGATTTTGGAAACAGTCTTCTGATCCACTCAAATGCATATTAGTGATTTAAACCTGTAGCACATCATGTACTATACATGTATTCTTATCTTTCTATCTTACACGTTATTAATGCTTTTATGAAAAAAAAACAAAATAGTTTTAAACACTAATTGATAATATATAAACTATCAGTGATAAGTAAACGAGAAACCACAGGAGGCATACTTCCAAGTCCATGATTTTTGTTAATTCCATCCGAACTATGTCCAATAAATTGAATTATTTAACTATAAATTTGAATGATCAAAGATTAGTTCATTAGAGCAGATAGACTCCCTGATTTCATGTTGAATTATTTAACTATAAATTTTGATAATCAAAGATTAGTTCTTCAGGGTTTGCATAGCAGCTGCAACAAACCATACATTTCAGGAATTAAAGATCCCTACATGAATATGTAAGAATATTACCCTACCAATATATACTTGCACATTTTTTTACCCGTAATTATATTTCCAGTACTCAATATATCAACCCTTGGTCAATAAAGTATAGGTTACATATTACAAAAAAGGAATAAGAATAAAAGATGAAAAAGGAACCTGGTGAGAGAAATGGAATAGAGAAACTCAGGCATTGTAGGACCAGCACTACGTGGCATAAGGCAGACAAGCTTCTTTGTCTTGTTAGTGATTTCCATTACAGTATACTGCATTCTCACTTAATTGCAATTGCAAACATCACGGCAACTTGAAAAAACAGCAAAAATGAGAAATAAGAAGGGAGTTGGGCAGCATAATAACATGTAGGATTTTATGTGGTCGTCTGAATTCATTGCTTTCATGGTGCTCTTTATATTGCCACAGGTGTATAAAATGCAGAAATATTTGTGGAGATAAATAATGAGACAACATTGGTTTACTGTTTTACAATCATTTTTTCTTTCCAAAATCTGTCTATATAGTAGTTACATTGCCTATGAGAGTAGTTCATCTTGAAACAACACGTATATTGTGTTACCCCTTTTTTTAGACCTTACACTCGTTTAATATGAGTGGATAAACAATAGAAATTTTTCATCAGAACCTACACGTTTACTATGGTATAATGTACATGTGAACAAACTCTAGTGACATTCATCCATATGAGCAAGCAAAAAAAACTTTGCAGAGGAGAGGGGCAAAAAAAACAAGGAGAGAAGTAAATACCAAGTTTTAGCCTGAATACTTATCAAAACTATATTAATCATTCATCGATAAATACACCTCATCTACAAAAAATTATACAAATTTGAAATATGAAGGCCAAGAAAACTAAGGAGGAATTATATGGCAGGGATTTGGATCCTTTGTTTATGTGTGTCTGTGTGTGTACACATACATGAAATAAGAAAATAATAAATATAATAAAACAAAATAAAGTAAATTAAAGAAAGACCAACATTTTCAGAAAAAAGTCTAAATATAACACTGTAAAGTCAGAATCCAGCAACCAGATTCACATCATACAACACAAAAAACACCACAAACACTAAAATAAACCATAAAGTTCTAGATATTAAATGATAGATTGACGCTGAGTGATGGAATTTCAAATTTCAAGATGCCAATTCTAGATTTGCTACTTTTTTATATCAACCCAGTAAGTATCCTCTATTTCCTTGTAAAATGAAATCAAAGTTGTGTTGCCAAAAAATTATTAAATAACGCTAAAACTAAGCAATTGAGTTCTTGACAACCAAACTATACATTGATAAGTAACCACGCTGAAACATGTTAATTCAAAGTGGAGAAAAATATCATGAAATTAATGTTTTCGGTTAAATAATACGTTAATGCAGATTAGTTAACTAATAATTTTTTAGTGAAAAACATATAATAAAGTTTGCAGTACCTCTCATGCCCGTTCAAGTTGGACAGATGCGGATCGGCTGCTATGACAGGGTAGATTCGGCGATTCACGATTTTGCGAGTTAGGGATTTTGTGATTCGATGTTGAGATTAGGGATTTTGTGATTCGATGTTGAGATTAGGGATTTTGTGATTCTGCCATTAGGGATGTTGAGTTTATGGATTAGGGATTTCTGTTGACTCTTGGAGGCGATGAAGTGAAAATAGAAGGGTTGTTTTCTGAAGAAAAGGGCAACAAGCGCTCATTTTTAGTTCCCGCACAAAAGATTTTTATTACCCGCCTTTTTGCTTGTATAGCATTGAGTACACGGAATATATTTCTCAAATAGCTTTAAGACCCTACATTTCAGAGGATTTTGAAGAGAAAAGGGGGAAACGCTATTTGCTATTGCTATCAAATTCCCATTTTGTTGTAGTGGTGGTATCAGGTATGGAGCCCTGGTATTTAACCTATGTGGATACTCCGATCTCATTTATTATGTGATTGTGTGTTTATCGAGGTGCCTCGGATAAAGGTCCCAAAGGACCGGGGGATGGCATATTCGTGAGTTACCTGTTACAGGGGTAACTCGGCCTTGTGTTGGCAGAGAGCAGTTGTCTCTCGGGACGTCTAGCCAGAGGCGATCCCATGTGACGGTAGGAAGTTCCTTAGCCTGACCATTTGTTGGAAATCCAAAGAAACAATACGAACCTTGTACGGTTTTAGTTGTATTACCTGCTATGGAATGTGGCGGTAACCTGCTATTGAACATAGTAGCTATAGTAGGCATACAATAATGGTTGTATGCTAGCTAAGGTTAATATTATACTTTCGAAATGTTTTCCACACTAGACATTAATAATAATAACCCAATGATTTGCTTAATAAGCATCTTTGACTATCATAAGAAGAAATCTCCTCCAATTCTGCGTTTGCATTGTGTGTGTGGCAGGAGGTCTTATGGTAGTTTCATTTTCCAAAAGCATTGCAAATAAATTTTATTTTCTTTGTGAAAATAACTGTTTTACGATCTCACACCAGTCACCATGACTAACTTGGAGTTTATTGTTTCCTTTCTAAACTCTGGGTGCCCATAATTTTCCACACGGGCAGCCTAGAGTTATGTTATCAGGATATTCTGGATATTCTGAAGCTTTGGAAGCAAGCTGGATGGCGAGACGTACTCCCATACTTGTTTATTTATTCCGCTGTGTATTCTGTATGAGGACAAGTTTATATAACTGTCCATTGTTGTATCGAGTTGTATATTGACTCTGATTGATGTATGTATAAACTTATGTAGTTCTTTATTTTAAAAGACTAGTGATTATCTATTATATATTGTTCCGCTGCGAATGTGAGATTCTGATATTGTTTATGTTTCTGTGTTTCTTCTTTCTTTTTCTTCTGTCTTCTTCTACCTCTTCTTTTTAAACCCTAATGGTTCGGTTTTCCGGCATTCGATTGCGCGGCATTTGATACAGTGGACGTATTAATGTCGACTTTCGAGCGTCGAAAAGTCGAGTCGTTACAGTTATGGTTTTAAAGAAAATAAATTTTATATTTATATGAATTTAATTATTTTCTAATTCAAGCTTTGAAAGTTAAATTATTTTGAAGATTTGGATCTTAAATTCTAGCAACGAAGTTAAATTGATTTAAGTGGTTTAAATGAGTAAATTAAAATTGGGCTTGAAATTGATATGAATTGAAATGGTTTTAAATAAGAATGGAATTGAATTTAAATCATTGATTTGAATTGTTGAATCGAAATTGAAGTTAAATGAATGTTTCGAAAATTGAAGTTATTTCGAATTGAAATTGAAATCACATTGATTTGGAACTAAATCGAAATTGAGTCATTTGAATTGAAAGATTTAAAATTGAGTTTTATTGATTTGAAATATGGATATGGTCTAGATTTGTTGAAATGAAAGTTTGATTTGATACTATTTTCAAAATAAAATTATTTTCATATAAACTATTTTAAAATCTATTATTTTAAATTTCAGATTATTTATATTTTCAAAACCATTTACTATATAAACAATCCAATAATCCAACCATTTTATACTAAACTATTTAACTATTTTAAAATCCTTAAACTATTTAAACTATTAAACTATTTTAAACTAATAATACTATTTTAAACTATTGTAAACTATTATATATTATTTTTAATACATTAACTATTTTAATATATAACCTATTTTAATATATATACTTTTTCTAATATATAAACTATTTTAATCTATAACCTATTTTTAAATTATAAACTATTTTAATATATTATTTTAAATTTATAAACAACTTTAAATATATATATTTTAATATATAACCCAATTTAATATATAAACTATTTATAATATATAAGCTATTTTAATATATAACCTATTTTTAAAATGTAAACTATTTTTAATGTATAACTATTCCAATATATAAACTACTTTTAATATTCAACTGTTTAAAGTTGGAACTGTTATGATTTAGATTTAATTGATTTAAATGCGAATATTTTGATACAATGGTTTAACCTATTTTGTAGTTATGGTTTGGAAATGAATATGATTTCGAAAGTGAATAATGATTTTGAAAGTGAATATGATTTCGAAAGTGATATGATTTTGAAGTGAATATGATATTTTGATATCAATTATGAAATGGTTTTGGAAATGTAAAAGAACCAACCGGTGTGAAATAAGCGTTTGGTTGTTAAAGAGACTGGGATCATATATTGTCATACTCTCTGCTAATACCGATAACCACTTTAACAACTGTGTACATGGTGGAGAATCCAGAACGAAGTAGGATGGTTTGGCGAACGCTACAATATGAGGTATGAACGCATCCCTGACCTCCGCAGGTCAGCTTGATATGACTAAAACAGGAGGTATACCTGGGCTAAGTGAGGTCGCACCTCCGATCGGACATGCTTCTTCGATACCATATTTATTACGTTATGATTGATTTGGTGGCCATCCCTCGATTTTGATTATGGGAGTGTGTTCCGAGGTGGGTGGTAGTAGCTGCTATGCTTTACCACCAGCTTGGTTCTGCAAATGATAGAATCCTACCCTAGCATTGCCCCGCGTGCCTTGTCATATGCCTTATCGAGCCCACTACGAGTTTGGTTTGTACCGTACTTATGGAGTGCTCCATGAGTATCCCACCGGTTTGGTGGAGCTTACAGTATCTGTATAGACTACAGGATTTATATAAAAATGTGTTAAGGAGGATATGGGTAACACCTTAACGCTATTTTAATACTTTACTTTACTGCAGACATATTATAATAGCGTATTGTACTATGTATGTAAATAGTTTAACGGATCCATAGGAGATGGAATCCCGAACATCTCTTAAGTTATTGCACGCTCGTTAGACACTGGATAGGTGATGTAAAATCCCGTAAACGTCTCTGAAGCCATTACACTCGTATTTATTTATTGTTAATTTAACTTACATAAGATCTTTTTGTTCTAACTCGAGTGTTTTGTCTTTTCATTACGCTCGGGTCAGTTTGAGCTTTTCAATGTATTAAAGACCATTTTATTTGGAGCACAAAGATGAAGATATAGTATATTATTACTATTTATTATATCTATTCCACTGCATCATGTTGTTCCGCTGCATTATTTATTTATTTTCTGCCGTATGTATAAATCTGATCTGTATTGTAAAAGTGTAATCAAATGTTATTTGTAAAACAGCTTCATGAACTGTTTATTTGATTATTATATTCTGTCATTCCGCTGTGAGATTTTGTGTTTTGTTCTTCTTTCTTTTCTCTTCTTTTCCTTATTTACCCCATGACATTCCTCCCTTTTGAATGGTTTGAGTCCGACATGTGTGGTTTATTGTCGATTTGAACCGTCCAATAAGGTGGGTAGCTACATATGGGGATAGCTAAATGGTATGGAAACAAAGGGTATCCTTGCCTTAATCCTCTATTGCTTATGAAATACCAAAGTGTAAAGCCATTAAGTAAGAAAGTTTCATAGAGACCAAATTTCCAATTGGCATGGGCTGAAATTCAAGCTGAGGAGAAATAGGAAAGTGAAAGAAGGGGGTTTACGCATCTTATACTATATACCTTAAAGTCGAATCTCACTTGTAATTTTTTGTTTTTTCTTATAATTTTAGAATTTAAATACTCATCTCTCCTTGATTGAGTATGTTCCAAAGAAGGTCACAAGTTCAGTTCCCGCTAGCCACTCCTATATCTTATTATCTTACAATAATCTTATTTGCCTTGGTTTAGTTTAAGCTCAAGCACCCCGGTTCGAACCCAGTGTTGTTAAAGGTGGAACTGTGTGTTTTGATCTAGGTGCTCATAATTTTGAAATACGTTGTTTGGAGAAGTATATGTTTTGGGATGAGTCCTCATATTATCGAAATTGTTGTTAGGGGAACTATGTGTACAGGGATAAGAGCTCATAATAACCATGTGTTAGGAACTGCATGTTCGTTGCTATGTGCATATGATTATTTATACAGAATCATATAATATTGTGTGGGATGATTTAATAGAAGCTCAATCATAGTGGAAAAGTTTGATTTAATGAAGTATAAAAGTTAGGATGTTTAGATGGGCCATATTATATCATTCGATTTGGATATGTGATGACGGCCTGGATATTAGGAAGGATGGTAGTAGATATTAAAGATCGTTGATGTTTGTTTTGAGGTAACCTTGAAGTTATTGGAGTTGTAACTATGTTACTATTTTTTTAATTTGATTGATATGGCAAGGCACCATCCCTATTGAGTTGCCTCGTCCATAATATAAATGAATGGTAAGTCAGTAAAATAATATAAAGAAAAGAAAACATCGGTTCGTTATTATTAGAAAATGAGTTGAGCTTGAATTTTTGTTGTGAAGGGTATTAAGTGTGAATTCTCAGTTTTAAAATACATTCTAAACTAGGTTTGGTATGAAACTACATGAGGATCGGATAAGTATTTTGCTATATTGGATAAGTTTATAAAAGTACTCAAATATGGATGGATGCAAAGATAATATGGGTTCGTGTTATTTATGGACAGATGAAGCATTCAAAAATTTTCTAGATAGATTTCATATAGAGAATAGTGAAATAGTGTAGAGTTGTAATTTCTATATCTAAAAGATATTCCAATTCGGATTAGTAGTGAGAATGCTATGAAATGTATTTTTGATTGGTATAGATAAAGGATTTCACTAATGGATTTGAGCTATTGAGATGAAATTGATTTTAGGGATTGAAGAAAAGATGTACTAGATTGAACGGATACTAAAGTAAAATAAAGAAGTACCAGTTGTGTGAATTCAGGTGTTATGTGATAATCGAAGAAAAATTTATTCGAAAGATTGAAGAGATGTATGGGTTGCACGCATAGAAGATGCAGAGGCGATTTTGGGGAAAATGGAATTTGGAAGTTCGAATATGACTTTGAGTGAAGAATAGATGGATTCTTTTCAATCATCATCGGATTAAAGAGAGACTGTTTAATCAAAGAAACTCTTTTGGAATATCGACTTAAAGGTATAAAGTTCACATTGCATTAAGGTGCATGTAGATAATGTATTATATAGTCGATCCTTTTAACTCTATCTTTATCTTAGGTTAGCATTTCCTTTAGGTTAGAGCTCCACTTAGATTTAGGATTTTGATTTTTATCGTTGTATTGATTGACTAGAATAGGATTGCCCTTGTTTGGATGTTTTCTTAGTTGTGGGCTATGGAATTTAGGATGGAATGTCTGGATATCGAAGTGGTGATACTTTCTGTATTGAGTTTGTTGGATACCGAGAGAAGTGATATCATAAGCATAATGATGCCACTCAAGTTAGATTTGAGATACAAATAGGACATATGTTGTGTTCATCAAGTTAAGACATCGGTTATTTTGAATGTCCGTAAGTATGATAGTATAAGTTTTTTGAATTTGTTTGGGTAAGACACCATCCACATTTGAGTTGCCTTACCATAGCAATCCAGAAGATGAATTGTGGAAACTACTACTGGACGATTTAGGTGTTAAAAGTGTGCGTTTGCGAATGGTATGAGCAGCTATAATTTGATTTGGGCCCGTTGGTGCTAAGTCTACCTACTGTTATGCATTGTGGTATTGTTTATTTGAGATGGTAGCAGAGATTCCAGAGGTTGTATATATGCACGTACGATTGAGATAGTGTTTTGGGAGGAGGCATGCTAGTAGTAGAGTTTGCTAGATTTAGTTAGGAGAACAATTTGGATAGACAATTGGAAAGTGGAAGAGTAGATCCGTTCTTTTCAATTCGATCTCTACCTAAAGCATTTTTCATTTGATTGATTTTTATTTTAATTAATATCTAGGTTTGGATGAATTATTGCTTGAATTCATTATTGCTTTTATTTATGTTATGGATTTGTTATTTTCTTGATATGTTTTGTGTGTTGTGAGTCTTGTGACTTCACGATATACTACTGTATCTGTAAGTGTGTGTGTGTATTCACCATGTGACATGCTAGTGTTATTGGTTATGCATATATATATATATATATATATAATTTATATGATCACCCTATGATGCTTGCATCATGCTTTATATGTCATATCATCTCATTCATATAAAAGGACCCAAATGTTAGATATTTGCATATAAATGTCATATGTTATCTGCATACATATCATAATGTTGTATTGTTGGTTGCATTTCATGAAGTGCACAAGCACCACTGTATGTATATGCTGACAGACACACATACAATGATGCTTTTAATTTCATATGCTAGTTATGGATGCTTGGTTTAATTATTTTCTTTGTTGTGCAAATGATTGTTTGAACGAATGATTGGATGAATGATTTTGTATGCGTATATAATTGTGTGATACGAGAGAGTATTATACATTCTTTTTCCTTTGGAATTTTGAGAATGAAATTCATTTAAGAGTGGAATGTAATACCCTGAAATTAATAAAGAAAACTTCCAAATCCCATTTTGGGTTGCACATCGGTGCACCGGTGGGCCACCCATATTTGGGTATTCTGTATTTTTAAATGCCATTTCGATGAGGGGCTATTCGACTTCTTGCATGACATTTTTTATAACGATTCTATAGTGATATCTTGACTTGTGAAGTGGTTGTTTGGGTGCATAGATTGATGATAATGTGCGAGATAGGGATGTAATAAATGGGGCTTTAGAATGACCGATGGGCTTGCAAACCATATACGAGTATGTAGTTTGGAATTCCTTGATGTAAGAACGTAGTAGATGCAGACCTGTATGACAGATGAATATGTGAAGCCCAAGTGATAATGAAAGATGTGGATGTATCGGCTTTGGATCGAGTAGTTGGTGATATGAATAAATATATTGTTTTGGATCGTAATTGTTTGACAATTATATATATATATATATTTGTAGTTTCGAACAAGGAACGAATACCTGAATCTTCTAGCACACGTAGCGGGTCCTTGATTCATGGTACAGACATGGCGTTCTGTTGTAGAGCATCGAGGCTAGTCCAGGAGTGTTGATGTGGACAACAATCGACCTATAGTGCACGTGGAGAGACCAGGAGTGAGTTCAATGCATGACTATTCTTTGCCATACGAGGTGAAACCGGAGAGTCGTAGGCGTGTATTCCTTTACCACAGTGGGCGAGACCGGATTACGTTTAGGGTTATTTAGATAGTATAATATCGTTCTGCAGCACGGTGCGAGCAAGTCTAGAAGGTATTACACTTAGGCTTGAACCATGTTATATCACTGTCATAGTAGTATATAAGGTTTAGATTGGCTTCACTTACTCGACATATGTCTGGCCCACTCCCATGTTCTTTTTTAATCGATATTGTTCAGGTTGATGGACTTTGAAGACGTAATGGACCTAGATACAAGCTCTGTATGTATATTGTAAATATTGAAGTGTTGTATAAATAATCTGTAACAAAAGACAAGATGTGAAAGTGTGTGGTGTTGTTTGGATTTGGATTTTAAAGATTAATGATGTTGTATCAGATATGTAATTAAATTTCATATTTGTGTAATATGATATTTTGTGTGACCATTCACTGTGAGGCTCTGAAAGTTATTAGTTAGTTAATATAGTTTTTATCTTATGCTCTCTCTATGTATATCAATATGTATCATCACCTAATGACTCGTCATTTCGGGATTTCGTTGTATAGCTACGAGGTTTTGAAATGGCTGGTTGTTACACTGACCATAAGCCTACACATGGGAGACTCGAAGGACGTCATTAAAGAAACAAAGACCAAACGTGATTCATACATAAAATCTGGTGTCAGAGATTTAAAAAAAAGCTATACATAAACAGATCCATGTGAATATGGTGTTGTATAAATAAATGATAGTCATACCTTATCTTAGTAAGGATGGTCATGAGACATGCCTACCATAATGTATCTGTATTGCTCCATCTACAACAACATAGATATTAGCACATATAAATGTAAATGTTAACTACTAACATACCAAGGCAATACTACAGGTCTAGGGAGTTAAAGGAAAGGACAAAAAAATACATCAATTCACCAAAAAACATCTTATACACGCTAGCGATCATCCAACACTAATAGAGCGTTATCTTCAACAAGTGATGCACATATTATTCATCTTTTCAAACTTTGAGAGTAAAATAACTCGTAGAACATATGCCAGACTAAGTGTTGGATAAGCATTCTCTTCCAATCTTTTATTGCACCACATTGCGATTCCTTTAGCATCACCCTAAAGTATCAAGATCTTATTCAATTGCAGTGTTGAACATCCATTCCTGGTCTTAGAGTTAAGTAACTTGTCCTTACAATGATCTGCATAGTCTCAAACTAACTGTACTACAAGCATGATCCCTTAGCTTGAGTGCTCTGCCATACTCCAATTACATGCATCATAATACTTGTCTCCTAATGGACCACTTCTGCAAGCTCGAATGTTGTCTAGACATCACTATTTTCCTAACTTTAGATTTTCATTCTTGATAGACAAAAAGCTCTTACAGTGCTCCCTTAGTTGTTGCACGAACATGTCGATGCAAAACACATAGTTATTGGTTATGTAACTACCATTCACGTACCCAAAAAACGTTTAGCCTTTGACCCTGTTGATTAAGGTTATGAACTCCTTTCCTAAAATGGTATATAACATACTTCTAACCGATCTTCAAGAACTCTAAGGGCTTCCTTTATAGATCACCCACACATTCATGAGGCTGAGCCACACTTACCACTCACCCAAGCAAACCTAACATTATGGCTCGTCCACATATGCCCTGACCGACCTAGCCTTGCCAAACCACACTCCTTTCTCTCCCTTGGATCAACCCAAACTTATAGCTAGCCTTTTCCTTGTTCTATTGATCTACCTTGGTCAATCAATAATTCTAGACTTTGTTAACACTTAGCTCACCTAATTGTTTTTATCAACGTTTTAGCTAACTCTATTTTGGCTCTTGCCCAACATGAAGCACAAACTAATAAGCAAAATCCAACATCCGATAATCAAAGATCGATCTCTAACTCGCATATCAATTGTGTAATCATATGCATGTAATACACAAACATAACATACCAATATATAACTAATACATCATGATATCAACATAAACATAAGAAACCGATGTCAAGGCATGGGTTCAAGCATTTAAGATCATGTTATATATATTCCCAAGTATTCTAACAACCAATAATTCCAAGTATGCAAATTATGCAATTGGGAATTCTACTTAATGCCAAAGTAGATGACTACCTTGATAATGACCAAGTCAACCTACTCCATTGAAGCAACCCTCTTATAAGAACTATGTGGAGAAACATATCAGCATCTTAATTATTACATGCCGATATTGACATGGCACTATGGGGGAACCGCTCAAAGATACATTCTATCAAACGCATATACGAAACAATTGCAGGCAACAATACTTAGAGTTTTCGATGGTTCACCACAATGTGGAATTAAGTAGGAACTCAAAATGAAAACATGATGCTTTGGGATATTCTAAAAAATGCTATCCTCACGCATGATGAGCTATGTTACCTTTGCATGTCAAATTCATCGTTCGGATTACTATGTGAGTTGGAAAATGAGCTAGTGAATGCACTTTTTTCTCATGGTTTTATGTGAAAAACATATGGATCAGACTGACGGCTTTCGATGGTATTCATAACACTAGCATTAACAATTAGGAAAAATGGAACATCTATAAGGGATCAAGGTGGATGAATAAGAAATCCTCATCTTTGTTGACCCTAACATAGGTAACGGTAAATGAAATCTGGAGGGAAAGAAATGCATGGTAATTCGAGTCCCTAAGGTGAAAATGGAAGGAGATGTTAATGGTGTGCTAGAAAGACGCGAGGAGGAAGATTTTAAATTTAGTTAGAGGAGCAGCATTAAGTGAGGAGGATGACATAACTTCAAATTATGTAATTTGGGGTACGCTTAAATGCGTTGTGTAGTACTCTATGTCAATTTTTAATAAAGAGGTGGGGCCCTCTCTACCCCGTTGATAATTCTTTCTTTTTTTTAGTATTGTAACAATCATGCTAACATATATAAAAGCATCTCCAACAGTTTGGAGTGCGGAAATTCGATTTTCCGCACTTCAAAATGTTGGAGCCCTCATTTCTACAACAGAAATGAGGGCAGGCGCCTGTTCAACAGGCGCCTGATGCCCAGGCGCCTGTTCAACAGGCGCCTGTGGTTTTTAAGTGGGGTCATTCCACTGCCAGGCGCCTGTTGAACAGGCTCCTGAAAATGAGGCGCCTGTTGAACAGGCGCCTGGACACCAGGCGCCTGTTGAACAGGCGCCTCATCCAATACCAAATTCTCAGTCCGAAGGCCTCCTTTTCCGCACTATTGCAAATTCTCATACCCTGTTGGAGAAGAATTCGGGTGCGGATTCGAGAAAATGTGAGCTGTTGGAGATGCTCTAATGATTCAAAAAATTGTGGAGAGGGCTATACTTCAAAATATTAACTATATTCATCCGTAGACATATCAAACGTATAAAAAAGCAACAAATTAAATTATGGATTTGAATCCACTCACTTTAAAATAATTAGAATTAAAAAAAGATTAAATCATTTTACAAACAGTCCCTTGATCCAAACCTAAAACCCAATGCTTCTCTAACACAAATTTGAATGCTCATATGAGTTTTCCTTGCCTTCTAAAGATTTATGGTGATTTTCTAATAAATAAGTGTAGATTTTGAATGATTTTCTCTAATGAATTTTTAATGGTGCTTAAGGAAAAAGAGATAAAGAGGAATACAAGAATAGATTTGGTGGTGATGGCTAACTTAGGGTTAGCTTATTCACTATTGAAAATGCGCCAGTGACTTATTAGGCCAAAACCAAAATCAACCTACAAAATTGTATATCTCAATTCCAAACTCTAAATACTATACTCTTATATATCGTTCGATTAGCTCAAAAAAATATACTCAATGAAACTAACATCATGTCTTAATTCCTACTTGTTCATAAATTCCACGTTGATAACTTACTTTTCCAGCATTTAGTGGTTAACTAATTTAGTCGACTATGTGTTTTTCTATGGGTCATTAAAGAAATAGAGCCACTTTGAGGTTCCTTATTAAATAAGGCATAGAACAGGGCCACTATGAACGAAGCTTCAGACTCATGGGTTGAGAATGGAAGTTGAACTCTATGAGGTCAAATCTTCCATTGTTACTAAGTATGTAACAATCCGCACCTTAATGGGTTTAAATTTCGACAAAAATTGAAACCCAAGTCCATCAAAGCACAGACCTTTGGATTTAGTACCTGTAAATAAGCAAGAGCATTATCATA
This sequence comes from Allium fistulosum, assembly GCA_030737815.1. Classification (NCBI taxonomy): domain Eukaryota; kingdom Viridiplantae; phylum Streptophyta; class Magnoliopsida; order Asparagales; family Amaryllidaceae; genus Allium; species Allium fistulosum. The sequence continues at coordinate 1,280,555,818 of CM060902.1, read as the reverse complement.
GATTGATAGAAATCTAAACTCACAACGGAAACAATAATAGGATAAGAATACTAACTATGACTACTATCTTGGAACTAATGGTATTCCTTGGATAGCATATTGTCACATCATCATCAAGCACGAGAGAAAGAAGACTTCTCCAACATCAAAGCACGTTTAGCTCCAATGACTTGTTCCTCTAGATTCTATCCCATGGGTTGTAATGAGGAAAGGATCAGAACAACGTTCTGATGACTGGAAAAATTTAAACTATCCAAAACATAAACTTATACCGATTAGTTTTCATTTAATTGTTATGCCCATCAAGGTTAGCAATTCTAATCTAACCTTGCATTGCACACATGATTACTTACTCACCCTTCCAAGGTACGAAATACTAATGAAGCCATATCAACCACTCAATACTTCCAAACTCGTTTGCAACTTAATAATTCTAAATATGAAACGGGCTTATATATTACTTCTTAAAAGAGAAATAGGAAGACTCTATCATTTACGACCTTAATTGAGATAGACCCCATCATTTAATACCTATTCCTAAGGTGGCTTCCTAACAATGTTGTCAATGATCAGTGGGACCTAACTACAAGACCTCTAACCATCATTTAAGGCTTCCGACATTTAATGTCCAACTATTACCGCATCTATCGCTGATAAAATCGTAGTCAGGTAATAAATAGTACCCAAGCCACTTAATTCCTTTTATTAGAAAATAGGTCGACTCTGGTCATTTAAGACCTTAACTAAGGCAAACCACATCATTTAAGACCTATCCCCAAGGCGTACCCCTAAATGGTACTATTATTATTACGGCTTTAGCAATGTAAGAGACTGTACCCAAGTCAATTAATACTTCCCAATGAAAAATAGACAATCCCAGTCATTTAAGACCTACTTTCAGAAGCATCCTCCTCAATGGTACTATCTAGCTGCCATTGCTTAAAAATCTCATTGGGCTACTTAATGCTTCTTTTATAGAAAATAGGAGGACTTTATAGTTACTTAAGACCCCAAACTTGAAGCGAACCCTTCTCGAGATATCCACTCTCACTCTTTATTATAAATATGACATCTTATTAGGTTACTTCTTTCGGTAAGGAGGTGGACCTTTCAGCCACTTAAGACCTCAACACTGAAGTAAACTCTTTCTAGAGACATCCTTATTTATTTGGAATTTCACTAGGTTACTTAATACTTCTATTTAGAAGAGAGGTGGACCCTTCAGCCACTTAAGAGTTAAGACCTCAAACCAGAAGCGAACCCATATGGAGATATCTCTCACCGCTCCTAATTCCAATTTTTGGACAATTTAATACTTTCCAATTAAGAAAGCAAGCCCAATCTCTCACGTCGTCATAGGTCCTAGGGTTAATGATATCTCACATCAGTAGTAAGTACACCCGACTGTTGGTAGCCTCAAAGTGAAGGCAGTCTTCCGTTGAGTGACTCTACTGACCTCGCATCACCAACCCACTAAGTCTAATTAACCATCCTATGTCTTTATTTATATCATCTTAGGTAGATATTGGACTTAGTTTACTAATTCCTTTTTTATTTGAGGCAATAAGATTTAACTTAAATATTTATCTACCCATAAATCCCCGTTTAATGCTCATAGATGTCAGTTTGTCCAAAAATCCTAACGGACATTTCCTAGTACATTTATGTATGATTACTAATTTCAAATTAGTAGCCTTTTATATATATATTCCATTTTAATCAGTACCATTGATCCATTTACCCTATCAATTTATCGCAACTCCCATATTTATTACTATTTATTGGAGTTACAACCTTTTAAATTCTTTTCTCATTAGTCCTAAACGCGAATATTATATGCAAGCGTCATTCTTAGCTTTTTATTTAATTATTATAAGCGCAGTGATTACGTAAAAATATTTACTTTTATCAAATACATTCTAGTTATATACCTTTACTACAATATATTTTTCCATGTTAAATTGTTGGAATCATACCCAAAAAGATTATCCGCTATAATTTCCATAAATTGGTCCAAACAAAAGATTTAACTTTAAAATATAAAAGATTACATCATTTGAAATTACAAGGAATAACCATTTCTTTTTATTACTGGAATAGATAGTATAAACTACAAAGAATTCATACTTTACACGTCTCTTTCTCTTTCTATTTGCATTTATTCCTTGTTATATCAAACGTTGTATTTTTCTAAAAGGGAAAGAAAACAAACTAATTTAGAAGTATTAAACAGATCTAAATTCCAACAATTCCAAACGTAGAAAAGTTTACATTCCAATAAGATTAAGGTAATAATCCAAATTTATAACATTATTATACAACCTATTTCAGATTTGTAATAAATTTCATTCAAATCGATATTCTAAATTCATACTTTTGGGACTGATTTCTAGATCAGGTTGTATACAGTGCTAAAATAATTCATAAACAAGAATATGTAGGCCATATTTATTATATTCAGATCATATTCAATTTATTGTCTACAACTCATATACAATTATCCAATTAGGCATAAAAATCAAATAAATACCAAATGGATAATTTTCATGTTATAATAATCTATAAAATTTATCACTCACCTTTTAAAAGCGATCTAAATCTACAAATCTGAAGTAGAACCTTTGATTCATCTCCAAATCTTTTCTAATCCAAGAGATATGTATAAAATAGTATATACATACATTAGAATTGCAGATCTGAGAAGAGATTTGGAATTGGAAGAGAAAATGGATACATATATATATATATATATATAAATTACCTCAAATACGCATATGGTTGATTTTCTTCTCTTCTCCTTTTTATTTGATTTTTACTCTTCTCTGATTTGTATGAATATAGATAAAAATATCTTATCTTTATAATTTAGAAAGAAAGTGAAGAAGAAGAAATGGCAGAGCTTCGCTACTGCCTCCATAAAAATATGAGAAGAGAAGGGAGGGCTAGGCCTGAATTTATAGGCGCGAGAATCAACCAGAACCGTTCGATTTAAAATATTAAATCCAGACTGTTGCGGCTTAGGTTTATTGGAGTCGCCAGGTCACTACCGGTCGACCGCCCTTGAGTGACCGGTCGACCGCTAGGGGTCGACAATCCCCAAGAACAAGTCGGCCTGTGGGCTCGGGTAATTAATATAAAATCATTAATTTCTTCTTATTTAATTATTTTCGTTCCAAATCATTTTTCATTTGTGACTTCTTCGTTTGAACTCCGATCGCAAAACATCAAATATGAAAGTTGCTTAGAAATTCGCCATGAACGCAATGGTGCATGTTTCGTAGTCAAATTCCATCTTTTGCACAAATTCGATTTCGGAGTCTAATTAAATAACTAATGGCAAATTACGGGGTGTTACATTCTTCCCTCCTTAAAAAGAATTTCGTCCCCGAAATTTCATCAATAACTAAGTCAAGGTTTTGTTTCATAATTGTCCTAAACTACACAACCAATGAGTATACAATAAATTTTTGTAACTAAACGTGCATAAGTGCATAGTGGGTAACTGTCTCGCCACACAGAAAATATGTATGCATAAAAATTCTAAATCGGATCCTCCTATATGAGTGCGTTTCTTTTGAAAATATTTTTGAAAACATGATACAAACGACCTACATATATACTGGCAGTTCTACATGTATGCAGCTTTATGAAAATTCTTTTCAACCAAAACTCCCATACTCCTACAAATAGAAGAATGAAGCAACCAATTTTGCATCCACTTCCTACCATTCAATTATCCAACGCATCGAAAAATAGCTTTCTAAACTCTACTCCTATGCCGAAAAAGGAATGTTGGCGAAGAATTTAGCATTCTTACCACACTATAATCTTCATATTCCCGTAGTGCAGTGGAAATTTCCTCGCTGCCCCGGATTTACTTCAAATTTTCCATGCACAAAATTCATAAGGAGGCTTATTTTCAAGCTTTAAAACGGAATTAAGTCTAAAAATAGACTTGCGTGCGTCATCGCCAAAGTATAGAAATAGAAATTCCAAGGCTAAAACGGCATTTTCCTTATTATCGCTTGCATTTATCGCATAGTCAACCCTAATGCACCACTAAATTCACAAATTCTAACCCTATTTGTCTTCCCTACGCCTAGCACGTAGCCTTCAAAATCAAAGTTTTCATAAAAATCTTTCTCACTTTTCAAATTTAATACTTCATTTGAAAATAAAATCCTAAAATATTTAGATGCGCATTTTCCGTTGAAATAAATTTTGAACAAAAACTCTAAAAATAATTTAAGAGTAAAAAATAACTAAAACACAAAAATTTCTTACTTTTTCTTTTTTTTTCAAAAGGAAACTTTTCAAATCAAGGGAAAAAACTTTTTCAAAATATTTTTCCTTCTTAAAATTTTTGATAAATCAAGCCATAATTTGAGCGTAGTTGTAAGTCGATTATGCGCTAAATGCATAAACCAAATTTCAAAATTCTACAACTAACCTTTACCCAAAAATTTGACATTTTATTTAAAATTGTCACCAGGTATGTTATTCAAATAATTTAGCTTTAAGGAACATGAGCAATGACTCCTGCTATCGAAACAACTTTATCATGTCCTTCCCTAAAATGTTCAACTATTCTAAACTTTTGGTCTTACATTACATTTACTGTTAGTTAAGTGTCTTTATGAGATTCTCATATTTATATTTTTTCTCTACTATGCATATATAGGAGCGGTTTGCATATCCAGAAACAATAACATAGAAAATGAATAGAAACTCATAATATCGTGCGTGCCTTTTATAAGAGACAACTAACAGTTATACAACCCAACAACCTAGAAGAAAAGAACAATTGCTGGAAATTAAAAGATACAACAGTCATAAATAAAACACCACCTAAGAACTGTGAGAAGGTCTCACTCCGAGGTTGGAGCTCGAGCCACTGCCATGACCACGGAATGGTCGTAGCATGGCGGCTATGCACCCAATCTCATGCCCTTGGCACTGCTGCTCCGCCCTAATCTCTCGAAGCTCTACCTAAAGCTGACGGATAGCAACAAGCTCAGAACTCATGTATCCCTCGGCGCTCTATGCTATCACCTGCTGCTGGTGCTATGGCTTTGGTGGTGGTACAAGTGGTGCGGCAAGTGGCAAGGGAATATTCATCCCCTTAATGGTGGTCTGGTCGATGGCGGGAGGGACCTTCCTCGCTACTGGCTCTCCTCTTAAATTTACCCCGTAATGCCTAAACACTCGAGTGAGAAAGTGGCAATATGAAAAGGAAGTCCTTGAGGGACCAACTCCCTGATCAACCATATGGAGCATTAAGTCACGAGCTCAGGTGATGGCTACGCCCCTAATTATAGCATAGGCAACCTTCTGCACTAAGGTGTAGATCTGGTCAAGGCTCCCCATCTTCGAAATGATGCTATGTTGAATGATGCGCATGATGAGATAGGCGATAGGTCGCAAATTACAGGTCCTCCTATCACTGACATTACTAAAAAAGATCCACTATAGAATCTCAGGATCAGTCACCTCTATGTTGTTTAAACCTATGCCTACTACAGATATCTCCAAAATTCCAGCGAGATCATCAACTAACATCTCAATACGAGTTCCCTTCAGCTCAAGCTCAATGTAGCTTTTGTCATCATCAAAAATCTGTGCCATCTATGCATCAAAAAGACAGACGCATCGAGGGTAGTATTCCCGCTCATAAGTCTCGAAGCGGAGGATCGGTGCAAGTCTCGCCGCGATGAAAATCTCTTCAAGTCCAATAGGAAAAAACCTTCTGCTCATTCTAGTCAGCCAAGTGCCCTCTTGAGGGTTGAGACCATAATGGTGCGAGGAAAAATCGACAGTGCGAAAAGGTGTCTTGGGCTAAGAAGTGGTCGAAGGGAGGGAACAAGGTTTAGATCTAGAGTGATGGTGGGGTGAGCTCCAACGTGCAAAACCAGCACGAGGGGGAGGCGAGGCTACTGTCCTAGGAAAAAACAGCGCCACCTAGGGGAGGAATGAAAGAAATAGGTTTATACTTGGATGAGGAGGAGGAGGGAGATTGGGTTTGGCTTGTTGAGAAAGGAGGAACGAAAGAAGGCAACTTAAAGAAATTCAGACGCTACTTTTATAGTTCCGTTCCATGCTCAAGTTATGCTAAAACTCATTAACTGGTAGACCAGTTTGGTTTACTACTAGGTAGTCAACAGCTAGACGAGCTTTGGGCATTAATTGAACCTAGACCCAATTAGGGCCAGATATAATAATAATCGTTCCGCACCGTCTCCTTCGATTCGACACGATCCGAAAAATTCCCATCCTCGTTATGGTGCTATCAAATCCCACTGTCTAGTCCTGAACCATGCTCCAACACTTCTTACAGTCCCAACAAAACCATTGTGACCAACAAAAATTCCAAAAACCTAAAAATATTCCAACTGCTATTTCCTGCCTACTTCGAACGGAAATATTTCTTCCAATAGTTGGTGAGTACAAAAACACTTCAAACTATACCCCAATAAAATTGAATATCAATCCTATTTTGTCTGTATCTTAAAGAGAGAAAAATATATAAAACTCAATTTTATGAACTGAAAAATCACTGAGTTAAGTATATGCTCCTTTATACTTGTTTCTAAATAATAGAAACCATTTCATACCAAAACTCCATTTAAAATCAAACTTATACATATATATATATATAGATATATATATATATATATATCTCTAGGTTTCCAAAAACCTTCTTTCTAAAATACAAATTTCCCAAATTGGAAAACTATTTTCTTACCAAAAAAATCAAAATCAGGCCTTTACTGATATATAAAAATATTTAAAGATTTAAAGAATTAATCTTTTATAAACTAATAATTTCTTAACACGACCAACTTAGTGGTATACATGTTTCTTTGAAAATTAGGATTTCAAAACTATCCCAAAACAAAATTCCCAAAATAAATCTTTAGGAAAACAAGTCCTTTGAAAACTGTTTTTCCAAAATCTAAGGAATCCGAAATAAACTTTCTAAAAATTCTCTCACATATTTTAGACTAAGGAATTGACATTAATTATTCAAATAAATATCCAGTTCACCATCCAAGAGGTGATTAATGAATGCACCCTAGCATAAACTTGCTTTTGGATAATTGCGACATACAAAATCTAATTTTCCATCCATTTGGAATAATTATGTGTCTCCAACGGAACTAAAAATCCAAAATCATAAGGTAGCTAGAATCTCAACCATCAAGTCAAACACCTCCTGTCTCTAGGATTTAGCAATATTTCATACTCATGCTCTTCATCAATAGCGCTTTACGCATCGCCAGCACTCCGTGGGTACTTTGAAGTCAGTGTGAAAATCTTAGCTCTAAGATATTTCCAACCCATATTTGCTTCGCCCATTCCTTCGGAGTGGAACTGCAACTACTTCTATAGTCGGAATTCTTAGAATGTAGCATAAAAATATAATTGTAACAACCCAGATTTTTAACATCTGTTATTGGAATAATTAATTGATTTTAAATATTAAAATATTAATTTTTATAGGTTGAATGATTAAATTTTATGATATTGGAGATATATGAATATATAAATTTTGAAAGCTATACAAAATTTTCAAATGCTAATTTATGAATATGATAATATATACATATACATATATATATACATATACATATATATATATATGTGTGTATGTATGTAAGCTTCATTATTTCAAATTTATGATAAAATATCTATATGTATATATACAAGCTTCATGATGCAAATTTCAAACTTATGATGACAAAAATATATATAAGTATATATATATGTTTATATTAAATAGTGTATATGTAAATATGTTTATGGCAAAAGTATGTATATAAGAATGTATATATCTATATGTATGTGTACATATACACATGAAGCTTCATGATGACAATTTCAAGTCAAGCCCACAAACATAAAATCAAGCCCACATAGAAAATCAAATCAACCTATAAAACCAAATCAACCTATAAAATCAAATCAGCCCCCAATGAAATCAAATTAGCCACCAAAAGAAAGAAAAAAAGAAAACAAAACAAAACAAAAATAAATGTGGAAATGTGAAACTTGTACATGCCTCTCAACCACCCTATATGTGTGCTTAGTAACCCTATACTTCACTGTTTCACTTCTTCCTTTATATATATACATAGCCGAGCTTGTTCACTTGTTCTTACTTAAAAAAACAAGACAAAGATCTACCATTAACATTAAAAAGACTGAGTTATTCATAGCTTGAAGACTTAAAGCAGCAGTGTTCATTATTCTTTAAACTGTGAGTAAAACAACTTCACATTTGTTACAGGATGTTACTTTATATATATATATATATATGATTGTAGATATGGATAAATAGGTGATCTATGAAAAGTGTTCCTATGTTTGATATTTAATATGTGAATGAATGTGTGTGCTCAACATGTTTAGTTCACCCTGCAACTCAAAGAAACCCGTACTTCTTCTTTCCTCTTCTCTGTACATGCTTCTTTTGATAAAATAGAAAATCTATTAACTTCAAAAATCAATAGCTAAACAACCACTTAGTTTTAAAACTTGATTCCAAAAGGAAAGTTGCTTGATTTTGAGTATAGGTTATTTTAAAATTTATTCCATCAAGTTTCATCAACCAGAGAGGAAGAAAACTATATATATCAGTAAGTGATTGAGTTATGGCAAAGATTTAATCATCATGATTGACAGGATGGATCATATAGATGGAATCGTGGTTGGAAAATACGATTTTTAAGATAGGATCGGGAATTTTTAGTGTTGCGTGGAGGTAGCAATGTTGAGATGATCAGATTTGGGGAAAATATCAAATTCTGGCGATGGGCTGGATTTCATGGAACGGCAATTAGGGTGGAGGAGGTGTGGGTGGTGGCGCACCTACGAAAAATGGTGCGAGGATTTTAGTAGTGCGAGTTGGCTATACGAGGTGGCTTTAGGGTTTAAGTTGGGGTTCTTCTTTGGTTGCGGGTTCGAGGAAATGGCGAAGAGAGAAGGAAGGTAGAGGCGTGCGCACCAGGGGATTACGTCGAGGAAGTGATGGTGATGCCGTGGGCAAACTCTGGTGGCGGATGGGGGTCGTTGGTGATGAGGCAAGGCGTTTTAGTGGCACAGTTGTCTTTCTAGGTTTTGGTTAGGAGGTTCGCATTTTGAGTCGAAGGTGGGCTCGCGCGTTCAGGTGGATCAACGTGGAGTGGGTGATCGTGGGTGGTTTGCGTGGATGGTCGGTGACGAGTATCTTGCCTGAAGGCAGGCGTGTACGTGCATAAGCTCGTGCATGTTTTTCATGCTCACAAAATGGAAGAAAGAAACTGGGAGAAGAGAAGGAGATGGGTTGTTGGGCCGGGTATGTAGTTGATTGGGCTGGGTGTTTGATTTTAAAAGGAAAATTAAATTAATTATTACATTACAAAAATCTATAAATTTTATAACTTTAATTCTCTTCCGTTTTAAACCCAATCAACGCGAGAAATTTTGCATCGAAACCCTATCGTCAAGTACTTCCACATGAACTAATATCGTCGAGTTTTCTGTAATGTGAAAATTTAATGATTTAAACAATTGAAAGTGAACGAATAAGTAAATTTTTATGTGATTAATTATACGTTAATTAATCGATTAATTTCAATGAACTGTGTAATTCTAAATTTATTAAGAATAAATTATTTTATTTTATTTCTTTAATTGATAAGTAATCGGGGTTAAAGATATAATTTGGCTCGGTTAATTGAAACCCATCTCGTTCGGATTTGTAAATTGATTTAATTATAAATTGTTGGCTGAGTTAATGATTTATGTTTGACTGATATTGCTCTTGGATATTGATTTGAATTACTTTTTGTCTGTGCCATTAAGTAGCCAAACAAATTAAAGTAGTTAGAATAAAACGTTGGCACGTTTATTGGAAGTAAATCGACTTGTACTGATCACTATTCCGAATTTCAAAAAATGTGATGATTACAAGCGAATTAATTTTGATAGACAGGTCATGAGAAAGTAAACATATGGAATGAATTTCCATATGTGAATATGGACACCTTGATTGTAGAATTGTTTATTTTAAACAACTTGGCCTTTAAAAATTTATCGTTTTAGATTCGATGAAACCGGGATCAGATACCAGCATTATCCGAAAACCACTTCGATCCAATATCCACTACGAGCCTGTACGATTTTGATTGTAGAGCCTAATATGCAGGAATTTAATTAATATAACAATTTCAGCTATTTTAATATGTACTTGTACTTAGACACTATTATAATATCACTGGATTTTCTATAAAAGTGTTTTGGTTATCGTAAGGTAAAAATCCGTCGTGTTTATGTATGGCGTGGTCTTACGAGATACCTTTGTTTTCAAAGGATTTTGATAACATTAATAATTCAAATTGAGTGTATTTTCTCATGCTGATTTTTCCAGACTGACTCGGGTATTATTTTATTATAATGCTCGGGTCAGACCGAGTATGACAAATTCAGGTTAGGATGCTATGAAGCTCAGGAGACGAGCTGGATGATAGATTCAAGTTATTATAACTGTCCAGATTGATTTGTTGATTGTTGTACTCTGATGATTGTATGTATATTAACTAATACAGATTCTTTTGTATAAAAATCTGTTATTATATATTTTATTTTTTTCCGCTGCGATTGTGAGATTCTGTATTGTTGATTCTATTTTCTTCTACCTTTTTCTTCTTCACCCCTAATGATTCATTATTTCCGGCACTCGATTTTCAAGGGTCGAAATCCTAGGCCATTACATAATATTGCTAGATAGGAAAGCATGAATATGTTCTCTCTATTTATCCTAATACCTCTGATCTACTAACCTAGTCTCTGATACCAAATGTTACAACCCGCATCTTAATGGGCCTAAATTTCGACAAAAATTGAAACCCAAGTCCATCAAAACACATATCGTTGGTTTTGGTACCTGCAAATAAGCATGAGCATTATCAGAGATTGATAGAAATCTAAACTCACAGCGGAAATAATAATAGGATAAGAATACTGACTATGACTACTACCTTGGAACTAATGGTATTTCTTAGATAGCAGATTGTCACATCAGCAATGAGCATGAGAAAAAGAAGACTTCTCCAATAACAAAGCACATCCAGCTCCCGTGACCCATTCCTCTAAATTTTATCATGTGGGTTGTAATGAGAAGGGGGTCAGAACAACGTCCTGGTGACTGGAAAAATATAAACTATCTATAACATAAACTTATACCAATTTCCATTTATTTGTAATGTCCATTAAGGTTAGCAATTCTAATCTAACCTTGCATTGCATACACGATTACTTACTCACCCCTACCCAAGGTATGAAATACTAATGAAGCCATATCAACCACCCAATACTTCCAAACCCATTTGCCACTTAATACTTCTAAATATGAAGCGAGCTTCTATAATACTTTTAAAAGGAGAAATAGGCAGACTCTGTCATTTACGACCTTAATTGAGGTAGACCCCATCATTTAAGACCTATTCCCAAAGTGGTTTCCTAATAATGTTGTCAATGGTCGGTGTGTCCTAGCTACAAAACCTCTAACTACTATTTAAGGCTTTTGACATTTAATGTCCAACTATTACTGCATCCATCGCTGATAAAATCATAGTCATGTAATAAATAGAACCAAAGCCACTTAATACCTTTTATAAGAAAATAGGCAGACTCTAGTCATTTAAGACCTTAACTAAGGCAGACCCCATCCTTTAAGGATCTCCAAGGCGTGCTCCAAAATGGTACTATTTTTATTACGGCTTTATAAATGTAAGAGACTGTACCCAAGTCACTTAATACTTCCCAGTGGAAAATAGGTAGACCCCGTCATTTAAAACCTACTTCTAGAAGCGTTCTCCTCAATGGTACTATTTAGCTGTCGTTGCTTGAAAATCTCATTGAGCTACTTAATACTTCTTTTATAGGAAAGAGGAGGACTTTATAGTCACTTAAGACCCCAAACCTTAAGCGAAGCCTTCCCGAGATATCCACTCTCACTCTTTAATTATATATATGGCATCCCATTAGGTTACCTCTTTCGGTAGGGAGGTAGACGCTTCAACCACTTAAGACCACAACACTGAAGTAAACTTTTTTAGAGACATCCTTATTTATTTTTTTGGAATCTCACTAGGTTACTTAATACTTCCATTTAGGAGAGAGGTGGGCCCTTTAGCCACTTAAGCCCACAACACTAAAGTAAACATTTTTAGAGACATCCTTATTTATTTATTTGGAATCTCACTATGTTACTTATTACTTCCATTTAGGAGACACTAAAAAGGTTTTAAATGAAGCAAACCAAAAGCAAACCCATATGGAGGTATCCCTCACCGCTCTTAATTCCAAATTTTGGACCATTTAATAATTTCCAATTAAGAAAACAAGCCCAATCTCTCACGTCGTCACGGGTCCTAGTATTAGTAATATCTCACATCCGTAGTAAGTACACCCGACTATTGGTAGCCTCAAAGTGAAGGGCAGTCTTTCGTCAACTCTATTGACCTTGCATCACCAGCCCACTAAGTCCAATTAACCATCCTAAGTCTTTATTTTTATTGTCATAGGTAGACATTGGACTTAGCTTACTGATTCCCTTTTTTATTTAAGGCAATAAAATTTCCTTAAATATTTATCTACCCATAAATCTCCGTTTATTGCTCATAAATGTCAATTTTACCATAAAATCCTAAAGGACATTTTCTAAGACATTTATGTATGATTACTGATTTTAAATTAGTAACCTTATATATCTATTCCATTTTTATCAATCCTATTAATCCATTTACCCTATCAATTTATCGCAACTTCCATATCTATTATTATTTATTGGAGTTACAAACTTTTAAATTCTTTTCTCATTGGTTAATTATCCTAAACGTGAATATTACGTGCAAGCATCGTTATTAGCTTTTTATTTAATTATTATAAGTGTAGTGACTACATGTGCAAATATTTGCTTTTATCAAATACGTTCTAGTTATATACCTTTACTAGAATATACTTTTCCATGTTAAATTGTTGGAATCATATCTAAAAAGATTATTCGCTATAATTTCCCTAAATTAGTCAAAACCAAAAGATTTAACTTTAAAATATAGAAGATTACCCCGTTTGAAATTACAAGGAATAATCATTTCTTTTTATTACTGAAATAGACAATATAAACTACAATGAATTCATACTTTACACTTCTCTTTCTCTTTCTATTTGCATTTATTCCTTGTTAGACCAAATGCTATAATTTTCTAAAAGGGAAAGAAATCAAACAAATTTACAAATATTAAATGGATCTAATTCCAACAATTTCAACTGTATAAAAATTTACATTCCAATAAGATTAGGGTAATAATCCAAATTTATAACATTATTATACAACCTATTTTAGATTTGGAATAAATTTCATCTAAATCGATATTCTAAATTCATACTTTTAGGAGTGATTTTCAGATCAGGTTGTATATAATGCTAAATCAATTCATAAACAAGAATATGTAGGCGATATTATTATATTCAAATTATATTCAGTTCGTTGCCTACAACTCATATGCGATTATATAATTAGGCATAAAAATCAAATAAACACCAATGTGATAATTTTCATGTTATAACAATCTATAAAATTTCCCACTCACCTTTTAATGTGATCCAAATTCGAGATCTGAAGTAGAACCTTTGATTCATCTTCAAATCCTTTTAATCTAAGAGATATGTATAATAGGGTATATACATACATCAGAATTACAGATCTGAGAAGAGATTTTGGATTGGAAGAGAAAATAGATACAAATATATATATATATAACCTCAAATATGCATATGTTGATTCTCTTTTCTTCTCCTTTTTATTTGATTTCTACACTTCTTCGATTTGTATGAATATAGGTACAAATATCTTATCTTTATAATTTAGAAAGAAAGTGGAGAAGAAGAAATGGCAGAGCTTTGCTTCTACCTCCATAAAAATATGAGAAGAGAAGGGAGGGCTAGGCGTGAATTTATAGGCGTTAGAATCAACCAGAACCATTCAATTTAAAATATTAAATCTGGGTCGTTGCGGCCTAGGTTTATTGGAGCCACCAGGTCGCCACTGGTTGACCACCATTGGGTGACTAGTTGACCGCTAGGGTTCGACTGTCCCCAATAGCGGGTCGGCCTGTGGGCCCGGTAATTAATATAAAAACGTTAATTTCTTCTTATTTAATTATTTTCGTCCCGAATTATTTTTTTGTCTGTGCTTCTTTGTTTGGATTCTGATCGCAAAACTCCAAATATGAAAGTTGCTCAGAATTTCACCACAAACGCAATGGTAAAAGTTTCATAGTCAAATTTTGTCATTTACATAAATTCCATTCCGAAGTCTAATTAACTAACTAACTAACTAATTAAATAACTAACGCCAAATTATTGAGTGTTACAAAGTAGCTCAAATTAAAATTAGTCGACGGTTAACATATTGATTCTTAATTTTGTTAATAATAAAGAATTGAACGAATGGACTCACTTTTTACCATTAGGATAGGTAATCTATTCCATGTCTTTGTTTTTACTACATTATATCTCTTGGTATCACATCTATTTTACAATATTGGAGAATCATCGTATATACCTCGGCATAGATCTGTGGTAAACACTTATCTAACCATATGGCTCTTGTACGACACTCATCAACATACAGTGTATCGATTTTCCTCCCCAATTGGGTCCCTGAGGATTTAATGTGATAGACCATGCACTGATATCTAACCACATCTAGTTCTCTGTATATTAGAATCCATTGGAGCAAGTCGGTCCTTGACATCATGCTAGATAATTCCACACACTAGGTAAGAGGAACCATAGCACCAATTCTTATGTGATGGTTACAAAAGCAGTTCAACTTGTGAGTCGTCGTTCTCATTGTGTCGTATATCATCTTGATGAACAATTAATGCCATTTGATAGAGGATCTTCCCTATTACAATCTTATTCAAACCGTATCTCTTCCTAGTCACTCATGCGATTGTAAATAACCGTCTAAAATGTCATCTCAAACTTTATTCTATACATATAAAATTTTGGCCAAGTTTTAGAGTTTTAAAACAATTTTCTTCTCATATTTATCGATTATTTCTTATTCACTCATAACTTTGATCGACATGAAACCACCGCCATTAAAGATAGTTGTCCTTTACTTCTTAATGGTTCTCATAACATATCTATAGGATCAACTACATGAGACATATGAGCCATCAATAATGCACTCTCAATAGTTTGTTATATACTTAAAATAAATTCTGAGTGCAAAATTCTAAACGGTGTGTACCCACCTTACGAGAGCTATAACTCTTGACCCATAACTCTTCTTAAGATGACCATTGTCATTGGAAATCAGTTATGTTCTACTTTCTGAGATACTAACCTCATAACTATTGGAGTACCATCTTGGAGATATGATTTATCAAGAATGGTTTCTTAGCCAATTCTAAAGGGGTGTTTTTGGTATTTTTAGTCAAAAGGTTAATATCTACAACAAAAGAAAGATTTACGACTACATGACATGTCATGTTTTAATTGCCTCTTGCTATCTCTTTTTAGATTTGGTATCCACAAAAGTTTTCAGGGGTAGTGATTAATTTTCTTTAACAAATTACTCATTCAATAGGATAAATCAGCCAAAACATCTCATTTCTTCATTTTTTATCAAAAAAAATTAAGAAAAAATAAGAAAAAAAGTTGTATAATGGTTCGCAAACATCAGAATTTCTTAATATCAAACCTTCACTAAATCACGGGTTTCAAGAATTTTTTGCTCATTATTTAAACTAACTTGCATTCTAAAATAGCTAAAATCATATCCAATCAAATATATTATAAAAGAAAATAAATTCTCTTTCCAAACATTTGAAATATCATTATAAACAATCATGAAAATGAATTTTAAGCAGATAATTATAAATATAGCAGCATTACTCACCTTTAATCCTATTGAAATGGTCAAAATGAATCTCTTAGGAAGTGATGAAAATGCTAATTATTTTTTAGTTAAATACTTGGTTTTCCTCTTTTAAGATGATTTGTGGGAGGGTATAGGAAAATGTTGCTATGAATAGTAAAATAAAGGAAAGATAAGATATTACCTTTTGTTTCTCTCGAATGGGTTTTCGTTATGATTTATTTATCCCATTTACGTCACTCATTATTTCATTCATAATAAATTCCTAAGTACTTGTCACATATAACATATTGTGACGCCCCACTCCGAGACCAACACTAATAGAGGATATTACAAAGTAATATTATCTCCTAGTGCAAAGAATAGAGTTGATTAAGAGAGACCATTTGTGAATTTTATTTTAAGCGAGCATCGATATGTCAATCAATATGCTATTTAACAAGAAAACTTGTCAACACCCCAAAGTAGAAAAGTAAGATTAGCCTCTTCGAAACAACCTTTGGAATTAGTAAAAGTGGCTCAACACTCTTTCAGAAGGACCTTTCGAAATGGTTGGGATGATTAGAACCCCTTCGAAACCACCTTTCGAACTAGTTATGATGATTTAGAACCCCTTTGAAACCTCCTTTCGAAGTGGTTAAGGTGATCTAAAGTTGGGACATATTGGATCTAAGGTTTTGATCGAATCTAGAGGTTTCTACTCCTTCAAAAGGTAACCTTTCGATTAACATTGATACAAGTAATCCATAACCAGAACCATATAGACGTAATGGATTGAAATCTTTGTATTTGAATATGTCATGCAATTGTTTTATTAATAATTTTCGTGAATACAAGAAACTTTAATGTAATAAGAAAATGAAATTTCCAATATGATTCAAAGATTAGGATTTACAAATTTAAGAAAGAAAAAGTATTGATTGAATGAAATCGGATCCCTAAAATAATACCCCTAGGGTCTTATTTATAGGTGTGGGTTAGACCCTTTCGAATCATTCCTTTCAACTTGGTCGAAAGGATGCCTTGAAGACCTTTCATTGCTGCTAAATTTTGGGGCGCCCTTCCAGTTTCACTTTTGAATGGAACTGGAGTGCTTTCGACTTCATCGAAAGGTATAGATGCATCCTCCACTTTGTTGTTAATGTGCTATTGCAAGTAGGAAAGGATGAGGGCTTTCGATACCGTCGAAAGGTGTATCTTTGGGGCTTCGAATGCGTTGGAGTATAGTAGAAGGCTTTAATGCAGAAGGTGGCTTTCAAATGCATCCTAGTTGATTGATGCGGAACCCCCATCCTCTGGTGTTTGAGGAGGCCATATTGAACTCATGTAAGCTTTCTGTTATAATTATGGATGGTTTCAACCGATTCGAAAGGCTAATCTTATGCTTTCGAAGGGGTAGCTCTGTCCAAATGTTCTTCTACGGAAAGTAAATGATGACGAGACCCACTGTTTCAAAAGGTTTGGCACACATATGGAAGCTTGTAATTTGTTGCCTTCGAAAGGTGCCTTTAACAGAAACACCTTTATGCATGCGGAAGCAACCGTTTCGAAAGAGATTAATTGAAGCGAAAGGGTGTCCCTGTCCCCTTTTGACCTCTTTGAAAGTGCATTGCTCATTTAACTTTTTGCAGAAGCATCCCTTCGACACTTTCGAAAGGTCTTGCTATCGCTATCATTTTTTATGGATCCTTCTTCTGCATTATTCAAGGTTTTTATAAGTTGGAGTGATTTTTGATGATAACAGCTATTTTTTTCATCACAAGCGGAATTGACATATGCAATTTAGGCTTAAAACAAAACTACGGTGGCTAAAATAATAATCTAGAACACTATATGAAAAATACAAATCACAAAATATACATAGAAGAATACAAATAGATACAAGCTGATCAAATCGGACAGATGCATATTACCAAATACAAGACTATGGACCAAACGATCCTATAATACATCTATACTACACCTCCTGAAACAAATATGTACACAAAAGAATCTAGGATCAATAATAGATACAACACTATATAAATACGTATGAATGCAAAAGATGAAGGTAAGATGAATGATAACCGAATAACTGGAGTGAATCCTCTCTAGATCTATCAAACCGGAGTACCTGAAATATCTCGGTCTAACCTGAGTATTATAAAATAATAAACGGGTCAGTCTAGACTATAATGAATAAGTTAAGCAAGATAAACAATGGATGTAATGATATAGATCATAAATATGAACACAAAGCCAAGAATCGGCTAACAATAAGAATGCTTCAATATACTCCAACTGTGTATTCACTAAATATGAAAACCCAAAATAGCTTCTAAAAGAAAAATCCCAAAACTCATTCGGTGATAACACAAATAGCATCAAATCTAGAAACCATAACAGAAATTTAGAAAATCACATAAAGGGGGAAAGGCACCAAAACTCCAAGATTGGTGAACAAATTCACCTACATGCATGTAACTCCAAGATAGACGTATAAGTCTATAAACATCAAGGTAGGTACGAGACTTATAAACATCAAGAAAGGAACAAGTCTTATAAACATCATGACAGACAAGAACAAGTCATATAAACATCAAGATAGGAACAAATCCTATAAGCATCGAGATAGGTACGAGACTCATAAACTCCAAGATAGCAACAAGTTCTATAAACTTCAAAGGCTAGTCATAACTCGTCGATAAGTGTTATATACCTCCGAATAGTAACCGAATAAATAACAACTGTGTGTCCCATACCACATGAGTTTATTTAAAGGGAGGCTAAAGTTCCATTAAGTTTCAAAATACACCAAACATCCTTGCCAAAAAAAGTATGTAAATCAGGTCCCTAGAATTAAGTTGCGGAATAATTGTAGATAGTTATGTGATTATATCCAAAAATTGCAGACATTTATGCACTTATTCACTAAAAATTGTGGAAATTTCATCAATTTTTTCAAAAAAATGTGAAAATTTCTGCAATTATTCACCAAAAAATTGCAGAAATTTCCACAATTATTCACTAAATAATTGCAGACATTTATGCAATTTTTAGATATAATTGCATAAATGTATGCAATTATTCAGTAACTTAATTCTAGGGACCTAATTTACTATGTTTTTTTAGGGAAGAGTTTTCGTGTATTAAGTTTGATTTTTAGGACCTGAGCCTATTATTCACTTATTTAAACATTTACTATAAGTTAGTAAACTTCACTCGTATGTATAAATGGCTCAATCGAAAAAGTCCGGGAATTAATAGGAAAAATAAACGTGAGCGTTTCATACCACTCGTTTTATTAATTCGTTTAAATCGATTTCTCATTCGACCGATGTTGTGCAATTTTTATAAAATAATTTACTTTGAAATCCCTCTTGAAAATATTGTTTTATAAACTAGAATATATACTTATATATGTGTGTGTTGGAAAGTCCTTGATAATATATATATATATAAGTGTAATTTTAAACCATTGTTCCAAATCAACTTTAAAGCCATTATTATTATAAATAAATAATTACATATATATATATATTCCAAATATCTTTTATAGAAAATACATATCCATACTTAAAATTATTTGAGGAAACGGTTTGGATTGGAAATCGTTCTTTAACTCTAGTTGAAAACGTGCGATGGAAATTGTGTGTTGTGTCACGGACCCATAAAGCAATTTTATGCTATAATAAACTCCAAGATGAGTTCACAAATTAATAAATTAAAATTCGGAAATAGCATTGAAATCGGGATAGAAAACAACACCAAAATCAAGTAAATAGGTTCAAGCGATCGAACGGACGAACGGAGGAGCAAACAGACGCAAACAGAGCCCAAAACGGCATGACCTGGGTCTCAGCCCAAGTCATGATCGGTCCACCATTCATGGTGGCCGGTGCAGCGATTGGCATGCCTAGGCTGAGCCCCAAGCGTTGCCGGTGGTGCTTCGATTGCCCATTGGCTGTATTTTCTTCACTGGTATTAGCCTTGACCTCTAATATACCAAATTAGCTAACAAGCAAGCAACCAAACTACTACAAATTGATGATTTACGAACTCATTTGACAAGGGTCTAGCAAGTTGAAAATGAAATTTCATATGGCAAGCAACACCACACAAAATAGGATTCAAATTCATCATAGAATCAAACAATTCAACAAGCAGCCACATGTATTCAATTTAGACTAGAAGATGTGAGATGAACTCGTCTAATTAAGCTTGATTTGATTATTAGAACCTGGATTCACCTAGGATAGGTCCTCTTGATAACAATCTAGGCTCAATTCCATAATTTATACAAAAGGAGATTACTAACTATGATGAAATCCGAAGTTAACAACTAAATTAGATGCAAAAAAGAATAGTAGAGATTATCCTGGCCTCGATTCTTAAATTATCAATCAAAAGCCCTATGTTTTAGACTTGATTTGGGGCTAAATTAGATTTTTAGGGTTTGCAAATAAGGTTAGTTTATTTTCAGATTTTTGATCTTGGCTAAAATGATAAAGTGATGAAGGAAAACAAGAGTATGTGGTTATTATTCACCCTCCACATGGGCCTAATGGGTATCCTATAACCCAATAAGAATATGTTCAGTAATTGCTATTTTTCTCTCTCATTTATAATACACCACTTTATGTAAACAATGATTTTACAAAATATATTTGATTTCTCAAATTTAATGAAACACTACCATACCAAATTAAAACAAATCAACTTGGAATTCTAGTCCAAATACGTAGCCTAATCGCTGCCTAAATACCCCAGAAGAACCCCGGACAAAAGCCCCTTTAATTTGACTCCGATTAATCAGAAAACCTAATCAAAGTACGTCCAACTGGTGCACTGATTGTGGCAACCGGTCCACCTATTGTCATCTAAGATAGACAGCCTATAACATGTATTTTTCAATTTTTTTTCTGCATGTTTCTCACTCGTTTCTTGATCCGTTTTCTTCCAAATTTAGATATGATTCTCTACTACCTTTATATTTTCATTTAACCAAAAAGTTTGAATATAAATCATTTCAAATTTATTGTACGAATCGGTGTTTTAAAGCTAGTTTCTAGAAAATAGAATTATAGCATTTTCACATATATATCTTCAAACTACCTTTAAAAATCATTGTACATCCAAATAAAATCATAGTAAAACCTAATATATCAAATTGCAACTTATAAATATTTTTATATATTCTTTATATATTTTTTTATATATTTATTTCGATAAAATTCATTTAATAGCTCAAACATTGTTTATTTCCATTTCTCACTAAATAAATCATATCTCTTAGAATATATATATATATATATATATATATATCCATAATCAAAATTTATAAATTCACATATGTATCTTAACTTCAAAAATCATTTTTATACCATCTTGATGTGATATTATATCCCAAATCATTTTTACACAAAACCAGGCCGATTCTCATATATTATGAAATCGCAACTTTGTAAATTCATATAAATTAAATAAAATTCCAAAAAAATAGTTTCTAGACCTGATACCACCATATCAAACTTTAGAAAATAATTTTGTATCAATTTGACATGATTAAATGTCCCAAATAGTTAAAAATGCAATTTCATGTCTGTTTTCATATATTACGAAATGTATGAATATCAATTCATATAAATTATATAAAAATGCCCAAAAATTATATTTAGGTCTGTTGATTTGATATTCATCCTAGAAATTCATTCATAAAAATTTCTAACAATTATAATATAAATTTCCTATTTATATTTATCTCATTTGAAAAACCCATTTAATAAATTTCTTATCCATTTAATTCCAAGTTTACTTCAAATTAGAAATAAAACTAGATAAAATTACCTAATTATATCTTAAAATTAATTAAGATAACTTAAACCATATTTTATGTTTAATTTCAGGTGATCTCGACCAGGGTTGTTACACATATCGTTGCATCTGCATATTAATCCTTGATTTAGTTATTATTGTTCAGTTCCTTAATAATTCTTCGTAAGCATATTATCTTAATTAATTGATTTAGCTTATAATTAAGTTAGCGCTTACTTTTTCCTATTTGGCCACGTCACCTTTATTATTGTATTATTTTTTACCGTATGATTGACAATAAAATAAAATAAATAATAAATGATGTAAAAATATGGGTAGTTATAGAGATTGAATATTCAAAGATGGGGAACCTAATATACTACCATTTGGTCACCATAAGGAGTTACATTCTACTTTTAGGTTGATCCTAGCAAGATTCTAAAATAATCAACCACTTAAGTAGGATCTTAACAGATCAAACGTGTTTGCTTAACTACTAAAGGAAGTATTTGGATTGGGATAGTGTAACATCTTATATCAACTCTACTCATAAATTTAGGGGTAGACACTAGTAGATTTTTTGTGGAGTGCACTAGCTTGGTGGAGGAGGAAGCATTAGAACTATCATGAAAATTAGACTCTAAAGCACATGTTGATGGAAGTTCGAATAAGCATGGAAAAAGAGCAAGAATAATTATGGTCACTCTAGATAAGCTCAAAGTATGTCTCATTGTTAGGAGGTTGACCACAATAAAAGTTGAAGTGGATCACTACAGATAATGAATTATTGTAAATTTTTATCATTTAAAACTTTAACTACTTATGTTATTCACAAACTAGTCGAAAGGTGACTATTTCCAAGTTAAAGAGACCAAATTCAATGCATATTTGGCCGGAATGAAGAAGCTGCTCTTTGATTTGAATGTTTGATCTTATAAGAATAACAAGAGAGAATAATGCAAAAGCAGACGCATCAACAAAACTAATGGATATTAAAGAGTTTGAAGACTTAAACATTGTGCCAATGGAGTTCATTGAACACCCAACGTTGCAAGAGGAGTGGAGGCAATGAAAATATCAAAGCAGAGAAGAAATGGATAACTCACATCAAGAATTACATGGTTAGGAGTTGTGTCGTGACACCGGAATAAAGCTTGAAGGATCATTTGCAATGCTTCCTACTATATCATACTAGAGGATACATTATACCAAAGAGGATATCTAATGTGTTTCGCAATTCATCATCAAACATGATGCACAAAACGTTTATAAAGGAAATTGGCAAGAAATTTTGTGGAAAATATGATGGGTAGAAAAGTTCGAGAAAGGAAGCATTAAGGTGGGATGATTTTTAGCCAATGATGAACTAAGAAGCTATGAAGTATGCGAAGAACCGTGACAAATTCCAAAGATACAAAGATCACAAGTGCTCCTCCCAATAAGACATCTTCAATGAGCAACCCTGACTATTGGATGTTTAGAGGATAGACTTTGTCTTGTGATTACAAAAGAGTGAAGTATATTGTGGTAATTGTGAATTATTTCACTAGTTAATTTGACACTAGCATCACATCTTAAAAGATTTTCAACTTTATTATTAAGAACAAAGGGTACAAATTTGATCTCCTAAGGAAGTCTTTCGGACAAAACAAACAGTTTGAGAGAAAACTGTTCATAAAATTTTGTGCTTGAAACCTTGTAGAAAAGAGTTTTTTCTTGGTTACCCAAAGTTAACGGGGAAGTGTGGTAAACAAAACTTTGAAAAACACAATTAAGCGGCATCTAGATAAAACGCATGGGATATAGGCTTAAGAGCTACCAATGGTTATCTGCTCGCACCATACTTCTCCTCAAACCTCGATTGGGAACACCCTTGATAGGATTAGATCGATAACATCCCTTTTCCTTTGCCTTAAGGTTCCAAGCCGAGACTGATGTTCCTTTACATTGTTATCTCATATTTAAACAAAGAACTAATGAGGATATTGTTGGCGTCAAAATTGACCACCAACACCCAATTACAAGCGAAAGCACCAATATCCAATCACAGATCACATATAGAGTATATGTAGAGAGTATAATATGAAGAATAGCCAAAATTAAAATGAAAGCAAGTAAAAAAGAAAATATTTATAGTGGTTCGGCTAACTCCGGCCTACGTCCACTCCAGAAAATTCCTTTTTATTATACTGAAATTTGATTACAGATACAATTTGGAATTCCAGAATATCAATGGCAGAGTAGCCTCTCAGTAGAAGAAGATGAAGAGAAGTAGAATGAAGATCCCCCTTTCTGAAGCCACGCCTGCTGTATTTATAGGTGAAATCTCGGCTACAGGGCCTCCTCACCTACATGGGCCCACCATCGCGACCGTCGAGCCCAACTTGTCGCAGTACGGTGACCTGAAGTAGACAACACGTCGACTTGGAGAAAACTCAGTGCAAACCCGAAGTAAACCTTTGGATGACCCGAAGTAAGACGAATGCCGACCCCAAGTAACATGAATTCCGACCCCATCCAAACTCCTCAATGCCGACCTGAGTGCTGACCCAAAGTCAATCCCAAAGCAGCACCCAAAACGACCCGAAGCACTTCCTCATGCCGACCCCAAGTACCTCCTTCTTTGTCGACCCCTTGGTTGAACATGCCGACCTGAAGCTATTCAAGTGCCGACCTCGAAGTAATACCCATAGCCGATCCCTTGTAATCCCTATAGCCGACCCCTTGCAACTCCTCTTGCCGACCCGAGCACTGACCCAAAGTCAATCCCAAAGCAGCACCCAAAACGACCCAAAGTAATCCCATAGTCAACCCCTAGCTAAAGCAATGCCGACCCTAAGGTCCATCTCCTTTTGCCGACCCCTAAGTCCAATGCCGACTCGAATTTTTCCTGATGCCGACCCGAAGCATGGGCTATGCCAACCCGAAGTAAATGCCGACCCCTAGCTCAATGTCGGTCCCTAGCAACTTTTAGCACCGACCCAAAGCCAACCACATGGAGACCCGAAGTAAACCCTTTCCTGACTCGAAGCAAACCCCTTAGTGACTGGAAGTAGACCCTAAGCAACTCATCTCTTGCCAAAACCCGTATTCCAAGTGCCCAGCATTGTTTATCCATCGACCATGCCCAATCTCGGCTTCATATTCATACTTGTTACCTGTAATTGATCATCTATCCATCCATTCGAATCAAACCCATAATATTCCAGCCTCGATAGTCGAGCAGTCGATTGGGTTAAATCCGCATGTATGCCGCCTTGCCAAAAGGCGGGTTAACAGATGTCATTTGGTTTTTGGGAGAAAAGAAAAGTGAAAGTTGCATGGAGAATGATAGTATACAAGTAGAGGATTTATCATCTCTTCAACTCTCGAGTGAAAAAAATAAAGTTCATGATTTGAGACTTGATCCTATCAAGGGTATTTGCTAATTTAAAAAATACATCATAAGGTGTACCTAGAGCAAATTGGGAATGACCACTTGCTATGAATGATGCATTGCATCAACGAGCGTACATGCACGTTCTCCTCAATGATACACTAATCCCTCGACCAATGAACTAGAAACACCTTGAGCTTACTATGTGTAGTTTCTCAAAATTTTGAAAAGTAGAAACATATCTACTCGTGTCCAAGAATGTAAAAGACACTAGTTAATTTTTTTAATATGTAATGAAAGCCTAAGTATAATGTATTAGGATTGATCAATAAAAGTTAGCTTCTACGGAACAGTATTTGGGTACATATGTAGTTACTCATTCATCATAGAGATAACATTGGTTGAGATTGTTTATCTGCATGCCTATATTATAATGATCCATCTGAGCGCCTACTTAAGCACTAAGCAAGGTTTGATGCCTCATATAATGTGATGACCCATATTTCGAAAGGTTTAAGTCGACAATACACCACATATGTCCAACTCAAAACAATCCGGAACATAGATTATCAATGGAGGTAATTAAGAAAAATAAGAAAAGAAGAAAACAAACATAGTATCTCGCAGCAGAATGAAAAAATATAATAATCAAATAAACAGTTCATGAAGCTGTTTATACTATATATTTAATTATACTTTTACAACACCAATCAGAGTTATACATACAACAGAGACAAAATAAAAAAATGCAGCAGAACAACATGATGCAAGGGAATAATACTAGTAATACAATATACCAAATCTGTGTCTTCATCCTCCAGAATAATATGATCTTCAATGCATTGAAAACTCAGGGCTAACCCGAGCATAAAGTAAAACAATACGCTCGAGTCAGAACTAAAATATCCTTATATATGTCAAATCAATATCACATATAACAGAAGTGTAATAGCATCAGAGATGTTTACGGGATTTTACATCTCCTATCCAGTGTATAACGTGCGTGCAATAACGTAAGAGATCTTACGGAATTTTCCATCTCATAAGGATCCGTCAAAATATCTATATACAGTAGAATACACTGTATATTTAATGTCTATTCAACAATATAAATATTTTTCCTAGCGTTAAGCCTTTACATAAATCCCCCTAAACGCATTTTTAAGCATTGTCGCACAGTTTGCATATAACACAACCAGTAGAACGTCGATAGATAGGGATGCATCGTGATACGACAACACTAAACCAAACTCGTAGTGGTCTCGTATAAGGATAAAAGTATGATAAGGCACGTGAGGCAATGCCTAAGGTAGTATGCTACCAGATTGAGTCGCCAGGCTAGTGGTAATGCATCGCCGCAACGACCATCCACCACGTCCACCCATCCCATATCGAGTCAAAGGGAGGTTATCCTAAATCAAGGTGCACCAATCGAAACCAACAACAAAGGTAATAGTATGGACTGAGTCTACAAGAAAAATCGAAGAATAGGTGTCCGCTAGGGATAGCTAGCCCACTTGGCCTAGTTCAAGCTGTCATGTTTTAGTCATTTCAAATTGACACAAGTGTCGGGGCTATGCATCATCATTCTCTTTCTTAAAATCCAGCAAACGTACATCAAATCTAACCACTTCATTCTAGAGTCTCCTCCACGTACATAGTTGTTAAAGTGGTTCCAACACTAACAGAGAGTATGTCAATAATCGGCCCGGTCTCTTTAACAACCAAACGTTATTATACACACCACTTGGTTCTTTTACATTTTGAAAATGATTCATACTTGATATCAAAATATCATATTCACTTCAAAATATCCTTTATTTCAAAATCATCATATTTACTTCATATGTCATATTCACTTCAAAATATAATTTTATTCACCACGAAATCAATTTCACTCCAAAATCATTTTATTTACTTCGAAATCAATTTCACTTCAATCATTTCGAATTTCGACTTAGGTTATAACTTCATTTTAACCACATTAATATTTAAATCAACGATTTAAATATTAACAGTTCCCAACTTGAACAGTTTGAATTTTTGAAAATAGTTTGAATAATTTAAATAGTTAAAATAGTTTAGATATTAAAATAGTTTGAAATAGTTTGGAGATTGAAATAGTTTGATATCTAAAATAGTTTGATATCTAAAATAGTTTGAGTCTAAAAATGGTTTATATATTAAAATGGGTTGAAAATTTAAATAATTTGAAAATAAAAAAAAAGATGAATTTTTAAAACAGTTTATAGTAAAATAGTTTATATTGAAAATAGTTTCAAATTTAAAACTGTTTCTTTCCATTTTCGATAAATCTGGGCTTAGGTCCAAATTTCAATCAAACTGATTTAATTTCAAATCTTCTGATTCAAAACATCTTCAATCTCAAATCAATTCAAATCAACTAAATTTTGATTTCAATTCAAATCAACTTCAAATTTCGATTTCAATTTGAATTAACTTCAATTTTGAAGAATTAATTTTAACATCAAATTTGATTCAAGGTTTCGATTCAATGGTTCAAATTTCAATTCAATTCTTATTTTAAACCATTTCAATTTATATAAATTTCAAGTACAATTTCAATTTACCGATTTAAATCGCTTAAATCAAATTTAACTTCAATGTTCAATTTAAGGTTCAAATCTTTAAAATAATTCAATTCCGAGCCCAAATTTGAAATATCCATTTTTATCACTTTTACTTAGACAAATTCGAATTTCAAATAAAAGTTCAAAACTTTAAAACAATTCAATTTCCATAATTTAAGTCATATGTCGATGATAACTTCAAATTCCAAAATAAATTCCTTAAACAATTTCTTTTACAAATTTCACCTTTAACATTTCAAAGCTCAAATTTGAAAATAATCCAATCTTCATAAATTCGATTTTTATTTCTTTAAGAAAAAATCATTTAAATTCAATAATTTAAAACCATTTAATTTAACCAATCCGGTGTCATATCTAATTTTCTATCCTATGGCCAAGTGGTCGGTTATTTCGATTTTAATTTCAAGGATGGATATATATAATTTCAATCCAAATCAAGGTGTCATAGGTATATATCATTTCAACCTATTTCTTAATTTATTTGAAATACTTCATATAACAACTTATATGTTGTCAAATAATATGCAGGGTGATAACAGGATATATATAAAATAAATAAACATCCAAATCATCCAATATATCAACCAATAGTCATCCATCACAATCAACATCCAAACCAGCCAATAAATCACAATAGTTAACTAGTTATCAATATCGGGTATTTAAGTAGCAATTCAATTTCAATTTAATTTAACTGTCAATTTAAATTCTTATCGGTTTAACCATATGTAAATTTCAATGTCAGTTAAATTACCAAACAACAGTCAATAAAGATAAATCAGTTCATGATTTCGATCTAACTAACATCAGAATATTTTATTATTTCATGAGCGGTTTAAAACACTCATCTTTATTTGAAACTGAAAATTTTTCAGATTCAAATAAGATCTGATCCAACTTTATGTCGTAGACGATGTCGATACGAATCCATCGCAACTTGTTTCGCGAGAATCCGAACTCGTATGAAAAAGTTATGAATTATTAAACATTTGACATAATTAATATTATAATTAACATAATAATTACAGTTTAAAACTTAACTTAATCATTTTCTCTCATATCTCCATCCTCTCATGTATGCGCTTCATTCTTCCCAGGTCGCGACTTCGCTTTTTTTCTTTTTTTTTTAACTTGATCGCCACTCGCGCCTGCACCCACATCGACGTAGCCGACCAACCGTCGAGCTGGGCTCATCGCCACACCACCCCCCTGTCGCGCACGTGCATAGGAAGCAGTAAACCCAAAAAAAAGCTGCACTCGAATGCGAGAAAATTTTCACTCATATCGTCAACGATAGCACTATCCAGCCGTTGGATAGCTTCGTATCGTCGTGCTCTACGTTTTCCTAGTTGAAGTCGAAGGCCAATTCGGGCCCTAGAGGCTTCGATCAATGATGGCCATTAGATGGATTAGTTTTAATGGCGGCTGAAAACATTAGAAACTAGGTTTGCAAAATGGAGGAAAGGTGCCGCCTATTCATTCGTGGCACTATTTATCCGTGAAAATTTCAAACTCCAAACGAAGTGTGCCGCCTGGCGTTCTATATGTTATACCCCTATTTCGAACACAATGGAATATATATCGGGAGCCAATTCCATCATATTCAGAAGATAGCTTTTCAAAATCGAATTATATTAATTAAAGTTCTGAAAATAAATTCTACGCATTTCAACCTCCCACGACCAAACGATAAGTCCAATCACTACGAAACTTGAAACCCTATAATAACTCACTATTACAGATCCAATGAAACTAGTTTCGTTGGAATCCGAAACAGTGGCCAGAATGGCTATTTTCGACACGTTAATACAACGAGTCGTTTTCCAAAATCAGTTTATTCGTTTTAAATTCAATTTTATAATTACACTAACTTCATTCATTCCTAAAATAAAATATAAACGAGCTTTCGAAATCATTTTATTCAAACAAAAATACTTATACAAATTAACTTAACGACATAGCTAACGTAACCAATAAATTTCCAAATACTTCGCTTATAAACTAAAAGATTAAATATCATGTTTAAAAACGAATTATATTTATAACAACTACTACACTCTTTATAAAATCATAACCATAGTCAAATAAGACGTACTTATATATATTATTTCAAATATCATTTTATAAATAAAAATGTTCGTTCTAATTCAATACACAAATGTTTTTACATTAAATACATATATTACACTATGCTACACTTCTTTATTTAAAGTATTTCAATAATCCAATTTCGATGAATCCCAATATTAGAATTTCAATAAATTCCAATATTAGATTTCAAATGAATTTTAGTTATCAAACAATTATTTTATTTTCATCTAAATAATCAACATTTATTATTCAATTCTCCTATTGATTATAAACACATTCAATACATGGAATTTCATTTCAATACTTGTTATTGGCTAAATCTTCGAAACTGGTTATTTCAAAATTTTATTCAAGTTCATATCAATAAACTACATTAGTAAATCGTTAAAAAATTTCTTCTAACCATTTTTATTCAAAAATCATATTAAATTTAATAATTTAAAGTAGTTAAAAATACGGGTCGTTACAATCTCCCCCACTCAAAAAATTTCGTCCTCGAAAAGGAATTAAGTAAGGAATCTAACATTTGATCTATTTTACTCAAAATAATCAACATATAAAACATTAAAATCTTATTTGATAAACCTTCACCATGCTTCCACTACGCCACTCTGATATCGGCTTATTTGTCAAACAAGTTATAAAATTTTAAAGTCTTAAAAATTTTCTAACACCCGAATTTACGGAAAATTTCGGCAGCGTCTCCTTTGCGCAGCTCGATCGGAAAAATTTACAACGTAGATATATAACACAAATATACATCTCATCTCAAAGATGAGGCATCCCATAGGGAAAACTATAAAAGTACGATACGTAATCTGAGATATGTACCTTATTATTATTAATATGAGCGAGTTCGCTCGTATTAAAGCGAGCAAAATAAGTCGAATCGCATATACGTCCAAACGTGCTTCACATGTATCTATCTCAACTCAATTTACAATATTAGTTGCTTATAGAAAGATATAGAAAGCATGTATGAGTTTGATAGAACTATATAATATGAATTCTTAATCAAACCATAAGCATAAGCACAAATACCCAACAAAATAATCGTATGCAATCAAAAGCAGTAATAACAATGATTAACAACAAAAGAAACCATTCAACAATTAATATTCATCTAATTAGTCCAAGCTATATCAATTTACATTATCCAATGTCAACAGTTTATTTATACACGGTCATCTCCAATTAACATCCATTATTTATTAACATCCAATTGGTTTACTTCCAATTTATTCACTTCTAATTCATTTACATTCAATTATTTCACTTTATGTTAACACATTTCATATCAAACCATTCATGGGTCATTTTATAAAATCATTTTATTAATTCATTTCCTTTCAATAAGTGAAAATTATTAATTTACAGAGAACGTAAGAACTAAACACCGAGTTTCTTTCCAAATCATCTTGAAACAATTTATAAACTCATATTTGATATATATGTATGTATGTATGTATGTATCAAATCTTATTTGAAAATTTTAAATCAAAACCTGTTTATTGAATCAAATGCGTAGCAAAGCTACTAAGTGGCCTCCCTCACTTTGAGACTCGAAAATGAATGTCGAGGATGCGACAGTCCAGTGACAAAAGAGGGCAATACAGGACTTACTTCCTTTTAAAATCTCTTTTTGAAAACAACTTCTATTCATAAATATTTAAATAATACTAATATTATTTTCAAAATCTTAGAAAACAATTTCAAAAGCACCCGAATTCAAGTTCCCAAATTTTTAGTTTAGATTCATTCTTTTAACTTAAACTAAAGCTAGTTTTCTATATCATAACTCATTATTTAAGTTTATAAACATCCATAAACACAAATTTAGTTAAGTTAATACTTACAAACTTGGTTTTATAAACATTCACCAATACAATACTTAAGTTTTAAAACATCTTTTCCCACTTTTACTAAAGTGTATAAACATTTCTTGATTCAAGTCCAAACTAATATAATACTCTTCTGTCCAAAAGAGTATATATACCAATTCAGATTTATTTTACATATCCAAATTATTAAACAAACTTCCAAACCCCTTTTATTCACTATTTTAATAGCTCGAAAATTATATAATTTACGAATTACAATAACGTGACGGTTTATTTTTATTTATTTTCCAAACCTTTATAAACAAGTTCAAATACTTTTAAAACTCTACCAAACAAGTTCAACACTTCTAAAACTCGCATATATAATATAATAACCTTCTCAGCTGAAAATCTCAAAATTTAAACACCCGATTTTCACTTCAAATTATTTTGAAATCATATCATACGTATTTACTTTATATATCTCATTATTCCTTTTGAAATCCAAACAACTTTGTTTAAATCAGAATAAAATTTCTTTTGGTAGCAATTCTCACTCAGAAACTGGAAAATGAATACTGACGATGCTGAAGTCATCCTCAGAATTATTTCCCGGCGACTAAAGTGAGTTCAATGCTTTTAATTTCTTCAAATCCTTTTTTTAAATATATTTCTAGTCAAAACACTTTCAAAATACTACTATTATTATTTCTGAAACTTTGAAAACAATTTTGAAAATCAACAGAATTTATATTCTAAAATTCTCAACTTTTAAACCTTTTCTACATATAAGCCATATTATAAATATACTTATACAATTTCATTACCTTATTATGAAAACATTCGATTAATTTGCACCTTTGTTATTGCAAACAATTCTTATTATAATTAGATTTCAATTCAATCTAATTATCGAACGCTTCGTGAAATAGAGTTCATAAAGTATTCGTTTTAGTTTAATTCAAACAATAATCGATGATAACTAAATATTATCATCTCCTAACCTAGGTTTATGAAAGTTATCATTTTATATATAAAATATAATTTAGGTAAAAAAAAATTTCATTTACCCAATTTTAAAACAATATTATATCGACTTGCCTTGTTTAAGTGTTTAGAAACCGCCATCGATAACATGGCGCCTCATGTACTGACTAGAATTCATATACAACTCAATAGATAACACAATACAAAACATTTTATAATACTAACAAGTACGTGCTCTCATACACACTCAAACAAACTCATTCTAGGGTATTACTACCCGGTTTCTAATGAGTCCAACCCCACCAAAGCTAAGGTTATCGCTAAACCAATGCTCTGATACCAACTATGACGACTCACATTGCGGACGATTTAAGTCGACAATAAACCACACATGTCCAATTCAAAACAATCCGGAACACGGATAATCAATGGGGTTAATTAAGAAAAATAAGAAAAGAAGAAAACAAACGTAGAATCTCGCAGCGTAATGACAAAATATAATAATCAAATAAATAGTTCATGAAGCTGTTTACACTATACATTTGATTATACTTTTACAACATCAATCAGAGTTATACATACAACAAAGACAAAATAAAACAATGCAGCACAACATGATGCAGGGGAATAATACTAGTAATACAATATACCAAATCTTCATCTTCGTCCTCCAGAATAATATGATCTTCAATGCACTGAAAACTCAGGGATGACCCAAGCATAAAGTAAAATAATACGCTTGAGCCAAAACTAAAATATCCTTATGTAATTCAAATCAATATCACATATAACAGGAGTGTAATAGCGTCAGAGATGTTTATAGGGTTTTACATCTCCTATCCAGTGTATAACGTGCGTGCAATAACTTAAGAGATGTCACAGGATTTTCCATTTCATAAGGATCCGTCTAAATATCTATATATAGTAGAATGCGCTATAAATGTCTATTCAACAATATAAATATTTTTCCTAGCGTTAAGGCTTTACATTAATCACCCTTAAGGCATTTTTAAGCATTGTCGTACAGTTTGCATACAACACAACCAGTAGAACGTTGGTAGAAAGGGATGCGTTGTGATACGACAACACTAAACCAAACTCGTAGTGGTCTCATATAAAGATAAAAGTATGATAAGGCACGTGAGGCAATGCCCAAGGTAGTATGCTACCAGATCGAGTCGCCAGGCTGGTGGTAACGCATCGCCGCAACGACCGCCCACCATGTCCACTCATCCCATATCGAGTCAAAGGGAGGTTATCCCAAATCAAGGTGCACCAATCGAAATCAACAACAAAGGTAATAGTATGGACCGAGTCCACAAGAAAAATCGAAGAACGGGTGTCCGCTAGGGATAGCTAGCCCACTTGGCCTAGTTCAAGCCATCCTGTTTTAGTCATTTCAAATTGACACAAGTGTCGGGGCTATCCATCATCGTTCTCTTTTTTCAAATCCAGCAAACGTACATCAAATCCAACCACTTCATTCTGGAGTCTCCTCCACGTACATGGTTATTAAAAGTGGTTCCAACACTGACAGAGAGTATGTCAATAATCGGCCCCGGTCTCTTTAACAACCAAACGTTATTTTACACACCGGTTGGTTCTTTTACATTTTGAAAACGATTCATACTTGATATCAAAATATCATATTCGCTTCAAAATATCCTTCATTTCAAAATCATCATATTTACTTCATATGTCATATTCACTTCGTAATATCATTTTATTCACCATGAAATCAATTTCACTCCAAGATCATTTATTTACTTCAAAATCAATTTCACTTCAAAATCATTTCGAATTTCAACGTAGGTTATAACTTCATTTTAACCACATTCGTATTTAAATCAACGATTTAAATATAAACAGTTCCCAACTTGAATAGTTTGAATTTTTGAAAATAGTTTGAATAATTTAAATACTTAAGATAGTTTAGATATTAAAATAGTTTGAAATAGTTTGGAGATTGAAATAGTTTGAGTCTGAAAAATGGTTTATATATTAAAATGGGTTGAAAATTTAAATAATTTGAAAATAAAAATAGATGAATTTTTAAAAAAGTTTATAGTAAAATAGTTTATAGTGAAAATAGTTTCAAATTTAAAATTGTTTCTTTCCATTTTCAAGAAATCTGGACTCAAGTCTAAATTTCAATCATACTAATTTAATTTCAAATCTTCCAATTCAAATCATCTTCAACCTCAAATCAATTCAAATCGACTCAATTTCGATTTCAATTCAAATCAACTTCAAATTTCAATTTCAATTCAAATTAACTTCAATTTCAAAACGTTCATTTAAATTTCAAATTCGATTCAACGATTCGATTCAATGGTTCAAATTTCAATTCAATTTTTATTTTAAACCATTTCAATTTATATAAATTTTAAGTCCAATTAAAATTTACAGATTTAAATCACTTAAATCAAATTTAACTTCAATGTTCATTAAGGTTCAAATCTTTAAAATAATTCAATTCGGAACCCAAATTTGAAATATCCATTTATATCACTTTTACTTGAACAAATTCGAAGTTCAAGTAAAAGTTCAAAACTTTAAAACAATTCAATTTCCATAATTCAAGTCATATGTCTATGGTAACTTCAAATTCCAAAATAAATTCCGTAAACAATTTCTTTTACAAATTTCACCTTCAACATTTCAAAGGTCAAATTTGAAAATAATCCAATCTTCATAAATTCGATTTTTATTTCTTTAAGACAAAATCATTTAAATAGATTCAAAATTCAAGAATTTAAAACCATTTAATTTAACTAATCCGGTGTCATATCTAATTTTCTATCCTATGGCCAAGTGATCGGTTATTTCGATTTTAATTTCAGGAATGAATATATATCATTTCAATCCAAATCAAAGTGTCATAAGTATATATTTTCAACCTATTTCTTAATTTATTCGAAATAATTCAAATAACAATTTATATGTTGTCAAATAATATACAGGGTAATAACGGGATATATATAAAATAAATAAACATCCAAATCATCCAATATATCAACCAATAGTCATCCATCACAATCAACATCCAAACCTGCCAGTAAATCACAACAGTTAACTAGTTATCGATATTGAGTGTTTAACTAGCAATTCAATTTGAGTTTTAATTTAACTGTTAATTTAAATTCCAATCAGTTCAACCACATGTAAATTTCAATGTCAGTTAAATTACCAAACAATAGTCAATAAAGATAAATCACTTCTTGATTTCGATCTAACTAACATCAGAATATTTTAGTATTTTGTGAGCAGTTTAAAACACTGACCTTTATTTGAAACTGAAATTTTTTTAGATTCAAATAAATTCTAATCCAACTCCACGTCGTAGACGATGTCGATACGAATCCAACGTAACTTATTTCGCTCGAATCCGACCTCATATGAAAAAGTTACGAATTATTAAACATTTGACATAATTAATAATTATAATTAACATAATAATTAAAGTTTAAAACTTAACTTAATCCTTTTCTCTCCTATCCCCCTCCTGCCTCTCGCGCGCGCACTTCGTTCTTCTTAAGTCCCGACTTTGCTTTTTTTTCTTTTTTCTTTTTTTTTTGTTTAAACTCGATCGCCGCTCGCACCTACACCCTCATCGACATCGCCGACCCACCGCCGAGCCGCGCCACCCTCCTGTCGCCCACACGCGCGTACGAAGGAGCAAACCCAAAAAAAAACCTACACTCGAACGCGAGAAAATTTCCGCTCCTATCGTCGACGATAGCACGATCAAGTCGTTGGATAGCTTTGTATCGTCGTGCTCTACGTTTTCCTAGTTGAAGTCGAAGGCCAATTCGGCCCCTAGAGGCTCCGATCGATGATGGCCATTGGATGGATTAGTTTTAATGGCGGCTGAAAACATTAGACACTAGTGTTTGCAAAATGGAGGAAAGGTTGAGGCTATTTATAGAAAATTTCGGTGGCACTATTCATCCGTGAAAATTTCAAACTCCAAACGAAGCATGCCGCCTGGAGCTCTATATGTTATACCCATATTCCAAACACAATGGAACATATATCGGGAACCAATTCCATCATATTCAGAATATAGCTTTTCAAAATCGAATTATATTAATTAAAGTTCTAAAAATAAATTCTATGCATTTCAAGCTCGCACGACCAAACGATAAGTCCAATCACTACGAAACTTGAAATCCTATAATAACTCGCTATTATGGATCCAATGAAACTAGTTTCGTTGGAATCCGAGACAGTGGCCAGAATGGCTATTTTCAACGCGTTAATTAAAACGAGTCGTTTTCCAAAATCAATTTATTCGTTTTAAATTCAATTTTAAAATCACACTAACTTCATTCATACCAAAAATAAAATATAAACAAGCTTTCGAAATCATTTTATTCAAATAAAAATACTTATACAAATTAACTTAACGACATAAGTAACGTTACCAATAAATTTCCAGTTACTTCGCTTATAAACTAAAAGATTAAATATCAAGTTTAAAAAAGAATTGCATTTATAACAACTACTACACTCTTTATAAAATCGTAATCATAGTCAAATAAGACGTACTTATATATATTATTTCAAATATCATTTTATAAATAAAAATGTTCATTCTAATTCAATGCACAAATGTTTTTACATTAAATAAATATATTACACTATGCTACACTTCTTTATTTAAAGTATTTCAATAATCCAATTTTGATGAATCTCAATATTAGAGTTTCAATAAATTCCAATATTAGATTTCAAATGAATATTAGTTATCAAACAATTATTTTATTTTCATCTAAATAATTCAACATTTATTATTCAATTCCAGTTATTGATTATAAACACATCCAATACATAAAATTTCATTTTAATACTTGTTGTTGTCTAAATCTTCGAAATTGGTTATTTCAAAATTTTATTCAAGTTCATATTCAATAAACTACATTAGTAAATCGTTAAAAAAAAATTCTGATCGTTTTTATTCAAAAATCACATTAAATTTAACAATTTAAAGTAGTTAAAAATACGGATTGTTACATATAAGCTTCTATATTCTAGTTTTTGGTAGTTTTCCTTCTTCCTTGCACACAAGTCTATCTAAGCGACAAAAATTCAAGTTTGGCCCAATTAATACTACAAATACTAATTTTATTAAAAATATATGTGTATCAAAACACACAATTACAATTATTCTCAACCAAAACAATTGATTTATAGTCCAAATCTATTGCCTTTTGTCTGCATGGTGATTCTTACTACCATGGCCCAGAGTGCAAACAAAGACAATGGTCGGGCCCTATAATAGACAACTAGGTCAACGCGTGGACATGGTCGACATGTTCGCTCAATCTCAATTGTAAAAATTTCATACCTGAACAACCAACATCGAAGTCAAACAAACAATGTTCCAAAAGTTAAACGTGAGTTGCCTACTTAAGAAGACCTAACTAGACGCCATAAAGAACAATTGAGCGAAAGACGAATAAGAGAAACCACTTTGCACTTGCCAAGTGTTTTGGTGCGCAACATCACCTAACCTCGCTTTGAATGTTCACCATTTTTACTTACCAAGTCAAGTTTCTTAATAGGAGAAGTGATCGAGCAACAATTTCCCCTAAATCACTTAGGTTGTATAAACATATTAGAATATATTTAAAAAGTTCAAAGACATAGAGAACCAAAGGACATAAAATCAGGGACGGATGTATGTATAATAGCACCTGGGCTACAGCCCGGGTGCTGTTTTCTTAAAAAAAATACAGGGGGCAATAGAAGCTTTCGCAGCTTCACTTTGGGCCTCGTCAAAAGCTAGGGCACCACTTTCTCTTACCATCTATTCTTCAAATGCAGCCGCAGGCCCCAAAAAAAAAAGCAAATCGCGATTCGCGACTACAAATCACATAGCTCCAGAAACGCAAAGCCAGGCATAGCCGCAGCCCGCAGGTGAAACTCCATACCACGAAAACTCTAAGTCTTTAAATCGCCATCGAATTCAGGCTTCAGCATAGCCGCAGGTGGAGGATTCAGAGCATAGCAGCAGGTGGAGGATTCAGCAAAAGCCAAAAGGTGCTGTAAATTCAAACTTTATATTTTTAATTAACCATTAACAACTTTTTAAAAATTAAAAAAACCCTTAATTGTGTGTTCCTTTAGTTTATGTTAGTTCATAGTTGAAAAAATGGAACTGAAAGTAGGTTGAGATGAATCATGAATTGCCAATATGATATTATGATTGTGAACATGTTTTATATTCTTGTGATGAGCAAATGATAATTAATTCTAATTTGGGATGATTCATAATTGCTTGTTGATGTGGAGTAACTGTTATTTTGAAATTGTTGTAGAATAAATGTTGATTTCGGATAAGTGTTAAGGTTTAAGTAATAGTTAATAGTTTATTTTTTTTAATGGTTTGTTAATATAAAATTTGTTGATGATTAACTAAGTTTGTGAATATTATGGTTTTTTTTAGTCGAATTGAATATTAAAAGAGAAATTATGTTGCAAATTATTTTATGCAAATATTTCTGATAAAATATAACTCATGGATAATGTGATTTCATTTTATGATGTTATTTTAATGTGATTTCATTTTATGTTCATGTCATTGTTAGAAACCAAAAATTAATGTGTTTCATTTTTTTTTAAAGAACTTATGTAACTTAGGTATTTTTTTTAGGTAATGTCAAACTCAAAGTCTAGCAAAACTTTGTTGTCGTTTTACAAGTTAAAAGGAGATAACACTTTGGATCCAAAAAATGAAACTTCTTCAAGCTCTACTGAACAACGTCCTTGCAAAATGCAAAAAATCATAGTTGATAATGGCGGAGATCATTTTACAAGAGATCCGGGGAGGCGTCAACAAATATGGAAAGAAAATGTAAATGGTAGAGATGAAATTCGGAGAAAATATCTTAGATTGGGACCATTTCAACCACTTCTTGACATTTATCCACCAACAAAAGATGGAAAACAACTCCGCCGGTTTCAAAGTAGTTGGTTTAAAAAATATCCATGGATTGAATATTCGATTGAGTGCAATATGGTCTTTTGTTTATATTGTTTCTTATTTGAAAGTAATCCGCCAACACGTGCATCATTTACAGTTGATGGGTTTCAAAGTTGGAAAAGAGTGGGAGGAGTTAATTGTGCATTTTTGCAACATGTAGGAGGGTTGGGTTCATCCCATTTGTGTGCCGTTAAGGCCGCGGATGATTTAATGAATCCTTCTTTGCATATCAAAAGAGTATTTGATACACAATCGAAAGAAATGGTTGAGAGAAATCAACTACGCCTTAAAACATCTATTGAATGCGCCCGATGGCTTGCTTTGCAATCATGCTCTTTTAGAGGTAATGATGAATCTCTTGAATCTAAAAATCGTGGAAACTTTATTGAGATGATAAAGCACTCGGCAAAATGTAGTGAAGATATATCTAAAGTGGTTTTGGAAAATGCTCCGGGAAATGCAAAGTATACTTCGCCCACTATTCAAAAGGAAATTTTAACTATTTTAGGTGATAAAATAAGGAATAAAATTCGAGAAGAAGTTGGAGATGGAAATTTTTGTATTTTGGTTGATGAAGCACAAGACACTTCTACCAAAGAGCAAATGGCTATTGTCCTAAGATTTGTTAATAATGGTGGTTTAGTTCAAGAACGTTTCTTTGGGATTGTTAGTGTTGAAGACACTACATCATTGACTTTAAAGAATGAAATATCAAAAGTTCTTTCTCTTTATAATCTTGGAATTGATAAAATAAGAGGACAAGGATATGATGGTGCAAGCAACATGAGAGGAGCATGGAATGGTTTGCAAGCATTATTCCTAAAAGAATGCCCATATGCATATTATGTACATTGTTTTGCCCATCAACTACAACTTGCATTGGTTTCTGCTTCAAAAGATGTTCAAGATATTTGGTTATTCTTTTCAAAATTGGGTATTATTGTTAACCTTGTTGATGCTTCTCCTAAGCGTCATAGTGAATTACAATCAAGTCAAGTAGCAGAGATTGCCAATAAAATAGCACTTGGTGAAATTGAGACAGGCCGTGGAGCTAACCAACTTAAGACATTACAACGAGCTGGAGCTACCCGCTGGAGCTCTCATTTGAGTTCCGTAAGTAGTTTAATTGATCTATTTTCTCCTTCTTGTGATATAATTAAGAACATATGGGAAAGTCGAGACATGAAACCAAATAAACGTGCTGAAGCAAAAGGTGCCTA
Source organism: Allium fistulosum (assembly GCA_030737815.1). NCBI lineage: Eukaryota > Viridiplantae > Streptophyta > Magnoliopsida > Asparagales > Amaryllidaceae > Allium > Allium fistulosum. Next base: position 1,280,514,997 of record CM060902.1, on the reverse strand, counting down.
CCTTGCTATGACTTCATTTGAGTTTGTTTTCATTCTTCATTTGTTGAATGAGATATTAAGTATCACGGATGTGCTTTGTAAATCTCTTCAACTAAAAGCACAAGATATTGTAAATGCTATGAATCTTGTTACCACTACAAAAACACTCCTTCAAAAGCTAAGAGACAAAGGTTGGCTTGCTTTCTTTAAGAAGTGGAAGAATTTTGGAAGAAATGTTTCATTGACATACCCGATATGAATGTCTTACAAAATTGGCACATCTCGCTCTTGTCAACAACATGATGATATTAATGTTCTCCATCATTATCATATTGACATCTTTAATGCTGCTATTGATTTTCGAATAGTTGAGTTGAACACCAGATTCTCCGAAGGAGCAATGGAGCTACTAATCCTTAGCACTGCTTTGGATCCAAGAGATGCTTATAGATCGTTAAAAATTGATGACATTTGCATTCTAGCGGAGAAGTATTACCCGCAAGATTTCACATTCCAAGAGATACATATATTAAAGTGTCAACTACAACATTATGAGCTTGATATTCCATCTCATCCAAGTTTCCAAAATCTATCAACTATCTCCGAGCTGTGCAAACAATTATAAAGAAAGACATTTATTATTTGGTTGATCGATCGATTCGTCTTATTTTAACTCTTCCGGTTTCCACGGCAACGACGGAGCGAGCTTTTTCAGCTATGAAAAATGTTAAAAGTATTCTACGTAACAAAATGGGTGATGATTTTCTTGAGGATTGCATGATTATCAACATAGAAAGGGAACTTGCTGAAGATATTGATTTGGATTCGGTAGTTTGTGATTTCAACTCACGTAAAGAGCGTAGAGTACAACTTGTCTAGATTAGCGTGTCTACCTTTTGTATTTATCTAAGTCACGCATGAAATATACATGAATGTCTCATGTTTTTGTAAGCTTTCACTAGACATGATTAAAAATAGTTGTTGCAAATTTTCATATTAGTTAACTTTATTTTTTATTTCTTTGTTCTCTTTTACTTAGCCCAGGTTACAATAAAATCCTGGCTCCGTCCCTGCATAAAATTACAAAAAATTCTTTCAAAATCAAAGTACTTGTACAAACAAAATCTTTCCCCAAACAAAACCACCTTGTGCAAGAACAAGGATGTTGGAAGGTGAAATATAAGGATTCGAAATACCATCGAACAACAAAAATTAAAATCGAATTCAAAAGCAAACATATAAGTCATTAGAAATATTAAAAACCAATATAAATCTTCTAAGTACATTTACTAGTCCTTTAGTAATGTTGGAAAATAGTAAAATTAAGGTAGTGTTTATTTAAAAACGAATTTTGTGTTTTCAATTTTCAATATGCATGTCAAATAAGAGAAGAATAGAGGGACAACAGAAGGGATGAAAGAAAGACGGATGTAAGAACAAAGGAGATAGAGGAACGACGGAAGAATGGATTGTTTCACGTACTTGTTTTCTTTTTCTAAACATGAAAAAAAAAATTGTTTTCTATTTTGTATGTTAACTTCGTTTTCTAAATTGATCGTTTTCGACAATATACATATGTCATGTGCATTTTTGTACGGACAAAAAACCAAAACTAAAAACAACAAACCAAACACTACCTAAGATTTTGAAGTTGTTAAAGGGGCCGAGTTAGCAAAATCAGGTTTAGAAAGAATAAAATGAAGGACGGATTATTCAACCATGGGATTAATAGAAATTTGTAGCAATAAATTTTTACGTTTCAAATTCCTCTTACGTTTCAAATTCCTTGTAATTTGAGAGGTCGAATAACCCAAAACATCTCATACTGCAGAAGAATAAGAGACGAGCTTCTACAGATTCAAATGTTGAATGTCCTAGTGATTACAGCCCCTAATAAATATTCAAAAGAGAGCATTAGAGTAACGAGGGTGAAGATCCTTTATGGCCTAAAAAATAAGTGCATTCTTAACAAAGCAAGAAGTGTGAATAAAAGGTTCGGAAAGGGGAAAGGTCATGCATTTGTGTGTTGGGAAAATTGAAAGTAGAATTTAAAGGGGAATGTTTGTGCTTAAAATATTTATTCTACTAAAATAATATTAGTTTACGTTGCTTAGTGCGTTTGGCAAGGGTTCCTAGCTCCCTAGCAGAGGAAGATTGTTCGATTTTTGACAGCCATGCTTTAATGACATGTCATCAAAAAGGGTCTTTGTAAAGATCTGAATTAAAAAAAATAGAGGATAACATCGAATAAATAATACATATAACTTAGTTTCTAAGTCTTCTTTTCATTCTTGTCACAACACAGGATTCCTGATTGAACATGACCATAGCGGATAACGTTGCAAGTAGAGAGAATTTGTTACATAATCATTTAGAAAAACTCCACACATCTCTGGAAACGCTGACATACGAGGAGGAAATGTAAATTATAATATTATACACTGATAGCAATATTATAAAAGCCAAATTCATGCATGTTTCAAAGAAGATATCAACTTGTGAACGAACCAACCAGCATAATATAACCATTCGAATATTGTAATGCTTTCATAACTAATTTTCCAAAGTATAATTGATTCGAATGTTTTCAAAACCATTTCAATAATGTGAACACGTTAGATAAAAGTATGAACAACAGATACTTTTAGGTCAATGCTACAGTATTTTATACACGGCTTTGATGATAATACACCCGAGAAACAATTATCCAGTTTCTTTGTTAAAACAACAGTAATCCAAATGTATAATGTTAATGCTTATAGATCCTCTTTCAAGTCCACAAGGCCGAAGAAACCTGTAATAAACGTTGGGTAGAAATTTAAATGTATGCGGTTACAATGTGGCACAAACAATTTGAATAGAACAAGTTATTATATTAAACACACTCTGTATATTCACTCAAGGTATCTCAATATTGAGTCGCCTCTGACTGTTGACCCCAATTAAACAACTAAGAACAATAAAACTTAAGGTTTATAGATAAACAAAATTATCGCACATATGCATGCGCACAAGCTCACAAAATAAGATAATAGCAAAATAGTAGAAAATCCAATCATAAATGCATTTTTTCTTTGAACAGATGCAGAAAGCCCAAACAACTTATTTCAAAGTACCATAGTTCGAACCAACGAATTATAATGTGTTTAACTGAAATCAACACGGTTTTAAATGTTACTTATCGGTATTTAATATTAATTTTGAACATTTCATCATCATCTAGTTTCTCCTAAATGTAAGGTTGACCATATGAATTCTCATATTCCATAATTTTATATACAAGATCGTACCTTTGGCATTTTCAATACCTTCAATTTTGGTATTCGTTTCCATTTTTTCCTCACATATAAATACTATCCGCTCTCACTACCAGTGCACTCGGTCTTCTTTGTATGTGCATACCACCTAAGTTTATTTATTCTAATTTTCTCATTTTCAGATGTCGCTTCTAATTTTTCTCTCACCGTCTCATTTTTAACTGTCTTTTCTAGTAATTCCAATCATTCCCCTTACCATCCTCGTTTATCCTACATTTATCTTAATTTCTGGCATCTTCGTCAAAGGCCAACTTTCTGTTCAGTATAATAAAGCAGATCATTCTCCTTTTTGTCTGTCTGTAATTCTCCTATCCCACAAAATAGCACTAGCTCATCTTCATTTCTTCCAACCTGTGTTATAATTTGATTTGCTACATCCTTTTCTACTTCTCCATTTCTTATATTATTGGAACAAGATATTCAAAACTAGGGCTGTTATGGTAACGGTAAATCTACCATTACCATACCATTACCAGCCAATCGGTTACCATTTTCGAGTGAAATCGGTATACCAGTTTAATCGGTATGGTAATGGTAAATTTACCATTTTCTACGGTAAATCATCGGTAACATTTCTTTAATACCAGCGGTAACGGTAATTTTACCAATCAATTTATAATATATGTATATTCATGTAACATGCTTTATTATAGGCGTTTAGAACCAAGCAAATGATTAAATTTAGTTTATTAACCAGGTGAAATAATGTTAAATACACTTCACTTCTTTCTCATTTATGTCTTTTGTTAAGTAACACTATAAATTATATAATGAAGCACCGTTTTGGTGTGAATCCGTGTTATGTTACTAACCTTTTTTAGATAAACGGTAATTTACCATTACCAGTGTAACGGTTACCAGATTATTGGTATACCAGTCTTCGGTATACCAGCCTATCGGTAACGGTAACGGTAAGCAATTTTCGCTTACCAGTAAAAATGGTACGGTAACGGTATTTGTGAAAAGGTAACGGTAACCGTTACCATAACAGCCCTATTCAAAACTATCTATTTTGTTGCATTTGATTTTGCCTCTTTATCGTACTGCTATACGTTTTTTTTTACCAAAGATGCATACCATATACTCAGTTTTAATTCTACTACGTTGCAGATCAAGGTTTGAGATTCCGGCCGGCATGCCGGAATTCCAACCATACTGTTTCGGCTTGAGTGTCGATCGAGACGGAATTATCTCATAAACTTGATTTCAGCCAAGCCAATAAAATCAGTGTATCAAGAACAAAATTGAAAATTAATTGCAAGAATTCTACGGTAAAAATACAAAGCTCTACAAAAGAAAGATTCAAAATTAAGAAAAGTGATTCGAACAAAAATACAAAAGAACCCGAGAAATGATTTAGGGCTGCTTTGACATTTTGATTGATTAGGGCTTTTGGTTATTCGACTTCCATCATTTTTTCACAGTTTTAATTAGGACTCAAGTTTCAATTTACATATATTTGAAAAGACTTGGGGCTTGATTAGGAAGAAACAACAATGAGGATTTTTGTAGGGCTGCGCATAATTATATGTTTGTTATAGTTGTTTGTATGTTTATTAGATGTGTGGATTGGGCTTAGCAGGTTTATTAAACTTTATGATTATGTAGTAAGACTTTTGGTATGTAAATCATGTTTGTTAAGTTATTATACAGGCATACAGTTAAATTATACTAAATACAAGTTCGTTGGGTGTACTAAAGTATTTATATAGATAACGAAATTCAAAATCGAAAACAAAACAGAATACCCATAACAATCATAACGGCATTGAAACTTCAAAAAAAAATTAAATTGCTAAAATGGAACCAAAAATAAAAAAAATTAAACATCGTTTCAAATCATTTGATTCTAGTGCATTTCTTCATTTCTCTATTGTTCTATTTTTCCTTGCCATGTAATAATTATCACAACGTCATTTGCAAACATCATGTATACATTCTCTTTATTTTCTTTTGTTATTTCATCCAATATCAGTGCAAATTAATAAGGATGTATGACCGACCCTTGGTGTAGCCCCTACTTCTATTGAGAATCCACTAGTCTCTCCGCATGTAGCTCATATTTTTATGTGATGCTTTCATTAATATCTTGAATCAGTTTTATTGTGTGCGTTGAGATTTACTTACCATCCAGCAAATTTCATGTTACCCTAACATATTTATTTTTAATCTATGAATATCATATGCTCCTAAATTGTTTTATTAATCACGTTATTAAGTATATACCTTCTATTGTCGAATCTTTCAAACATAAACCAAACTGGTTATCTGATATCGATGATTCATTTCTTGAACATTTTTTCACTGATTCTCATGGATTCATTGAATGACTCTACGGTTTATTTCCTCTATAGTACATACAATTTTGTAAATCTCCTTTATTTTAAAAATTGATATTAGTATGTCTTTTCTTCATTCGTTTAGCATTCTCTCTGCTATTCATATCTTACTAAATAAGTTTGTAAATCATTTAATTCATTTCCTTCCCAATGTTTTCCACGCCTATAATATCCGGACCTACTGCTTCGCCGTTGCCCTTCTATTGTTTCTTCAACTTTCCAACCTTTTTATTTTTTTCATCATCGCTGTGTCTTCTACTTCTCCATAGGATATTCTTCATATAGCAAATGTTCAAAAAAAATCACATATTTAGTATATCCTCCTCTTGTACTAATATACTATCATTTAAATCCTCACGCATTTATTTGTTCCAAATCATGAGTTAAAATCTTTCTACTTCTGCTAATCTATAAATATTTTTTCTTTTTTCTTTACTGTCTAGCAAGATTTGAGGTTTCGGTTGAAACGCAAGAATTTCAACCATTTCTGAGATGAAACTAGAAGAAATCCAGTTTCCATCGAGACAATGATTTTTTATGTAAAATCGCAATTTTATTGTAGAAAATCAAATGAAAGAGAGTTTAGAAGAAACGAAAAGAACAATCACCAACAAGTTTATTATGAATGGAAATTATGAAATATACTTGGAATCAAACATCAAAACACTAGTTTGATCTTGATTTTAAACCCCTATTTTGTTATCTCAGTTAAGTATGTATTTCGTCCATTTAATGTTTTTCTACATATGATTTGTGCAGCTCTAGCTTTGGAAGTAGGGTTTTACTGGATAAGGTGGACTTGATAATGGATTGTAATGTTATGGTGGGTCAGGTTATGTAATCCAAAAAAAAGGAGAAAAGGGAAAGGGAAAAAAAAATAACAGCATGATGAAGAAGGTGGGGAAAAAAACAAAACTGGACGTGTAGCTCCAAAATGTGTCCACTAATTATTATTTTTCCTTGTTCTTAACGCATCATTTTAATTTGAAGCGCTGTGTTACATATAAAATAACTACAAATGACCAAAATATTTATCAACAAAAATAGGTGTATTTCTAAAATTGTCAAATATTAATAACGTTAACCAAACATAGTTAAAAAAAATATACAACTAATTATTGAATTTAACTACTAAAATGTGTTCATTATTGTACTTTAGTCAATAATCACTTAAATCAAAATCATTACCGATACTTCTAAAACTAGATCACCGATACTTTCGAAACTAGAGAAATAGATCGAAGTTTTCAAATTCTAACTGATACCAAAACCAAGTTCTCAAACATTGGTATCTAGCCTATCTTATAAGTTGTAAAAAAATTGTTTGGCTAAAATAACAATTATTTTGCTTCGTTTTTTAGTATTGTACACCAGCAAAAATCCATTTGTGTTTCCTGTTATTTTGTCATGCTTCGAAAAAAAATTCTTTAATCGTATCCTAACATTTCTTACTCTTTTCTTATACATCTTTTGTTAAGCTTGTCTATAACCTATTTTTATCATTGTCCCAATGACCCAATCCCATTTTGATTCTTCATCATATTTTCATTATAAATTACTAGTGTAAATCGCATGTACGTGCATCTAATAGCTAGAAGTATTTACTTTTTATTTAATAAAAAATATTTGGATGGATGTGTGCTATAAGTGCAAACATTTTGGTAGTCATGATACTTTTATTCCAAGTAAATTGACGATGAAATTCCATGGGTGATTGGTAAAGGAATGGTAATGGAGGTTGCAAACCGATAGTGAGATTCCATTGATTGATGTAGGGCATTTTGGAAATTTCAAAAAAAAACACCATGAAAATCATATTCATTGAATTCTCTTTATTAATAGTAGAAATAATCGTGCTATCTTTTCGTTATAAATTACAATCGTGTTATCTTTTAATTCTTTTCATTAAATGTTTTTATATCCTTTGGTTGACTCCTTAAGTTCAATCTTTTAATTTTTGCGTCTAATATGAGAACGAGGTGTTGGCTAATTAAATTTTCTCCAAATATTATTTTATAATCTTTACACGATGTTAAATCATTTTTTCTATATAAACGATAATCTATTTGGGTTTTAATAGAGCTACTTTTGTATACTATTAAATGTTCGCTCTTTTCAAAAAAGACAATTTGTTATTGCTAGATCAAAAGCTCTACCAAAATCCAAAGCGATTATCCTTCCTCGTTCCACATTCCAAAACCGAATCCTCCATGTACTCTTGTATTTTATTTACTACTACCTCCGACGCACTCATTAAAATCTTCTATAATTTTTTTACGTGTATAGGTATTGATTACACAAATTTATCTAATGAAACCGGAAAACTTATTTTGTATTTTCAACTAATCATATTTGTGGTGCTTATGTACTTATAATATTCAACATTTGATCATTTAAAATGATTGTGATGGACATTAATCTCTCATTTTCTTTACTTTGTATCTCATAGGAGGTATAATATCTATGTCTTCCATATGTTATCCGTGTTGGAAATTCAATGCATTACCCTCAGAGTTTACAAGTGAAGCTTGGTTCTCTGGGTATGAAAAAAACATTGATGGCCAATAAACAAATGCACGGATACTTAGAATTAACAATGAGTGAATTAAAAACAACTAAATTTACTAATTATGTTTATAAGAACACAACATATTGTAAACTTTGTTATAACTTGAGCATTTAAGATATTATGGTTTCGATGTTTAAGAGTTAAAAAATGAATGATTGGAGGAAGAAATAAGTGTCAAAAAAGAGGGCGATTTGACCATTTTCATGTCTTGATAAATTACATAAGAAAATTTACGAGTTTGAACAAAATTTGCTACGGGTGTTACAATTGCATTAGCCGTCGTGATTACCTCCAACCGTTTCCGCAACCATTATTGACGATTACAAAATTTTCTAACTATTACCCTAATTGTTTATGATGGTTAAGAATCACATTTCTAAATCCATTTTTTTCTAATACACATGTCATCAATTATTCACGTTATCGTTGATATATAAGTTCCAAGTAATTCCAACATTTCTCACGAAATAGTTTGGTTGTTTATAAAATAAACTATGCATGCACATGTTTTCAGCGCATGAATATCACATATCATCAGTGTATAAGTTATTTCTCTGACTTATATTACTAAATGCATACTTTATTGTGAAATATATATAAAAATTATGCACGGTTGGAATAGTTTACCACGGTTACTAAACTTTATAATTATTATTCTGGTAGATAGTAAACGTGTGAATGGTTGACCAGTTAAGGGTTCAACCATAATGGCCCTACAATTTGCGAAGCGACATAGTGAAAAGTGATGTGTGGGTTGGATATGCTTTGCGTATTCTGCTATGAGATTAGTCATTGTTTCTGGTTCATATTTTAAGCCATCTTTTACTTTAATATATAATTGGATCATCAAAAAAAGAAAATGAAAGTATGGGATATATGCATGTCGGCATGTGATTTATTCATACAACCCCATAAACTGGGCTTAATCATCTATTGGCAATGTGAAATAATTATCAAATCTCTATGCAATTTGACTTGAACATGATCTTGTATGTACTGTTTTAATTCAAATTTCTTTTATCTGCGATTTCAGCTTATTTGAACTAAATAATCTCATTTCATTTATTTTTGTTTCTTTTACTATGATGGATAGGCCATTATTTCTACCTAGTGGCATGACATCACAATTAAGATAAAATGATGTGTTTCTACAGATCAATTCTTAACACTAGCTTCTAATAACATGGCCATGCACAACTGAGTCAACGAGAACTAGATTGCAGGCTTCAAGCTAACGCTAGTGATTCCTGACTCGTTTTCTTCCTTCGAGCACGAATCAAACGATCAAGTCCCAACATAATTCTTTTGAATACATATTTGAAAATTAAGATTATAGTTCTTCCTTCGAGCACGAATCAGATGATCAAATCCCAACATAGTTCTTTTAAATACATATATGAAAATTAAGATTAAACTAGTAACTTGTATTATTTGTTACTTCTTGCATTTTTTATCATGATGCATTCATAATTATTGACTAATTTATATCTAAAAGTACAGATCTAAAGGATGAATAGGTGGGAACCAAGCATGTCTGGTATCTATCATGTAGTTTGTGCGAAGATTCAACATTTTGCCTTTTGTTTTGGTCTTTCGACATTAAAACTGTTTCAGTCAATTTTGTTAATTTCGGTTTTTTTTTTTGGATTTCAATATACTTCTACAAAAATACATTAACAAATGTTCAATTTTCTAAAATAAGCATGTATTGTATTTCAACCAAAAACTAAATAAATAAACAACATTCGTTAATTATGAATATGTACAACACAAAAACAGTAAAATGTGTAATAATACAATTAAATCCAACATAAACAAGCTAAACCAAACAATATGGGTGGAGATGGATAACGAGTAATAATCAAACTCAACTAAACGATAAATTTATACCCCTAAATCTCACTCGTCCACTTCTTTGGAAAATGTAAAATTAAGATTCATTATTCTCGTCAATGAAAAATTCTTAATGTATTCTGTTGACAAAAAAAGCATCGACGGTATCCAAGGAATTTAACGAGTAGAAAATGATTTTATTGTTAGAATGAGGAGCAACGACTCCATGTTCCAAAAATGGAAGACGATGAAGGATAAATTAATTTGAATTCGGTTTTGGTAAAAAATTACTTTTGTTTCTACTATTCTATATTTTGTAAAAGAATAGTTTATATATGTGCTATTAGATTATATATTATATAGAGCACAAAGGCAGCTCAAATATGATTATATCATCCAATTCTCTTTGACTGCCGAGAAGGAAAAAATAATTGAGATCGCCAGCGAACGACATACACACATCATTGTTGTCAAAAATCTTACGATTTAAATCCCAATTCAGATTGCATCTCTCCCTTTACGATTCGATTTACATTCCAATTCAAACTTAGTCAAAACCACAATTTAAAAAAACATTTAACTTATAATGTTCACAAAACAAAATTTAAAAGATAATAAAATAGAAAATTCAGTTTTAAGTTTAGTTCCAGAAGTTCAAACATCAAAATCAATTTTAAAGTGTGTACATTCTTTAAAATATGGATCTTTTGAATCCATGATTTACGATTCAAATCTCGTTTCGATTTAATGTTCAAACTTTACGATTTACAATTTAAATCTCATATTGAAAACCTTGACACACATCTCTGATGACAACAATGCCAAGAGCACTGACAGAAGCACTAGAAAGGAAGATAGATCGTGAAGCAGCAGTATTAAGTGTTGGGCACTGCTGTAAAACCAACAGAAGAGAAAGCAGATCTGATTACATCAACATTGAAGGAAAAAAGGCGAGTGAAAATAGACAGCAGAAATGATATGTTGTGAAAGGAAAAGTAGCAGGACGAAAAGGTTTGGTTGGTTTGGAAAGGAAAACATTGTTCGCAAAGATGCACTTCTAAATGTTAATCCTAATTCAAAAGTTGCTCAACCTAATGGCTAGTGGAAATTGAAATGTTGAACCAAAGATGATCAACAAGGAGAAAAGGCATTGATTAACCAGAGTATAAGTCAAAATCTGATAACAGTTTACATTCATTAGCGTGAGTATATCAGAGTTTCAAATCTCGTTCATCTTTGATCAATCTAAGATAGGTCTGTCAATGGATATCCAAAAAATTCAAAATCCATTCGCATGAGCATCCGAAAAACGTATAAATATCCAATATCCAAAAAAATTGGATACGGATGCGGACATGAAAACGTCAATATCCAAAAATTATCCGGTTGTTTTTTGTCAAGATGATAGTTTATAGTGTATTTTAATATAATGAAAGATATGTATTAATTGTTTTATTAAATTAAAAGTTCATATCATATGTATCTAATGTATATTAACTGTTCAAAACTATTTATTATCATCATATTCCTTTTTGTTGTACTTTTATAATCGGCGAAATTGAAAAAAACTTGTGTGAAACTAAAAAAATTCATTTTTGTTTATAGATTTATTCATCATCAGTGGATCAAATAAATATATGATATACATCCATATCCGCGGATGTGGATATCTGATATCCAAAAATGATTTCAGATGCGAATATGGTACGGATATGACACTATTAACATCCGATAGTATCTGTTGACAAGTCTAATTTGAGATCTCATTTTCGCTCTAAGAGACGAATTATCATATCTCATTCATATCTCACATACCCCTCATTTTACCCAAAATATTAAAATCTCAACCGAAATCTAAACTGAGATGTCAACCCAAAATCTCACCCTCATTTTGCACTTGTATATATTATTCTTTCATATAACATTTTTGCTTTTTCATATGAGTTTAAATGTAATTATCTGACCAACTATTAATTAACAGCTCCCCTAATCCATTTTATTCTTGTATATGGATAAGTCAAGACAAATGATTTCACATTGTTTTACTTTTATCAATGTTTAAATTAGAAAATTTTCCCATTTGCTACAAAGTTAATATAGGTAATACTCCTTTAATCTTCTTTTTTTAGTGCATCAAGTATCTTTTTATTCATATCAAGTATGTTATGATTCCTAAATTTATTTTATTTGATAACAATCATCAAAGATTCCTTCGAAATTGTCAAGTTTAAATTCATAATTTACTCTGAGTTAGTTTTGATATGTATTTTAAGATCCAAGACGTCATTCTGAATTGTACACCTGATATACACATACACTTATTTCGTTTGAGATCTCACTCGATACGACATATCATATTTGAATATCTCAAAACAAGATGTGACCGAATCCGAGGTTTAAAATATTACAATATATGTTGAATTCGACTAATAAGTGCAAGAATTCAACCGTGTTCTTTACTGGAGTTAGATCATACCATGTGTACTTAAGATCTAACATAGTTGAATCTGGAACACAACATGGGAATATAAGATCTTCTCTGAAGAGAATAACTACATTAAGTTCAACAAAAAGAACTGAAAAAGTTATAAAGGGATCATACATATTTGGTTCAATGTTGATTCTTCTACAGAGATAGAAATAAACATCAATTTCACCAGAAAATCTGCTAAAAACTTAACCAACTTGTGTGTAATTTTTATACCTTGATCAAGAGTTATGAGACGATGAAGCAATCAGTGTTATTGCTATTGGAACTAGGAAGTTCCAACTCAAATAGATTGAACTGAAAATGAGTCAAAAATAAAACATGCTAAGTTTATCATAGAGATGAATGCAGGGCAAACAAAAAAAAAATTAAAGATCAGAAAATTGCAATCAATGTGGAGCACAAGCACAAACGTCATAGATGTCATGTATACAAAGTTTTTATACAGGAGTCTAGAAATCCTGTGTAAAACCAAGATACTAGGGAGAGGGACATATTTTTACAGAAATTACATTACCAACTCAAAAAGAAAACACATTCGAACAGAAAGTAGAAAAAACAGACCATGCTAACCACAGCGTGGAAAGATAAAGGAAGTAGTGCTCATGTCAAAACACACTCAGCAAACTCAAAGATATTGTAGGTACTAGACGGGATGATATTCCTATAAAATGTTCGACTGAAGTGGGTAACAAAGCTGATTAAGGAAAACATACATTTATACAAGAGAGCTAGATGATGAGAAGAAAGAAAATTTTACGACGCAAATGGACAGACTCATAGCTGAGAAATTATGATGTTGAAAATAAATGTGGAATAGAGAATAGAGATGACTCAAAAGACGACGATTGTATCATCGTACAAATTAATGTATCAGAAAGTTCTTCAGAAATTTTAACATGTCGTCGTTGATTTCTCTCATTTACACGCAAATTGCAAACCCCGTGTCTATAATGCTTCTCTATAATTATATATTTTACATATGACTCTTTTTTGGAATAATATTAACCCAATTTCAGAAAAATGCTTGTTTTCAGAGTTAAATTGATCTAAAATTACTTCTGTAGAAATATAAAACATGCAGATGTTTTTTGTTATGTTGACAGAAACTGAAATTGCAGTTTGATTTCATTTTGGTCCCTGTTCATTTCAGTCCCTGCATGCCGAAATGGAACAACCGTAATTTCAAAGTTTCGGACAGAACTTAGAATTTTGGTTTATATAATACATAAAATGCTGTATTTTTAGAATACACAAGACAAGGGGCAACTTTTTTTCTCAAATTTGAAGTTGTGCTGCTCTAATTCTAAACAGCAGAACCAAACTGATAACTGGGAAGCAAATGTAGTTTTAAGACTAGTGCGTGTGTGAGTGTTTGTGTGTGTGTATGCGCGTGTGTGAGTGTGTGTGAGAGTGTGTGCGCACTTGCTATATAAAACATATTTTGAGACCCTATAAATTCTGTGGCCCAAAGTGACTAATTTTGGCCAAACTCGGCCTGAAATTGAGTAAACCAATGTGTTTATTTCGGCTGTAGATTAAGGTAAAATAACATTGTAATACATTCCACATCATTTAGTATCGTTTAAAGAAACAGGTTTAGGAATGAGTTTGCACAAGGCATAGTTTTTAATAGAAGTTCATTATCCTTGAAGAAACAAGCAAGGAGTATATATCTTACCACATCAATTATCATCTGTAGTTTCTTGAGTTACTTCTGTCCCCACATCAGCAACAGAGGATATTGCCTCTGCAGCTTGGCTCTGACTCGTTTGCGCAGCTTGACTTTGACTCGTTTGGGCATTATGACTTTGACTCGTTTGGGCAGCTTGACTTTGGCTTACTTGTGCAGCTTGACCTTGGCTTACCTGAGCAACTTGACTTTGACTCGTTTGGGCATTTTGATTCTGACCCATCTGATTCTGACTCGTGTGTGCTTGCCCAGATGATTGGGAATCATTCACAAGACCCAAGACAAGAAGAATTGACCTGAGCCAGCACGTTTTATTTTAAGTGTCACATAGTTCGAGATAAAAATAGAAGTTATATGGTAATATGCAGACCTTGGAAGAGTAGCACGTATATTCTGCTGACTAGCATGCTCAATCAGTTGTGGCTTCAGAGTTGGATTTCGATTCAATGCATTCTCCAATTGTGTTGCTGGCAGCTGGGTAACAGTTATTAGTATTTGTTGTGATATAGTGTCAAAACTCTGTCTGTGTGCATGTGTGTGTGCATGCTGATCTGTTGCTGAGAACTAACTTATTTGGAAACCGTTACCTTTAAGAACTTCCAGAATAAAACTAACCTGTAATAGAACACCAAAGGATTGAGGTACTGTCTGGATAACACACTTGACAAACCCGACCCATAGTTTAGGAAATCTCCAAATCTGCGGTGAATAGAGAAATGGAAATGTCAAATTGCCTTACAGAATTCCTTGAAAGTGGATCAAATTACACTACAGTTGTCATAATTATAAAAGTAAATATTAGCCAACGTTCATATTGATTGTTAGTCAAAAAAGGTAATCGTTCAACCTAGTAATTTACTAATTTATAACCAACACCGGACGCCACTAATGCTTGATAGCTTGTGAGATGAGAGATTTCTTTGTCTCATCAAGTTAAATAAGGTTGAATCTGAGATTCTGAGTGACTTGTTAAACTTCAAACTAGTATGGATTATGATTTATTTATAGGATATGGATTTGTTTCTTTCAATCTACACTTCTCGTTATTCGTCCATCCGAAACTGATATGGATGCAGACAACTACAGTGACATACTATTGACAGAAAATCTATATTATCATACTGACAAAAACACAAGCTATCAAAATTGGAAAGCCTAATGGATGCAAGTCACTGATGACACAAGTGAAAGAGGTCATAATTGAAAAAGCATAATAAGTCATCCATTTAGGCTAATACAATACCCGCTGGCTGTGATGTTGGTGGAGGTGGTGGTGATTGTGATGGGGGAGAAATACAAATAAGTCATTAGTCAAAGGAGAAGTAATAAAATAACATATCATGGTAATTCTCATTGCTGGTCATGCATATGATTTGGGAGTTTATAATGAAAACATAATATTAGGCAGAAACAATTAAGGATGGACAGTTTCAGATTTTATCAACTATACTTATGAATGCTGTAGAATGGCATGATATAGTCACCTGCTTGGTTACAAGCCGAGACAGGATTTCCATTACAAACTCCACCTACAAAATGAAAAGTGTGCGTAAATGAAAGGAAAAATAATGTTAATTTTCACATAGCTAATAAAGTAATTGCTTGGAGCAGAAGTTTATGACAAACCCCAGAGATTCTTTACCAATACCAATGCAAATTTAGTTTCATTGAGAAGGTGGCTTGAAAAACTAATAACACAAACTTCATTTAGCTAAGCAATAGTGTGTTTACATATTGGCAATAGGATTAAAAAAAACATTGTTATACCATGTCAAAATCTCGGCACTTAACATCTGTTAGCTCAACAAATGGCAGACTGGATTGTTAAAGTAAAAATGAAAGATGCACTATATTCTATTTAGTATGTTAGCAAATGGTTTCCTGACCAGCTGAATGGTAATAGAGCACAGGATCTGGAAAATGTGAAACAAAATTATGCCAAGGAAATTATACTGTATATTTAAACAAATGTCCCAAATCGTGACATAAAAAATGAATGGTAAGTTCAAGGTTTTGTTCTAAGTTACCAAAAGAAACGCTTAAACACAAATTGAACATATAATGCTTTTTCTTTTTCTTTTTCAAAATCAAGTATCATCAAGTGGACAGTGTGTAAGCAGCGCTTCACTCTGTTTTAAGCGAAAGTTTGGGTGATCCAGCTTGAAAAAAAAAAAGCTAAACCGTAAACTTATGGACTGATTTGCAGGAAAATTAATGCAAGTAAAAACAAGAATTTTATTAATAAATAACATTTAAGTAATAGAGGTATTATAAAAAGTTTGTATTGTATTATAAAAGTAAATCTTATTCCTAAAACTTGTACTGATTAAATCACAGTTTTCACAAAACCAGAATACACAGTTTGACTTAAAATTTAAGCCTGGCTTAAGTTTCATTAGCAAAGCAATAATTTTCGCCATGATTTGCTAAGTGCCAAATATAACATAGATTTTGGCTAAAATATCTGATATTGATCAATATCAGAGCATAAAATGTTTGTAACATTGACTATAAATAATAAGGTTGGTTGTGGGGGAATAAAAAAAAACATAGTAAATATTAAGGTTTTGCAGGTCTAGGATTAGAACAATTTAACTACAGACGCTTACAAAGCTACTATGCAACTAAAAGAACAACTATTTTGGAACTTGGCATTAATGGATATGTATTAGATTACTTTCACTGCATGTGTGGATAACTATAATCACTTTGGAGCTTAAACAGACACAATAAACAAAAATCAAAGCACCAAATTCAGTTTGGTCGATTGGTTCCTTAAGACATAACAAACACATACAGCATCAAACTGCAGCTTTATTATAATTTATTCAGTAAATCTGTGTGCACAATGACATATGATTGTTTCATATCCACTGATATAAATGTCTGCATGGACCGTGGTAATAAACATGGACCAGCAAGTTAATGGTTGACTATTTGTGCAACTATGGACACAACTCGCATATATGATTACTAATACATTGGCTCAATGTCAATATGCATTTAGTTAATTTCACATTTAAAGAAAGTAGCTTAGGTCAGACACTCATAAAACTAATTCACTAGAAAGTGATCCTAGTCTCGAAGATTAGATGAGAACAATTATAAAATTTCACTAAAACAAAGACTTCATGTGATCGTGAGTCATAATTCTGATCACTCAATCTAAACATGTAGGAAATATTCATAAACTAGATAGAAATGCTAACAGTGAAGACAAAATGAAACAAACATATAGGGATTGGTAAAAACACGGGCAAAACGACGACATTAAAATAATGTTTTAGTTATAGCTATTTTCATTAATAATTTATGAATTCAATGCACCACCTCAATAATTATGAGCAAGGTTTTCAAAATGGGATTCAAATCTTAAAATGTAAGGTTCAAACTTTGAATCGAAACGGGATTCAAATCGTAAATTCAATAGATTCATATCTAATGTTCGTATGCATTTTGAATTGATTTTGATGTTTGTACTTCTATATCTAAATTTAAAACTCATTTTTCTCTCTTGTTCCAATTTTATTTTATTTAAAAAACACAAGAATGGGAATCTAGATCCAAATAAGTCTATCAACAACAATATGAATCGAATAATTTTTCTCAATTGTCGTTTTAATTGAATTTGAATCAGAATGTAAATCGAATCGTAAAAGAAAAGATCCAATCTGAAACGGGATTTAAATCGTAAGATTTTTTATAACAATGATTATGAGTGTGTACAATTAATTATTTTTTGTCATGTACAACAGTACTAGAACCTGCCAAATGAGTGAATAGCTAATTTTGAGTCCCTTAAATGTAAGTACTAAGTAACGAAATTAGCAAACAAATTCTTATGTTTATGGCACTCACCAGACCAGGGTGTATGTTCACAGATTGAATGACAGTTCGCATGAACAACAAAGGAAGAGGAGTCTGCTCAACCTGTAGACAATTTGCAAGTCGTCAGGTTATCACCGCTGAGAAAGTACAAAAGATTTTTATATATTCAAGAGTCACGTACTAATTGGTTCAATGCCTTCGCCAAAACCTGTTGAGTAAACATGTGCCGCTGCTCAAAGCAAACAGTGCAAGCCTCCATAACCTGTAATGTTAAAATATAAGTAAGTATATTATCCCACATGAAAGAAGGAACAAGCAGCATAACAAGAGTGGCATGCCTTTTTCAGAGGCACTCCTTCTTTTTCTGGATCAATAACATGAATAGCAATCAAAACTTCAGCTGGAGTAAGGGAACTACTAGTTTGAGGTGAATCCTGCAGAAGGAGAAGTATACTTAATAGATCAAAAACTGAATGAAAGGTACATATGTATTTGTAGTAAATGGTTAGACATAAAGAAAATTTTAGTAACTTACTTCTGGTTGAAAAAAAGAATATTCAATAGGCCAACAGCGATGCAGGGGGGAAATTAATATGCAAAATGTACTGTTTATGCTTACATAAAGAAGACGAAAATAACTGAAGAGCTGACTTTTGAAGTAATGTATATTAGACAATGTATGCTAATCAGAAATAGGTGTATTAATTCATATCAAGGTGGTCGCGTAGAGGTTAAAGTGTTCAGGTAAACAACATTTGAGTTCAGGTTTAAAGTTTAAACAGAACCTAGGTGACAGTGGAATGGCTCATATTCCATAAGTTGTAAAATAGTAAGTTGTTTCATCAACGCTATGCAGCTAAAGTGCACAGTGATTCCATAGCGGTAGAGCTGCAAATAAACTATAGTAGGGAAAAAGCGGGAACACGGCGGAAAATAGCAGAGGAGCAAAAAGCTATTTTGGAAATAAAATATGCCAAAAGTGATTTATAATAGTCCCCCATCATTGGTGTAGGAAAACAAAACATTGTTTACTTATATATATCGAAACTCAAGAATGCCTCGACCATGAGTTTAAACTTGGAGACTAGAAATAGTACTCTAACTAATGTTAAGCACTTGGGTCTATACTGTAGCTTTGTTCAACCAAGTTTAAAAAGAATCGGTCAAGTCAAATTTTGTATATTAAGGTAAACAGTGAGACTTTAAGCGGATCAGCTGTTTAAGATCCTTAAATTGTAAAAACGTAACGGTAGAAGAGCGCTAAAGCATAGTGCAGCTATAACTGCATAACATCAAAGAAATTTTGATATATTGAGTCCATTAAGGTAGGAAATTTAGTCAGAAGCTATCAAATTATTTCAGAAAATAAGTGATGCAAAGGAGCTAAATAATAATCTCAAGGGCTGTCAGGTCAATGCTAGGGAGGACAATATTTGGATATTTGCACTTCCGCGAGTATTTACAGCCGAATAAGTTCGAAGATGGATCATTACAGAAATTCTGTATTATATAAACGTAACGACACAAAATAAATTGTTCGCTGTGGTTTATTAGGATGTGAGACAACAAAGCAGATTAACCTTCATATAAGCTTATAACCATGGTTCGAGAACTCGGTTCCGGTCTCGGTTTCGCTCATTTGAAATTTCAATGGTTTCGTTCTATTTCAAAATTTTCAAATGTTTTGGTTTCTGTTTCGGTCCTAGTTACCGTAATGTTAGTTCGATTTACTACAACATACCTAAAATTGAATCGCCGTTTCAGATCTCGTTCATCTCGCTCGAGATCTCATTTTCGAATTTGAGCGAGACGAGATTTAACGAAACGAGACATTAAATTTTGTTTATATATTATTTGACACTCATCTCGTCCAAGGTAGCGAAATTTGAGGTGAGATCTCACTAGAAGATCTAATACGAAGTTATGTTTTTTTCATTCACATTTTTTTTACTTCTTATATGAGTCCATAAGAAATTATACTCTACTCTAATTCTTCTGTTTACCGTTTAACGAGTGAGCAAAAAAAATTATTTATTTATTTTTTAACTTTTATTATTCAAAAGAGTAGGGAATTATTCAGTTAATACCAAATCAATTGTATTATCACTCTGATCTAAAATATAAAATTAATATTATCATTTTATATAAATTATGGATGTTTAAAACATTCCTATATAGATAACGATTATTACAATTATCTTAAAAATATCAAATTTAGACTTATGTTACTCCGAGATGGACTTTAAATCCGAGATGTACACTCGAGATACATTCATCTCACCGAGATCTCGTCTGATACAAGATAACGTGTGTAGAATTTCCTAGACGAAACGCGACCGAAATTCAAGATTTAAAGCCTTGAATTGAATAGAAATTAAATATAAAACATTAAAATTAAACTAGATATTATAATTTATTACTTAACCTAAATTAGAATGAAACATTATAATTAAACTACCAAAACAAAGCAGCCCAATTAATTAGAATTGAACACTATATTTAATTTAACATGGCTAGTCCAGTTACATTATATTTTATTTATCTTCGTAGGCCCAATTATCATTCTACCCAATATCTCACACTAAAACCACATATCCCCATCTTAAACCACTCTTATCTTCGTTTTTTTAAAAACCAAACCTCTCGCCTTTATCTTCTCACTGTCGATGTCGATCAAAAGAAAAAGAAAAAAAAATGAGATACCGCTCGACTTAACCTCAACTCAATTAGACATTTGATTTATTGCAATAAAATGCTAATTGCTTGATGATGCTGCTCGATTTGGTGGGACCGTAGGAGGCAATTGATTTTCTTTATTCAGTTGGTTTTCTATTTACTTTGTTGCTTTTGATCTTGTTCATACCACATGGATTCGATTTTTTTTTGTTACTGTTTTTAAGAAGGACGGTCGTTGCCCTAGTCTCGTCCTGCCTCCACCTAGAACCGAACAGGGATGGCCGGAATCCCGGGGTTTCAGCCGAAACCTCATATCTTGCTTATAACTCATGCAGTAAGGCCTGTGGCAGAATGCTACAAGTTCTGGGTTGCATATAAGATGGGACAACCAAGAGTACATTAATATATTAAAATAAGCTAAAATGGGCTTTCAACTGAGACTTTGAACTGTGGCATTATATCATGTCAAGACTCAAGATTAACGACTCAAATACCATTTGGCTTGCTCAGTGGATTGTACAATTTTACAAGTGGTTATATGATCCCAACCAAATTGATATTAGTGTCCTGCATCCGTTTAATCAAAAAATAGTTTGGTTTGAAAAAACACACAGACACACACACGTGTGTTACTGGAGATCTTTGAGACACCTATAGAACAAAAAACATGATTCACTCATTATATTATCCAACTCCAACATTTCCCAGTTAACATTGAACTTCAACATCCCGCAGGCATTCTCAGGGAATGCAACAGATAACTATATGATAGTTCACCTAGTTTCCTACCGACCACAGGTTTGAGGTTTCAAGGACAGCCATTTGGAATATTCAAGGTAAGCTTACCAAAGTGGTTCATCCCAAGCTCTTGTTCTGCCCCAGATATTCACACCATTCCATATCCAATTGTTGTTCTATCCCAACAGTCTTAAGAAGGTTATGTTTATTTCAATTAGTATTATAACCTACAAGAGTATGAACAACTTTGTGTAGAAAAGTTGAATCTTCACACTTAACACCAGAAAGAAAATTGAAACTAAAATATTTTTACTTGGAGTCAAATTAATTGATTGGTAAATTGACTGATGAGGGAAAAAAACCCATCACTTGAAGTCTTAAACTGATGGTGTTGATTTAACTGTGGTATCAGGGTGAAGTCTCACTCTCAAACACACAAAAATAAAGAACCTAAACAGAATTTACAGAAACTATAATTCAGCACAAAGCTCTTAGACCCACGCCTAACACTGCATATTACCAGCAGCAAAAATGATGGAAAAGGAAAATTATCATTTCTGTCATAAGAATAGCCTTTATGTAGACTAACAAGATGCAGACAGCGTAAACAACGAAAAATTATCTGAAGTGGCATAAATAGCCGATCACTCTTAATTATTAATTTTAAACGGCCATTAACAAATCAAGATAAATGCAATACTACAGCTTTCTAACATTTTGTCATAAGAATAGCCTCCCCCCCCCCCCCCACACACACACAGACAAAACCACAAACTCTCTTTTGTACGTGCCATTGTAACATGATTATGCTAGCATTGATCATTGTAGATGCTGTAATATCATATCCAAACAGTTACTTTTCTTAACTGGTAGTCATTTACCTGTAACAGGCGACTAACTGCAGCTTGAAATTTATCCTGAGGAAGATTGACAAGTTGGGGGAAAACAGCAAGAACCTAAAAATTTATTAAGTATTCCAGATGAGAACGAGTCCATAAAAAAACAAAAACAATAGCAATGAAAGAGAACACAATTGATTGCCACGGTGCCGCCTCCAGTAAAGAATCCTAATCTGAAGGACTCACACCTAAGATGTAGAAATTGCTAACTAACAAGAAAATAAAACACAAAGAAAAACTAACTGTTCTTTGGTCAATGTACATAACTGAAAAGGTAGCTTCAGAATTTTTGAACCAAATAATTTTTCTGCATGAATTTGCTATTAAAGGTAGGTAAGGGAAATGTATCACCAAAATGTAAGGGTGAAAGCTGAGATAACGAGAAAAACCGCGGGGTATAATATGGGACCATGTCAATATACTGAATGGAATTATGCAAGAAAACGATAAATATTTGGGAGATAAATCATACACGGAAAACTAATGCCCAAGAAACATTTAAGATAACATATTGCATTCAGTATATAACTAAAGTAAAATGGAAGGTGACTGTGACTAAAAGTTCTCAAACCAGCATATGTTTGGAGTAACAGAAGGGAAGGAGAGATTATAACCTCATCCTTTGAGAGGAATGACAATATTGGTATTGTAATTTCAGCATCCTGCAAATGAAGAAAAAGGAAGAAAAAATGTAAATAAAAAGATAGATTGCTCTCCATAACCATAGATTAGGAAAAAACAAGTACCTTCATTCTAGATGTATACAATCTTAGAATAGCAGAAATTAAATTTCTAGAAGGAATTGCTCCATCTGTAAGTGTTTGTAAAACCTGCAAGAAAGTATAAAATAAAAGATAAAGCAACAGTTAACTAAAATTGTTGCCATTCCATGATTTAAAATATTAAGAAACACAAATTGATATGTGTAAACATGTATTTTTTGCCAGGCTATAAACAACAAATGCAATACTGCTATTTCTTATACCCTTATTTTTACTAAACGGAATTATTGTGATTTCTCATGTCCTTCGGTATACCGAACTTAAATTTCTACCTTGTTTATCAACATTACTATGTGCTAGTGCTTGTACACATGCAATGTTGTGCATACCTATCAATGTAGAGTGTAGCCATAACATCTATTATATACTAGTTGACTTGAGAGATGTAAGATGGGTATAAATTATAATAGACTCATGACCAACTCAATTGAGTGAATGTCTCTAAGAATCGTGTTATATTTCCTACTTCCAAATCACAGGCTCAAACCTATAATTGGACATGATTAAAGTTCAACCATCGTGCCTTTTGGATGTTCTGGTGAACATGAGACATTTTGCACGGTATAGAAGCAAGTTAGATCTGTTTCACGGAGGGTGCTTCAGTGGAATGGAATAAATATATGTTTGCTTTGATGTCCATTTGTTTGTCTTAGGAACACACACACACACACACACACATATATATATATATATATATATATAATATCTGTGTGTGTGTGTGTATGCATATGCATATGCATATGTATGTATGTGTGTGCGCGCGTGTATCTGTGTGTATTAGAATAAAGAAAATCACAGGGCTAGCCTCACTGTGATGCCCATTTGTTAGTCACAGGAGCATATTGTTAAAAGGATAAAAAATCACACATGGTAGCCTCTCATTCTTATTGAAAATTTAATGCAGTACTCTCCAGTAAGAAAAAAATAGTAAAATTACAACTGTAGATTAAAGTGGAACACCAACACCTCCCCCCCCCCCCCACCCCCTCCTCCTCAAACCCTCAAAAAAAAAGCAAAACAAAACAAAACAAACACACGTTTACATTTTGCAAGGCCCTTTATAAAAAAGAAACAACAGACACTAATTTTTATTTTATTATTGTTATTTTATACGTTTAAAAAGAAACTTCTATTGGTAAGTAGTCTCACGGGCATATAAAATTGCTTACTACCCTGATTAGTAAATTGAGAAACAAATAGCCCTCTGATTAGCACTGTCTGACATAATAGAAGATGCAAACAAATAAATACAAACAGAATCTGGCCTCCAATTCGTTATGTTATCCTAGCTTCTTCTCTTAGTTGAATGAGCATAAACTTCTTGTGTGTAAAAGTATAGGTATATGTTTATAACCTGCAAGAGAAGGTTCTTGCTTCCAGTCGGAATATCAGATATGATCTGAAGCAAATCAGGTGAGGAACCTACAGTGCGAATCAAAATGGGAATATGGATGTGGACCGCCTGCAGAATCATAAGATCAACAAGTAAATGTGACTGGAAATTATCAGAGCACAACAAATTGGAAAAAGAGTGAGATCGGACCTGCTTTGCATACATGGGAATACTTTCATAAATTGAAAATATATGCTGTAGAAGGTAATGCTTCTGAAAACATATAGAATGATACAAATAAGAAAAAGGCAACCATCAAAAATAATTGTAAGAGCCAATACTTAAAAATTGCTTAAAAGGGAAGTAAAAATTATGAGAGATTTGTGTACCTTGGTACAAAGTGCAAAGTAAAGTGACATACATCGTTGTGCTTCGGGAATAGAATGAGATGATATAGTTTGTTCAACACCACCATCAGTTTTCGTTTCACCTACAGCAGTTTTTTCCATATCACTTTCCTGTAAAAGGTAGGATAAGTCCAACAACAAGTTCATGTTTTTTGTTTGAGTCATGCAACCAACTACAGTGAGGGGATCACCAAAAATGAATGGCTAACCAGCTTATTAGATGACAGATCATAATAACCGACCAACCCAACCCCCCCCCCCCTCCAATCAAAGAGTAGTATTCTAGAGTACTGTTTCAGATCTTCGTACTGACCACTTGTTGAATTATGAAAAGAAAAAAAAATCATAATATAACCAGTCTATAAACAAGTAAAAACAATAAACTTGGAAAGAATTGCCACTTATCCGACAGGTGGGATACATTTTCCTGCCATTAACGCATGAAAGTTAGCGATTTTCTTAAACTTCAGCATGTGCTTAATCTCAGACCCAACATTAAGAATACGCATTTTAATGAAGCCCCCAAAAAATAATACCCAGACATGCAGAACCAACCATCCTTTGAATATAAAAGCAAGATGTTCTAATTATGTTTTAGAAGATGGCTAATTTGTCTATATATTTCGTGCAATAATGAAATACCTGTGGCAATCTAGGATTTGATGCATTATCCATTGAAGGAAGATCTGCTAAGGACTGAAGATTCTTAATAGCAAAATCTTCGATCTTTTGAGAAATGCTTAACATGGGATATAACTTGTTTGCTACCTGCATGTAAGATTTTATTAAACAAGAAATATACCACAGAAAATGATTTCATCATACAGATAACCACAGAAGATTACCAAGCGGGTTGCCTTCATCCTTACTTCTTCTCTATGATGAGCTGCACTCTATAAGAAAAAAGGCTAAATTAATACAGGCATACGGAATCTGGAAGCTCAAAGTAAAAATATACAAAATTAACTATGAAAAGTTGTAGACTTATAAAAATCAATACTTTGACCCATAGACCTAACAAAAGGTTTTTAAGCAACATATCTCTACTATTAACACAAAAGCCCTTCAGTCTCAAGTCTCAACCATGTCCAGATTGTTGCAATTCAGTTTTAGTGACCGTCTCTGGTACAGAACTTCAAAACACGATTATAATCGTTGTCAAGGGATGTTTTCTTCCTCTTAGTCACAAAGGAATTGAATCGGAAATCGCTTTTTGGGTATAATGGAGTTGTTTGATTCAAATTGTGACTACTTGAAAATCAAACCAAAAGAACACTCGGTTGTTTCTGATGTCGCGAGAAAGAAGAAAATGAATGAGGGAGTAGTTTTCAAAAATGTGACATGAAAGTTTTATCATTTTATGTGTGCGTGAGTCTGATATAATGGACCAGGGTTATAGGTTTCGGCCGAAACACCAAGATATCGATTATTTCATTTCAGTTTCAGTAGGGATCGAAACGAAATCAAACTGAAACCGCATTTCAGTAAATACTACTAAAATTCAAATTTTATAGAAAAAACTAAAAGAAAGAATTAATGTGAGTATCAATGTATATAAATATTCAAAACCTGAAAAATTAACTTCCGAAATGTACAAAATCACAAAATAATTAAAATAGTGTAACTAAAAAGAAGTTGAAAACGAAGTACTAAATAAAACTTATTAGTGTTACGAATATCTATAATTACTCAACATTGTTTGTCTATCTTATTTTTGATTAAAGATAAATTATAAAGTTTATTTTAATAAATAAATGGATAAAAATATGTAGTTATATGAAAAATAGATAAAGAAATCCGAAATTCTCGAAGTTTTCAAATAAGATCGAATTTCCTG
Source organism: Allium fistulosum (assembly GCA_030737815.1). Classification (NCBI taxonomy): domain Eukaryota; kingdom Viridiplantae; phylum Streptophyta; class Magnoliopsida; order Asparagales; family Amaryllidaceae; genus Allium; species Allium fistulosum. Next base: position 1,280,488,279 of record CM060902.1, on the reverse strand, counting down.
AAATTACAAACGATAGAAACCATGATCTTGAACCTTGCTATATACTTGTTTTATCTATGCTTGCATAATGACAATTTAAAGAGGGTGTGACTGTTTGAAAACGATCGGTTAAGTCAGTTCGAAAATATGATCATTGTAACAATCAAGGTTCGAGAACTCGGATTTCGTCTCGGTTTCGGTCTTTTTAAATTTTGTTGGTTTCGGTCGGTTTCGGAAATTTCGCTTGTTTCGGTTTTTGTTTCGGTTTCGGTCCTAATATCGAAGATTTGCATTTGTAATAGAAAAGTAACTATAAACGATGTAAATTCATATAAAAATATAGTATACAACAAAATAATAATGATACCATATTCAAAATGTTTCTAGTTAACTATATATGTAAGAATAGATTCATTGTTTAAGATAGTACCATATTCAAAAACAAACAAAAAAGGTTAGAATATACTTTACTTCCATATTCAAAAAAAAACCCACCAAACTTGTTCGGCCCAAACCCAAAGCCCACAATCAACAGTCAACACACCTACAAAGGCCAACAAAATACGAAGCAAACATTCATCTCAAATCAAAATACGAAGCAGAAAAAAAAGAATGAAAAAACACTGTCAACCAACATACGAAGGCGGCAAAGGGGGAAAATTATTACATGCGTGCGCGTGTCGAAGTGGAAGTCGAAGAAGCGAGGTCGAAGTGGAAGATCGAAGAAGCGAGGTCGATGTTGATGTCAAAGTTCGCTGCCGCCGGTCGAAATTGCTGCCTCGAAGTCGATGTTTTGAAGCTCGATTCGGGGTCGAGGTCGAGATTTTGAAGTCGAGGTCGTTGTCGAGGTTTTGAAGCTTGGTAAAATTTATGATTTCGACTGCCTAATTTATAAGCATAATTTTGATTCCTTTCACTGTTCAATCACGTTCAATTTTTCTTTTAGAGATGTTTTTTGGATTGAACGATTCACTTTTTTTTACTGTCTCTTGTGATCTGCAGTATTTTTCTTTTCTGCTTCTTCGATCGGGACGGGATTTTGCCCTAATCCCGTCCCGCCACCGGCCGGAACCGCTACGAGATGGTCGGAATCTCGTGGTTCCGGCCGGAACCTCTAACCATGGTAACAATCACTTCTTAGTCTGTCAACGGATATCCAAAAAACATGAAATCCGTCTGCATTCGTATCCGAAAAACTGATAAACATCCGATATTCAAAAAAATGGATAAGAATGCAGATATGAAGGCATCACATCCAAAAATCATTCGTACAGTATTTACCAAGATTATAGCTTATATTATGTATATTTTAATACAATGAAAGATATGTATTTATTGTTTTATTAGGTTAATAGTTTATATTATATATATTTAATGCATATTAATAGTCAAAAATATTTATTACCATAGTATGTGTTTCTTTTTCACACTTGTAAAATTAATGGGATAGAAAAAAAATTAGGTTAAACCAAAATTTCTATTTATGTTTCTTAATTTATCGATTGTTAGTGGATAAGATAATTTTCCGATATTCGTCCATATCCACGGATGTGGATATCGGATTTCTGAAAATGATTTCGGATGCGAATGCACATATAACACCATCTGCATCCAAAAGTATTCGTTGACATGCTAGTCGCATCTTTTTTTCGTATGCCCTTTTTTAGATGGAGCGTTGCCTCGCCCCCGCTATGGGGTGTGCTCTATTCCCTCCATGATTTGATCAGTCAAGTCGACGATTGTCTGCTGAGGCATTGCCCTCGCACCCCCACTTAGTAGGGGGTTACCATCCCCTGAACCCCTCTATGGCCTACAGTTTGAAATATCTTCTAACGCGGATGAATCGATAACCAGAATTTCAATTATTTTTAACTTTACAACGAGATGTATTAACTCACTAATTATGGTTTATTTCTACCCATAGAACTTAATACCATGCATATTTCTAAAAATAATAAATCAATAAATTTTTAATAGAAATCTTGTATGTGAACACAAATAAAGTTTTTAAAGGTTAATAATATTGAAATGATATTATCAAGGTATTTTGTGATTTTGCATGTTTATATAAAATACAGTAAAGACATAAATAAAGGACAATTACTAAGTGATGTACTGCACATATCGCCGGCGATAAGCTAGTTAGAAAAGAACAACCAAACTATAGTAAATGAAGTTTTAATATCATCATATAAACTATTTCATAAAAGTATATTCAACTTAAGTTTACGGTTGAGGAAAATCTAACCCTTTATTGCATGTGCAATTCTTTCTTTTTTAATAAATTGGACCTGTTTTGTATATTACAAGGTTTGAGAACTCGGCTTCGTATCCGGTTAGGTCTTCTAAATTCTTGAAATTTTTGAAAGTGTCAGTTTCGGATTTTGGTGATCAATTTCAATCTATATACATAAATATATTAATAATAACAATAATAAATTAATCATTTCACCGATTTCAATAATTGCAGAGTTTAGTGATTAAACTTGCTTAATTGTGTTTATTTTAATCTAATATTTATGTTTACTACAATAATATATAATCAGGAGTGTCCTACGAGTTTTAATAGATGGTCAGTACATAAACTAGTTTAACATATACAAGACATTTGATTCAAAGAAAGTGTATGCACCAACTCATATGTGTGTTGTATTTTTATCAATGAGAAAAAGAACTCAAGTGTCATTTAGAAATCAATCAAAAAAACCAAGCACAGTACCACTGCTAAACATGCTAACCTTCAATGCAATCTGAAGGCATCTATCTCGACTTGCAGGCCTTGTTGAAATAATATTCCACACTGCGCTGAGGCCTTGGGTAACTCGATCACCAGTTAGCAAGTCTTTTTCTTGTTTCCCTTCAGGGGCACATAATGACTCCAAAAGTTTTAATGCACCCTCTGATAGGTAAGGCACTTCACAAAGTAATCTTCCAAGAGATTTATCTGAAGCAGGAAAAGTGTCTCGGAGAGACTGAGCCTGCATAGAGTGGTTTTAATTAGAGCTGTTTTTAACAGTTGAGGTAAGACTAGTGTCTCGCAGATTAATAACTTTGGCCTAAAGATAAATACCATGTAGTTCCTGAAAGCCGATTTCAGTACGATTTGCATGCGCACGCGCGCACGCACACACCCAAAAAAAAAAGTAGTTTGTTTTCCCAACATTATCTAGGTATATGCAAAGATAATTTACCAAGCTATATATGCAACGCCAAATTAACCAAGTTATTCAAGTAAAATATAGTGCATGAAAACAATACTGTAAAATTAAAGCAAGAAGCCAAACACATGCACCAAAAAGGAACATATGAACACACCGTCTTAAGAAGAAAGGTTTCATATACTGATATAGCAGTTCGAGACGAAAGGAAATCTTGATCTTGCTCAGACTCTTGATATAACCTGTATAAGACACGCAAGGTCAACTCGTGACCCTGATTAAAATAGAATAAGAAGTTAGCCGATGAAAAATTAAGCCGACGAGTTAGATTGTTGCAAATTTTAGTTGCTCTCACTAAATAATGCATTGGTAAACCAGCTTAACAGAAGAAACACATGTGCAAACTGTGCATAGAAAGAGACAGAAATTATTATGCTCTTATTATTCTATATATATATTGTTGCATCAAACTGGTAAATAAATGAAGGTAACCTAATAATACTGATTGTTGCATATTTACTGTTTTTTGGTAAAAACATAACCCCATTTGCAGAAAGAAAATAAAAGAAATTATATGTAATTAAAAGATAGGTCTAACGATGTGTGTTATGGACTAATGGTATTTGCATATTTTTGCTTTTCGTGGTAAAGCAATGCACATCGGGCTCAGCTCTTCAAATACTGAGACCACCGTCTATTCCTAAGGAATCTTGCATGAACAATTGATCCCATGCATTGTTTACAAAAATATCCAAACAATTAATACCTTTGAATAATTGCAATCTTTGTTTATTCGCAAGTGTCAACTAAACTGTCGATCGTCAATTTAATTTACCAATTAACAATTAAAAAATGCATTAACATAATTTATTATATAAAATGCTAAACTGATTTTCCTATAAATGACGGTCAGAAATGAATAAACAGAATTCAGAAGTATAAAAAAAAGGAATTAAATACAGTGGAATTCAGCAATTGCTCAAGCAATTGAGTTGCTAATTTTTTGGCAACTCAGTTGACAATATGGTCAATTGTCACATGGGATTCACGTAGTGCATTGCCAATTTAGCATAGGTAATTTATCAGTTGCTTGGGAAATTGTTCGCGGCTGGAATTACTATTAGGTCCTTAATAGTATGTGCAAAAAAAGTCCTACTTATTCACCAATCAATACAGACCAGCAATAAAGCCCCCTCCATCTAGGATTAATACTTGTTAGCTTAAATTTCTTTTAAACAAACATTGAAAACGGTAAACCTACATTTAATGTTTCATGAAATGGTTGCACAAAAGTCAAACTAAATATTATGCTTTAATATTCATGTGTGTGTGTGTGTTGTCATGAAATAACATGGTGGCCATTTTATTAGCTTTGTATCAAATGACCTCTAATTAATTTTTCTTTCTAATTACGCAGCTAAATTGTCATAATATTCAGAAAATGGTACCTGGTTGTTGACATAATCAGAGAGTATGTGTCTATGTAAAATCTCCCAAGGATCTAAATCTAGAGGAAACTGCAAGAGAAAAAAGTAGTATGTGAATGACAAGTTGGAAATAATAAGACAACAATACGGTACAAGGGCAATGGGCACCAGTACAAACATAGGCAAAGATATACATGTCTATACATACAAAACATGTATGTACACCTGCAGCAATTGAGTGCAAATCAAAACCCATTGAGAATTCAAATATGATTTTGGTCACAGTATTTGTTATGCATATATCAATCTGCATGACTTTACAAATCATATTATGTGAAGTATAACATGTTTATCAAATGTAGTAAGAAGTGTCAAAACCTCTCTAACTATACAATACAATTTCACTTAACGGCAAAAAAGTGCTTCGCTCAGTTGACCCACTTAAGCTGATGCCTACTTTCCTTCCGTTAAGTCTAGAACAAGGGGGGAAGAGGCCTACACAAATTTGCAGTTTTTTGCTTTTAAGTTTTAACCACTCGAATGCCCATAAATAATGTTATCCAACAGCAAATCATATAATTCAAACTATCTACCATAATCCACACTTGTGTAACAGTGTTAATCAAATGCCACATGATTCCATCTCTAGATTGCTCATCAATAGCTTACAAATCTAATGAATTTCTACATGCTAGAAACAAGGATATCGGAAGAACATAGACTCAAAAATCTGGAAATCACATGTTTTTTGTGCTATTGTTTTCATAAGATATAGATCATGTTGGACAGTAAGATTTGTTAATCATGATGATACATGTGTTTTGAAAGAACAGCCAGCATAGTTTGAGCAACATACATATAGGTCCAGCTTTCGAGCCATATAAGCGCACATGCAAGCGAGGTATGTTGTGGTTTTGGCTATATAATTTAAATGGCTATGGAAGTGCACATTATGCAAATTTTATAGCAGCTTTATACAGATGTACCATCTTTTGTGACCTCAAGAACTAGTGAAGGCAAGGTACCTCAATTCCCAAATGAGCAAGCAAGGATAATTGGGCATGTGACCGAGCAGACAGCACAATTTCCTTCTGTGATTCAAGAATGCGTGTGAATGCAAATTTCTGCAGGATATCTTTTTGGTCATCATTAAGGTTGGAATCAGGCACAGACAATTTCTGAAAAACATATGGTGCTGGAACAGAAATAGTATTTGGTGGTGCAATGCTTATAGTTTCTGAAGAACAATCTGGCATGCAATTTGATGAAGATATATCCAGGGAACCACCCAAGCTAACAGACGGCACGTCAACATCCTCTGCTGACTTGGCTGAATCCATGCCTGAGCCTTCACTAACTGTTTGTGCTTCTGTGTCAATAACTTGAGCAGAAGAATCATTGTTTTCTTGTCTAGGCTGATCAACTGGTTCAGGAACAGCATCAGGTACAGTAGACGAGTCCTTAACCATGTCCTCTTCCATCCCAATTATATTGTCTTCCATCTCAGTTATACCGGCTTCATTTATTTTCTGCACGAGCGGAAAAAAGACTAGTGTATCATGAGTTTGACTATTGGTGACACTATCAACCTCCAACATCTTTTCAAAGATTGAAACTCATGTGTCTTGATTTAATGTATGGTTCATGTTAAATTTGAGAAATAAATTATGATTGGAGAAATCAAGCATAGTGGATACGATACTATCTAATAACTTCACCAATTTAATTAAACTCAGAAGTTGTTGTGACAATGTGAGGGTAGAGAGAATTAGATTTGTACTTCAATCTTCCATACAAAACTGTGGTGGTATTATGGCTGTAAAGCTACTGCTTCGTCAAAAAAAATCTGAGTGGACCTTCAAGTTGAATAGTGTGTGAAAAGCAAATATGGTAGTTGATGGTACGTGTGAAAGATAAATAAAAGAAACATAGCAACAACTCACATCGTTGTCATTTGATATTGCTGGATGAACTTTCAGTAATGATGAAAGTAGAGGGAATGCTTTTGATATTACTGATGCATCCATGCTAGAGAGATGTTCATCCTCACCATCTGTTTTAGGGCAACTGGATGGTAGCTGACGTAAATTAGCTATAACAACCTCAGCTAGCAAATCGGAAGAAATGCTTGAAATAAGAATTTCTAGTGATTTTGCAGCTTTATCACCTTGTGCAACCAATGCACTGAACATACCAACAAGTTGTTGTACAGGTCCACAATCTTCATCCTCCGATTCTACATCATTATGAACAGAGGTATGACTTTCTGAAAATTGTTCATTGTCGCATGACATTTTAGTTCGCTTTTCAGATATGATATCATTTTCAGCCATGTCATCTTCCTGTTGAACAGGGTCCCTTTTACGCTTAAGGTCTGAATTCTCATGATCAAAAGCTTGAAGTGAATCCTTGTCTTCCTGAAACGTCATGTTTGGTGTAAATACAAAAAAAGTTCAGGTAGAAATAGCTAGATGAAGGCTACCAAAAATCAAAATATGTTGCATGCTTTGCAGGAAATGGAATGCCATACTTACAGAGGACTTATCAGGCTTTATTCCTAGTTCTCCTGTATCCTCAGAATTTACGGATTTTAAAGCATCAAGTAAGCGGGCACGCCACTGCATACATGACAGAAAAAACCAAATAATAATAATAATAATTAATTGTTGTGCTTAAATTTCCGATGTTTTACAAATTGAACAGGTAAAGTCGTATCCTTATAGTAAAGTATTAATGAAATGCAGAAAAGATTAAGCCTAACACACCAAAAGACAGGATATACCCAGTTTGGTATACTTTCTGGATCTACTCACAACCTAGAAATCTCAACAAGGGTCCCTTAAAAACGCAGAACCAAACTTTCATACAGTTAATATACCCTCATAAGGGTTTTATGCCTCATATAATTAAGATGGGTTAAAACTAACACAACTTGTATTTGTCATTGTTGCTCTGAGACTAATATATGGATTTTGCACCAAGATTGGAACAAAAATGAATGTTTTCGCCCTAAAGTGAGCGCAGTGTAAATGAAAACTCTCGCCCTCTTAGTGTTTTGCATATCAAATTTTACGACCTAAAATATGATACGACAATGGTCCAGAATTCTAATTTTGGTTCCTTTTTGCCACGTCTATTCCAATTAATCACTTTGAATCCCTAAGATAATTGGAAGAAAAAAATTATATGTGGGTATTGAGATTATTATTTTTCAGTAGATGTTGTCTTTGGATAATTGATGAAAAGATACAAAAAAATTTAAAACAAATGTTGTCATTATATTTTGATGGTGTGAAGTTTATGATTAAACTCTATCTATGTGTGTGTATACACCCAACCCCCCCCCCCCCCCGCACATGTGTCATATACATACACTTACATACATACATACATAGGTATGTATGTATGTGTATATCCATGTGTGTTTGTAAATCACAATTTAGCCTTACCGGTGTTGCACTTGAATGTGTACTTTCCAAACATGTCATGAAGGCATTCTTTAATGCATGATGTGCATCTTTCACTCCTCTAATAACAGAACTTGTCGGACTTAAAGATAGCAAGACTGATAATATGCGTCCATAAAAAGAAGGCCTTCTCTTTGCTATAGCTGAAAGGCTGGAAAATTTCATTCAAATTATCATGTAAAAACCCAAATAAATAAATAAATCAAATTCGTAAAGTGATGTAACCATGAACTCGATAGACAGTAACTATGAAGTACGAAAATGAAGACTGAAATAGTTCCCATGATTATTTTCTCTTAGAAATAACCAATCACGGCATGAAATCATATATGAAATAAGCTTCAAACTATAAGCTAGGGTATATAAACTACTACCTCCTTCCACAAATAATTGAAATCTAAAATAGCTACCAACACTAAAAGTGATCTAATTAAAAAAAATGACAAGTGATACTCTATTCAGGCAACACTCATTATAATGTCCAGGCTCGACCCATGACCTTTAAAACCTTTGTCTAAAGCGTCATACCACTAACCACTTGAGCTGGAGATCCTAGACGTGATCTAATTAAAAAATTATAGTGTCAAATAACAATAGAAACTTGATTTTATTTCTAATTTTTATGCATTGTATACTAGTAAATAATAAAAACGAACACTGTTCATGGATAGAAGCAGCATTCCTGTGAAATTTTTTCTTTAATCTAATTTAATAAAAATACATGAATAAATTAGCAGTCCTGCTACGAAAAATGTTAACTATAACTATAAGTTTATTTTTATGCAGTTTACTCCTCATATATTCAATATCTTTAATTCCGCAACATCCTCCTTTGTATGACTTTGCAGGTCAGAGGCAATTTTATTTTAGAAGGGTTCATCAAAATGATAAAATTACATGATGAAAACATGCAAACCTTTTTACAAGCACGATATTAAGTGAATTGCTAAGTGATTTGGCTTGAGGAAGCTTAAGTTGATCAAGCATTAGCCTTAAGCTCTGGCTAGCTTCTGTTGATAACTCCCCCACATTAAGCAAAGGATGGCCTCCTTTAAGCCATGATATGTTGAGCTCCAATTCTGAAATACAGTCTGAGATCAGAAGGAAAAAAATTTGTGGTTTACTACCTCAAATGCACGTTTACTACCTCAAACATTTATTAGCTGGTACATTAAATTTGGGTATTTTTTGTAATTCTAATCTCCAAAATTTTCCTACTTCGTATTTTGTTACATGGAAGCTACTGATGATTTGCGCGTTTGAGGTGAAAGAATATAATGAAAAGACGAGAGAGAGTCAGACAGGAAAGGTACTAACAAACAAATTGAACAGGTTTACATTGGTTAGTGCAACTATCTCATAACATAAAACCTCCATTCATCTTCTTACCGGCATCGTTTGGCATATCTGAAGGCAAATCAGGATCAGGCGTGTAAAGGAGCACAAACGCTTCAATGAATTTGATAGCGTGCAATCTAATTCCGTCGTTCCCAGGCTATTTAACAGTTGGCAAAAGTAATGAAGATCGGTTCATTTAGGATAAATATGGAGCTGATTAACAAGTATTTACCTGAAATGCCATTGGAAACACTTCGTTTCTGAATTCCAGCATCCATTTCCATGATTTTCTCAAAGGGTGGTCAATTTCGCTAGAGTTTAAACCCTGAATACATGAAAGCAAAATAGCAGAGTGGTTTCCCCTTAAGTGGAATCCCAATAAAGAGATTTTTCTATAAATGTTGCATGAAAAGGACTAGGCATAAAAAAGAATGGACATTAGAACACAAGGCTGTTAATAATAGGCTGTCAATGCAAAATTTGACAATGGCAGTAACATAACATGTGGTCAATTTGAAATGAAACATATCCATATTTAAAAGATAAACGTTTTATAAAGCCCAACAAAGCTTTCAATGTAAGTGTTGGTACAGTGTTTATTGAAGACATGTCTAGCCAAGTACTGATTCAAATCTATCAATTGACTTCAATAAGGAAGCAACCATGTGTTGAGAAAACACCTAATATCTGAAAGAAGGTAGTGTCAAAAAGGAACTAGTCTAATTGCTTGAAACAACGAAAATTGAGCAACGTGAACCAAGTTATCATTTACTTGTTTTGTAAACAACGTAGCTAGGCATCAAAACAATGACAATGAAGAATGACTAAAAAGAACATCATCTTTTAATAATCACAAGAGAAAATTGAATTTTGAATTATGTGCTTTAATACGGTGTCATATAAATAATATTACATGTCAAATTCATTTCGCTGAATTATGTCACATGATATTACCTGAAGAACAACCTTCACTAACACGAATCTAAACAAAATTGTCCCTGTTGCAATAGCTTGTCGTGTAACTGCAGGCGCTTCATCCTTTAAAAGGGATATTAGAGTAGGAACCAATTCAGGTAACAAATACACATCCTTCAGTCCGATTTCACCAATCATCCTGAAACATAATGTGGCAAAAGCAAAAACCGAAATGTTAACAGCAACAAATGTGTGCCTTGTATTAAACACATTTTATGTGTGGGATTTAAGCTGACTGGATAAGAATAATCTCACATCAGAAAACATAATAAAAGTGGAGTAGTATATAAGTACAGTTTGTGCCATTTAACAGTAAAAACTATTTCTGTCGTGATAATATATCGACCAAACAAGTATACTCTCATCGAGTGGTGTGCGTTTTAATCCAACTGGCGGAATGACAGCTTGAGGAAGTGAGACTTAAGAAAAGAACTCATGGATCAAATACATGGAGTTAAAATTCCTGCTAAAACATGACTCTCTCAAGCATAATGCTGAAAATCAACATGGTATCATTCTCGCAGCAATGAACAGTCACGTATTAATGCAGAAAAAAAGCGTCAGATGTGATGGTTTAGCAAAAGAAACCTAAGCAGTCATGATTAAAGTTTAAACAAGGCCATATTATGTAAGATCACAAGGACATAAAACAAATCTCAAATGATATGTATACATCCAAATAATATATACATCAACATAACACAGGAAAAGACTTATGAATGGATGTGAATTAAGGTAGAGATAGTTAGGATGTTTCACATTAGGTGAGTAGGAAAGTGGGAATTATCTACGGATAGAATAAGAATAATTTTACATCCATGAAAATATAAAGTGAAGTAGTGAAACTGAGAAATTCTTTGGTCATATTAAGTATACTTTCACAGACCAATGGTGATTCGTTAAAGAGATAATAAAATGGATTAGAGGAATAAATTTTAAAGGGATAGAATTTTTAGAAAAAAAACAACCCTCTAAATTTATGAAGGGAGAAATTATGGTGGTTTATCTCCTTTACTTCATAAAAACGTTAACTCTTCTTCCAAAATTACCCCTCCTCATTTTCTCTCGTCTCTACCTTCGTCGTCGCAATACTATATTCCCCCACTTCTAAACCCATTGCCACTTTCAAAATCAACCACCGCCGCTCTCAAAATCCATTGCCCCATTTTTTTCCCTGGGATGCAACTCCATTCCTCGCATATTTCCAATTATTCCGCTGTCCAAACCCTTAAATGTATACATTTCTCATTTTGTGTTGATGAAATTTTAGATGGAGATTGTGAAAATGAAGATTGAGCTGGGTTTCCCTCCATGATCCTAATTTTTAACAGTTTTTTTAATGTAGAGAATCAGGTTTTCATATTTGGATAGTCCTGGTGGTCACAATTTTGCAATTTTGTTTTATTTTTATAACGGAAGCCTTTAGTTTCTTTTTTTTTTTCCCTTATTCAAATCGATCCTTCATTTTAATGATTCCCAAAGCAAGAAGTACAAAAGAAGGGGAGAATCTACTTAAGGGTGTGTTTGTTTTCCTAAGAAATTCTTACTGAAAGTTCTGAACTACTAATTGGAACTTTTATTGTTGGTTGTGTTTTTTCTTAACTCTTCTAAATTAAACCACATATATTCATAAATAAGTGTTCAGCATTTATTTCTTCTTATTATTAGTTTTGAAAGTTGAATAACCATTTTTTTCATTTACACACTCATTAACAATTACAAACTATAATAAATTTAGAAAATTAACATTTAAAAATTTTAATATATTCAAATTTTAAAAATTAAATTTTGAGAATCCAGAATTTAGAAAATTCAAATCTTTAAAATCCAAATTTATGAAAACTCTAGCATTTAAAATTCAAATTTGAGAATTTAAGTGTTTTAAATTTTAGTTTATAGAATTTTATAATTTGAAAATTAATATTTCTCCTAAAATCCAAAGTTGCAAAATTTTGAAAACAGCTTTTTAAACTTAAAGTTCCAAATATTTTTAATTAAAATAACAAATTATTGCCTTTAAAAATTATAGTTCTGAATATTAGAAATTCTTCAATTAATTATTTCAATATTTTAATTTTCCAAAATAAACATTGTTTAATTTTTCTAGTGCTCAAATTTCTCTTAGTTTAAACCTTTTGTAATTTAAAATATATGTACTTAAAATTTTAGTTAGTGTTTGACTTGAAAACAAGTTTTTTGTTTTCATTATGTGTCAAATGGCGTGGAGATGAGAGGAAATTGTATAATTTTAGTTATTCCAACAAAGGAGATAATAGGAAGAGAGAGATAGTTTTTGATATTTCTAAAAAAGCGAAAAAAATCATTTTCCATTTTATCCATTTTCCAAATCGATCGTTTTCCATATTTTCTTCTTTATTGTGCATTTTAAAGTATGCTTTAAAAACGCAAAACGCAAAACACGTTTTCAAACCAAACACTACCATAATATTACACATTCATCCTTTAATAATCCTTTCTTAAAAAACTAACTGCTAAAGATGGGTATTGTTGTCAAAAGAAGCATATTTCTTAATAGTAATCAAAAAAATTTAAGCATGTTAATGAATACCCGAAAAATCTGAACTACGTCCGCATCCGTATCCGAAAAGCGGATAAATTCCGATATACAAAAAAAGATACGGATCTGGATATGAATGAATCCACATCCGAAAATTATCCGTATGGTATTTATCATGATTATAGCTTATATTATATGTATTTTAGTACAATAAAAGATATGTATATGTACTTATTGTTTTATTAAGTTGATAGTTTATCTTATATGCATTTAATGCATATAAATTACTCAAAATCATTTATTATTGTCATATTTGTTGAATTTTGTGCACTTTTATAATCGGTAGGATTGAAAAAGATTTATATTAAACCAAAATTTTCTATTTATGTTACTTATCAACCATTTCGTTAGTGGATAGGATAATTATCTAATATCCGTCCGTATTCGTGGATGTGAATATCCAAAAACGATTTTGGATGTATATATGTCATTATCCGCATTCGAAAGTATCCGTTGATAAATCTAGAAATATTAAAATGCAAACAGACAAGTGATATTCAGCATTCAACAATCTTCAGAATTCATCAATCAGCATTTTGCATTTTAAACAAACGCAACCAGACAGTTTGTTCAAGGAAGCAAGAAGTACTAAAGAAGGGAGCTTATATATGACAAATTGTAGCTATGGTGTAAAACAAATGATCTTACTCAGCAATGAATCTCCTAACAGGACTATCAACGTCAGCCTTCAACTCAACTATCTGATTTGAAAACACAGGCAAAAGTGAAGAATCCTTGAACAATATCGTTTCTTTAAACTTTCTAAGGAGTTTGATTTTAGAGGAAGAAGTGTCAGCTGATCTGACGGAATCCAAAAGAACTTCCGCTCTGTTTTTCCACTTTTTGGATTCAAACATTGCTGCCATTAAAGTGAAATCCTATGTTCGATTCGAGTTTGGGGGTGACGAACAGTGGCGATGAGTACTAGAATCCGGATAGGTTTAAGTGGTTTGCGCTAACCGCCGTTTGCTTGAGACTTCGCGATGATGGGTAGTTGATTCCTTCAGTTCCTAGTCTACCCCTATCGTAATCAAAATCCTGAGCGATTAGCGATTTCGAGATGAATTTACGGCTGAGCGATGTTGAGCGGGCTGAGCGATGCGATTTTGGAGGGAACAACTTTTTAGTTAAGAACAGTGCGATTTAGGGTTTTTGTTGGGGAAGATGAGTGCAATCCAGCCCAACCAACCTGTACATTAGCATGCGTTTCTTGTGATGCAGAAGGAGCAACACAAAAAAGTGAAACGTATTTCTACGTTGTCAAAAGGACAACTAATTTTCAATGTTTAGTTTAAATACAGTGTAACGCATACGCATGGTTAAAACTTTAAATTATTGAAATTGTAATCTCCTATGTCAATGTTAATTAGAATATAATCTTGATTTGACATGAAATTAAATAGACAGTGTCAAGTGAAATGTCTAGTTTTCACATTGTGGACTATGGGTGTGTTTGTTTTTTTCTGCTGAAGGCTGAGTGCTGATTGCTTAATGTTGAGTGCTGAATGCTGAATGTTAGAATGCTGTTTGTTTTTGCTTCTGCAACATTGTTATTAAGAACTTATGATGTAAAAAATTCGTATCAACTCAAACACAACACACGATAAACTACCGATGAAAAGCATATAGATATACATCCATCATAATCCAAAAAAAGTGTACATGACAATTTTTTTCCATTATTAACTTATTACAAGCAATATGAAATCTGATCATGCATGTTATCCATGAACGCTTGTGATTGCGCTGAAAATATATCACTGTGACGTAGTAGAACTTGTGGTGGTTCTACATCGTCGGCTATGCTATATGTTTCATTAGTATTGTTCCCCTCCTCCTCATCTTATTCAGCTTGCTCAAATAACTCATCATGAAGAGCAACACGACGTAAAAAATTATGTATAGCCATACATGCAATTATTATATCTCTTTGCACAGAAAACTTATAATGAGGCATTTTATCTAGAATGGGAAACCTTTTTTTTAACACACCAAAGCTTCTCTCAATAACATTTCTTAGTTTTGCATGAGCATGGTTAAATCTTTCCTTTCTAGTTGTAGCATTATTACCTCTGTAGGCTTTCAACCAATAGCGGATGTTGCGATATGGAGATAAGAAGCCTCTAGTGTTAATATATGTCGCATCACAAAGGTAATTCATACCTACAGCAGTATAATGCAAAGTTAATAATAGTTTTTGTTCACGATGTTAATTAATTATCATAAAATACTTACTCGGTGGCGGTATAGGAAAATTATTTGCAGGATCATGCAACGTTTCACTGAGGACCCTTGAGTCATGCGCTATTCCTTCCCAACCAGTCATCACATAAATAAATTTCATGTCAAAGTCGCATATGGCCAATACATTTTGATAACAATTTCTCTGACCTCGTCCTCTGAATGGTACTTGCTCATCGATTGGAATGCTTGCATCTATTAATGTACCGTCTAATGCTCTAACTGCACCCTTAAACGCCCCTTCTCTTAGATCAACATGTGATCGAATACTTTCAATAGGTTTGGTAAAATCCGAAGGAACAATCATTTCTCGAGCAAAATTCATCATCGCGTTCAATACTTCATGAAAGTATTTATGAACCGTTTGACCAGAGTATTGAAATTTGTACCTTATTATACGGTTTCGGTTGTTATGACTTACATTGGATAAAAACATTGCCATTTTTTCCTCGACGTCAAGGTGTTTGCTATTAGAAAGCAAAAATACTATCATTCAAATTTATAAACAGAGATGAAAGGACGTAAAAGGAAAATAAATAGAAATATCCACTATAACAGAGCTTGCACGGGCAAAACATGTTAATGAAAAAGAAGCAATGACTGTCGATTTCACATAAATATAATCCAAATTTTAGTAATTAAGATACAAAGTATAGAAGCAACAGCAAACTAAATTGCTTAGGTGTAAACTGGAAAGGAAAAAATAGATTAAATGTACGTGAATATTTTCAAAAAGCAAGAGCAAACTGATAGATATCAAGCAGTTAATTACATAAATCATTAAATGACAACCAAACAAACATACAAGACAATGTCTCTATAAAAAAACAAAAACAAATATACTAATTAGGGGATAAAGTAATGACTGACAGTACTTTCTTCAGAAATATGGAGAATCTAAATTGTATGCTTTACCATGAGACCTGGAGGCCACAATTGTTGTTGGAATGCACGCTTCCTAAATTGATCTCTACATGTGGATTCAATCTCAATACATAATTCACCATCAGATGCTCTATGAATGGTCGCACGACCAGGCGAGACATGTGTGAGCTAACTCGGTGCTTCTTTTACATTCTACAACATTTAAGAAATTATCTTTGATCCAGCTATAATTGTGTGATCCATGCTTCAGTTGACATATCATTTGATATTTTAAACTAGGAAATCCTAATCAAAGCATAAATTCATTAGTATATGGAAATTCTGAACTTGTATGAAATAAAATATAAAGAACAGTTATAGAAGTACCAAAATTATACTGACATGTCATTTGGTAGAAATGAATCAAAGATGCACTGCAGTTGATATAATTTCCACTGTAATATCATCCTAAATTGATAAAAACTTGATCAGACCTCAAATATAATATGGATGTGAATAACTTAGAGTTAAATATAAATTAAGCCTAGAAATAAAAAGGTTGACATAACCCAGGAACATGCAAAACCATCTAGCTTATCTAGTTTGCAAAATCATGATGAAATAAAGTAAAGAAACGAAACGATTATTCCTGGGCATACGTTACAAGGAATATTAGTATCTAGCAAGGGAACTAAAACAGAAATGTAAATAATCATATGAGATAAATGCATACATTGTATCCAAAAAGTCAAGGTATTTATATACAACATCTTAGAGTTAACTTTTTTTGTGTCATGAACTATTAGATATCACTACATACATACATACATACATACATATATGTGTGTGTATATGACAGAAAGTGATGACACGGTGAATCTCAGCCATTAGATTGTCCCTCATTTTGACCTTATATGTTAACACACACAATGAGATTCAATGGTTTAGATCTATTATGTTCTATTTTCTGTCTAAATAGTCGGTCCTTATAAATACATACATACATATTGTTAACCAAAAAAATGGATCAACATCCTAAATTGAATGTGAAAACACCAACCATGTTTATCAAGGTAAATAAAATAGAAAAAATAATAGTAAATCGCATAAAAAGGAAAGAGACAAGATAATTTTATAGCGGCTCGGCTGTTAACGAAGCCTACATCCACTTTATAATTTTTATTGATCAACTGTTGTTACAAAGGAGTTTGGATTACAATATAATTCTTCTTTCCTAAGTTAGATTAAGCCATCATTGTTAAAGACAACTGGAAGGATCTCGATTGCCCTTTAATGGCTGTTGTAAGGGAGAAGAGGAGTGAAGAAAAAATAACAGAGCTTCAGCAGAGATCGGGTTAGGGCCCATTTTCTATTGAAGATAAAATGGTATTTATAGGATTAGAGAGCACTTGGGTCGGAACCATTGCACCAGAATCCCGTAGTTGTCCATAGGAAGAAGCATAAAAAGTTTGGAGTGATTCAGAGCTAACTTTTTGGATCGGATCGGTATCGATCCAAAGAGTTGTGCAATTTTTGCACAACTTCTATCCAGTTGGCTTCCTTACTTGCTTGTGAGGCTCTCCATCTTGTTTCATAGCTTGTTGACTTGTTTTGATGATGGTTGACCCATGGGTTTGACTGAACTATAGTTTGAATCCGATAAGTCTTTACTTCTCGAATTTGGATGCTTGGATTGTTACCAAACTTGGTAGATAGGCTTAGTAGAGAGGTAGAAACATAATTCAAGTGGTTTGGAGGAACCACAAGCCAATATTTTGGATCGGATCGGTACCGATCCAATGTGTTGGCGTATTTTGGGGTCAAACTTCCAAGGTTCCTTTATCTTTACTTTTTAGGCCTTCCGGTCAAATTTTGAGTCGTTCTGGCTTAATCTAAATGTTCTAACTCCTTTTAAATTCTGCTGGGTTAAAAACCTGATTAACATTTGCCCCTCAGAGTACGCTTTTGTTGAAAACAAGGTGTGCTCTGGAATTGCTTGTCTTTGAGTCTCTATTTTAGGGAGTTTCATTCGTCGTAACTGGTCATCTTGAAAAGCTACCTATAATGCACTAGCGAACTGTCCAATCCTTGGTGGGAATCTCCATTATTCGTAATTGTAGAGTGATCTTGATTTGATAATTTCTAGATTGAATACGAACGTCGAGTAGGTCGCATGGGGAAGATTTGAGATTATTTAGAGGGGTAAATTTGGATCGGATCATTACCGATCCCAGTACTTGATAATTTTTGCAACCTTTTTTCTTCCTTTTTATACGAGCCGACCCCTCAATTCATATCATTTTCGCTCGATCCAATTCCTTGTCTTCCAGCCGATCTGATCCCGTCCTTACCCTAGCCTACCGATCCGATTGCTTCGTCCACCCGAGAGCCGCCGTCGTCGATCTTTGCTTTTAGTGCCACCGCCCTCAGAAGCTACCGCCGTCGCTCTATTGTCGTGATTTCTTCTGAGTCAAGGTGTCACCGATCCGACCCATCAATACCTTAGTTTGGATTACCTTGCATCAAAGATCAGATCACTCTTCTCCATTTTGAAGGTTGGTGATTTGGATTTTGACGCGTTATCAGTGATTGGTGATGAAGTTGTATTGGTGACGGATACAGTGGAAGATTCGAGCTGATTGTGACTTTGTGGAAGAAGATAGTAAATTGAGTCTTGAACTCCTTACGGAATGAAGCTAGGGTTTTTCCCCAAAGCTCGACATATTTTGGTATCTTCATCCATAAAGTCAGAATTAACTTGCACCGAGACCCCGACACAGTGTCTTGCCGATTGATTTTGATTTTTTTTTGGGAGGTAATAATAGCTTAAGGTAGCGTCTTGTATGTAGCTCATGCTGTTATCACTTTTCAGGGAACTAAAATCGACTTGTGTTGAAAATTCTCTACTCAATTCGGACCCATCGATCTATAATTGCTCACTTTGGATTGATCCTGTCATTACATAGTCGGTGTACCTGGAATAGGAAGGGCTTTCGGTGTCACTTTTGACAGTAGATCTGTTATCGATCATTGATCGATGATGGATAAATATAGAAGAAAAGAAATTAACATGTGATACAGATCGCTCTTTCCGGTGTGAGTGGGCCATCTACATGAAATGGTTTGTTCACAATGTTCAGGACCCCGAACCTATTCTCACTTAGATTACACATCACACACACCTACGGTTAATATTTGGAATCCGATCGGTGGTTGGTACATGTCAATTATCTTTTGAATTTCAAGTATCAACTACGCTAGGGTCCATAGTTTAGGATTTGGCGCACCTGACCGTGAACACAAGCTTTCTTATATAGAATGACGCGCAAATCTTCTCGATGCAAGTCAGTCGAGGGAAGCTCACCTATTTCTGAAGCGGAGTCTTCGTCGATCCCAACTGGGTCTGCTGCTTCCATAACCTCGGGTCAATATGGTCGCCTAATTCTAGTTGGCCTCGTCGTCGATCGCACTCCTCCTAACTTCAGAGTCTTGCTTGATCCTCCAGAGAAAGCCCCTTCAATCCTTACACACAAGATGTTGCGAAGCATTTGCTCGCAATATGGTATCCTAGAGGATGCGTGCTTCTGCCATCAAGCGGGGAACTTGCTTATAAGCCACCTTTTGGATATGTGGCTTGTCGCCAATATATATGTATGTACGGTGCAATGCCCCCGTTCAATCATTTATCAATGACAACGCTTCAGAATACAGGGTTTGCCCCATTCCAAATTCTTCCAAATTGGTACGCTATGTTGATGTGCTTATATCTTCTGTTCATAGGGGTGCTTAATCGTGCCCCGAGCTTCGTCGAGTTGCAGTATCTCTTATTATTCAAAAAGAGAGAGGCTAACCCATCACTCGTTTATATCGAGGCGCAACGTAACCGGAAACTTATACTTGATCTTCCCAACAAGGTTCCCTCATTTAAGAATTAGTTTTTTTCAGCTAAATGTCCAGAGGGATTCACCCATCTATGGACCACGGGGGGTAAATTTCTTTCACCATACTTGGAACTTCCTTTAATTAAACTAAGTCCTTTGAACGGTCATATATTCCTTACAGTTCTTATGAAGATTAACAAGGATCCGACACACAGCACTATTCTTAGTGCCCTGAAAACGGTCGATGCTCAGGAGCTCACAATCAGGTTCTTTCTCACAGACGAAAATCTCCTCCGATGTGGGCTTTTACACCCTGGAGTATGTTTGATTTGTTAGCGCTCCTTCCCACTCCAGAGCCCGGATCCGTTCCGTTTCCTCTTCCCATGATTCTGGTTGTGACGCCCCACCTCTATGCTCATAATAACAAAGAGTATTAAAAGAAATACTGTCTATTATTACGAAGAATAAGGCTGGATAGGAGCGACCATCCGTAGTTGGCCTTACACTAATATTGGTTATCTCGATAGGAGTGGTATATACTTTTTATTTTTCATCTATTATTTATTTACTCCCATCGACACACCCAATTATCAGTATAAAACAAACTACGATAGTTCATAGTAGTTTAGGACATTAGATATAACAATAACACAGATAATATAAATGCGGAACACAGATTAACAAAAATCTCATATATATATAACCGATGTCAGTTACAATATAGTTGACACGATACATATGATACAACTACAACTGTCGACTCTAGAAGTTATATATACAAGTACATTATCAACTAATATACATGAATACATATCGTTCTATACAATGACACGACTACTACAAAAGGACAATGACAACTTCAGAAGATGTGAAAAGTCTTCAAATCCCGAACAGCAACTCAAAGAAAGAAATCTACAACCTGAAATAACTCGGGTCTGACCCGAGTATTACATTCAGAAGAAAATAATACACGGGTCAGTCTAATTCAAACTCAGTTATTAGTGCACAGAAGCAATATTAATCAAATATCAATTAGATGACAGTCAAAGAAATCTCGTATATCCAACTCTCGATACGAGAATTGGATAACGGCATATATAACACTAAATAGTGTTAAACAACAAATCAGCAATCCAAATCAGAATATAACTCCAAAACATTGAAATTCACCAACGGAACAATTCAACAAATCGAAACATCAATTTAAAACCGTCAAACCTGATAGGGCTGCAGTACACGCACGCGTGTACTGCCTCGCCACTATCGCAGGAGATACACAAAAGCTCAGAGAAAATCACAATTGATCACAAGGTCAAACCCCGAAGTACCGGATTCAACTCAAGTGAATTAGAAGACAGATACAAATGCATTAAGCAAGTGACAATAGTGGAAAGCTTCGAACAAATGAGTTGAAGAGGTTGGCTGCCTCAAGCAACAACAACCAAACCAGTTCGGACAAGGCAGAGAAATGCTAAAGTAGTCAAGAAAAGATGACAACAAACTGCAGCCGGAAAACCAGATACATCAATCGAACGAATGCAGCAGGGGGTACGGCTGCCCAGGGTAAATGGTATGCAAACCAATTGCCACCAAGTAAATGTAACAACACTACAAATTCGAGAAGGTAGGAAACTACCACGAATTGCAAGAAGGTCAAGTCTCTGACTCAACACATCTACAGCACCAAGGCACAAGGCAGTGGTACAGGTACAAAATAGAAGGAGAGTGATTACATGGTACAATGAACTACATAACACATCAGCCCTAAAAATAGTACTACAGGTCAGGAAGTAAGTGGGCAAGCCAGATATGCATAAATGAACCAACCACAACATATAGTGTAGCAGGTCAAACAGCAAGCAACAATGACTACCAAGGTCAATGAAAAAGCAGCCTGAAGTGCACATCTAAATTAAATGCAACTCAAGTGAAGATACCACTACACAAAAGTTCAGGTGAATCAAGTACAGGTCAGACCAATATATATAACTTTCAAGTAGACCAGAGGACTGCAGCAGTGAACTACAAAAGTGCTTCATAGTACCACAACCTTATCGGACCAGAATGCTCAAATACAATATGAACTAATGAACACTACAGGGCAGTAGTGAACCCAGACAAAAGACTCAAGTTCAAAGACTCAAGTGAAGTTACAGGGAACAACTGAAATATAAACCAACTCAAGTTAGTCCAACATGTAAATAAAACTGTCCCCGGAACTGGCCACAAGAATGAATGTAATTCAAGTGACAGTGCACCCGAAAATGGTATCAAGTGCAAATGCAACAGGTCAAGGAAACAGTAGCACAGAGACTACAAACAGAAACAACTACACTATTGATTCAACAAGACCACTGACTAAAGTTCAAGTGATTCCAGTCCATATGAACCAGTAATCAGACGAATAACTGCCCAAAATCAAGTAATCAAATCCTCAGAAGGCAACTACAGGTTGTGTTACGGGGACGTACAACTCACAAATGCTTATACATAGTGAACACATGAACTACATCGGACATGTCAAGCTTTGGATGGTATACAAGTGATGCAGCATAATAAACAGTTGTGTAAAAGAATGCATACTTGTATAGACATATATACAAGAAATCAAATGGAACGAACAAGCGAACATCAGCTACAAGTATGCTTCAGGTCGCGAATGACCAGAGGGATTTAAACATATCACAGTAATGGTCAGAGAAAAGTCGAGATGATCAGAAAGTAAATCCCAATTCAACGAGCAAGCAACAGAAGAAAAATCAAATTGCCAAAATATTCATAACAACAGCCAAAGTCATGGAAGCATATCGAAGTAAACAAGAAATTCTCGATTCTAAAACTGACAGAAAACAATGTACGAACAAGTCGTAAATCATCAACATCCAAATGAAATCGGACAGCAAACAACAAGATTTACACATAACTAGATTAAATTAGATGTGAATGAGAGTTACTCACTCACCTTGTTCGAAGAGACTGCCGCGAGCGACTTGGCGGAGTTGACGTCGTGGCATCTCGGAGGCGAACGAACGAAATCGCCAGGAGCCCAAATCCTTTTGGGAGACGAATGAAGCAATTTGAGCATGCCCTAATTTTCAGAACGAAGAAACAATCGAAGTCGAACAAAGCCACAATTCATCAGAAGATCGAAGTTGAACAAAGTCGCAGATTATCAGAGGATCAAAGTCGAGCAAAGCCCAGAGAAGCCGAAGCCCTAAATTTTCAGATCGGAGGAAGAAAGAAACTCGTAGCCGCCATTTTTATTTCTTTTCGCTCGTATGATTTTAGGGTTATGCCAATTGAAATGGGGAACAGGTTTCTCCTTGACAAAATAGAATGGCAACAATGAAATATAAACATGGGCTAGATTCAAAAGCCCAACTCAATCATTTGAAAATTGTTTAAAGAATATCAATTTGATTCAAATTCCCAAACAACGTTTTACAATTCTTATTAAAGAATTTTAACCCGAATAAATCTCAATTGCAATCAAACAATTTTCACATTTCAAATCCGATTCGAATTCCAATAACAATTATCAACTGAATTAAATCGTCATTTTGACGATAATTGAAATTACAAAAATCCCGGTTGTTACAGACTCCCCTCCTTATAAAAATTGCGTCCCCGCAATTTTCCTAATCAAGATTGTCTATAACAATTTTCTTCTAACCTAAACTAGTTATGCTAGAAAAATAAGAATTGAGAACACAATTATCAAAGAAATTGCGTCCACGCAATCATAAGGAATAAATGGATAAAAGGTAACAACCAAAAGAGCATGGCAATGTCGAATGTACAAGCAAAGCAAGTGTCAGCGGGGAAGTATTAGATAAGAAATCAAAAGGTTCGACTGCTTCAAATCAAAAGAATCCACATCGTGGGAATCAGGGATCAAAATCAGACGACTAACACAAGCTAGAACAATCGAGTTCCAGCAACTAAAAGAGAAGGAAAAACAGAGCAGAAATCCCATACAGAGCACGAATTGAATGTGAGTAAATCAAATTACTCACCTGAATCGCCAGAGAAAAAGACGAAGCTCAAATCTCAAAAATCGCAAATATTCAATCATCCAAAAACGATAATCAAATTTCTCAAATCAACAAATATTCGATTATCACAAGTGATAATCAAATTTCAAATTCAACAAATATTTGATTATCAAAAACGATAATCAAATTTCAAGTTCAACAAATATTTGATTATAAAAAAACGATAATCAAATTTCAAATTCAACAAATATTCGATTATCAAAAACGATAATCAAATTTCAAACTCAACAAATAATTGATTATCTCAAGCGATAATCAAATTCCAAATTCAATAATTATTTGATTATCTCGAGCGATAATCAAACTCCAAATTCAACAAATATTTAATTATTTCAGGCGATAATTAAATCTCAAATCAACAAATATTTAATTATCTCAGGCGATAATTAAATCTCAAGTCAACAAATATTTAATTATCTCAAGCGATAATTAAATCTAAAATCAACAAATATTTAATTATCTCAGGCGATAATTAAATCTAAAATCAACAAATATTTAATTATCTCAGGCGATAATTAAATCTCAAATCAACAATTATTTAATTATCTAAAGCGATAATTAGAAACAACAAATATCTGATTATCAAAAACGATAATCA
The DNA here is from genome assembly GCA_030737815.1 of Allium fistulosum. Taxonomy (NCBI): domain Eukaryota; kingdom Viridiplantae; phylum Streptophyta; class Magnoliopsida; order Asparagales; family Amaryllidaceae; genus Allium; species Allium fistulosum. The sequence goes on along the minus strand of CM060902.1, from coordinate 1,280,463,718 downwards.
GAACTCATATCAACAAATATCTAATTATCACAAGCGATAATTAGAAACAACAAATATCTTATTATCAAAAACGATAACCAGAACTCATATCAACAAATATCTAATTATCACAAGCGATAATTAGAAACAACAAATATCTGATTATCAAAAACGATAATCAGAACTCATATTAACAAATATCCAATTACCTGCATATAATTGGAAGCAACAAATATCTAGAAATCAATTAAGAAGACTAGAAAATCAACATAAAAGCTTGGATCGATCCCATCAGATGGCGAGTTTTTAATTCGCCGCACGTGCATCTCAGAGTGGCCGAAGCCTACCAAGTACTCAACATAATTTTGGCGCCCATCAGATTGACCCGGAGGTCCGCAGAGTGACCCGAAGGTCTAGTACTGGTATTTGACCCGATGGTCCATCATATGACCCGAAGGTCCATCATAGTGGCTCGAAAGCACACGAAAGCATCAAATATTTCAATTAACGAGTCCGGAATTAACCGAAATAGCAAACGCACATGTCCCATACCACGTGTTTTACTAAGCCGAGAAAAGATTTTCCGCCAAAAGAGTCCGAATCGTTTGATTCTCTTCATCGTTTCCTTGAAAGTGTAAAATTCATCAAAATCATCAAAACAACAGATATTCAATTAACGAGTCCGGAATTAACCGAAATAGTAAAAGTGTGGTTCCATACTCCGCACTTTTGCTAAATCGTTTAAATCTCTTCATCGTTTCCTTGAAAGTGCAAAATTGTGTATTTTGTAAAAATACACTTTACATTCTCAAACGGACAAGTCCGGAATTAAGCGAATCAGTAAAAGAAAGGGGTCATAGTCCTCGATTTTGCTGAAACGTTTAAATCGCTTCCTCATTCTTTTGAAAGCGCAAACTGTAAAAATTTTTGAAAACAATTTTATTTATTTTGTAAAAATAACAATTTACATTCTCAACTGGACAAGTCCGGAGTTAAGCGAATCAGTAAAAGAAAGGGGTCATAATCCTCGATTTTGCTGAATCGTTTAAGTCGCTTTCTCATTCTTTTGAAAACGCAAACTGTTAAAAATTTATAAAACAACTTTCATTTTAAAACGATTTTCCAATCACGTGATTAAAGCGGCAAATCAGTAACAATTTCGATAAGGAAATTGTACTTCTCAAAATACCGTAAAAACGGTCACAAAACAGCATTGCGGAATAACCGCTTGAAAATCCACTTTTAAAACTTGACGATTACTGAAGCCAAAGCAGAAAAAATTTATAAACGTCAAAATCTCATCAAAATAATTTACATAAAAATGTAATATCAGTGAATTTTCATTCATCAGAAATGCCACAAAACACCGTGCTTCAAAAATTTAGCATTGGTGTAAAAATCCCGTTATAAAAATAACGGCAACAAAATACGTTTCATAACCTAGCATCGGTTCAACGTAAAATAAATATAGTAACGTGCAATTCATTTGCACGCACATTACAATATAAACAAGGAAATCATTAGAGTGTATCTTCAATGAAGACAACTCAAAACAGCAAAAGCTAATCAATAGATGATTAGTACAAAAGAAAGCCAGCGGAAATTTCAACAAAATCACATATCTGCAATTTCTTCGAATTCGAAATTCGGATTCGAAATTCTCAAAGAAACAAAATAATTACAGCTATGTAAACCACAAATGAAATTCATATCAATTTCGTATTCTGATTTTTAAATCAAAAGGACTATCAGTTATACTCAGCGAAGACAGTTTCACTATTTCCGCTGCGCACTCTGATAAATAGAACACAAATCAATCAAATCATCAGAACACAATTTCATCAAAACAACAAAACACAATTCTACTTTTATTTTTAAATAAAGATATTTAAAAATTTACATCTAAATTCAAAACGTTAGTTTTGACTCAAAGCACAATAAAACATCGACCAATAGTTGTAACATATGTTCCATCCAAGTTATGTTTTATATTATGTCCATAAACCCCAAGCTCTGATACCAACTGTGACGCCCCACCTCTATGATCATAATAACAAAGAGTATTAAAAGAAATACTGTCTATTATTACGAAGAATAAGGCTGGATAGGAGCGACCATCCGTAGTTGGCCTTACACTAATATTGGTTATCTCGATAGGAGTGGTATGTACTTTTTATTTTTCATCTATTATTTATTTACTCCCATCGACACACCCAATTATCAGTATAAAACAAACTACGATAGTTCATAGTAGTTTAGGACATTAGATATAACAATAACACAGATAATATAAATGCGGAACACAGATTAACAAAAATCTCATATATATATAACCGATGTCAGTTACAATATAGTTGACACGATACATATGATACAACTACAACTGTCGACTCTAGAAGTTATATATACAAGTACATTATCAACTAATATACATGAATACATATCGTTCTATACAATGACACGACTACTACAAAAGGACAATGACAACTTCAGAAGATGTGAAAAGTCTTCAAATCCCGAACAGCAACTCAAAGAAAGAAATCTACAACCTGAAATAACTCGGGTCTGACCCGAGTATTACATTCAGAAGAAAATAATACACGGGTCAGTCTAATTCAAACTCAGTTATTAGTGCACAGAAGCAATATTAATCAAATATCAATTAGATGACAGTCAAAGAAATCTCGTATATCCAACTCTCGATACGAGAATTGGATAACGGCATATATAACACTAAATAGTGTTAAACAACAAATCAGCAATCCAAATCAGAATATAACTCCAAAACATTGAAATTCACCAACGGAACAATTCAACAAATCGAAACATCAATTTAAAACCGTCAAACCTGATAGGGCTGCAGTACACGCACGCGTGTACTGCCTCGCCACTATCGCAGGAGATACACAAAAGCTCAGAGAAAATCACAATTGATCACAAGGTCAAACCCCGAAGTACCGGATTCAACTCAAGTGAATTAGAAGACAGATACAAATGCATTAAGCAAGTGACAATAGTGGAAAGCTTCGAACAAATGAGTTGAAGAGGTTGGCTGCCTCAAGCAACAACAACCAAACCAGTTCGGACAAGGCAGAGAAATGCTAAAGTAGTCAAGAAAAGATGACAACAAACTGCAGCCGGAAAACCAGATACATCAATCGAACGAATGCAGCAGGGGGTACGGCTGCCCAGGGTAAATGGTATGCAAACCAATTGCCACCAAGTAAATGTAACAACACTACAAATTCGAGAAGGTAGGAAACTACCACGAATTGCAAGAAGGTCAAGTCTCTGACTCAACACATCTACAGCACCAAGGCACAAGGCAGTGGTACAGGTACAAAATAGAAGGAGAGTGATTACATGGTACAATGAACTACATAACACATCAGCCCTAAAAATAGTACTACAGGTCAGGAAGTAAGTGGGCAAGCCAGATATGCATAAATGAACCAACCACAACATATAGTGTAGCAGGTCAAACAGCAAGCAACAATGACTACCAAGGTCAATGAAAAAGCAGCCTGAAGTGCACATCTAAATTAAATGCAACTCAAGTGAAGATACCACTACACAAAAGTTCAGGTGAATCAAGTACAGGTCAGACCAATATATATAACTTTCAAGTAGACCAGAGGACTGCAGCAGTGAACTACAAAAGTGCTTCATAGTACCACAACCTTATCGGACCAGAATGCTCAAATACAATATGAACTAATGAACACTACAGGGCAGTAGTGAACCCAGACAAAAGACTCAAGTTCAAAGACTCAAGTGAAGTTACAGGGAACAACTGAAATATAAACCAACTCAAGTTAGTCCAACATGTAAATAAAACTGTCCCCGGAACTGGCCACAAGAATGAATGTAATTCAAGTGACAGTGCACCCGAAAATGGTATCAAGTGCAAATGCAACAGGTCAAGGAAACAGTAGCACAGAGACTACAAACAGAAACAACTACACTATTGATTCAACAAGACCACTGACTAAAGTTCAAGTGATTCCAGTCCATATGAACCAGTAATCAGACGAATAACTGCCCAAAATCAAGTAATCAAATCCTCAGAAGGCAACTACAGGTTGTGTTACGGGGACGTACAACTCACAAATGCTTATACATAGTGAACACATGAACTACATCGGACATGTCAAGCTTTGGATGGTATACAAGTGATGCAGCATAATAAACAGTTGTGTAAAAGAATGCATACTTGTATAGACATATATACAAGAAATCAAATGGAACGAACAAGCGAACATCAGCTACAAGTATGCTTCAGGTCGCGAATGACCAGAGGGATTTAAACATATCACAGTAATGGTCAGAGAAAAGTCGAGATGATCAGAAAGTAAATCCCAATTCAACGAGCAAGCAACAGAAGAAAAATCAAATTGCCAAAATATTCATAACAACAGCCAAAGTCATGGAAGCATATCGAAGTAAACAAGAAATTCTCGATTCTAAAACTGACAGAAAACAATGTACGAACAAGTCGTAAATCATCAACATCCAAATGAAATCGGACAGCAAACAACAAGATTTACACATAACTAGATTAAATTAGATGTGAATGAGAGTTACTCACTCACCTTGTTCGAAGAGACTGCCGCGAGCGACTTGGCGGAGTTGACGTCGTGGCATCTCGGAGGCGAACGAACGAAATCGCCAGGAGCCCAAATCCTTTTGGGAGACGAATGAAGCAATTTGAGCATGCCCTAATTTTCAGAACGAAGAAACAATCGAAGTCGAACAAAGCCACAATTCATCAGAAGATCGAAGTTGAACAAAGTCGCAGATTATCAGAGGATCAAAGTCGAGCAAAGCCCAGAGAAGCCGAAGCCCTAAATTTTCAGATCGGAGGAAGAAAGAAACTCGTAGCCGCCATTTTTATTTCTTTTCGCTCGTATGATTTTAGGGTTATGCCAATTGAAATGGGGAACAGGTTTCTCCTTGACAAAATAGAATGGCAACAATGAAATATAAACATGGGCTAGATTCAAAAGCCCAACTCAATCATTTGAAAATTGTTTAAAGAATATCAATTTGATTCAAATTCCCAAACAACGTTTTACAATTCTTATTAAAGAATTTTAACCCGAATAAATCTCAATTGCAATCAAACAATTTTCACATTTCAAATCCGATTCGAATTCCAATAACAATTATCAACTGAATTAAATCGTCATTTTGACGATAATTGAAATTACAAAAATCCCGGTTGTTACACTGGTGAAGAAGATGATGATGATGAGGAAGAAGAAAGTGACCCATCTGATGGGTCAGAGAAGAATTCTGAAGAGATCCACATTCAATTCGGGGTTGACGATCTGCTCAAAATGTCATCGATCTCGGTGGAGAAAGAAGAAGAGTTTGTTCAACAGACATGCAAGGCTCTGTTGATTGAAGGGAAAGGAGGAAGGAGAGATCAGTGAAGGGCACCCTCAAAATGAAGAAGAAATATATTGGGATACTGACACCGATGAGGGTGATGTCCACTTAGGCATCAAGGCCTCAGAGTTGAGCCCCGAACATACTCCCTCACCTCCTTTGAAAGAACATATTGAAGAAGTTTCTCCAAAGAATAAACCTACTGCCAGCTCCTTGCCGGAAGGTGCTAATATTGACCTGGGATACCCAATCGACATTTTTGTGAATATGGGTGACTTGATGGGCGACATTCACTTCGGAAGGGTTGCCTTCCCAGCTTACTCAAATCATCCCTATTTGAATCAATATCCTGACACTAGTCAGTGGTCGATCTGGTTTGTGTACTTTGCTGGGGTCAACAAATTGCAACACACACCTCACTAGGATCACACACTTTATATTATCATTATTTTCTAGGTTGTTTTAGTTCATCAAATGCCTTTTTCCTAAAGCTGTTTTATCATTTGCTACAGGAATCATGTCCCGTGGATTTTACAGTGATCTTGATTGAGTACTGGAGTCTCAGCATTCCCAAAGACACTCTTCCAGGTACCATGCTCCACGAGAGACTAACAATGAGAGGAAGAGGTGGAAGGATAGGGAGGTAGAAGAGCGTTGTCGTGCTGAGAAAGATCAAGATCGTGATAGAGGAAGCAGCTATGATAAGAGGAGGAGCCCGATTGAGTGGGAAGATCCGTCAAAGAGATTGAAAAGAGACCAAGGGCAGGAACCCGCTTCACAACTTCGTGGTTCTACTGGGATAATCATTCCTATTTCCGATGTCGTGGCCTCTTTCATTCATGCTGCTACGACCGTCTCTCTCCCAATTTCTAGGCATGCGCCTTACATTCTCCTCGTCGATGCCCCGCACCTGCAAGCTGCATTCCCCAACTTGTTCTCAAGGGGAGTTTTTTTTATAAGCCCAACTTGAAGTCGGTTCATGCTGAATCTTATTCACCCCATCTCCATGCAATTCAGAGCGGTTTGGAGCAAGCTGAGGGATGAGAAAGATTGTATATGCAGCTATCCACTGTTAATTGAAATAATTACTAAGAAATTCTCTCATTCGAGTCTGAAAAGGATGAGTACGGGAGGCAGCTTACGGAACGTCACGCGGAGATTGAGAAGCTAAAGAAAGAGAGGGATGATGCCCTCAAGAAGGAGAGTAAGAGTGCTTCTTTGTTCAAGGAGCTAAAAGAATCCACCGATCGGGCCGCACTTATATTTAGGGATGAAACAAAGAAGTGCCACACCAATGAGGTTGCTTTGAAAGAAAAGCTGAGGATAAGCGAGATGATGGTTGAGATGGAGAAAAAAAACCATCGCCGACCAGGCCCAAGAAATTTCTTCTCTTCGCGAACAAGTTTCACTTTGGATGCTGAGAAAAAGCAGCCGGCGGTAGAGAAAGCTAACGTGGAAGCCAGCTTTTCAAGGCTTCAAGATACTTTTACAAAGAAAATGGAAGGCTTGGATGCTACTATTTTAGGCTTCCATGTCAATTTCGTGCTGCATCAGGGGAGCTTCGGTTACTTGGGTCCATCATTCTCTCATACGATTACTGTTGTCTGGAAGAGATTCTGGCCCTATTCCAAGACATGGGTTACGGTTACACTGAAGAGGAGTTGGTTTAGGCATACCTGAATGAAGAATTCCGCCAAGCTTTAGTAGAGGGCCAAGAAATCTTGAAGATGGAGAGGGAACAAGAAGCTATCCATGCCACGGCCGCCGTTAAGGGTATATCCGAGCATTTCCCTTTAGGCCCTGGTGAGTCGTCTTTGCATCTCCGTGCTTAAGAGATCATTTCTACTTCTCCCGTAATTATGCAACCAACAAAGGAAGGCAATGGCGAAGGCTTCGAAGTCGTGGCACACAAACAGACTCCCACACCAGGTGATTTTCCTATCTCTCCCGTACTTGAAGATTTCTAATTTACGCCTGATGAAATTGCTGAGATAACCGCCCTTTATTATGATATTATAGATTAACCCTCTCTTCCTATCGAGTTACCTCCCCGTCATGATGCTGGGTTTGCCGCTATTCTAACTGCATCAACGGTCGTCTCTGCATCTGATTTGCAGCCCAGTTCGCACTCTGAGCAAATTGCTGTGTTGCATGGTTTGCACGGCCCCTCTGTATCTCAAGAGGAAGGCTTGGCAGCTGCTGATACAGAAGAGCAAGTGGATCAAGCTAGCCAACCGATAAAGCAGAGGCCGAGCAATCGACGACTGAGCAACAGATGATAGCGGTGAAGAAGGAGAAGGTTGAAGAACAAAAGGGGTCATCAAAGAGTTCTCACAGATCCCGCAAGCATAAAGGCAAAGGAGGGTCGGCTAGCATCCATATTTTGGAGAGCGAGATTGCCCTGGAAGAGGACAAGCCCAAGAAGCTGCCGATCAGAGGCGGGAAAGGTGACTGAGGAAGCGGTGAGAAGAAGTCTTGATTTGTCTTTTGCTCCTTTTGTTTTTTGGTTGCTTTTTGTGCAAGTGCAGAGTCATGCACTTAGCATTACTTCTTGTTGTTGCAGCAGTGGTGTTTGTATTTTCCTATTTTTGGCGGATATTGTGCGGGCACAACCCCTGCTATTTGTTGTTGTACATTAAAAACATTATAAGTAATAAAACTGTTGAAATTTTTATTGTAGCTTTATTTTGTCGACTTATCTATGTTTCTTGTACTTATGCCACTTTTTATCCATTGCTGTTTTATTTAGTTCCATAATTACCGCCAAATTTTCTTTATTTGGAGTAATAAAATCGTGAAGTATTTGCTACTTTGGTTTAGTGTTGGTATGTGTGTGCCCCTTAGTTCATGGGACTGTTTACTCCGAACACTTGGTATGAGACTAGGTGCCCCCGGTGGTCTTCTGGATGCCCCCAGTCAGGTCTACACTACAACTCCTATCTTTGGGGATTTCTGGCTTGAGATATTCGTGAAGCTCTTTAGCGACCTCACCGTGAGTATTTTGTGCACTCAAGTAATTTACATACTTAAGTAATCGACGATGTCGGAGTGATACCATTTTTTTGATTATTTGTAAAGTTATTTCATCGCGATGCTGACATTCAGCCTATCGCGCACATATATTGCTCCTTGGAGTGCTATTTTCTTGGTTCTGGGGGCGGTATGCGATTTTTTGCAATATGAGAGTTCTTCGTCTTTGGATGCAATTTTGCTGATCCAAGTAGTAGTGTGCGGCTTACGAAATGCGCACAGTGGGATTGAGGCTTACATGGTCGTAGTTTTGTGGACCAAGAAGCGATGCGCGGCTTAGGTTATTGTGTTTGCTTGGACGTGATTTCACAATCCAAGAGGTGGTGCGTGGCTTACAAAATGTGCGGCTTTGATTTGGGCCTTCCCAATGTCGCCGAAGCAACACTGGTTCTTAGAAGGCACAGATCGAGTTCCATCGGTCCAATGGTTTGAGTCGATTTGCTTCCATCGACTCGATAGGTAGATGGGGTGTACTTGAGCATGGTTCCACTATCTTAAGCAGTGATTGGATGGTTTTGGGTCAATTTGACCCTGTCGACTTGGCAGGTTACTTTTGTGAACATAATTTTATTGGTTCAGAAAGCAAAGCAATTTTATTAATAAAAGTTGGGTAAGTTCTGCCTATTTATAATGCCTCTGGTATTTCGGGATGGCTTATTTGTGAGAAATAGTAAATACATAAGATAGTCTTAGATAAAGTAACGACGCAACAATTTGCTGTTCCAAGCTCAGGGAATTTGGGTTCCATCAATGATTGTTAGCTTGAATGTGCCCATCCCCTAGCTTCTAGTCGATCACATAGAGCCCTTCCCAGTTTGGTCCGAATGTTGCGGGTTCAGGGTATACCCGTTCGAGGACAAGGTCTCCCACTTTGAAAGTACGGTTACGGACTTTGGAATTGAAATATCGTGCAACCCTTTTTGGTGAGCAGCAGTCCTTAACTCGGTTTCTTCCCTCTTCTCATCGACCATATCGAGCGACTCGAGTAGGAGCTGCTCGTTTTGCCTTTGATTGAAGTTTTGCCTTCGATGAGAGGGGACTTCTAGCTCAACTAGGATCATTACTTCTGAACCATATGCCAGGGCAAATGGGGAGTGCCCGGTTGCAGATTTATGCATTGTCCTGTAAGCCCATAGTGCGAGTGGAAGTTCATCAACCCAATTTCCTTTAGCTTTAGTTAGCTACTTTTTGATGGTGGGCTTGATGATCTTGTTCACTGTTTCCACTTGCCCATTTTCCTACGGATGTGCAACAGCGGAAAAGCTTTTCTCAATTCGGAAGTGTTTGCAAAAGTCTTTAAACTCAGCGCTTTCAAATTGAGTCTCGTTACCCGTGATAATTTTTCGTGGCACTCCAAACCTGCAAATAATGTTTTTAGTGACAAAATGAATTACTTTCTTTGTGGTAATAGTGGCTAGCAGTTCCGCTTCGACCCATTTGGTGAAATAGTCAACAACTATGATAACATATTTGGCTCCTCCTTTGGCTATTGGCAATTCACCAATCAAATCGATTCCCCAGATTGCGAATGACCATAGGCTGACCATCTGTGTTAGTTTTGTTGAAGGACTTCTTTTGATCTTGCCAAACTTTTGGCATTGGTCGCACCATTTGGCATAATCTACTGCATCGTGGTTTACGGTTAGCTAAAAATACCCATATCGGATGACTTTCTTTGCAAGGGTTTGCCTCTCGGTGTGATCTCTGTAGTCGCCTTCATGAACTTCCATGAGGATTCTTTGAGCTTTGTTGTTGGTCACACACCTGAGAAAGGGGGTAGGGAATCCCCTTCGGTAGAGTATCCCATCCTGTACTACGAACCGTAGTGCCTTTCGAAGGAGCTTTTTCCATTGATTCCTATCTGCGGGGAGTGTTCCTCTGAGCAGGTAATCCTTGATTGGTATCATCCATGTTTCTAGTCCTTCGGGTATCTCAAAGATCCAGTCGATATGCATCTCGCTTATGCTTGGAGCAGTTAGCATTTCAACTGGGACCAGTCCCATGACTGATCTTCTCTGAAACTGACCAGTTTGGCTAGATATTCTGCCTTGGTGTTTTGTTCCCTCGGGATATGAGTTATGGTGTAATGTTCGATGTCATTCAACAATTCCTGCACTTTAGATAGATACGGGGCGAGGTTCTCTCCCCGAGCTTGGTATTTGCCTTTCACCTGGCAGACGACTAGTTGAGAGTCGTTATAGATGTGTACGGCTTTATCTCGAGTTCCTTCACAACTTTCAGTCTGGCTATCAATGCTTTGTATTCCGCTTCATTATTTGTTGGAAGGAATTCCAAGCATAAGGCATACCAAACAGATAGTCCTTCGATAATTTCGAGCACTACTCCTGCCCCCGAGTAGAAGTTGTTAGATGCAACATTCACGAACAACTTCCAACATGTCTCCACATCCGGAGCAATTTCTTCTTTGTTATCTCGTATCATAAACTCAGTAATGAAGTTTGCTAGCGCCTGCCTGTTGATCGCCCTTCGAGGATGGTAAGTAATTTCGTATTGACTCAATTCGATGTTCTATTTGATAAGCCGTCCAGAGATCTCGAGGTGGTACAACACTTGGTTCAAGGGTTGATCTGTTAGTACTTAGATCGGGTGTGCCTAGAAGTATGGTCATAACTTTCTGGATGCGATCAAGAGACAATATGCTAATTTTTCCAATTTTGGATAATTCTTCTCAGCTCTAGTGAATCGTTTACTAATGTAATATACGGGTCGCTGGACTTTAGCTTCTTCTCGTATGAGCGCAACACTTAATTCATGGGGTGAGATTGCTAAGTAGATGTAAAAGTCATCTCCATCTACCGACTTTGACATGATTGGTGGGGTTTTCATATGTCGCAGCAGCTCTTCTAACGTAGTTTGACAAGCCTGATTCCATTCGAAGTTCTTATTTCCCTTCCTTAGCGCGTCAAAGAACGGTATACACTTGCCGGTCTCTTTTGAGATGAACCGGCTTAGTGTCACAACTTTTCCATTCAAGTTTTGTAACTCCTTGTTTATCGGGGTCTCGGCTTCCTGTAAAGCGGTAACTTGTTCAGGATTTGCTTCAATGCCTATGCCGCTTACAATGAATCCTAAGAACTTTCTAGAGGCTACTCCGAAGTGGCATTTAAGTAGATTGAGTTTCATTCCATATTTGCAGAGTATTTCAAATATTTCGACGAGGTTGTCCAAGTGGTTTGCGGCTATGCATGATTTGACCAACATATCATCTACATAGACTTCCATAGTTTTCCCAATCTGATGCTTGAATATGGTGTTCACTAGTCGTTGGTGCATAGCCCCAACATTCTTTTAGCCGAATGGCATCACTTTGTAGCAATATAATCTCGGGTCAGTAATGAAACTGGTGTTTTCCTGGTCAGGTTGGTGCATCATGATCTGATCGTATCTCGAGTAAGCGTCCACATATAATAGCAATTCATGTCCAGATGTCCCGTCCACAAGCTGATCAATTCTAGGTAGAGGAAAGCTGTCTTTTGGGCAAGCTTTATTTAGGTTTGAGTAGTCAATACAAGTTCACCATTTCCCATTGTACTTCTTAACCAAGACCGGGTTAGATACCCATTCGGGGTAGGTTGCATCGTGGATAAAACCATTTGCCATCAGCTTAAACACTTCTTCTCTTAGCGTTTTGGACCGTTCGGGTCCTAGGCTGCGCCTCTTCTGCTTCACTGGTGTATACTTAGGATCAATGTTAAGTGCATGACATGCAATCTCCAGCGAAACCCTGCATATATCGGAATGTGTCCAAGCAAATAAGTCTAGATTGGCGCGAAGAAATTTGATGAGTTCCAGTCGCATCTTGTTTCCAAGATGTGATCCAATTTTTAGGACCTGTGTTGGATCATCCATATCGACTGGGACAGATACCATCAATTCTCCCGATGCTGCCCGATCCTCCACTGGACTCTTCTTTCTAAGATTCCAAGCCTTGTCGAATCGACTATGGTCCCCAAGCTAGGGCGGCTCTGTAGTTGCTATTCGGTAGGTTCACGAATATGGAGAGTTCTCCCTACATTCTTCCCTTTTCTTTTCTTCTAGACTCGCGTAGTTTGACAATATAGCATTCTCTAGCAGCACTTTAGTCTCCTTTGATCACCCTAACTCCATTCTCTGTTGGAAATTTCATGGTTAGACACCACTGTGCTAAGGCAATCCTGAAATCTACCAAAGTGGGCCATCCCAAGAAAGCATTGTAGGCAGATATTTCATTTACAATTACAAAGGTCTGGATAAGGATGACTCTTCGGTCGCCTTCCCCAAGTTCTACAGGTAAATTAATTATTTTGAAAGGTTGCCTTAGTTTGCTGGTGAATCCCTGGATCTTTGTTCGGCAAGCGGATACGTCCTTCATATTGATCTTCATTTGATCAAACGTGTGTTTGAATAGGATATTCACAGAGCTGCCCCTGTCCACCAATACTCATCGGACCATGGCTGGTCTAATTCCTACCTCCATGACCATGGGGTTGAGGGTCGGAGCTTCTATTCCTTCAGTGTCTCGACTCCGGAATACTATGTCATTGTTCATGGTTCCCTGCTGCTTGGCAGGAGTTCCATCTTCGATCACGAAGCACGAATCTTTCAGAGCGTGTCTTAGTGAGCTTGCATATCACTCTATTTCTCCCCAACCCTTCTACATGGGATGAGGTCCTCCGGATATTGTTCCAATGATGAGTCTCTGGTCGGTCTGCCTGGATCCCTCTTCGCTAGTTTCAGCTTGGTTTCCCCGGTCTCTAGGAGCTTGGGGTGCTACAGGCTGGTCAGGATTTTGTGGTTTCCTCACATACTTCTAAAGCTTGTTTTTCCGAATCAGTTCTTCAATCAGGTTCTTCAAGTGACGGCACTCGTTCATGTTGTGACCATGTGTTTCATGGAAGCGACAGTACTTTCGGGAATGCTTTTGTTGTTCAGTCGCTTCCTTTTTAGGCGACTTCTTGTACTCCTCCGTCCCTTATGTCGCAAGGTAGTTGTTCTCTGGAGTATCATTGAGCGGGGTGTAGTCTTCGGGCCTTAATCCTTTAAGTTGCTTGTTACTTCCATTTTGCTTGTTGGAATTCTAGTTCTTCCTTTTCTGATTCCCATCCTTCCTCGCGTTTCCTGCAGCGGTCCTGGAGGTATTTGCGTCTTGGTTCGCCGCAAATATTGGTTGGTTGTAAGTTAACGGGTTTTCCTTCTAGCTCCTCTGCCTCTTCCAATCTCAAGTACTGGCTTTCCTTTCGTTTAAAGTCCTTCCTAGTGGTAAGTTGTTTCATTTTGATCCATTTTTCGAATTCAACATTAGGATGGATAGTGCAGACCAGGGCCAAGAAGACCATATCTTTATTTGGGTTACTTACTTTAGTCACCGCGGTGTTGAGAAAACTCATAAAGGATTTCAAAGATTCATTTCGCCCCTAGAATAGGCCAGATAAGGACATCACATCTTTTGGTTGTGCCGTATGAAGCCTAAATTGATTAAGGAACTTCGTTGTTAATTCATTAAAGGTAGAAATGGATTTTGGTGGGAGCCTGGTGAACCACATGAAAGCGATTCCCTCCAGGAAGATTGGAAAACATCTACATCAAATAGCATTCGAAGCATTTGCTCTGTCCATGTACCGACTGTACTTGTACAAGTGGGGTTTTCGATCTCTACTTCCATCGTACGACGGAATAGTTGGCATAGTGAACATTTCAAAGTATCGTTCATTCATAATATCATCAGTGAAGGGAGTCCGGCTTGGAGCGAATCCCCATTCATCATCTCTCATATCCTTACTTTCATCCATTAGGCACTTGATCATGTCCACGGTATACGCCTCGGATGTCGGTAGCTCATGGGTTGGCTGTCAGTGACTATACCAAGTGTTTGATTTTGCAAATGGTCTTGGTAAGTGGGATGAAGCCTTGGCTCTCCTGTCTTCGGGAGAGCCACTCCCTAGGAGTTTCCTTGGTTTGCCATTGGTCGGGTAGGGGCAGTTAAGACCTCCCTACCCCTATTGAGTGCATTAGCCTTTTCTTCCAACTTGTCGTCGTCAAGTTGCTCACCATTTTCTGAGTCAGAGAGATCCACTACTATATCTTCCCATGGGATTTTCGCTCCTAGATTCGAGTTCTTAGTGGGTTGCTTTGTAGTTGGTGGAGTGCTTGCATTTCCTTCTATAGTGATTCCTGTAGCTCCACCCACCACTCCTTTTTTCCATTGTCTTCCGTTTCTTCTGTTTAGGCCAAAAACATAAGAATTTTCCTACTTCGTGGCAGCCATTGGCTCTGGAATGGTTGTTAGAATGGCAAGTGGTTGCAAGTTCAAAAGGGAATTTAATTTGTCCATAAGAGCTTTTTGGCTGTTTTCCATCTTTTGATGGATTTTATTAACCATCTTATTTAATTCGCTTATAGTAACAACTTCATTCTGGATAGAAGATCTCGGCACCTGATCTCCGGTGTTGACTCTAGAATTTGCTCTGATCAATAGATTGTTGGCGCCATTGACCTCAACTTGCTGAGGATTGGTTTCTTCTCCAGCTATTACAGCTCATACGGATCTTCTGAAAGTAGTTCTCTTTCTTCCTGGTGCCATTAATTTTCAGCGGTAAATCTTTTAAGCAAAGATTGAGGATCTAACTTATGAACCTGTCTGATCTAAAGTAGATAGCTAGATCTGAGCCCGAGTTGGGTTCTTAGTGAAAGCACCAAAATGTTAATCCAAAAAATGGATCAACACCTTGAATTGAGTATGAAAGCATCAGCCCTGTTTATCAAGGCAAATAAAATAGAAAAAGCAATAGTAAATCGCAAAAAAGTAAAGAGACAAAAGATTTTTATAGTGGTTCGGATGTTAACGAAGCCTACGTCCACTTTATAACTTTTATTGATCAACTACTATTACAAAGGAGTTTGATTACAATATAATTCTTCTTTCCTAAGTTAGATCAAGCCACCATTGTTAGAGACAACCGGAAGGATCTCAGTTGCCTTTTAATGGCTGTTGTAAGGGAGAAGAAGAGTGAAGAAAAAATAGCAGAGCTTCAGCAGAGATCGGGTTAGGACCCCTTTTCAATTGAAGATAGGATGGTATTTATAGGATTAAGAGAGCATTGGGTTGAAACCATTGCACCAGAAGCCTGTAGTCATCCATGGGAAGAAGCACAAAAGTTTGGAGTGAGCTAAGTTTTTGGATCGATATCGATCCAATTGGATCGGATTGGATCGGTATCAGTCCAAAAAGTTGTGTAATTTTTCACAACTTCTATCCACTTGGCTTCCTTACTTACTTGTGAGGCTCTCCATGTTATTTCATAGCTTGTTGACTTGTTTTAGTGATGGCTCACCCATGGGTTTGACTGAACTGTAGTCTGATCTGATAAGTCTTTGCTTCTTGAACTCGGATGCTTGGATTGTTACCAAACTTGGTAGATTGGCTTAGTAGAGAGGTAGAAACATAATACAAGTGGTTTGGAGGAACCACAAGCCAATATTTTGGATTGGTACAATATCGATCCAATTGGATCGGATCAGTACCGATCCAAAGTGTTGGCGTATTTTTGGGTCAAGCTTCCAAGGTCCTTTGTCTTGTACTTTTAGGCCTTCTGATTAAGTTTTAAGTCATTCTGGTTTAATCTAAATGTTCTAACTTCTTTTGAATTCCGTTGAGTTAAAAACCTGATTAACACATACATACATACATACATACATATATATACATGTATGTGTGTTTGTTTATGTATGTCCGCAGTAGCGGCCTAGTGGTTGAGACACCTGTTTCCTGTTAATGAGGTTGCATGTTCGATTCCCGGACTGTCCTACTACCAGAGCTTACCATGTGCATACGCTCAGATCAGCCACTTATGTGGTGCTCGCGGACCAGGCTAGGTTCACTAGGGGGGTTTTACGACTCCGGTCGGTTTCCCCCCTGAACAAATTCAAAAAAAAAATGTGTGTTTGTTTATGTATATGTATAAAGAACAAGAAAAATGAAGAGAAAACTATAACTTGAAAAAGGTAAACCGTTTTTTTGTATAATCTAATGCAACGATGACATTAGAAGTTTTGAACAAGCTAAAGATGGCTTAGGAAATATTATAACTATCAGAATAATTCATGAAGAAATGGAAGAAACTTCCATTCGAACAAACAATTTGCACTCATTAATTTTTTCCGTACCTAATCTTAATATGCAGCATCAAAAAATGGGAGATGACATCAATCAAGCATCAAATAAAAACCATATAATCGGGCGTCCACGTTATCTAGAATACAAATCAAGGAAGATCTGTTGATATTGTGAAACATAGAGAGGTCAAAAAATATCAAAATATCTACGACACTAGTGCAATTCTATGCGACAGTCAACTCCTTCATTAGTCATCTTAGCTAAAACCTCTTGAACTGGCTTATTATGATCTTTTGAGTTAAAAAATTCAGTAATACCAAACTTCTTTGTTACATGAATTATATACCAGATTGTTGTTGTTGTTATTATTATTACTACTACTACTTTCTGAAACGTTTAGCCAGGATTAAAAAAGAATGAAAATGAGAAGAAAAAATTTGACAATATTGTAAAAGAAGAATCAACCTGATGGAAAATATTGTTGTGATCAATATGTTTAGTTTGTAAGCAGTGGACCCATGTTTCAGCTTCCCACTTACTACATAGTTTCCATACGAGCTGGAAATATGATGCTTATTAGAATGCATGACTGGTTTTTCAATCAAAAGCATAAATTTTGCACATAGGGCCTCTTTGAGAAAGCAAGATATTTTTTTCACTAAAAGCGCTTATTTAAATAGACAAATTTGTTTGGAATAATACACATAAAATAAAAAAGTAGCAAACGTAAAATCTGGCTATTGATAAAAAATGAAATATATTTCTAATATAATCCAAAAGTAGGTTTTAATAGTTTATTTTTTTCACACATCCATATGACTTACACTAATTCATTCTCTTAATAGTAGTAATAGTCTATCGAACTAATAAATGTAAGCTTTTTTAGAAACAGACAAAAATAAAATAAAGACGTAGAATAACATTGTTCTTCTTATCATGTAAAGACTAAGAGTGACCCATATAAGTACATAAAAATTGGTATGAACAATTAAAGTATAGTGATTGGTTAACTCATTTTTTTATTGTTTAAAACATAGAAGACTTGCACAGCTATTTAACCATATAACCAATTGATAAAGGCAATACAAAATATTATTGTTTTAGATTAAAAAAATACAATGAAGTAAAATGAGGTGAACTAATCAGATTTGTAATATCGTGATCAACAACTATGGCACCACCTGTATAATACCTAGGATATAAAAGAGGCAAGTTGTAAATCGTATTTAATTTATTTTATAAAGAGACTTAGGCTTGTTTGGATGGAAAATAAACCTTTCAACTGCATTTATACAATACACATGCATCTTACATTGAAATGATATATAATCCACATGTTAATTTAGGAAGAAAATGATAATCCCTCAAGTCGAAGTAAACAAAAGCCATATATTAATAAATAATGCGTATTCTTTAAAAATGAAAAATTGCTGCAAACACACGCATGTTGATGCCATAAACTAGTGATAGTAACTTCGTAGAAACCTAATGATAAATCGATATAGTTACTTTGGATATACCTAATGATGGTCATAACCAAAAAAATTAAAACAATTTATTGTTAAGATAAAGGTAATAACATTAAATATATTATTTTAACTTATAGCAGATTATCAAAATTTCACTGTAGTACACTTCTTACATCCTAACAAAACTTATAATTTCAATTGAAATGTACCACTAAAATATACACAAAATATTGTAGTAGATGGTATACCAAAAACTAAGTTATTCATTTAATAAATAGTACTTACATTTAGTAGATCCTAAGTCTCAACCATTATGGATTTGTTGTTCGCCTTTTTCTGTAGGCAACCTTTATGCTAGTTGGCTCTTAAAAAATCAAATATCATTGTTAACGTTTAAGCTAATTTCTCATCAAAAATTTTAACTTATTTATTTTGGTTCTTGTATTTACACCTTGAACTATACTTTATTCATTTGGCCTTTATTCCAATTTCTTCAACATTTCGAAAAGAAGTAAATTTTGTTTTGGGTTTTAGTCTAAAAAACTGAAATGTTAATGCATATTGATTTCTAATATTATAAATTACATAGATAATTTATTTGTACCTTCTCTAATATGCTAAAGGAAAAATAGTAATTCAATAAGCCAACTTCAGTTAATAAAACATCAAATTGTATTTTTAAACTACAAATAAATAAAAACTACCAAATTGAAATCTTGGAGGTGGTATAAAATTCATAAATTAATACAACAATAATTTAAGAAGTAAAGGCTATACCTTTAATCTCACAATCAGGAAGACTGCGAGAACAAATCAACCCAAAATTGAAGAAGTAACCATTGATGCCATGAAAAGTCATAGATGTAGGCACTTATACCGATGAAAAACAACTGGTCAAAGAATAAAAAATTGAACTTAAGTAACATGCACAAATTTATTATGGCTTTTAACTGATTCCCAAACTTGAACAATGGATGCCAACATGCTCTATTTTTCTTTCTCAATTTGGATACAGAATTAAGTATTCATAATTCATATAGTGATGATGATTTAAATTTCTCGCAATGCCATCCACAAAAGCAAGTAGCAAGTGATACATGGTAATCGCACCCCATATTGTTAAATTTGTGAAAAATATTATAAACTACCAATACGTCTCTGTAAAATAATGTAAAAATCATTCACCCTGTAACAACCCACTTTTCCGTACATTCTAAGCTGACAATAAACTACACTTGTCAACTCAAATTGAACGAAAAGGTGGATTATTAGGGGTGAAGAAGAAAAGATAGAAGAAAACAGAAACAAAAACATAGAATCTCACAATCGCAGCGGAACAATATATAATAGATACTAACATGTCTTTATACAAAAAGAACTATAACTGTTATTTATACATTACATCGTCAGAGTACAACAATCAATAACTCAATACTGGACAGTTATAATAACTTGTCCTCACTAGTGCTGACTATACAGCCTACAATACAAAGCCAAATATAATCAAGTACGTGTAATACGTCTTCGTCATCCAGCTCGTCTCCTGAGCTCCATAGCATCCTAATCTGAATCTGTAATACTCGGTCTGACCCCAGCATTATAATAAAATAACACCCGAGTCAGTCTGAAAAACCAGCGTGAGAAAACACACTCAATTTGAACTGATTAAAGTTATCAAAATCCTTTGAAAAACAAAGGCATCTCGTAAGACCACGCCACACATAAACACAACGAGTTTTTCCCTTATGATAAGCAAAACATTTTATATCAAAATCATCTGATATTATTACAGTGTCTATAGAAAATAGCTGAAATGCTTGCATCTCACGTTTCAGCATAGTTGGGCATAATCAAAACCGCACGGCGCTTATTGGAGAATGGATTCCATACAATGACTAGGCACTGGGGTACCACCTATCACGATACACAGCTAGAAAAATGTACCGAGGACCTCGCCGGGATCCCCTACAACACAAGACCGGCCCTATCCCTAACCTGGATAGAACCGAATATGTTATCACTCCGGGTGTTACCACCCTTATCGAGAGCTCTTTTTCCATGCACCACTGTATCCATAATTTATAATATATCCGAGGGTAACTAGAAAGGTGATAACATACCCTAATTGGGTATGACCCACTTAGCCTTGCTGCATCTCCCCTGATTTTTAGTCATTCCGGTTGATGAGGCTTGAGGTTACAATTACCTTTTCAAGAACAATTTCACTTAGAATGCTCATCGTCCTCCAATGATGATGTTCTGATAGCATTCGTCCAAACAAGCTGTCTTTGGTCTGAACAAACCGAATCACCGTCTTCACTATCTTCACGATATCCATTCGTAACGCTCAAATCGAATCGAAGTGGTTTTCAGATAATTAAATCTGATCCCGATCTCTTTGAAACGATCAACGAAATTGGCCAATACTTGATAGTTGGTTATTTAACTATCAACGAAATTGGCCAATACTTATATCTATATCAGGATATTTCAAACCATCTCTTATTTCAACACTTAGAAAAATATTTAAAAATATATTTTCTAAAACCCTTAATTCTCAACACTTAGGAAAGTTCCATTTATTTCTCTTTTCTCAAAACCCCTTCACAATTTATATTGTAAATTCCCTAACTCTTTTATAACGAATTCTATAAGTTCCGGGTTCCTTAATTAAATCCTTTATTCAAAAGTAATATACTTATTTCACCGAAATAAGTATATTCATAAACCATTCCCTTCAAAAATATTTGAAAACTTTTTAAAATAGATATGGAAAGCACCATGCGGTATCAACCATGGATTCGCGGCTCAATGATTACATCTCTATCCCAAAGAAATCCAAGCAATCTCTGCCTCCCAATTTCGACATGAAAATATACCATTACTTTCCGAAACCTTTATTTAATAATTTAAATATACTTTTAAACAATTAAAGTAATTACATAACTTTGAACAATAATAAATTCCGATTTATTAATAAAATTCTAATCGATTTACAAGACTTGTTTATAAAACTTACAATTCATTTTGATAATTTAAAAATATTTAAATACTAACCTTCTAAAATATTTTTATGCTAAAACATTTTTAAATTACCTTGTTTAAAAATTAAAAATCCTCTTTTTAAAATAAACTCATCTTCTCGATAATTTTTTTTTTCAATTCCAATATAACCAATCTAATATTTATAAATCTCTCTCGATTTATCACCAATCAATTTACGTCCCCAATTACATAAATCCCTTTTTCGCATTTCCAAAAGAAAAATCTATCATTTCTTTTTAAACTAATTTACCCATCTCATCTTAAATTCTTACCGTGAATTTATATCTTCAATTTATCAAATGATAATCATTTCACTCTATTTATAAACATTGTTTATAAATCCCATAATCTCATTTCCCATTTACAACGGTTTCACATCACTTAAATCCATTTATAAATCGATTTCTAAATTAAATTCTATTTATAAATCAATTTCTTAAATAACCCAACCTATATTCCAAAACCAACCAAATCTCGATTTTACTTCCATTTCGTAATTTAGAAATCTTATTTAAGATCCAGTATAACCAATTTTATATATTTTTTCCCAAATTCCCTTTTATTCTCCAATCTATTTAAAAATCTCGATTTTTAAAACCTTTTATATTTAAAAAAGTATCACTTAAGAATTATATTTAAAATCCTTTATTTACATTATTCCAAAATCTCTATTCACAATATCACAGAATAGTTAAGTACAAATTTAACGTCAAACCGTTTATTTTATCCAAATCAATTTCTTCTAACTAATCCAAACTCTATATAAATATTTCACTTTCAAAATCCCTTTTTAATTTCTTTTCAAATTCAATATATATATATTTATGGTATTGTAAAATACCAAAATCTAGGCCAGTATCACCATAGCATCCAATAAATTCAAATCACACTATAATCTATCACAGATTATTCAAACATATCATATATCACTATATATGAAATTAAATTCAACATTTTTGAGGAATCCAGTTGGATCCCTCAAATCTGTTTCCCTACAACCACAGATGTTAATACAACATATAAATATCAGTCCCGCTTCGAGGTGGGATATTGCGGTATATAGGGTCATCTGCTGTTATGCGGGGCACATAGGGTCTCATCCGCTAAAAATATGCGGGAATATCAATCCAACTACTAATATATATACTACTATATATATTATAACAACCAACTGATAATAATAATTATCAAATCGTCCAATCAATCAATAATTAATTTTTAACTATTTAAAATAAACTAATTATCCAAGATTAGTGAGCTTTTACTCACTTTGATTTTCAGTTGTCGCCGAGACGTTCCGTTTTGGGATTAAAACCGAACGACGCCCGATTTCAGCCCAATTTTTGACTATCTCCAAATCCGTTCAATCTAGTTTCATTGCGAAGCTCTCGTCACCACGATCGTAATGCAAAATGTTTCATCCAATTTCGACCTCGCATGCAGGAGTTATAAAAATTTTAAGTTTACAAGAATTTTAAATATAAAATTACAACTCTTTTTTTTATATAAAAGAAGCCCATACCCCTACGTTCAAAACCCAGCCCATCACTGTGCCATCTTCCTTCTTCCCCAATGCATAACCCTATACATGAAAACAAACCCAACACGCATGCACGGCTACCCATGACAGCACGAACCACCACGCCATTCGACAATCTGACAACACCAATGAACTCCTCTTCGATCGAGCTCCGCAACGCATAACATGATGTCGCCTCCGCCACCCCCTATAAAAATGCGACTCCAGGCTTCTTCATGCTACAATACTTTCATGCGGCCCCCAATACGGCACCGCACATCACCAAAAACTTCCTTGAGCTGCTCCTCACCTTGCCGAGTTCAAATCCAAGCCCCATAGATCGAATCGAGCAATAAATCGCATAGGAACTCGAACCTTAGTTCTCCACTCGCCAGGACACTCACAAACGACCACTCCAAATCAAAGCCATACCCCACAAATGTTATATCAGATTGAAGATGATGGAGAAATAAGATTTTTAAAGCAATCCTCGAATTTTTTAAACAAGTATAAATGGAGAATTAAAATTTTCAAAGTTTTGCTCTTTTCTTTTTTACTGTAATGGTTGCGTGCATTTAAAAAGAAGGGAGGGAATTGTATTTTATACGGCAAGGTAGGTTCACATCATAGGGTGGCTTGGAATTGAAAGAAAAGAAGTGATGTGAAAGTTTGACTATTTAATATATAATTTAATTTCAAATCATCTCGATTACATAACTTAAAATTTCGAACCCCTAACGAGGCATGCTGCTAGGCATTCGTAATGTTATATCCCTATTTTGAATGCAATGGAAAAGGTTTCAAGTCCTAATTCGATTGTATGGAGAAGATAGCCTTTTGAACCCAATTATTATATTGAATTTTCAATATAAATTTCAACGCGTTTATATTCCGTACTACCAAATGATAATTCTAAACGCTATGAAACTTGAAATTCGATAAAAATACACTATTAAAGATCTAATGGAACTAGTTTCGTCGAAATCCGAGACTATGCCCCGAAAGGCTATTTTTACTCATCAATTTATACAAGTTATTTTTAAAATTGAGCAAATCACTTACAAATCCAATTTAAAATCTTATTTACCTTCATTTTTGTAAATAGAAATTTAACAAGCTTTGAAATTATTTTTAACAAGCTTAAAAGCCGAAGGTTCGGTTATTTAAGGAAATTTCAATTATTAAATTATCCAATAAATCATTATATTTGAAATTCAAGTTAAAAATTTAACATTTGAATATTCAAAATTAATTAAATATTACAATTTCAAATACCCAAAATTCTGGGTCATTACACACCCCAACTCCTTCATTTTCCAAAACATGCCAAATGCTAAATTTTATCTTCTATATAGTCATATATAAGTGATAAGTATTCAAGAAAATGAATGATATATATATATATATATATATGTGTGTGTGTGTGTGTGTGTGTGTGATATTTAATTTCTATTTCACTTTTACTTTAAAAATTATTTCTACAAACTATATTTACGTTCGTAGCAAAAATTACCATTCTCTATAGTCTGTTGAACCAAAAATATTACAATATCCCATGGTGATTTGAATACAGGAACCCGACTGTAGACGATGTGATGAAATACTAATTTGGTGCATGGGGTATAACTATTTGCGTCTAGTTACGAATATTGTGGTGTTTGTAAGTAACCCACAATAATTTAGAAACATGAATTTGATTAGTAAAAGGCTATAACTATGTTTCATTATGAGGTAAATCCATAATAGTAACATATACTTTTCATTGATATTTTTTCCCTCGGGAAATGTGTTAAACAAATACAACTTATGTGGGATATATAGCTTTTTAAAGAAGACAAAATATAAAGATATATGTTAAATTCACTCATCAGCCTAAAGCCATGGAAGATTGTACCAACTTTTTATAGTAAGATGTATTGATTTAAAAATGCAACTTATTTATGATATTTAATGTTTGCTTGATATATTTCAATTTGAAGTTTTTCTATTGAAAATTGAAAAAAATATATTTAAAAATAGAATCTAGTGAATTGAAATGGAAATCCAAAAATTATAAAAGTAAAATAACAAATAGGTATATACCAAGATTTGATGAAGATTTTCAATAAGGTTTTGAAATATGTTACCAGTATTAAAAGAACTTATCAAGAGGTAAACTATATTTTAGTAAAAGACAAAGCACGACGGTAGATAAGAATCAACAAAGTTTTTTTTTGAAACTTGTTAAATGAAAATTAGGGCCCAAGCCAAAGAGAATTCGGGTGTAACTCGATTTATACACTTCATACACAACCCTTTCCTACCTAGGGTTACAACACGCCTCCACTTTCATACATCTCAACCCTAAACCATTGAAAAAACACGAAAATGGTGGAACAATCTTCTACCATCAAATCTGCAACTCAACTCTCCAAATTAACCGCGACGACCCACATTTCGGAAGGTTTAAATCGACAATAATCCACACATGTCCAAAACATAGATAATCAATGGGGTTAATTAAGAAAAATAAGAAAGGAAGAAGAAAACAACAAAGAATCTCACAGCGGAATGACAAAATATAATAATCAAATAAATAGTTCATGAAGCTATTTACTATACATTTGATTAGAATTTATACAACATTTATCAGAGTTATATATACAACAGAGACAAAATATGATGCATGTTATCCCGCCTTTTGGCAAGGCCGTGATACCAAAGATTTGGCTGGAAACCAAAGACAATTCGACTCGGAGATCGGTTATATACAGGTTCACTATGGATACTGGCGAATTTTGTCCGAGTCCAGATCGAGCTATTATTGACATGATACGACAAGCAAAGCTATGAAGGCCAATGTTCCAAATTTCAAGTCAATTGGAGTTCGTATGCTCAAGATATGGATCGATCAAAATCAATGAAGGAGGTGTCAGTTCGTATCCATCAAGTGCCACTCCTCTTCGTATCCATCAAACACCTTCCCTTCATATCCATCAACAAATGTCCATTTCGTATCGGTCTCCCTCCATCCATCTCGTATCGATTTCCCACCATCGATACGAAGAGAAACAACCACCGATCGATACGAAGAAAGCAACATGAAGCATCGATACGAAGGCGGCCTCCAACCATCGATACGAAGTAGCATGCAAGCATCGATATGAACAGAGCCACGCATGATCTATACGAAGGGATCGATACGCATAGTTCAGCCTATTACAAAATCAATCTTGGATCGATCATAACTCAAAATCTACAAGTCCAAATGCCACTAAATTTTCACAGGAGCTTGTGTATCACCTCAAGATTGTCCATGATCGATCTCGGCCCAAATGGATGTGTTTTGGATCGATATGAATTGCGTATGTATCGATCATGGATCGATTTCAAATGGTCAGGGATCGATCACGTGTGCCCACCCACATGAGAGAAGGAGTCTTCCGAGATTTGATCTTGATATTTTTAGCCTACACCTATAAATAGCAGCCATATGCCTCTGGAAAAAGGGACGTTTGGACTCTTCTACACCGATACTCCGCCGAAATCTCTATTGTACTTGAGTGTACTGTTGTAATCAGTTGTAACCAGCGAGAATCATCAATAAAACATCAAACTTTCTATAGTGGATGTAGGCTACAATGCCGAACCACTTTAAATCTCCATGTTCTTATACTTCTAATTGTCTATTTTTGGTGTGTTTGTTAGATTAACCTCATTTTTCATTTATATTCTTCACTTTGATCTCTTTAAACACGCCCGAAGAATGTTGTGCCCAATTTTGATACAAACACTTTGGTGCTTTCACTGAGAAAACCCTGCTTTTCTCCTGCTCTGTGGATCTACTACCATCGTTGGATTGCGAAAATCTAAGGAGAAGATCCTGATTTGTCGTCCAATGGTTCCTTCTATTCTATTCAGATTGCTCCAGATCTAAGAGGAACTACAATCAGCATGATTGCCGTATCCATATTTTCGTATTCAGAAAATATGATGATTTTCATATCCATGGAAATATCATGATTTCCGTATCCATAACTTCGTATCGATCCAGCTGTGTGCATTTCGTATCGATCCTCAGATACCACTTCATGTCGATCAAGCCGTGTGCATTTCGTATCGATCCTCAGATACCACTTCATGTCGATCAAGCCGTGTGCATTTCGTATCGATCCTCAGATACCACTTCGTATCGATCTAGCCATGTGCATATCGTATCGATCCTCAGATACCACTTCGTATCGATCAAGCCGTGTGCGTTTCATATCGATCCTCAGATACCACTTCGTATCGATCCGGCCGTGTGCATTTCGTATCAATCCTCAGATACCACTTCGTATCGATCCAGCCATGTGCATTTCGTATCGATCGTCAGATACCACTTCGTATCGATCCAGCTATGCACCTTTCGTATCGATCCAATTGTCCACTTTTCGGATCGTTCAATTTCACCAATATTTGTATCATTCAAACATCCAACTTCAAGCACTAATAACGATACGAAATTTCAAAAAAAAAATCGGGTACGATCCAACTTAATGAAGGAACATTCCATCCATTCTCCTGATCGTTCCATGATGGAACGAGACATAGGGGATTAAAATAGCAGATGCTGAATGCAATCAAGGAATGGGCAAGGAACTACTACTCAAACGGTGCTCCCAGAGGCTGGAGAACCAAGCTAATACGTCAAGAACTAGAGTTGGTTAATATATCGTGCTTCCAAGGTGGGTTGCAACTTCCCCCAATTAACCAGCTTTCAAATTCATTAACTGACAACTATGGTACGATGGCTAATGTGATAACTGCCCATCTACTCTACTAACTCAAAGCATAGCTAGTCACCACAGAACCATCTTCGAATGCCCGCATCTTGATCATGCCATCTCCATATGACTAGAAGCATGGCATACAGCCTCTAGAGGACTTCTTACTACCCTATATGGATCTCCTGCCTGGATGAGAGTTTGGGACAATCACCAATCTATTAGACCATCTTAGTTAACTCACCATCCAATCAGCACTGCCAACCACTCAAACGTGGGACAATCATGCATACATCATTCACCAGTATTACAAGACCCCATAGCCATAAAATGGACCTGATAATGTTGATTGGAGTATCTTTCCCAGTCGATACCTATTCATTGAAACCATCCTATATATAGAATTTCCAGTAAAAATTCAACAGGCTGACTATGTCAGTGTACTATGGAAATACAACCCCCGACACTACTTCATGAAGTGAGAATTGGGCATGGATTCTACCAAGAGTGATGACTGCCATCAAATGCAGATGTCTTCCCCCATTCCTTAAAGAAGACTGTCAATCGTGGTTAGATACCAATCCTACTTCTCATATTGCTGAAGGGAATAAAGAAGCTGGAAGCCACCGAATTGATCAAAATCCACAGCCCGTTGCTGCCAACACTCATAAATGAATTTATCACAAGAGCTTATTTCTAGACTTTGATAAGAGAACTGGTGGATAGCCGCCAATGACTATACCAACATATCCAGGCCAATATTGAGTTATTGAACCAGATGAAGGATCAACATGGCGAGATAAGGAGGGAACCTACTCCATACTCTTGATTGGAAAACTCCTCTTCTTTAGATAGCTACCGTGGACGCTAGCGCCATAAGGCTGCTCCGAAAAGGATAGCTCTAACAATATGTGCAAGCCCCATGAAACGAAGGGCAGGGAACCCCCGACCCCTATCAATTAGGAACTTTTATTAAATTGAACCACTTGCATTAGGCTTCCAACTGAGAAGGGCTGGACCGAAGTGCAATGGCGAGCATACGACGCTGCTTCACTTATCAATGAGATTTAATCCGATCTCTTTTAAATTATTTCTATTTCAATTTCATTTATGTTGCGAAATATGACCGACTTAAATTAAACTACTTGCAAATGGTGCAGGTAATCGAGTACTCAAGGTTGGGTGCCAAACAACCTCTGCAGGCTATGATCAAGTCATTAAGGTATCATCATGACGAGAATGATTCAACCACGCATTGGCTACTATATGCCCCTGACTTAGGAGCAAGGCATCAAAGTGGAAGAGATCGACAAGGTCGGGACTCCAGTACAAAGTGGATGCAACCGACCATCCACTCATCCGCCTATGCAATTTAATTAGAGATCTGAGAAAGACTTGGAGTGATATGTCCTAACAATGCACTCTCCATCTCGTACTTGAAGCTTGCCAAAATACTTATGCTTCTTTTGATGCCCAGTAAAATTGGAATCACACCAAGGGTGGACGTGACGTGATGGTCCATGCATCCAATCCTACATTAGACACTTGGGGTTATTTGAGAACGCATGTTTAATGTGGATATGATTTGACCATTCACTTTCTAGCTTGCATCTGTAATTCGGCAAAACAATCATGCCTTAAACCGACTTCGTTAGGACCCAAGCCTCAATTTAAAGTCATCAACGACTGACTGCCTACTCGCTAACCATCATGAGCCATAATTTCAACCCTCTTCCTTAACTCGTCCGAAAGAGCGCAAAGCATAAAGTGGACATGACTCGACCGTCTGCTCTCCAAATCTTGCTCTTTACTTAAGGGAAAATACATAACTCAAAGTGGATGTAGTTCGATCATCCTCTCCTCTGCTCAAGCTCAAAGCTTGCCAGAACACTAATCTTACTCCTTAGGCTTGGCCGAAGCGGAATCCAAATGAACATGGATGCGATTCGACCATCCATCAACTAAATCTCATCCTTCATTGAGGGTGGATAAGTGGAAAGTGATCGAGATCCGACCGATCACTCGCTAAGTGAAACCCAAGCTCGTGGGCTGACACACTTAAATAAAAAAAAAGATTGAAACACGACAATCCTCTAACAAACTCCGGTTCCCAGAATGCGAGCTGGAGTACAAATTCCAAATCCAAGCTCGAGGAGGATGGACCCGTCCGTCTACGACTTCGCTTGCCAAATCAAGGTGGATGTGATCCGACCATCCACAACCTTGATCGACCTCTTGTTCCCAGAGTGTGAATGAGATCCAAATGCCTAAACAGATGTGACTAACCATCTGTCGGCCAACTCCAGATTCCTAGAGTGCGAATTGGACTATAAACATAATCGGGTGTGACCGACCACCCGCCGACTTACTTTGGTCCCAAGAACACGGACTGGAGCATAAATGCTAAATAGGTGTGACTCACCACCCATCAACCAACTCCAGATTCACAATGTGCGAACTGGAGTTTAAACATCAAATAACTCTGGTCCCGAGAGTGCGGGTCGGAGTATAAATGCCAAATGGGTGCGACTGACTACCCATCATCCAACTCTAGATTCTTGGAGTGCGAACTAGAGTATAAACATTAAAACGGGTGTGACCGACCACCCGTAAAACAACTTAAGTCCCCGAAGTGCGGACATAATCCTAAAATGCTAAATGGGTGTGACTGGTCACCCATCCACTAACTCTGGCCCCGAGGGCGTGGACTGGAGTATAAATACCAAATGGGTTTGACTGACCACCCATCAACCAACTCCAGTCCTCAGAGCATAGATTGAAATATAAATACCAGAAGGGATGCGATTCTACCATCCATCTATCGACTCTAATTCCTCAGCAAGTTATGTAGTATAAAAAGTGGATGTGGTTCGACAGTTTGCTTTCCAACTCTTCCCCTGACTGGGGGGCACACTTATCACACAAAATCGGATGCGATCCGACCATCCAGCACTAAGCGGGCATGACACGACTGTCTGTGCATCAACTCTTGTCCTAGGAACGGGACCCATAACATAAGTTTATAGGGATGCACTCCAACCCTATGCCTGGCTGGACGTCTTGTTCTGAATGGATATGACTACCCATCCAACTGCAAACGAATGTGAAATGACCGTTCATCCACTAACTCTTGCCTATGATCCGATAGGTTATGCGTGTAATGTGGACGGATGTGACCCAACCACCCGCCAATCAATTCTTTCCTACAATTCAGTAGGAGAAACATCAAATTAAAGTTGTTGTGATGTGACCGATCACACTTCGACTTTTGCCCTTGACTAGGGGCAGAGGAATCGGCCAAGGAAAATACGGTCTAACCAGTTTCTACATAAGCTCTTAGTCCCAAGAGTGTGGACAAGAGTATAAACATCAAATAGGTGTGATTAATGACCCTTCAACTGACTCCGATCCCCAGAGTGCAACTACGAACATAAACAACCGAATGAATGTGATTCAACCATTCATTCACCAACTTTGACCTAAGCTCGACAGGAGGAGTATAAACTCACTATAGATGCAATTAGACCGTCCACAAACTAACTCTGCTAACCCAAGACTGGGGGCAAAAGTACAAGTCACTGAAAGAAGAGAAAGGTGACTCGCTACATCTCCAGCTTAGCGTCCTTTACAACTTAAGGCAACGACTACAAGGAGGCCTTAATGCCAATCAATCAGAATGACGTCCGAAGTTATGGGCGACCTATTATATCGTAACGCCGGATCGACGAGCAATATTGATCTGGACCTTTCATACCAAACCTTCGATCGACATGCAATGTGATCCAAGCTTATTATATTGTGCCGCTGAATCGACGGTCAATATCAATCCTCATCGACTACAATTCAATGTGACCCGAACGTCCATCGAATACCTTTGACCACCAGAGCATAGATAGAAGAATAAACCACGAATGAATGTGACTTGACCATTTAACCTCCATCACCTTCCTTTGATCTGTCAGGAAGAGTATGAGACCAGATGAGCATGACCTGACTGCATTTGAGCTGACTTTATCCCTTGATCTGGCGAGAGAACGTAAATCGAAATGGACATGGTTAATCGCCCAACTCCAAATGAACGCAATGCGACCATTCATTCGTTGACTCTTACCATGATCCGACTAAAAGAGAAATTCAAAATAGGTGCAACCTAAACGTCTGGACATCGATTATTGCACTGGATTTGACAAAGGAAGCATCAATCCTGCATTAGATCTGACTGGATGATTCATTCTTAAGTTTCTACCCATAGTATGGCGACATAAGCAGCGAAGTGAATGTGATTGACCTTCCAGAACTTAGCTCATGTTCAAATGTCTGCGAAACAACGAAGTATTCCGCCTAGAGGAAAGAACTGGAACATAATGCGGGATAAGCATGACTCAGCCTTCCATTGGTTAACTCAATCCCATGGTTCAACGGGATAGAATATGAAATTGAAGCAGACATTATCTACCTTTCCACTTATTTAGATGTTCCCCAAACTTGGGGGAATGCACGAGAAATAAGATGAATGTGGTTTGATCGTCATCAAACAACTCTGGCTCTTACAGCTTGGACTACAGCATAAAAACAGCAAGGGCTAGACTCGACCATTCACACAATACATCCATCAACCTAAGACAGGGGGCACGAGTGTGATCATCCAAGAGCTGGATACGACTACTTGATCCTATGACTCATGCCTGATATTTATAACAACTAGAGGTTACGGCCGAAATAATGCTTGGAGATAGAATCATCGGATCGATGCCTGGACTTATGGGCAACTGATCGTCATTCCGACCCTTACAACGAGTAATGGATCGCGAGTACACTGAATGGAAAGCGCATCACTCGAAAACACAAGTAGATTCAAACTCATAGCTGGAGCTAACTATGTAGCAGCATGCAATACAAGGCTAAACTCTACTAAGCCTTTGACTCAACGCGCCTGTAAGGCTGATCATTAACCATTACAAATAAGCACATGAAGTGCCTACAACCCATCACGAGTACTAAAGATTAGATCACAACTCACCACAATGATGATGAAAGAGTTAACTGCTTTGCTCCAGTTAAATTTGATGTGTCCGCTTAGACTCATTCTCATGTATATATGTGGACTCTCGCCAGCTATTAAGAACCCTGCATTAAATGTCGACCCGAGGCTTGTCTCAGTGAATAAAAACGATACGACGTGGATACAGAGAGATCTGCTGCACTTAAAGAGGAGGAAAATCTACTCAAAACCGAAATGGGTTTATCCACGATGCCCTCTACCCAAAAAGAGTATCTAATCCTTTATTTATGAGAGAAATAAATGGAGAGTGGCGGACGTACGCCGACTACTCAGATTTGCACGAGGCATGACAAAGCACAGCCTTCCACTTCCAAGGATCAACCAACTGGTAGACTCGACCATCAGACATGAATTACTCACTTTCATGGACGCAAACTCCAGATACAATCAGATATTGAAGCATGTCCTAGACTAGGAATACAATAGTTTCGTTACTTACCTGGGCCTATAATGCTATGTTGCAATCTCTAAATTCAAACTTAAGACACTGGTGCTACCTACCAAAGGACGGTTAACAGATCATTCAAAAATCAGATCGGCCGATCGATGAAAGTATATATGGTTAATATGCTCGTGAGATCACGACTATCAAACAACCACATCGATGACTTAGCAGAGATATTTAGTGCTATCCAAAAAATGCAGAATGAAACTCGATCCTTTGCGATGCTCTTTCAGCGTTGCATCAGAAAAATTCTTGGGTTTCATCATCAATTTCTCGTGGAATTGAGGCTAATTTCCAAAAAATTCCGACAATTAGAGACATCTATGCACCAAGGACAACCAAGCAGGTACAAAACCTAAGTCGAAAGATTACCATCCTAAGATGATTCCACTCTAGGGCCATCTACAAGTGTATTATCTTCTTCAACCTGACCAATAGAGAAAAGGAGAACTTTTTAGTGGACTAACAACTGTGTTGATGCAATTCCAGCTCTGATAGATCGCTCAGAGAGACCTCTCATTTTACCCAAGTCATTGGATCGCAAAGATCTATACATCAATTGGGTCGTGTCAACACTTGCCATAAGCATCGCAATGTTATGTGAAGAGAAACGAATCCAAAGACTAGTATATGATGAAGGCTAGCTATTGACAAGCTCACCCCGCTAACGTCTATATCGACCAGCTGTTATGATAGGTCCAATAGCAACCTTAGATGTCTGAAAAGTTACTCAAATGAAGTATCGAGCTAAGCCATTTTGATATCACTTATCTTCCTTGAAGAGCTATCCATGGTCAAACATTAGCATACTTCATATTTGAATTCACTACATCAGACAATTATCCGAAGAACAGTGGAGAACCGTCCAATCGATGGAGAACGTACACAGATGGAACTTCCAATAATCGGCTTTCCAGCGTCGAAGTTGCGCTAATGACTCCTGAGGAACGATCGATCTGCTATGCCCTGAAACTCAACTTCCCTGCAACAAATAACGAAGCTAAGTATGAAGCCTTGGTCGCCACGCTCAAACTTGCAAGAAAACTAGAAGTGGAAACTTTACATATCTTATGTGACTACTGGTTAGTAGTATGCCAAGTTAGGGAAGATTATCTGACTAGGGGCAATGTCTTACTCCTTATCTTAGCTGGGTCCAAGAGCTACTAGTCGACTTCGAGTATTACACCATTACACACATCCTTGGAGAACAAAATGAAAAAGCCGAGTCACTAGCCAAGCTAGCCAGTTCTGGGGATGCACGACAAACAAACTTTGTCCTAGTTGAAATACTTATTATTCCAAGCATTGACAGATGAAGATTGACTGGATCTTAGAGACGGAGCCAAAAAAGGAGTCATGGATGACTCCTATCAAAGATTATCTACAACAAGGAATCATTCTTGAATAGAGGAATGAGAAATGGCATATCCTCAGCGAAGCTCTCCCATGAGTTAACCCTTGTAAATTTCATATCCATCAATACGAAGCACACCTTATGTAAGTCCATCTCGTATCGATAACCATCGATACGAAGTCTACCTTAATGCATGCCAGATCGATCCAGGAGAGGATCGATACGAAGAAAGGGATCAAAACAACCATCGATCATTGTCGCTACTCAGGTTTTACATCGATCCAGGAGAGGATCGATACGAAACTCAATCCAAACAAGAACAAAGGAACTTGACAATGACCCGCGAACGTGCAAACATGAACATGAGTCACGTTAACATACGTGCATGTAGACAAACTAACATTCGATTTTCGAAGTTATGAATGCTTACATGGTGACAACCAGAACGACGAACATCAAATCGCTAGCACTCAACCTTCAGTTACAATAAAACACTGCATGATCATCGACATTCTACAATTCAACATTTATATATTACTGGAAATCAATCAAAGGTTACATCTCTTGATGAAAGAACGACAACTGTTCAGCAAATCAGATAGAACCATTTCAAAATAAAGAAAACAGCTTTTCAAAGCACGTCATGTTCGCACAAGACATACTTTGGGGGGCAAATGTTATCCCGCCTTTTGGCAAGGCCATGATACTAAAGATTTGGCTGGAAACCAAAGACAATTCGACTCGGAGATCAGTTCTACACAGGTTCACTATGGATACTGGCGAATTTTGTTCGAGTCCAGATCGAGCTACAATTGACATGATACGACAAGCAAAGCTATGAAGGTCAATGTTCTAAATTTCAGGTCAATCGAAGTTCGTATGCACAAGATATGGATCGATCAAAATCAATGAAGGAGGTGTCAGTTCGTATCCATCAAGTGCCACTCCTCTTCGTATCCATCAAACACCTTCCCTTCATATCCATCAACAAATGTCCATTTCGTATCGGTCTCCCTCCATCCATCTCGTATCGATTTCCCACCATCGATACGAAGAGAAACAACCACCGATCGATACGAAGAAAGCAACATTAAGCATCGATACGAAGGCGGCCTCCAACCATCGATACGAAGTAGCATGCAAGCATCGATACGAACAGAGCCACACATGATCTATACGAAGGGATCGATATGCACTGTTCAGCCTATTGCAAAATCAATCTTGGATTGATCATAACTCAAAATCTACAAGTGTAACAACCCGAATTCCCGTGGTCCAGATTTTTCGCAAAAATGCTAAAAACCAAGCCCACTGAAGCCCGAGTTGGGTATTTGGTATCCTGCAAATAGGCAAAGACAAATATATCAGAGCTCAATAATTTATCTCACAACAAGATTGACTAAAATATAATAGTAAGTAAATACTCACCAATATAATAACACTCTCTAAACAAGTGTCTTACAGTTGGGAAGTCTCTGCCATCTACTTAACTTGTAGGGTGTTATGAGGAGGGGGTCAGAGCTAAAGTTCCGGTGAATGGATAAATTATACACTTTTAAGCTTAATTCTACATATACCGTTTTATTTCCATTTACAGTTATATTAGGTTTATTAGGTTTATAATACTCTCGCCTCTGTTTGTGAACCGTGCTCATCTACTCCATAATATATTGAAACCTAATAACTAATGTATACATATATGTAGCTATATGCCCAATGACCATATTAGTCCTAGGTACCACCCATGGTACCTTCCATATCCTCCTCGAAAAGGGCTCCATCGTCTTGCTCCGTAGCTATATCTGTAAAGGACTACTTTGTAAGGCCTACAATACATATACTCCATCGTCTTGCTCCGTGAGCGTTCCGTAGCTACATCTGTAAAGGACTGCTTCATAAGGCCTACAATACAGATGCTCCACTACTTACTATGAAAATGCAAATCGCGTCCGCACTTGTCTATGCCAGTGCTTGGACATCCACAATGTACCACCCAGTGCGTACATTGAGGACTACGTAATCGTTCTGTCTACTATCTAAATCCTGCCAACAACGTCTACCTTGTACGGAATTCAGTCGGGGATTTTCTATATCTGTAAAGGACTGCTTCGTTAGGCCTACAATACAGATATTCTAGTTGGTCTAACTCTTTTCTCGTCGTGGCTATGGCCCCACGCAGCCACCCCTCAACTAAATCGAAAGACCCCTGAAGAGTTAAGTGGTCGTGCCCTACTACAAACAATCTAACATCCAATTGGCGGTGCCCCCCATCCAATGTCTCGATAGTGAAAGAATCATTGGCCTGTTGGTTTAACTCTAGTCTTTCCCAAAATCGCACTTGGTCTTGATCCTGACCGATATCCGCATGCGACTATCCTTAAACTTACTTGCAAGTACTGGACATACGAATACCCTACTCCGAACACCAAGCCCTTCTGACTGCCTACAAAGGCCGCTTCGTTAGGCCTACAATGCAAATGCAGTCAAGGCATACTCTCTTGATGAAACACCTACAGACCTACCTCCGGGGTGCAGCTTCGTTAGGCCTATCCAGAGGTCTATCCTAGAGTATCCTCACGTCCCGTTGAAGTCTCGTACTTCCTTGAAGCCCAAAAATACTAAGTTGGACGTGCTTCTCCATTTCTGAAATCCATGATGAACTGCTTCGTTAGGCGCTTCATCCTTTGGGCTTCTCCAAACGCATCTCAATTCTTTTATTAGACCCTAAATATAATTTTTAATTTGCATTTAGTTTACTTTTCTTATTCTGTTGGCTACTTATTTACCCTAATTAGCATATTCTTGCCCTCGTCTCGCTTCTGGCTATTGTGAGACCACCATTGATCTAATAGGGAGTGCTATTGGTATTGCCACTTCTTGCTTATTAACTTAATTTATGTCTTAAGTTTATTAAATAAGCGTATTTTGTTCTATTTGCTTATTAATTTAATAGAAATCTAAAATAAGCTTTTACTATTTATCTTTGCTATCATTGCTTATTTATTCTAAGTTCCCAAATATGCCTTTCTATTCTTTTACTTAATCATAACTTATGTTATAATTATACTTGTAATTGTTACTATCATTTCTTTTAAAATCTGTATATAATTACAAGTGTTTCTTTTTTGTTCTGGTCTGTCTTCTTTTATTATGATATAGAATTATTTTTAATTCTCTTTTATTATATAATTAACTTATCATAATAACTGTCTTTTTATATAGTCTACGCGGTAAATGCAGACCTAGGTTCGTTTATTGTTCACAGCCTTAATTTCTTATCTAATAATTTGATTCATTTCATACTCTACTTTATTTTCTTTTATTCTAGGAAGTAATTCTATTTTTTTTGGTTGGTTGTGAAAGCTATACTAAAATCTATTTCCATAATTTAATACTAAATAATACTATAAAAAATAATTCGTAACTGCAAGATATTTCTTTTATTATTTTGGGCTAGTGTAAAATATAGTGGTCCCTCTATTTTACACTAGTTCCATTTTTCTTTCTTTTTATTCTTGCAGTTACGTTTATCGTTATCTTTTAATTATTAAATTATAGAAATGTATTCTAGTTTGTAAACCAACCAATAATCGATGATAACTAAATATTATCATCTCCTAACAAACAATATTCATTAATAATCATTTTATATATATACAAAATATAATTTAGGTAAAATTTTCATTTACCCGATTTTAAAACAATATTATGTCGACATGACTCGTTTAAATGTTTAGAAATCCCAATCGATAACATGGCGTCCCACGCACCGACTAAAATTTATAACAACTCAACAAAAAAGTAAACACAATATAAAATATTTTATAATACTAACAAGTACGCGCTCTCATATACATACGCTCAAATAAGCTCATTTTAGGGTATTACTACCATATCTCTAATGAGTCAAACCCCACAAAGCTAAGGTTTTCGCTAAACCAAAGCTCTAATACCAACTATGGCGACCCACATTTCGGAAGGTTTAAATCGACAATAATCCACACATGTCCAACTTAAACAATCTGAAACATAGATAATCAATGGGGTTAATTAAGAAAAATAAGAAAGGAAGAAGAAAACAACACAGAATCTCACAACGGAATGACAAAATATAATAATCAAATAAACAGTTCATGAAGTTGTTTACTATACATTTGATTAGAATTTATACAACATTTATCAGAGTTATATATACAACAGAAACAAAATATGATATAGTAGAACAACATGATGCTGGGAATAATATTAGTAATAATAATATACCAAATCTTCGTCTTCGTCCTCTAGAGAATAATCTTTAATGCGCTGAAAAACTCAGGACTGACCCGAGCGTAATGAAAAACAAAACACTCAAGTTAGGACTAAAATATCCTTATGTGAGTCAAATCGATATCAATAACATGAGTGTGATAGCGTTAGAGATGTTTACGGGATTTCACATCTCCTATCCAGTGTATAGTGTGCATGCAATAACTCAAGAGATGTCATGGGATTTTCCATCTCTCAAGGACCCGTCAAATTATTTATATATAGTAGAATACGCTATATATATAATGTCTAGTCAGTAAAATAAATATTTTTCTTAGCATTAAGGCTTTACATTTATCCCCCTTAATGCGTTTTTAAGCATTGTCGTACAGTTTGCATATAACGCCCCAGTAGCACATCAAGGAATAGGGATGCACAGTGATACGACAACATTAAACCAAAATCGTAGTGGTCTCATATAGGGATAAAAGTATGACAAGGAATGTGAGACAATGCTCAAGGTAGGATACTACCAGTTCGGGTCGTAGGGCTGGTGGTAACGCATAGTAGCCACGACCGCTGTAACGACCCGGATTTTCTGTCGTTGATTTTGAACATTTAATTTATTTTAAATGTTGAATTTGAAATGTAAATGGAATTTTAATATGAAGTTATCAATCAAATAAGTGGAATAAAACTTAAGTTCCAAATATAGCGAATTATTTGATAAATTAAATTGTTGAATTTAAAATTTAAAATCATTTAAATAACTAAATTGGAGTTGAATATGAATCGAAAACGATCTCTAAATTGATATAAATTCTATTTGAATTATAATTAAGTTAATAAGTTTTTAAAACTGGAATTTCAAGTGATGCCATCAATTTTTGAAATCATCGATTTTATTGACGCGTTAAAATAGCGATCCTGGGCATAGTCTTGGAATTCAACGAAACCCGTTCCATTGGATCCGTAATAGTGTACTATTATTGGATTCCAAATTTTGTAGCGTTTGGAGTTACTGTTTGGTCGTACGATCTGAAATTTAATTGAGTTTAACTTAAATAGTTGATTTAAAAAGCTATCTTCCACATACGATCGAATTAGGACTCGAAGCTTGTTCCATTGTGTTCGGAATAGCGGTATAACGTTAGGAACGCCAGGTGGCACGCCTCAATAGGGATCCGGGATTTCGAGATATTTTGAATATATATATATATATATATATAATCTAATCAAAAGTCAAATTCTCAGCCGACCTACCCTACCGACCTACTCGAACCCGAGCCACCCTATAGATCTGCACGCACCGCCCCTCTTCTTTTTAAATCCGCGTTATCCCCTTTCTTTCTTTTCAGATTGAAGCTCGAAAATGAAATAAAAAAATATAAAATCGAAATCGATCCAAACGAATAAAAAAAGAAAGAAATGAAGGTCGGGATCGATGGAGGGAGCCGCGATGGGCGCGTGGTACCTGGAAGTGATCGATGGCAGTAGAGTTTCGGTGATGGCGCGCGTGCAGGCGTGAAGGCGATGGCATACTCGAATTGATGGTAGGGGCGAGTTCGACGAGGAGGTTGGTTGTTGATATCATTAGCTGTGTGGGGAGAGCGATCAGCTACGTGGCGCGCAGTCACGATGTTAAGGAGTGCCTCGGGTTCGATGTTTTGTGGTGGGGAGGCAGAGAAGGTACGATGATGGTGGGGTTGTTCCAGGAACGGGCGGCTGCTGGCTTTTGGATGAGGCAGTGGAAGTTCTTAGTTTTGTTTGGTCGATTGTGTAATTTTGGATGTTGGAGTTAGCTGGTTGCGTAGTCGAGGTGGAAGTGTAGGAGGTGCGGCTCTTGAGAGGGCGTGCGGCGATGATGGTGCGATCTGGAAATATTTGTACGCGACGAGGAAGATGCTTAAAATGTTAATAAAGGTAATTTTATTTAAAAACAAATTTCAGATTTAAGTTAATTATAAATTAAATTATTTCGAATTTTATTAATCCATATAAAATTGCATTACGAGGTCCAAAAATCATGAAACAAGTCGAGTGTGGCTCGTAGCTGTGAAGTCTACACGATAGGATTGGTTTGGAGATTTTTGAAGTCAGCTAGGATTTTAAATTAAATTGGAACAGATTTGCAAATAAAAATCAAGGTGATTAAATCTCACTTAATTTGGTTGACTGGATTTAATTTATAATAATTAAAATTAATTATTGGATGATTGGTTGGATTGATATATTATTATTAGTTGAATGTTATATTATATATATAGTAGTATATATATTAGTAGTTGATAAATTTCCCGCTTATTGGAGCGGATGACAACCTATGCGCCCCACATAATAGCGAATGACCCTATAATACCGCAATATCCCGCCTCGAAGTGGGATTGGTATTTTATGTTGTATAACATCTGTGGATGCAAGGAAAACAGGTTGGAGGGATCCAACTGGATTCCTCAAATATATATTGATTGTTTTTCATATATAGTAATATATGATGGAATTGAATAATCTGTTATAGATTGTTGTGTGATTTGAATGTTTGGATGCTATAGTAGCACTAGCCTAAATTTTGGTATTTTAAGCACCATAGATATTATTTTTAAGTTTGAAGGAATTAAAAGGAATTTTGAATATAAAAATATTTATATTGGAATTTGGATTATTTTTAATGAAATTGAGTTGGATAAAAAAAAATATTTGATTTTGGTTGTACATAACTATTCGAAATTTTTTTAAAGAAAGATTTTTAAAATAAATTATATAAAGTGATTTGTAAATGATATTCTGAAAAATATGAAAAGGAGTTGAAATCGATATTAAAAATAGATTTGAAAAATAAATGGAATTTATTAAGAAATGGATTTATAAAATGAGATTTTATAAATGTGATTAGTTTTATAAACAAGTGAAACTCAAAGGAGTTATAAATTTATAAATGATGTTTACAAATAAGGGAAATGATATCAGTTGATAAATTGGGAATATAAATTCACAGTGTGAATTTATATCGAGATATGGAAATCGGGTTTGGAAAAAATAGTGGATTCTATTTTTGAAATGTAAGAATGGTTAGGAAATCGAAATGAAATCGATGTGTTATGAATCGAGAGGGATTTATAAATTGAAATAGGGATATTGGATTTTTAAATAAATCTTGTCGAGAAATTAAAATTTGTTTTAAAATGGGATTTCTATTTAATAAACTATATAGTTAAAGCTGTTTAGTATTAAAATATTTCGGAAAATGGATTATTCAAATATTTAATATTTTTTGAAATGAATTCAAAATTTTATAATAGTTTTGTAAATCGATTAGTTTTATTTAAAATTGAATTGGAAATGAGTCATCGATGTTTATTTAAAGTGTTTTAATATTTTAAATAACTATTTAAACATGTTTGAAAAATAAAATATTATTACTTAAAAATACCTATTATAGAGTTTTGGAAGTAATTGGAATTTAATTATAAATTCTCTCGAGATTTGTGGATGAGGTTTATTTAACAGATATGGTTTTTATAAGAGAAATCGTGTAAATGAATTCTGGAAACTCAAGTAAATTTCCAAAGTGTTTAAATACAAAAACTTTGGAAATGAATTAGAATTCATAAAAGAAGTTAGAAATGGGTAGTTGGGATTATAGACAAGTATAATCGATTTTGGAAATTTTAAAGGAAATTAATTTATAAATTTCCAGAAACGTATATAATCAGTTATAAAAGACCTATGGAGTTTACGAATAAATTATAAACGATGTTGAGAAATAAGAATAAACAGAATATTTTCTAGGTATTGGAAATAAACGATTTTAGGAAAATAGACCTATAAATATTTCCTTAAATTGAACTGGAAGTGTTTGGAATATTTTAACTACGAGATTACTATTATAAAAATATTTTCAAAAGTGATGAATTATGAATGGAATTGGAAGAAAATACTTTTAAGGATTGAAATGATTCGAAAATATCCTGCTATGACTATAAGTATTTGAAATTGTTTTCAATTATTGAATATACTGGAAGAGATTTGAATATATAGCTTTGTAAAGATATTTTGAAAAAATTATGGAATCGGGCCTAGTGACCGCGTATATGTGTTATTTGATAGTTAAATAACCGACTATCAAATCTGGCCAAATACGTTAATCGTTTCGAAGAGATCGGGATCAGATTTAATTATCCAAAAACCACTTCGATCCAGTTTTTGCATTACGGATTGTGATATCTTGAAGATAATGGAGATGGTGATTTTGAAGGAGATTCGGTTTGTACAGACCTAGAACAACTTGTACGGACGAATGCTATCATTTTCATTGTCGCTTGGAAGGCAGTGTTTGCATTCCAAGTATGAATGTTATTATTAAGGTAAACGTAGCCTCATCAACCGGGAATGACTAAAACGGGGGATATGCAGCAGGGCTAAGTAGGTCGCACCCAAGTAGGGCATGTTATCACTTTTCTTGATACACTCGGATATATATTATAAATTATGGATATGGTTGTGTATGGAAAAGAGAGCGCTCGATTAGGGTGGGAACACCCCTAGTGATAACATATTCGGTACTATCCAGGTCAGGGGTAGGCCGGTCCTGT
Source organism: Allium fistulosum (assembly GCA_030737815.1). Taxonomy (NCBI): domain Eukaryota; kingdom Viridiplantae; phylum Streptophyta; class Magnoliopsida; order Asparagales; family Amaryllidaceae; genus Allium; species Allium fistulosum. The sequence continues at coordinate 1,280,420,726 of CM060902.1, read as the reverse complement.
GTTGGCAGGGGATCCAGGCGAGGTCCTCGGTACATTTTTCTAGAGGTGTACTGTGGCGAGCGGTACCCCAGTAGCCCAGTAATTGTATGGAATCTAATATCCACTACGAGCCTGTACGGTTTTGATTGTGCCCAACTATGTTGGAATGTAAGATGCAAGCATTTAAACTATTTTCTAATTTACTTTCTATAGACACTATTATAATATCAGATGATTTTGATATAAATGTTTTGGTTATCGTAAGGTAAAAACCCATCGTGTTTAACTGTGGCGTGGTCTTACGAGACACCTTTGTTTTCAAAGGATTTTGATAGCAATAATAAATCAAATTGAGTGTGTTTTCTCACGTTGGTTTTCCAGACTGACTCGGGTATTATTTTATTATAATGCTCGGGTCAGACCGAGTATTACAGATTCAGGTTAGAATGCTATGGAGCTCAGGAGACGAGCTGGAGGAGACTCAGGCGTATTTCACGTACTTGATTATATTCCGCTGCGTGTGTAGACTGTATAGTCAGCACTGGTGGGGACAAGTTATTATAGCCGTCCAAATTGATTGTTTATTGTTGTACTCTGATGATTATATATATATATATATTAACAGCTACAGATTCTTTTGTATAAAAATATGTTATTATATATTATATTTTGTTCCGCTGCGATTGTGAGATTCTATGTTGTCGTTTCTGTTTTTCTTCTATCTCTTTTCTTCTTCAGCCCTAATGATTCAGTATTTCTGGCGCTCGATTGCTCGGCATGCTATACAATGAACGTATTGATGTCGATTTTCGAGAGTCGAAAATCCTGGACCGTTATAGTTGGTATCAGAGCTGAAGGTTAAGCGAGAACCTTGGCTTTGGTGGGGATTACTCATTAGAGATAGGGTCAGTAGTACCCTAGAATGAGTTTGAGTGTATTAATAGATATGAGCGCATATTTGTTAGTGAATATAAAGTGTTTTATATTGTGTCGACTTATCTGTTGAGTGGTTTATGAATTCTGGTCGAATAGTGGGATGCAACGAAATCGATAGGAATTTTTAAACACTTGAACCAGATAAACCGACATAGTATTGTTTTGAAGCGGGTAAATGAAATAATTTTACCTAAATTATATTTTGATATAAAAAAATAATTTTCTGAAATTATTATAGTATATTGATGTGTTTGGTTGTTATTATTATAACCAAAACAAGATTATAAAATTGAAATGGTATATATAACCAAATTAAAAATGGTATTAATATGATTTATACAAAAGAGTTAAAACTAAAAGTGGATTCAAACCAGAATTTGAAAATTTAAATCCCAAAAATTTTGGAAAATGTTTTGAATGAATTTGAACCAAGTATTTGGGAATTTTAAAATCATGGAAGTTTTTGGAAATGTTTTCCGAAGTGGTTGAAAAAAATAAAATAGTATTATTTTGATAATATTTTTGAAATAAAAATGGTTTAAAATGGATTTTTGAGGTGATAAAGCACTAAACTCACTTCAGTCACTGGAAGGTAATTCCGATGATGATCGCGACATCATCGGTGTTCATTTTCGAGTTTCTGGGTGACAGATTGCTACCGTAATAATTTGATATGGAGATTTTTGTCGAAAAAAACAAGTGCTGTTTTAGAAATTCCGAGGGAATTGTTTTGGATAAAATCAAGTTGATTTTGAAATTCCAAGGAAATGGTAAGTTAAACCAAAAGAGCTATATATATGCATTATGGTTTCAAATGATTTGAAATAAAAACTAGGTGTTTGAATTCTGGAATTTTAATATAAATGTTGGGAAAAACATCAGGAAATAAGTTATGAACTTATAAATTGAGAATGATTTTAATAAGAATGAAAAGTACGGAATTTGAGTTTTGGAAATAATTTTTTACTTGAGTAAGTTAAAATGAATGAAATTTAACTTAAGCTAAGTTAAATAAAATCGGATTGGATTAGAAATGATATCGATTGCGATTAAGATGTAAAATTAAATAAAATTCAACTTAAGTTAAGTTGAATGAATTAAATTTTAGAAATTTAATTGATTGTGATTTGTATGGAATTAATGAAGTAAATTAATGAAATGAATTAGTGAATTAATTTAAATGGATTGGACGTTAATTAGTTGAATGCAACTAATTGAATATGGAGAATATAAATGAGAGTGATAAAGGAATGTGTGAATGGATATAAATATGAATTAATTAAATGAAAATTTATTTGGCAGAATGAATGAGATATTCATTTGAAGGTTTGTGAACCCAGAAAGAAAATAAACTTTTGAACTTATAACCTAAAAATGTGAATTTCGATATAAAAAAAACTTAAGTTAAGTTAAATAAAAATTGAATTGGAATTGGAATTATATCAGATTGAATTAAAATATAAAATTTGAGTTGTGAAATAGTTATATAACAATAAGTTATCATTATTGAAATGAAACCTGAATTAAATAGAGTTGGATGTATAATTGAGATGACTAAATGAAATGAATATAGACTTGAATTATGGAAATCAAATGAATGGTGAATCAAATTGAATTTGATTAAAAATAGGGTATAAAATTGAGTATAGAAATTATGGAAATGTGAAATATAAGTTGTATAACTTGTAAATTAGAAAAGTGGAATAGAGAAAAAACCAAAATAAAAATGGTTTCATATATTGGTGAAGGAATAAAAATCCAAACTTGAATTATAAAATGAATTTGAAACTCAAGAAAATTAAATGGAGTGATTTTTGATATAAAAATCTAATTGTGAAGTATAAAGTGAAAGTAAACTAATTAGATGAATTAATTAGTGAACTGGATATTGGAATGAGACTTGAGTTAAATGGAATTGAATAGATGGAATAAGAATTAATCTAAAATTGAAATTGAATTTGTTTGCATGGGTAATAAACTTAAGTTATATAGTTAAATTAATTGGAAATAAACGAATTAACTTATGTTAATATATTTGGATGAAAACTTGGCTCAGGTAAATTTATGAAATGGTTCATAAATAAAATTGGCATGGATTGGATTGTTGTTGAATATAAAGATTTAGCGAACAAAATTTTTGCGAATAAATTGAATGTGAATCAGTAGAAATGGATAAATTGGTCTAGAATCAATTTAAATGGTTTATAAGCCTAAGTGACTATTTTATTTAAATGAATACCACCGAATTTGAATGGAAATATTGTCGTTTGTCGTGAACGGAAGTAAACAAAATTTTGCGAATCAATGGAAAGTGAATAAATTGATTTATAATCAATTTGAAATGGATATGAATATAATGTGTGCAATTATGTATTGAATGCTTGTAAATAAGTTGTGAAGCATTTGGAATTATATGAATGGCGTATAAGTTGAATTGGAAGCAAAAGATTAAGTGTTGGACCTTTTTAATTGCATATACATTCTAAATACACATGTTATATCATGCATTGCTTATGATATTCATGTGTTTAACTGATTAAATAAATGAAATGTTATTTAATTTCATATATTGGAACTTACGTGTTTAAAATTGAGTAAGTACAGGTACCAGAAGACTGTTGGGCTAGATTTGGGTTGCGAAATTTCATATAAACTAAGTGAACTCTCATAAAAAATGCTAAATAAAGGTACGCTTTCAGATTAAATATAGCGAGGATATAAATATTGTTATATATTGTGTTTCCGACCGTGTGGGTCGATGTATATATTTTTATCACTTTTGTCATATTGCAAAAGGCTCTCCATACAAGGGAGACTCTGCCAAAAATTTCGGAAATTTAGGATGTTTGAAAGTTTTTGAAAAATTTTGAAAAATTTTTATTAACTAAAAAAAAGTGATTTTCGAATTGTATTGAAATAAAGGGTTTTGGTTTAGAAATAGGAACTAAATGTTTGTATAGAACCAAAGGATTTAGAAAGTGAAATATCGAGTTTTAACTAAGTGAGTTTTAATAAGTTAATGGGTTTGGGCATTTTTCCTACTTAGCAATTTCGGTAACGAAATTCTTTTAAGGGGGGAGGAATGTAACAACCCGGATTTTTAGTCGTTGATTTTGAACATTTAATTTATCTTAAATGTTGAATTTGAAATGTAAATGGAATTTTAATATGAAGTTATCAATCAAATAAGTGGAATAAAACTTAAGTTCCAAATATAGCGATTTATTTGATAAATTAAATTGTTGAATTAAAAATCTAAAATCGTTTAAATAATTGAATTGGAGTTGAATATGGATCGAAAACGATCTCTAATGTTGATATAAATTCTATTTGAATTATAATCGAGTTAATAAGTTTTTAAAACTGGAATTTCAAGTGATGTCGTCAATTTTTGAAATCGTCGATTTTATCAACGCGTTAAAATAGCGACCCAAGGCACATTCTCAGAATTTGACGAAACCAGTTCCATTAGATCTGTAATAGTGTATTATTATCGGATTCCAAATTTCATAGCATTTGGAGTTACCATTTGGTCGTGTGATCTGAATACGCTTGGAAATAATTTAATTGAGTTTAATTTAAATAGTCGATCTAAAAAGCTACCTTACGCATACGATCGAATTAGGACTCGAGGCTTGTTCCATTGTGTTCGGAATAGTGGTATAACATTAGGAATAGCAGGTGACATGCCTCAATAAGGATCCGTGATTTTGAGATATTTTGAATATATATATATATAATCTAATCAAAAGTCAAATTCTCAACCAACCTACCCTACCAACCAACTCGAACCCGAGCCGCCCTATAGATCTGCACACCCTGCCCCTCTTCTTTTTAAATTCGCGTATCCCCTTTCTTCATTTTCAGATTGAAGCTCGAAAACGAAAGAAAAAAAATCGAAATCAATCCAAACAAATAAAAAATAAATAAATGAAGGTCGCGATCGATGGGGGGAGCCGCGATGGGCGCGTGGTACCTGGAAGTGATCGATGGCAGTAGGGTTTCGGTGATGGCGTGCGTGCATACATGGAGGCGTGGAGGCGATTGCGTACTTGAATTGATGGCAGGGGTAAGTTCGACGAGGAGGTTGGTTGTTGATATCGTTGGCTATGGTAGGGAGAGCGATCGGCTACGTGGTGCGAAGTCACGATGTGGAGGAGTGCCTCAGGTTCGATGTTTTTTGGTGGGGAGGCGGAGAAGGTACGATGATGGTGGGGTTGTTCCAGGAACGGGTGGATGCTGGATTTTGGATGAGGCAGTGGAAGTTCTTGGTTTTGTTTGGTCGATTGTGTATTTTTGGATGTTGGAGTTAGCTGACTATGTAGTCTAGGTGGATGCGTAGGAGCTGCGGCCCTTGAGAGGGCGTGCGACGATGATGGTGCGATCTTGAAATATTTGTATGCGACGAGAAAGATGCTTAAAATGTTAATAATGGTAATTTTATTTAAAAACAAATTTTAGATTTAAGTTGATTATAGATTAAATTATTTTGATGTTCATTAATCCATATAAAATTGCATACGAGGTCCAAAAATCATGAAATAAGTCTAGTGTGGCTCGTAGCTGTGAAGTCTACACGATAGGATTGGTTTGGAGATTTTTGAAGCCGGCTAGGATTTTAAATTAAATTGGAACGGATTTGCAAATAAAAATCAAGGTGAGTAATTCTCACTCAATTTGGTTGACTGAATGTAATTTATAATAATTAAAATTAATTATTAGATGATTGGTTGGATTGATATATTATTATCAGCTGAATGTTATAATATATATAGTAGTATATATATTAGTAGTTGGATATATTTCCTGCCTATTGGAGCGGACGAGACCCTATGCGCCCCGCATATTAGCGGATGACCCTATATTACCGTGATATCCGCCTCGAAGTGGGATTAGTATTTTATGTTGTATAACATCTGTGGATGCAGGGAAAACAGGTTGGAGGGATCCAACTGGATTCCTCAAATATATATTGATTGTTTTTCATATATAGTAATATATGATGGAATTGAATAATCTGTTATAGATTGTTGTGTGATTTGAATGTTTGGATCCTATAGTAGCACTGGCCTAAATTTTGGTATTTTAAATACCGTAGATATTATTTTTAAGTTTGAAGGAATTACAAGGAATTTTGGATATAAAAATATTTATATTGGAATTTGGATTATTTTAAAGGAGATTGAATTGGATAAAAAAAATATATATTTGATTTTGGTTGTACTTAACTATTCGTAAATTGTTTTAAATAGAGATTTTTAAAATAAATTATATAAAGGGATTTGTAAATGATATTCAGAAAAATATGAAAAGGATTTGAAGTCGATATTAAAAATAGATTTGAAAAATAAATGGAATTTATTAAGAAATGGATTTATAAAATGAGATTTTATAAATGGGATTAGTTTTGTACTCAAAGTAGTTTATAAATTTATAAATGATGTTTATAAATAAGGGAAATGATATTAGTTGATAAATTGGGAATATAAATTAACAGTGTGAATTTATATCGAGATATGGAATCGGGTTTGGAAAAAATTGTGGATTCTATTTTTGAAATTTTAGAATGGTTAGGAAATTAAAATGAAATCGATGTATTATAAATCGAGAGGGATTTATAAATTGAAATTGGGATATTGAATTTTTAAATTAATCTTATCGAGAAATTAAAATTTGTTTTAAAATGGGATTTCTATTTAATAAACTATATAGTTAAAGCTGTTTAGTATTGAATTATTTCAAAAAATGGATTATTCAAATATTTAATATTTATTGAAATGAATTCAAATTTTTATAATAGTTTTGTAAATCGATTAGTTTTATTTAAAAATGAATTGGAAATGGGTCATCGATGTTTATTTTAAATGTTTTAATATTTTAAATAATTACTTAAACATGTTTTAAAAATAAAATATTATTATTTAAAAATACCTATTATAGAGTTTTGGAAGTAATTGGAATTTAATTATAAATCCTCTCGAGATTTGTAAACGAGGTTTATTTAACGGATATGGTTTTTATAAGAGAAATCATGTAAATGAATTCTGGAAACTCAAGTAAATTTCCAAAGTGCTTAAATACAGGAACTTCGGAAATGAATTAGAATTCATAAAAAAAGTTAGAAATGGGTAGTTGGGGTTATAGACAAGTATAATCGATTTTTGAAATTTTAAAGGAAATTAATTTATGAATTTCCAGGAACTTATAGAAACAGTTATAAAAGAGTTAGGGAATTTACGAATAAATTATAAAGGATGTGAGAAATAAGAATAAACAGAATATTTTCTAAGTATTGGAAATAAATGATTTTAGGAAAATAGACTTATAAATATTTCCTAAAATTGAACTGAAAGGGTTTGGAATATTTTAACTACGAGATTACTATTATAAAAATATTTTCAAAAGTGATGAATTATGAATGGAATTGGAAGAAAATGTTTTTAAGGATTGAAATGATTCGAAAATATCCTGCTATGGATATAAGTATTTGAAATTGTTTTCAATTATTGAATATACTCGAAGAGATTTGAATATACAGCTTCATAAAGATATTTTGAAAACTGTTTTGAAAAATTTATGGAATCGGGCCTAGTGACTGCTTATGTGTGTTGTTTGATAGTTAAATAACCGACTATCAAGTCTGGCCAAATACGTTAATCGTTTCGAAGAGACCGGGATCATATTTAATTATCCGAAAACCACTTCGATCTGGTTTGTGCGTTAAGGATTGTGATATCTCGAAGATAATGGAGACCGTGATTTAAAGGAGATTCGGTTTGTTCAGATCCAGAACAACTTGTATGGATGAATGCTATCATTTGCATTGTCGCTTGGAAGACGGTGTTAGCATTCCAAGTATGAATGTTATTCTTAAGGTAAACATAGCCTCAAGCCTCATAAACCGGGAATGACTAAAACATGGGAGATGCAGCAGGGCTAAGTGGGTCGCACCCAAGTAGGGTATGTTATCACTTTTCTAGATACCCTCGGATATATATTATAAATTATGGATATGGTTGTGCATGGAAAAGCGAGCATTCGATTAGGGTGGGAACACCTGGGGTGATAACATATTCGGTACTATCCAGGTCAAGGGTAGGCCGGTCCTGTGTTGGCAGGGGATCCAGGCGAGGTCCTTGGTACATTTTTCTAGAGGTGTACTGTGACGGGCGGTACCCTAGTAGCCCGGTCATTGTATGGAATCCAATATCCACTACGAGCATGTACGATTATGATTGTGCCCAACTATGTTGGAATGTGAGATGCAAACATTTCAGCTATTTTCTAATTTACTTTCTATAGACACTATTATAATATCATATCATTTTGATATAAAATGTTTTGGTTATCGTAAGGTAAAAACCCATCGTGTTTATGTGTGGCGTGGTCTTACGAGATACCTTTATTTTCAAAGGATTTTGATAACTGTAATAATTCAAATTGAGTGTGTTTTCTCACACTGGTTTTCCAGACTGACTCGAGTGTTATTTTATTATAATACTTGGGTCAGACTGAGTATTACAGTTTCAGGTTAGAATGCTATGGAGCTCAAGAGACGAGCTGCAGGAGACTCAGGCATATTTCACGTACTTGATTATATTTCGCTGTGTGTGTAGACTGTATAGTCAACAATGGCGAGGACAAGTTATTTTAACTGTCCAAATTGATTGTTGATTGTTGTACTCTGATGATTATATATATATATTAACAGCTACAGATTCTTTTGTAGAAAAGTATGTTATTATATATTATATTTGTTCCGCTGCGATTGTGAGATTCTGTGTTGTCGTTTCTGTTTTTCTTCTATCTCTTTTCTTCTTCACCCCTAATGATTCAGTATTTCTGGCACTCAATTGCTCGGTATGTTATATAGTGAACGTATTGATGTCGATTTTCGAGTATCGAAAATCTCGGGCCGTTACAACCGCCCACCATGTCCATCCATCCCATATCGAGTCAAAGGGAGGCTATCCCAAAATCAAAGGTGCACCAATCGAAACCAACAACAAGAGTAATAGTATGGACCAAGTCCAAGGAGAAAAATTGAAAAACGGATGTCCGCTAGGGGCAGCTAGCCCGCTTGGTCCTATCAAGCCATCCTGTTTTAGTCATTTCAAATTGGCACAAGTGCCATGGTCTATCCATCATCGTTCTCTTTCTTCAAATTCAGCAAACGATGCCAAATTAAACCATTTTGTTCTGGAGTCTCCTCCGCATACACAGTTGTTAAAGTGGTTCCAATATTGATAGAGAGTATGCCAATAAGGGGCCATGGTCTCTTTAACGACCAAACATCATTTTACACACCAGTTGGTACTTTTATATTTCGAAAATAATTCATACTTGATATCAAAATATCATATTCACTTCAAAATATCATTCGTTTCACAAATCCTCATATTTACTTCAAAATATCATATTCGGTTTGATATGCCATTTTTACTTCAAAATTCAATTCGAATTACAATTTAGGTTATAACTTCATTTAACCTAATTTGCATTTAAATCCACGATTTAAATATAAACATTCCAACTTTGACCAGTTTGAATTTTTAGAAAATAATTTTAAGTAGTTTTAAGAGTTAAAATAGTTTGATAAAATGGTTTAGATATTAAAATGGTTTATACAGGAAAATATTTTGGAAAATCAAATAATTTGAATATTTAAAAAGATGGGTTTTAAACAGTTTAGATTAAAATAATTTATTTGAAAATAGTTTCAAAGTCAAACTGATTCAATTCCAAACCTTCCAATTCAAATCATTCAATCTCGATTCACTTCAAATCGGCCCAATTTCAATTTCAATTCGAATTAACTTCGATTTCAATTCCAATTAAAATCTATTTCAATTCCGATTTCAAATTAATTCAATTCCGATTTCAAATTAATTCAATTTCGATTTCAATTCCAATAAATATCAATTTCAATTCCAATTTGGAATAAAATCAATTCAATTCTCAATTTGAAACCATTTCAATTTATATAAATTCGAGTTGATTTCAGAATATCGATTAAAATCATTTAACCAAATTTAACTTCGACGTTCAATTTAAGGTTCAAATCTTCAAAATAATTCAACTCTGAGTCCAAATTTGAAATATCCATTTAAATTACTTTACTTAGCAACATTTCAAAGTTCGAATAAAAATTCAAATGTTTTTAAAACAAATCAATTTCCAAAATTCAAATCATATTTCAATTATAACTTCAAAATCTCAAATTTCATTTTTAAACAATTTAGTTTAACAAATTTTAATTTCACGTTTCAAAACTCACATTCGAAATTAATCAAATTCCTATATTTCAATTCAATTTTATTTTTTATAAAATGAAATCATTTGAATAAATTCAAATTCAAGAATTTAAAACAATTTTAATTTAACCAATCCGGTGTTCGTATATAATTTTCTATCCTATGGTCAAGTGAATAGTCATTTCAATTTAATTTCAAGGATGGATATATATCATTTCAATCCAAATCAAAGTGTCATAGGTATATATCATTTCAACCTATTTCTTAATTTATTCAAAATAATTTAATTAACAGTTTTATATACTGTCAAGTAATTAACAGGGTGATACGGGATATATATAAATAAATAGACATTCAATCATCCAATCCATCAACCAATAAACATTCATCATAAACAACATCTAAAACAACCAAAATATTACCACAATTAACCAGTTGTCAATAATCGGGAGTTTTACTAGCAATTTAATTCCCAATTCATATTTAACTATCAATTAAATTTGTACCAGTTCACATCAGATGTCAATCTAAATGTCGATTAAACTACCAAACAACATTCAATAAAATTAAATTACTTCATGATTTAAATTTAACTAACATAAAAATATTTTGGTAATTCGTGAGCATTATAAAACACTCACCTTTTATTTAAAATAGAAAATATTTCAGCTTCAAATAAATTCCACTTCCACTCCATGCTGTAGACGACATCGATATGATTCCAACACCTTTTGTTGGGCGCGTTCTCACCCAGAAGACCTCGAGACCAAGAAGCTTGATTCATCCATCCAGGCTCGCCTAAACTCATCCGGCATCCTCGTTCCCCAGAGCCCATTCGGCAGTCACACATCCGGCATTCTCGTCCTCCAGAGCCCATTCGGCATTCTCGTCCTTCAGAGCCCATTCGGCATTCTCGTTCTCCAGAGCCCATTCGGCGGTCTCATGCAACTGCCGAACCAACCTTCCCACCATCTACCGGACCAAGCTCTTCGCACCATCTACCGGACCAAGCTCTTCCCACTATCTACCGGACCAAGCTCCTCCCAGCACCCCCGGACCAAGCTCCTCCCAGCACCACCGGACCAAGCTCTTCCCACCATCTACCGGACCAAGCTCTTCCCACCATCTACCGGACCAAGCTCCTCCCAGCATCTACCGAACCATACTCCTTTCGGGCCAACAATACCAGGCCAGGCCGCATCAGGCCAGGCCCACCAGCTGTTATATACATCCATGACCCCTACCCCTAGCCTCACTCTATAAATAGAGGGGTAGGGGTACAACAATGGGGACAAGTATTGAGAGCTCAAGCACGGAAGGAACTTTCAAACAATTTCTTTTACTTGTATCAAAGCTTTGTACTTGTAATCAGAATAAGAGAAGAGAAATAACATATAAAGTGGACGTAGGCACATTCTGGCTGAACCACTATAAATCTGCGTGTCTTTTTACAGTTTAGCCCCTGTTTTTCATATATTTGCATAAATCGCTCAAATCACTAAGAATAACATAAGATATACTAAATCATACGACTTTGAGGTGTTTGTCCATTTTTTGTGCAAACATTTTTGGTGCTTTCACTGAGAGACTAGAAGCTCGAAGCTTCAGCTTCATCCGCTTAACAAGTTTTCCTAACAGCATCGTCCGCCACTTGGAAAATATGCCTCCCAAACAGAGAAAAGATGTTAACAAAGGAAAAAACATCGCATCCAGCAGTCTTCCAGATCCAGCTGTCACGAATCAAGTAAATCGTCCTCCTCCAGCAACAGTAACAAATGAAGAACAGGCTAACCCAACTACTCCTGCCACAGAACAGCCTGCAGCAATTACTAGAGCAGATCTGGACAGAGTTGTGGTTGAAGTAACTAACCGCTTCACGTCCTAGCAGGAAGCCTTGGTGGACCATCTCATGTCACGCTTAAGGGACGCTGAAGAATCCAACCGCAACACTGAATCATGGGCCGAGTCCCAGTCTGGAGGATCTCAGAGACAACAAAGATCTTCCTTCTTCGAAGGAGCTAACGGCAGAAGTAGCCGTGGTAGGAGCCGAGACCGAGCACAGCCCGAAGTTAGGCCTGAGGAAACGTTTGGTACCAAACCCAACGGGGAAGGTACCGGGCGAAGGTCAATTGTAGCTGAGCCTGTCATGCTGCCTAACCACAGAAACGCCAGTGAACGGGGCCGAGCTAGAGTCCAGCCCGAAGTTGGACCCGAGGAAGTGCTTAGATCAGAACCCAACAGGGTGAGATCAAGGCAAGGGCCAACTGTAGCTGACCCAAGCATGCTCCCAGAAGATCAAAGGCAGCCACTGGAAAATATGAGGAATGATAGACGATACCATCCCTACAGGTCATCTGGACGGAATCAATCCCACAAAACAGAACCAAACTCATTTCTATCTGCTCCAAGTTCTGATGAAAGGATGGCACGCTTATTCAGAGAATGTGTCCAACGGGAGCAAAGAGATCGAGGGATAGGCGCTAGGGTAACCAGCCCTTTCGCCCGCAATATCGAAATTGCTATCACCCCCCGAGAATGGAAGATGCCAACAATGGAACCCTACAAAGGAACCTCCGATCCCATGGTACACTTACAGAGGTACACGCAGCATATGCTCATGAGTGGGGCGACAGAGGGAGTACTGTGCAAATGCTTTCCGCTCTTCTTAGCGGATCTCGCTACCTCCTGGTTCTGTCATCTACCCCAGGGATCCATCAGCTCGTGGGAGATGTTGAAAGAAAAATTTATCAATCAGTTCCGCATTCATGTGGAGCAACCTAAGGACGCCTATTCCCTATCCAGTGTCAAACAGAAACCTGGAGAGAAGCTGCAGCAATACCTAACCAGATTCAACGCCGCAGCAGCCGCAGTCCAAGATGTCGATGAGAAGCTTATCCTAATGGCCCTCTGTAGTGGTGTGCATCCGGACACTAAATTTGCTAGAAGGTTGACAAAAGAAAAGCCAGCTACCCGATTTCTTCCATGAAGCCGGGAAATACATGAGGCTTGAAGATGCTGCCATTGAGGGGCAGTCAGGACAGCAAAATAAGACAACCCATAGCAACGCCCCTGCTGTGGCAAGGGACGTGAAAAAAGGGAGGTTTGTGATGATTTTTAAATCGGACAAAAATTTGGATAGACTATTTTTAAATTCTAAAATTCCCGATTCGAAGAAATGATTCCAGAGACAATGCTGGGGGCAAGAAGGGAGAAAAGCGCCTATATCGGCCAGGACCGAGATTCGACACTTACACTCCTTTGAACGAGACCGTCGAAAATATCTTCCTTGCCACCCAAGGCGAAGTTAGATACAAACGCCCACCATACAAGAAGGAATCCGATAACGCACAGAAGTCTGGAAAGTTCTGCCGCTTCCACGAATCTCACGGGCATGATACCAACGAATGCCATCATTTCCGAGATCTGATTGAGGAACACATCAGAAGGAAGAAACTGGAACGTTATGTAAAAAGTCAGGACAGGACTCCAGCTCCTGCCAACGAAAACCCAAGGCTACCCTCGCCGGGGGCCGACAGAGGAAACCGCAACGCTAGCAGCTCTAGTCAAGAAAAGATAGTGGTCCATACCATCTCAGGAGGGCCACACATCGCAGACAGAAGCTGGAAAGAGATGGAAAGGTACGGAAAGTCGCTTAGAGATAATAAAGACTATGTCAATTCGGTTATAGAAGAACGCCACCCGAAGCGGAAAGAAAGTGATGACATCACATTCGGTAAGCGTGACCTAGAAGGAAGGCAGTACCCTCACATGGATCCCATGGTCATCTCTGCCCGACTTGGTCCCGCCGAAGTTTACCAAATCCTGGTAGACACTGGAAGCTCAGTAAACATCCTATTCAAACACGCATTCGACAAAATGAAGCTATCAATGAAGGATGTATCTCCCTGCGATAAACCACTACACGGCTTCACTGGAGATGCGAAAATGCCCCTCGGGCAACTGGACCTCTTTGTTGAGATTGGAAGCCATCCCCGCTCCGCTGTACGGAAACAGACGTTTGTGCTAATAGAAAACCAGTCGGCCTACAACGCCTTCTTAGGAAGGCCATCCTTGTCTGACTTCCAAATTGTCTTAGCCCCATGGTGCCTAAAGATGAAGTTTCCAACAGACAATGGAGTAGGGGAAGTGGAAGGAGATCAGGACGTTGCTCGAGACTGCTATGTGACTGAACTTCGCAACAACCACAGGAAGGATAAAGGGAAGGGTGTAGAGATTGCCCTCTGCACAAAAAATCTAGAAGCATAGCAATTAAAGAAAGCCCCTCCTCTTCGATATACCAGCGACCCTTTCAATGAATTAGATCCTAGGGACAAAGAGGAGGAGGCCACCGCCGAGCCGGTAGAGGCTATGGAGTTTATATCTGTAGACAAGCACGACTCGAGTAGACTATTGAAAATTGGGTCCCAACTAAAAGCCGAATTGAAGGAACAACTCATCGATTTTCTCCGCCACAACTTCGATGTATTCGCTTGGTCACACGCTGACATGACTGGAATCTCCCCCGACATAGCCTACCACGTATTAAACATTGATCCTACCAAGGCGCCTGTAAAACAAAAAAAGAGAAGTATGGGGGCAGAGCGATCAGCAGCCCTCGATGAAGAAGTAAAGAATCTACTCGCCAATGACTTCATACGAGAAGCTATCTACCCGAAATGGATCGCCAACCCGGTGCTGGTAAAAAAGGCTAATGGGAAGTGGCGAACCTGCATTGACTTTTCCAACCTAAACGACGCCTGCCCAAAGGATTGATTCCCACTTCCTAGAATCGACCAACTTGTAGACAGCACGGCCGGGCATGAACTCCTATCTTTTATGGATGCATACTCAGGATATAACCAAATTCCTATGCATGCTCCCGACCAAGACCACACTAGTTTCATCACCGACCGAGGTTTATACTGCTATAAGGTAATGCCTTTCGGACTTAAAAATGCAGGAGCCACCTACCAGCGCCTCATCAACAAGATGTTTGCAGGGCTAATAGGACAAACTATGGAAGTATATGTGGATGACATGCTGGTAAAGTCAAGGAAAGACAAAGATCACGTAAGCCACCTAGGCAAGATGTTTCAAGTACTTCGGCAATATGGAATGAAGTTGAATCCACTGAAATGCTCCTTCGGAGTGTCATCAGGAAAGTTCTTAGGATTCATCGTTCATGCCAGAGGAATAGAAGCAAACCCTGAACAAGTCCGAGCGCTAAGGGATATCAAGATACCTTCCACCCGAAAGGAAATGCAAAGCCTAAATGGAAAAGTGGCCGCCCTAAGCCGATTCATCTCCAAGGCAACGGACAAGTGCGTCCCCTTCTTCGAAGCTCTAAAGAAAGACAAAGGAAAGTTCGAATGGACTGACGAATGCTTAACCGCTTTCCTTAACCTAATCGAACACCTCCAGAAACCACCGGTACTCTCGACTCCAAGTGAAGGCGAAGAATTATACCTATACCTTGCTGTGTCATCTCACGCCCTAAGCGCTGCCTTGGTAAGGGAAGACAACCGCACGCTGCGGCCAGTTTACTTCGTCAGCAAAAGGTTTACTAGAGCAGAAGTCAGATATCCTAAACTTGAGAAGCTAGTATACTGTTTACTAATCACATCACGAAAACTACGTCACTACTTCCAGTCCCATTCCATCAAAGTTCTGACTAATCAACCACTGAGGCAGGTACTCCATCGTCCCGACACTTCTGGGCGACTACTTAAATGGTGCATTGAACTAAGTCAGTATGATATCACCTATCACCCTCGCACCGCCATCAAGGGACAAGCCATGGCTGATTTCATTGCAGAATTCACTACCAACGAAGGTAAGGAGAAATTGGAAATAGCAGAGGATATCAAGTGGAATCTCTTTGTGGATGGTGCATCAAACGAACAAGGCTCGGGGGCAGGTGTGGTAATAACCACTCCCAGGGGAAACAAACTACACTATGCTATAAGATTGGAGTTCGCCGCCACCAATAACGATGCAGAATATGAAGCAGTGATAGCCGGACTAGAAATTGCCATAAAAATCGGAGCCAATTCTTTGTGTCTTCATAGCGATTCTCAACTTATTGTTAATCAAATACTAGGAGAATTCCAAGCTCGAGAGGAACGACTCATAGCATATCTAAAGAAGACCAAGTTGCTTCTCAGCCGATTGGACCACTACTTAGTCAAACACATCCCTCGGGAAGAGAACCAAGAGGCCGACGAATTGGCAAAGCAAGCGAGTATGAGAGACATCGCCATCTTCGGGGCAGTAACCATCTCAAAGCAAACGGTCCCAAGTTTTGAGCAAGTGAATCTGATAGCTGCAGCCGAAGAAGCAACTTGGATGACTCCCATCCGAGACTACCTACAAAATGACACACTACCCAACGGGCGTAACGAAGTCAAGAAAATCTTGAGGAAAGCATCCCGCTACACAATACAAGAAGACATCCTCTATCGGCGCGGATTCTCTAACCCGTTATTAAGGTGTGTCGCTGGGAGAGAAGCCAAGGAAATCTTATCCAACATCCATCAGGGGAGCTGCGGAGATCACACCGGAGGGCAAACATTAGCAAAAAAAGATACTCCGTTACGGATATTTCTGGCCCACCTTAAGCAAGGACGCCTTAGATTTCGTCAAGAAGTGTGACAGATGCCAAAAATTTGCTAAGATTCCACGGCTACCAACAACTGAGATTACTCAAATGACCAGCCCTTGGCCCTTCGCAATATGGGGAATTGACTTAATCGGCGAGCTACCGATGGGCCGAGGCGGGGCCAAATATGCTATAGTGGCGGTTGATTATTTCACCAAATGGGTGGAAGCAGAACCTCTGAATAAAGTATCTTCAGCAAAAGTTATTAACTTCTTGATCAAAAATGTTCTGTGCAGGTACGGAGTCCCACTCAAAATCATATCAGATAATGGACTTCAGTTTGACAGCGAGGAATTCGCCAACTGGTGCCGAGAGCACGGAATTCATAAAAGCTTCTCATCCGTAGCATATCCCCAGGCAAACGGACAAGTCGAAGCAGTCAACAAAATTCTGAAAACTCTGATAAAAAAGAAGCTCGAAAAGTCAAAGGGCGCTTGGGTGGATGAACTCCCTACGGCACTGTGGGCCTACCGCACATCTTTCAGAACATCAACGGGGCACACTCCTTTCTCTTTGGCATACAGATCGGAGGCTATGCTCCCAGTTGAAACCATTGTGCCTTCCCACCGTAGGATCCACTATAACCCGGAAGAGAATGAAGAGCTCCTCCACATGTCTTTGGATCTAGTTGAGGAGAGAAGAAATGATGCAGTCCTTAAAATAGCAGCCCACAAGCAGAAAGTGGCAGCGCAATACAACTCCAAAGTCAAGCATCGTACCTTACAAGAAGGGGATCTTGTCCTCAAGCGAATTTTCCCTCGCCCCGGAGCACTAGACCCCATCTGGGATGGACCATATGTAATTCATAAAGATCTCCACAATGGAGCTTATATTTTGTCAACAGTGGACGGAGAGGTGTTTCAGAGGGCATGGAACATCCAGCACCTCCGTCGATACTTTTCTTAACTTGTACTGCCCATATGAAGTGAATTAACAAAGAGAATCAGTGGACGTAGGCCTTTTCATGCCGAACCACTTTAAAAAACTTTGTCTCTTTTTTTAACTTGTTCCTTTATATCTTGGCTACTTGTTAACTTTATCCTTTTCTGTTGAACAAAATCCTATGCGTATAGCATCTCCACCCAAAGCACTCCACGGCGCAACTTCACCTGGGCAAAACCTAACAGGTACTATGCGAATCTATGCCCTCGCCAATGAGACAATTTTGCTCCAGCATCCCTCTGCTGCGGGTTAACTCATTGCTCGCGACGGCCCTTAAAGCCAACTGTAATGAGCCGATTATAAGCCACCAAGAAGGCCGACTATAGCCGAGGCAGCTCATTACGGCGTTAGGCTCGCCGGCAACTGTGAACCGACTATAAGCCCCAACATAAGGTGTGGCCAGCCAGGGGCAGTTCACAGTTGACGATCGGCACCCACGCTAGCCGGCCACAGTAAATCGAATAATACCCATGATTACGGGCCATAATGGCCCGGGTAGTTACTGTGCGCGATCTCGGCTCCGATGTGTCTTAAGTGCGGCTGTGGTAAAAAAGAATTAACTCCCTGCGGAGGCGTAAGATGGGTGACAAATGTCTCCAAGACCCACAGCTAGGGAAAGTGACTACAAAACCCGTTTGCCACGAACTTAAGCACATCGAAGGCCTTCCGTGATTGGAAGTTTTACTTTTTCACATATTTCAATTTTACTTAAAAAGCTTTTCTCCTGTCCTCTATAACGGTCCCTAAAGTACAGGATGCAGAGTAGGAGATACTAGCCAATGGATGTAGGGACTCACGATTGGATGGCAGGGCACTCAACTGCATTCCATGCTCGGTCATACAAGATATTCAAAACTGCTATCTACGATTAAAACATGAAGGGCGGTATTTTCTTCTTTTGTGTACAAATACATGACTATAATTTGTTCACACCACACGCTAATATTACAAGTCATGAAATTATGTTTTAAAACCAGAACCTAACATCAAACACAATTCAATTACAAGAATATGCATAGCTATATTTCTCGTACGACATGTCAAAATAGCAACAAACATTCGGAAGACGACAAAATCAGCTTAAGTTAAAGAATTACACATCAAGAATAGGGCTATTTATTACAAGTAGCAAAATAATTACAACTTAAAAGTTACTCTACTGTTTTAAGACTAACGTATACGGCCATGTCAAGTCTACAAAAAGAATTTTCCAGGTCTGATCAAGGGGCCGGCTGCATTGGAGTTTTATCCTTGTCCTGTTGACCACCTGTCCAGTCAGAGAAAGGATTCAATAGTGATAAGCAACCAAAGTTAATAGAGAGACTAAAAAGGAAGACTTACCAGCACCTGCTTCTTGACTATCCTGATCGTCATCCTCAACTTGCACACCTGCCTCCTCAGCAGCAAGCAACCGCATACCCTCCTTCACCGCCATCTTCTCCTCCTTGGCAAACTGGGCAGTGACCACATCCATGCTGAAAGCCACACCACCATCTCTATCCGCATCAGCCTTAGCCTCCTCCAGAGCCCGAAGATAGATCTTGGCCATGACCCTAGGATAATCATCCATCCAGGATAGGTTGCCCTGCTTCCAGGTTCGGAAGTACATGTCCTGGAGCATTTCGTCCATCATCCCCTCATTCTCCTCAAACTCCCTCATCCGGGCCTCGGAAGCCGACAACCTTCCAACAGCAGCTTCTCTCTCCAAACGGTGTCTCGAGCAGTCAGCCTGAAGGGATTTCCACATCGCCTCCATCTCCTCCTTCAGCCTAACCTGAGCGAGCTCTGCGGCTTCAAGCTTCCCCGACAGCTCCTCTACCTGCTCAAGATCCGCCCTCCGAACCTCATCCACTGTCGAGATGGCCATATTTATCTGTTCCTTGCAGGCGGCCTCCATCTTCCGCAGTTCCGCCTTACTAGCCTCCTCCATAGCCTTCCTCAACCGCCCGGAGGCAGCCTCATGCTGAGAAATCTGAATGGCCTGGTCAGCGAGCTGTTTGGCCTGGTCTGAAACCATCAATCTTAGTTGGATGTTGGCAACCCCAATCTCCTCTCCAGCCTTAACCAGCCAGGCATGATGCCCCATCATCTTCCTAGTCTCCTCCGCCACCCGATCAATACTAGCCTTGGCCTCGTCTCCCATGGTAACTATCCGAGTGGTAAGTAGATCAAGATCTAAGGACTTAGCCTCATCAAGCATCCGTACCATGGGATTGCGGGGAAGAAGATGCTCACCAGTAACCTCGTTAAAAGTAATGTCGTGGGAACTTGGATCCAGATCAGGATGACCCGCAAATGGATTACGAGCCAAGTCAGGACGATCGATATGAGTAACGGAAGGGTTTCCGGACGGGTGCGGAGAGGGTGCAAACTCGGTGTCCTCCTCCGTGATATCATGAAGAGGCTGAGCCGGGAGCTGAGGACCGGGCGAAGGTTCGGATAAAGGATGACTCCTCTTCCTCTGCTGAATACCCTCTTCGATAACCCTGAGAAGAGGACGGTAGCCGACTACATCCCCGGAGCGGTGGGTCAAAGGCTTCGACTTGACAGAAGTTTTGGAAAGCTTGTACTGTTCAAGCCTGTGCCGAAGATCTGAGGCCTTGGCCGTTTTACCTGCTCCTGATATGAAGAAAAAAGTGTCACAAGCATATATTGATCTATAATTCGAGAAAACACGGCAAGTTAAAAGATAATAAGAAAGAAACACATCTGTGGTGGTACAAACCCTGGGGAGGAGTAGGATACTGCAATAAGTCCTGGATTTCATTCCAGGACGGGAGCGGGTCATAAAATATTCCTAAGTCCCTATCATAAATGGAGCCCGCAGGAATCAAAAGTTCACCTTGAGTCGTCGGAACCACCTTGGCTGGAATAGTCTGTGGAGGCTCGCTTGAGCCAGTTCCAGCCTTGTCAGCTTTCCTAGTTTTCTCTACCAAAGCCGGATCTTCGTCCAGCCCCTCGAAAGCCTGGTGGAACGCATCATCCGTCCACTCCTGAATCTCACCCGCTTGCCCAGGAAGCAAGGCCCCGATGCCATCGCCACCTTTATCACCTCCCCGACCATCTCCACCCTCACCTCTTTCCTCCTCTATGTCTTCCTCCTCCTGGGAAAGTGGACAATTGCTGGGGGAGGGACCGTCCGACTTCTTGAGTTTCTTACCTCCGACGGCTGGAGGTTTTGTGAAAGGTTTCCTCTTGCTACTCTCTACCGTAACACCTTCCTTAGTCTGAGCAGCCGCCCTCTCCTCCGCCGTTTCCCTCAGCTTGACTACTGACTGCTGTGGAAGGATTAAGTTATACTCCAGAAGGATCGCATTTCTGATCAGGAAGGCAGATGATCTATATTTCCCGAGAATAGCTTCTATCTCAGCCGCCGTCTGAACCAGACGGTCAGTCTCCACAACCGCAAAGCCACCTGTCGCTAGCAAAAATGAGAAAGTATGAGAAGAAGCATCGCAATCGTAATGGAAATTATAAGTAGAAGCATCAACTTACATCCAGAAGTAAAGCGCCGAATTGAAACGGAGTCGTCCCTGACAAAGAACCATTCCTTCTTGAACATGCTGAATTTGGAATACAGATCCAAGGCCGGCTTGAAAGTCACAGCTGACTCCAAGCTAATGTATGGGGACCCCTTCTTATAGCCCCTCAGATTATATAGATACCGGATCTCTCGGTTGGAAGGAGCACGACCATACTTCCTCTGGAAAATGACGAAGAGGCTCACCAGTATAGCATAGGAGTTGGGTTGAAGCTGGAATGGGGCCACCTTTAGATACGTGAGGAAGCTGGCTATCCAAGCGTTAAGAGGAGGAATGGCACCACACATGCAGTGGTATCTGCTGTAGGCGAAGTACCCTTCAGGAGGGTCATACGGCATAACGTCTCTCCCAGGCAATAGCAAGTGCGCCCTATCGATTCCAAAGGATCGGGAAATGACATCAAGCTGCTCCTCCTTGAGGGAGCTAGGAAAGCAATCGGGCGGGGAGTTCAGAAGTTCCTGAGGGCCGTACCCGTCCACTAGCGATCTCGGGGTTGGTCCGTGACGTTCTTGATTCGGTTGAGCTGGGGGCATGGCAGAGGAACCTCCTTCGCCCCCGGATCTCTTCTTGTCTGATCGAGTTTCCGCTTTACGAGACATTATCTGCAAACACAGAGAAGAATGTCGTTAGACTAAAGGAAGTAAAGAAGCGAGTGTGTGCAGTCTAAAGTTTCACTCATAAATGCTCAAATTCCCGTTATCATTCTGAATATAAAATTTCATTCGGCATTCTCATCTGGAAATTTCATTCGGCATTCTCTTCTGGAAAGCCCATTCGGCAGTCTCATCTCGAGGAATTCGTTCGGCACTCTCAACTAATGTCCATTCGGTACGTATGACACGCGCACTTCATTCGGTGGACACAGACGAAAAACCATTCGGCTAAGGGAAATTGAGTACCTGGTTCGGCAAGCTGAAATGGTTCGGCAGAGGATTAGAATTTGATTCGGCTAGGTGACTAACTTGGCTTGGCTGTTTCGTTCGGTAGAAGGTAATAGAGGCCCTGGGCCCTTACTTATAGACAACTATAGACGACCGGACCAGCTGATTCGGCGAAGGCATCCAAGCTGACGTCATTAGTTTAAAAAAAACAAAGCGCGGCACATTCCGGCATATGCCCCACTTTGGGGGGCAAATGTTGGGCGTGTTCTCACCCAGAAGACCTCGAGACCAAGAAGCTTGATTCATCCATCCAGGCTCGCCTAAACTCATCCGGCATCCTCGTTCCCCAGAGCCCATTCGGCAGTCACACATCCGGCATTCTCGTCCTCCAGAGCCCATTCGGCATTCTCGTCCTCCAGAGCCCATTCGGCATTCTCGTTCTCCAGAGCCCATTCGGCGGTCTCATGCAACTGCCGAACCAACCTTCCCACCATCTACCGGACCAAGCTCTTCCCACCATCTACCGGACCAAGCTCTTCCCACTATCTACCGGACCAAGCTCCTCCCAGCACCCCCGGACCAAGCTCCTCCCAGCACCACCGGACCAAGCTCTTCCCACCATCTACCGGACCAAGCTCTTCCCACCATCTACCGGACCAAGCTCCTCCCAGCATCTACCGAACCATACTCCTTTCGGGCCAACAATACCAGGCCAGGCCGCATCAGGCCAGGCCCACCAGCTGTTATATACATCCATGACCCCTACCCCTAGCCTCACTCTATAAATAGAGGGGTAGGGGTACAACAATGGGGACAAGTATTGAGAGCTCAAGCACGGAAGGAACTTTCAAACAATTTCTTTTACTTGTATCAAAGCTTTGTACTTGTAATCAGAATAAGAGAAGAGAAATAACATATAAAGTGGACGTAGGCACATTCTGGCTGAACCACTATAAATCTGCGTGTCTTTTTACAGTTTAGCCCCTGTTTTTCATATATTTGCATAAATCGCTCAAATCACTAAGAATAACATAAAATATACTAAATCATACGACTTTGAGGTGTTTGTCCATTTTTTGTGCAAACACCTTTTGTTTCGTTCGAAACATACCTCGTATGAGGAAGTTATGCAATTTATTAATACACGATATAATTTACACTTAATTAACAAAAGTAAATAAAATAAAATAAACACGTTACCATCCTCTCCAGCCTCTCGTTTCAACCTAGGCTACACACGCAAACATAACCCATCCACGTGAATGAAAACTGAAGCGCGCATACCGCCACGATGATCGGACCTCGATCCAAGCAAACCACTGCCATCGCCTCCTGCAGAGCTACCATTGCTAGCCGCCGAACCATCAGCCTGGTCGTGTGCGAACACGAACCCTTCGCGCCCCAAACCCTAAGCCCTAATTGTCATGGCCCGCAAATCCGTACCTCTTGATTAACCACTAATCTCCATTGATTAACTCAAAATGAACGGGAATACGAACTATGATGGTTTTAACAAGAAGAAAAAGGTAGAAGAAGAAGAAAAGAAAGAAGAAAAAGAAAGAAGGACAACAACAGAACAACAGAACAGCAACAGAACAATATCAGAATCTCACATATCGCAGCGGAACAATATATAATAGATAAATGAATAATCTTTAAACAAAGAACTATATCATTTTATACATACATCAATCATCAGAGTCAATATACAACAATGGACAGTTATATAAACTTGTCCTCATATAGAATACACAGCGGAATAAATACTATCAGATACAAATACTACGTCTCGCCATCCAGCTTGCTTCCAAGCTCCAGAATATCCAGAATATCCTGATAACCTAACTCTAGACTGCCCGTGTGGAAATTGGTGGGCACCCAGAGTTTAGAAGGGAAACAATAAACTCCGAGTCAGTCATGGTGACTGGTGTGAGATCGTAAAACAGTTATTTTTTCACAAAGAAAATAAAACAAATTCGCAATGCTTTTGGAAAATGAAACTACCATAAGACCTCCCACCACACACACAATGCAAACGCAGACTTGGAGGAGATTTCTTCTTATGATAGTCAAAGATGCTTACTACGCAAAAATCAAATTCTTTTTGATATTATTATTAGTGCATAGTGTAGAAATCATTTCGAAAGTAGAATATTAATCTTAGCCAGCATAGGTACCATTATAGTATGCTTGCTATAGCTACCATATTAAATGGCAGGTTCTACAACTAAAACCGTACAAGGCTCGTATTGTTTCTTTGGATTTCCAACAAATGGTCAGGCTAAGGAACTTCCTTTTCCACGATGGGTACGTCCCTGGAATAGACGACCCGAGAAATAACCTAACATTACGGTTAGATCTCTGCCAACACAAGGCCGGGTTACCTCTGCAAAAGTAGGTAACTACTGACACGCGTATGCCATCCCCCGATCATCACCGATCTTCCCGAGGATCCCCGATTCCAACAAACCACATAGAAAAAATAATGCAGTAACCACAGAGGTTAAGTATCTGGGCTCCATACCATGATACCACCTTTATCCAGAAGGAATGACATACACTAAGGGGCGCTACTCCCTAGAACCTTGCCGCATCCTTCTTGTTTTGACCATTTCCGGGGTGTGAGGCTCGATGAAGTCTCGTCCACAAAGCTACGCTTTCTACAAAGCCCTGCTTCGGGTCAAACAAAATGATCAACCTATGATCACAAAGATATAAGATCAAACAAATGATCATATCACAAATGATCAAACACTGATCATTTCACAGCAACACTCAGTATGCCACATTACCAAATTGGGATATATTGTTGATAAATTTCAACTACATAACCTCTGAGCTCGTACGTCTCAGAGAAGGGTGTTAAGCTAAGAGAATAAATTCTCCGCCACCAACAGAAATGTATTTGAAAGAAATCAGCTCAATATCTCAAATTGTAACGTCAGACACACAATCCATACAAGTCTGTTCCGGGATCGAACAGAACCGAAGGCACTTCTCACGAAGCCCTTGCATATCCGGATAAATTTCTAATCACATCCGGACTTCCCGTCACTAAGGGTGATAAAAACTCTAAATCGGAGATCAGCCGATGTAGAGTAACTCGACGGTAATCCTTCCGTTTTCAAAAATATCCGGTCTTCAACACCGGTCTTCGAATGCAATTCATAACGACGTATCACATATTCGGAATGGGTTATACGACCCCATGGTCCTTTCCCGGTTAACCCGAATAGTGAGCGATTTTTCAAAAATAAGTGTGGCATTCAAATCCATCCAATTCACAACAAATACCTATCTAAAGGTAATTATTGATAGTCGGTTATTTAACTATCAATAAAGATGCGCAACATCATCAGATTCCAAATAATTTTCCAAATTATTTATCTTCAAAAATATCTTTACTAGATATAAAATATCCACACTTCAAAAATAAATCAACTTTTATTTTTAAACAACTTCCCTTTCTTTTATAAATTCCATATTGAATTTATATTTTCGAATATCTACTGATATTCGATTTTCAATCGTTTTCAAATATTCATTTTCGATTTATCTTTAAGAAGATAAAATCTCAAAACGTCTCATTTCATTTTGGAAAACATTCCATACTTATTTAATAATAAGTGTTTCACAAATCTTTTATTTTCAACATTTGAAAATATTCGTTATACTTAAATCAAAATTTAGTATACATTTCATTCTTTAAGGAAATCATTCTTTTTCACAAATTTTATTTGAGTCAAAACGAATGTTACGTAAAACATCGTTACGACGACTCAAAATCACTAGTATAGGGATTCGAAATTTAGATAGATATATAAATCCCAATACTATACAAAATATTTCCTTTCGGAAATCATTTACTATAACAACAGTGTTATAGTCTACCATTTCCTTATTTCTCGAAAACGTCTATTTCAACAATAAATGTTGAAATCTATGTATTCGATACTTAACACGTTTTAAAACATCTTTTAAAACAATTACTTCATTTCGTAATATCACTTTTCCAAAACATATCCATTTTATTTAATAATATATTCACTGTCCAAAATCGTGAATATACTTCGTTATCCAAATTCCACATTTCTACACATTTTATTTAAAAGCTTATCCACTGTCCAAAATCGTGGATATAATTCCTTTAATTAACTTTTACAATTCACTTATCAAAATAAGTGATTTCGGATTTATAAACAACGTTTATAAATCACAATTTTATAATTTATAACAACTTCAAGTTATGAAATCCCTTTATTCAAACAATTCCATTTGACTCATTTATATAACAAAAATTCAAATCATAAGTTGATAACTTATAATTCATTTAGTTTCAAAGTCCTTCATCTTATAACTTCACGAATCGTATATCTATCAATATTACTTACTTATAAAATCCGTTTATAAGTTCATTTTAACATTTATAGAACTCCTAAATAATCTCCTTATTTTTATTTATAAAATAACAATTTTATACATCTTCTATAAATATAATCCATTTATAATAAGTCGAAAATTTCAATCTAAACCAATTACAATTTAATCAACTTATATTTCAAAAACCACTTTTCGCTTATATTTCACAAATCTCATAATTTTTATAACACGAAAATTATAACATTTATTTATTTAAAATGAATTAATTCCAAAATTCAATAAAACGTATACTTTCGAATAATCACTTTGAAATCCTTTTTAAAAATAATATCGTTATTTTTAACTTCAAAAATGGATCCGATGATGCTACAGCATCAAACAATCAATCACAACAATCAAATATCATATATCATCATATGATAACAGAATATACATCAATATCTGTAAATAAATAACTACTGGTGAGGAATCCAGTTGGATCCCTCCAACCTGTTTCCCTGCATCCACAGATGTTAGCACAATACCAATTCCGCTCCAGTACGGAATTATCGCGGTATATAGGTTTTATAAAAATATCCGCTTACTAACGGCGCAATAGGGTCTCATCTGCTATACGAGGCGGGAAATCATCAATCCAATATATACATATGCCAATATGTATATATTGCTATATATATAGATATATCCTATCATATCTAATATCACATCCAATAGCAATCATATCAGTCAAATTAATAACTGTAAAAGAAAATCCACTTTCATTTGAGTGAGAAGATCTCACCTTGATTTTAAATTCTGTTCCAGCGTTTATTTCGAATAAAATTAAACGCGCGTTTAATTTTACCCGAAATTCAAACTAGCTCCAAACGACTCCAATCCAGTTGCATCGCGTAGTATTCGACGATACGATTCCAACGCATTTTGTTTCGTCATTTTCTGATAATGTATGACAAAGATACACACTTTTAAACATTACACGATTTAAATTAAAATTAATTTACAATTGTCTTTTATTATTTTTAAACCTTCACACATCTGGGCCTTTGGATTTCACAACTTCAGATCGTGACCGCACTAGCCTTCTTCCCAAACGTGCAAACTCCCCCCAGGTGATCACGTAATTCTCGTACACGTGAAACCCACTCGGCCGCCACGAAACCCTAGCACACGCCATCCATTCGAACGCTTCCACCACGATCAAGACCCACCATTCCAACGCCCATCGCGCCACCAACGTCCGGCCCCAAGCTCGCCGTGCTCGGTCCCCCGTGGCCCTCGAAAAACGTGCCTAAACGACGTGCGAACGGAGGCGTTTTTCTCCCTCCACGATGCTCGAGATTCGATCTCGACCGTTGACATTAAAGAACTTGTGATGCCCTTCCCTTTTGTAGTTGGAAACTTTTGAAAATATTGCTTAGATTTGAAGATAATCGGAGGGGAAGGTCGTTGTTTTCTGGTCATTCAGAACAATAGTGGCGGCTGAAGATAGTTATTAGGGTTTAGGTTTTTCTTTTTGCAAATGAGAATATGGAGGTGCTTATATAGAAAATGGCCAAATTTACTATTCATCGAAATTTTTCCGAACTCCGAATCGAACGTGCCGGCTGACGTTTCTAAGGTTTACCCCGCGTTCCGAACGCAATGGAATAGGTTTCGGAAGCTAATTCTATCGTATGTGTGAGATATGACAATAAACGATCAATTTAAATTAAACCGATTTAAATCGATTTCGAGGCGTTTTGGCTTGCCCCGGACAAACGGTAAATCCAAAAGTTACGAAATTTGAAATCTTACAATAATATCACATTACGGATCCGATGAAACTGGTTTCGTCGAAATCCGAGACCTTTTGAAAAATGACTATTTTTAACTTGACGATTTAAAATTAAAACGATATCGATGCGTTTCGAGCTGCCACGGTCAAATGACAACTCCGATTGATACGAAAATTGAAATCCGATAATAACTAACTATTACGGATCCAATGGAACTAGTTTCGTTCAATTCTGAGACTGTTCGAAAATTGGCTATTTTTACAGTCGATAATTAAATATTAAAATATTCGATTTTCACAGATTAACTTTAAATTCAGTTCTGAAAGTTCTATAACCTTTCTATATCTCCAGTATGATTAAATAAAATTTTACAAATCATTTTCAATCATTTTAAACTCGATTTTTTAATTATCTCTGGAATTTCCCTATGGAATTATCGATTTAAATTATCAAATTAAATCCAATATTCGAAAAATAAATCATTCGACTTCTAAATTCCATTTATTAATATTTAAAATCAATTAAATATTCGAATTTTAATTATCAAAAATTCTGGGTCGTTACAGACTTCCCCCCTTAAAAGAATTTCGTCCTCGAAATTACAAGTTAGGAAAAAGAGTCCTTAACTCGTCTACTATTTTTCACAATCTAAATAGTTTTATCAATTTTCAAAACAAATCTTTCTACTAAAGATTCATTATTATTCAACTAAATTTCCAACTTCCATTCTAAGTTTCAAACAACATTGTTTAACTTCTAAATTCAAATTCGAGTTTAAATTCAAATTTTAACTTCAAAATTTTCTCAAAAATTTTCTAACACTCGAAATTTTCGAAAAATTTCGCCAGCGTCTCCTTTGCGCGGCTAATACGGTACGACTACAAAACGTCCCTACGGACTCTCAGATTTCAAAAAGAAAAAGAAAAAGCCAAGCGGCTAGACAAGAAATCATCAAAAACTCATATTATAATTCAAATACTTACCTTTTGTCGAGCAATTCGAATTATCTTCGAAATTAAAATCCCAATTCGTTTACACCTGTATATCCTACTAGCCATAATATCTAGTTACATATATTCAAACTATTTTGCAAATTTTATTACAAAATTTTCAATATAACTGCTTATATCATCTTTAAGTTCATTTTTTGAAGTTATATATATCCATTATGATTCAATTTTACATTTCGATTTCCATTTGAATTCTATTTACAATTTCAATCTAATTTGGATTCAATTCAACTTCTGAATAATGACTTTCATTGATTAGCTTTCATTTACAACTGCTTATTTTATCTTAGCTTCAATTACTAATCCATTTCAAATTCTAATTCACTTACAAATTCAGATTTGCTTTCAACATTAAATTTCAATTCCAGTTTTATTCACTTTTGTTCATTTCCAAAATTTGTTTCCAATTTACCCTTCGGTTAAATCTACTGTCATTTAAACTGGATTTCCAATTTGAATTCAATTTACTTTTCTTTTATAATCATTGAATTTAATTCGTTCATCCACTGTCATTTCACTTTCATTGCACTTACAGTTGCAATTTATTCATTCATTCTGAAACTCCTTCACTGATTCTTTCATTTCCAATTGGAATCTCATTTCCAAATCAAATTTCAACTATTTTATAAGTTATCAATTTCATAATATTTCATAAATATTGTTATATAGTATTCCAGAGTCTTTTCAACCTTTTAAAGCCATTTTGAAAACAATTCAAATTATCCTTTTGAATTTCAAAAACCAAACCCAAATTTTTCAAACAACTTCCATTTAAAACAATTTGGCAGCAATTACTCTTTTGGAAACCCGAAAATGAATTCTAATGATGTGGCCACCATCATCAGGATTATTTTCCAGCGACCGACAAGAGTTTAGAGCTTTCATTTCTCTAAAATACTTTTCAAAATCTTTGAAATTCATTTTCAACTCCAAAAAGAATTTAAACTTTCCAAATCTCCAAAATTTTCAAATTCTTTTCAAAACATTTCCAAAAACTTCTCTGGAATCCCGTTTTAAATTACAATTCACATTTAAAATTTACATTCTTTAAATTTCATTTGTACATGGATTTATTTCTTAACTTTGGAGTTATGATTTCAATTTCTTATTCAATTTCAATGATAATGATAACATTTCAATATTATTACTTTCCTAACAACCATGCAACCATATACTATAGTACTTTATAGAAAAACATTTTTTTCTATATAAAAATAGTTTTGGGCAAAATTATCTCATTTACCCTATTCAAAACAATACTGTGCCGAATTGTTCTATATAAGTGTTTAGAGATCCCTATCGATAGAGTTGTACGGACAATACCGACCAGAATCCATATACCACTCAACAAACCAATCATCACAATATAAAATAATTTTATATTCACTAACAAATACGCACTCGTATCTATTATTACACTCAACTCATTCTAGAGTACTACTGACTCTATCTCTAATGAGTAACACCCAACAGAGCAGGGTTGTCGCTTAACCATATGCTCTGATACCAAATGTCATGGCCCGCAAATCCGTACCTCTTGATTAACCACTAATCTCCATTGATTAACTCAAAATGAACGGGAATACGAACTATGATGGTTTTAACAAGAAGAAAAAGGTAGAAGAAGAAGAAAAGAAAGAAGAAAAAGAAAGAAGGACAACAACAGAACAACAGAACAGCAACAGAACAATATCAGAATCTCACATATCGCAGCGGAACAATATATAATAGATAAATGAATAATCTTTAAACAAAGAACTATATCATTTTATACATACATCAATCATCAGAGTCAATATACAACAATGGACAGTTATATAAACTTGTCCTCATACAGAATACACAGCGGAATAAATACTATCAGATACAAATACTACGTCTCGCCATCCAGCTTGCTTCCAAGCTCCAGAATATCCAGAATATCCTGATAACCTAACTCTAGACTGCCCGTGTGGAAATTGGTGGGCACCTAGAGTTTAGAAGGGAAACAATAAACTCCGAGTCAGTCATGGTGACTGGTGTGAGATCGTAAAACAGTTATTTTTTCACAAAGAAAATAAAACAAATTCGCAATGCTTTTGGAAAATGAAACTACCATAAGACCTCCCACCACACACACAATGCAAACGCAGACTTGGAGGAGATTTCTTCTTATGATAGTCAAAGATGCTTACTACGCAAAAATCAAATTCTTTTTGATATTATTATTAGTGCATAGTGTAGAAATCATTTCGAAAGTAGAATATTAATCTTAGCCAGCATAGGTACCATTATAGTATGCTTGCTATAGCTACCATATTAAATGGCAGGTTCTACAACTAAAACCGTACAAGGCTCGTATTGTTTCTTTGAATTTCCAACAAATGGTCAGGCTAAGGAACTTCCTTTTCCACGATGGGTACGTCCCTGGAATAGACGACCCAAGAAATAACCTAACATTACGGTTAGATCTCTGCCAACACAAGGCCGGGTTACCTCTGCAAAAGTAGGTAACTACTGACACGCGTATGCCATCCCCCGATCATCACCGATCTTCCCGAGGATCCCCGATTCCAACAAACCACATAGAAAAAATAATGCAGTAACCACAGAGGTTAAGTATCTGGGCTCCATACCATGATACCACCTTTATCCAGAAGGAATGACATACACTAAGGGGCGCTACTCCCTAGAACCTTGCCGCATCCTTCCTGTTTTGACCATTTCTGGGGTGTGAGGCTCGATGAAGTCTCGTCCACAAAGCTACGCTTTCTACAAAGCCCTGCTTCGGGTCAAACAAAATGATCAACCTATGATCACAAAGATATAAGATCAAACAAATGATCATATCACAAATGATCAAACACTGATCATTTCACAGCAACACTCAGTATGCCACATTACCAAATTGGGATATATTGTTGATAAATTTCAACTACATAACCTCTGAGCTCGTACGTCTCAGAGAAGGGTGTTAAGCTAAGAGAATAAATTCTCCGCCACCAACAGAAATGTATTTGAAAGAAATCAGCTCAATATCTCAAATTGTAACGTCAGACACACAATCCATACAAGTCTGTTCCGGGATCGAACAGAACCGAAGGCACTTCTCACGAAGCCCTTGCATATCCGGATAAATTTCTAATCACGTCCGGACTTCCCGTCACTAAGGGTGATAAAAACTCTAAATCGGAGATCAGCCGATGTAGAGTAACTCGACGGTAATCCTTCCGTTTTCAAAAATATCCGGTCTTCAACACCGGTCTTCGAATGCAATTCATAACGACGTATCACATATTCGGAATGGGTTATACGACCCCATGGTCCTTTCCCGGTTAACCCGAATAGTGAGCGATTTTTCAAAAATAAGTGTGGCATTCAAATCCATCCAATTCACAACAAATACCTATCTAAAGGTAATTATTGATAGTCGGTTATTTAACTATCAATAAAGATGCGCAACATCATCAGATTCCAAATAATTTTCCAAATTATTTATCTTCAAAAATATCTTTACTAGATATAAAATATCCACACTTCAAAAATAAATCAACTTTTATTTTTAAACAACTTCCCTTTCTTTTATAAATTCCATATTGAATTTATATTTTCGAATATCTACTGATATTCGATTTTCAATCGTTTTCAAATATTCATTTTCGATTTATCTTTAAGAAGATAAAATCTCAAAACGTCTCATTTCATTTTGGAAAACATTCCATACTTATTTAATAATAAGTGTTTCACAAATCTTTTATTTTCAACATTTGAAAATATTCGTTATACTTAAATCAAAATTTAGTATACATTTCATTCTTTAAGGAAATCATTCTTTTTCACAAATTTTATTTGAGTCAAAACGAATGTTACGTAAAACATCGTTACGACGACTCAAAATCACTAGTATAGGGATTCGAAATTTAGATAGATATATAAATCCCAATACTATACAAAATATTTCCTTTCGGAAATCATTTACTATAACAACAGTGTTATAGTCTACCATTTCCTTATTTCTCGAAAACGTCTATTTCAACAATAAATGTTGAAATCTATGTATTCGATACTTAACACGTTTTAAAACATCTTTTAAAACAATTACTTCATTTCGTAATATCACTTTTCCAAAACATATCCATTTTATTTAATAATATATTCACTGTCCAAAATCGTGAATATACTTCGTTATCCAAATTCCACATTTCTACACATTTTATTTAAAAGCTTATCCACTGTCCAAAATCGTGGATATAATTCCTTTAATTAACTTTTACAATTCACTTATCAAAATAAGTGATTTCGGATTTATAAACAACGTTTATAAATCACAATTTTATAATTTATAACAACTTCAAGTTATGAAATCCCTTTATTCAAACAATTCCATTTGACTCATTTATATAACAAAAATTCAAATCATAAGTTGATAACTTATAATTCATTTAGTTTCAAAGTCCTTCATCTTATAACTTCACGAATCGTATATCTATCAATATTACTTACTTATAAAATCCGTTTATAAGTTCATTTTAACATTTATAGAACTCCTAAATAATCTCCTTATTTTTATTTATAAAATAACAATTTTATACATCTTCTATAAATATAATCCATTTATAATAAGTCGAAAATTTCAATCTAAACCAATTACAATTTAATCAACTTATATTTCAAAAACCACTTTCGCTTATATTTCACAAATCTCATAATTTTTATAACACGAAAATTATAACATTTATTTATTTAAAATGAATTAATTCCAAAATTCAATAAAACGTATACTTTCGAATAATCACTTTGAAATCCTTTTTAAAAATAATATCGTTATTTTTAACTTCAAAAATGGATCCGATGATGCTACAGCATCAAACAATCAATCACAACAATCAAATATCATATATCATCATATGATAACAGAATATACATCAATATCTGTAAATAAATAACTACTGGTGAGGAATCCAGTTGGATCCCTCCAACCTGTTTCCCTGCATCCACAGATGTTAGCACAATACCAATTCCGCTCCAGTACGGAATTATCGCGGTATATAGGTTTTATAAAAATATCCGCTTACTAACGGCGCAATAGGGTCTCATCTGCTATACGAGGCGGGAAATCATCAATCCAATATATACATATGCCAATATGTATATATTGCTATATATATAGATATATCCTATCATATCTAATATCACATCCAATAGCAATCATATCAGTCAAATTAATAACTGTAAAAGAAAATCCACTTTCATTTGAGTGAGAAGATCTCACCTTGATTTTAAATTCTGTTCCAGCGTTTATTTCGAATAAAATTAAACGCGCGTTTAATTTTACCCGAAATTCAAACTAGCTCCAAACGACTCCAATCCAGTTGCATCGCGTAGTATTCGACGATACGATTCCAACGCATTTTGTTTCGTCATTTTCTGATAATGTATGACAAAGATACACACTTTTAAACATTACACGATTTAAATTAAAATTAATTTACAATTGTCTTTTATTATTTTTAAACCTTCACACATCTGGGCCTTTGGATTTCACAACTTCAGATCGTGACCGCACTAGCCTTCTTCCCAAACGTGCAAACTCCCCCCAGGTGATCACGTAATTCTCGTACACGTGAAACCCACTCGGCCGCCACGAAACCCTAGCACACGCCATCCATTCGAACGCTTCCACCACAATCAAGACCCACCATTCCAACGCCCATCGCGCCACCAACGTCCGGCCCCAAGCTCGCCGTGCTCGGTCCCCCGTGGCCCTCGAAAAACGTGCCTAAACGACGTGCGAACGGAGGCATTTTTCTCCCTCCACGATGCTCGAGATTCGATCTCGACCGTTGACATTAAAGAACTTGTGATGCCCTTCCCTTTTGTAGTTGGAAACTTTTGAAAATATTGCTTAGATTTGAAGATAATCGGAGAGGAAGGTCGTTGTTTTCTGGTCGTTCAGAACAATAGTGGCGGCTGAAGATAGTTATTAGGGTTTAGGTTTTTCTTTTTGCAAATGAGAATATGGAGGTGCTTATATAGAAAATGGCCAAATTTACTACTCATCGAAATTTTTCCGAACTCCGAATCGAACGTGCCGGCTGACATTTCTAAGGTTTACCCCGCGTTCCGAACGTAATGGAATAGGTTTTGGAAGCTAATTTGATCGTATGTGTGAGATATGACAATAAACGATCAATTTAAATTAAACCGATTTAAATCGATTTCGAGGCGTTTTGGCTTGCCCCGGACAAACGGTAAATCCAAAAATTACGAAATTTGAAATCTTACAATAATATCACATTACGGATCCGATGAAACTAGTTTCGTCGAAAT
This sequence comes from Allium fistulosum, assembly GCA_030737815.1. NCBI lineage: Eukaryota > Viridiplantae > Streptophyta > Magnoliopsida > Asparagales > Amaryllidaceae > Allium > Allium fistulosum. Next base: position 1,280,385,060 of record CM060902.1, on the reverse strand, counting down.
CCGAGACCTTTTGAAAAATGACTATTTTTAACTTGACGATTTAAAATTAAAACGATATCGATGCGTTTCGAGCTGCCACGGTCAAATGACAACTCCGATTGATACGAAAATTAAAATCCGATAATAACTAACTATTACGGATCCAATGGAACTGGTTTCGTTCAATTCTGAGACTGTTCGAAAATTGGCTATTTTTACAGTCGATAATTAAATATTAAAATATTCGATTTTCACAGATTAACTTTAAATTCAGTTCTGAAAGTTCTATAACCTTTCTATATCTCCAGTATGATTAAATAAAATTTTACAAATCATTTTCAATCATTTTAAACTCGATTTTTTAATTATCTCTGGAATTTCCCTATGGAATTATCGATTTAAATTATCAAATTAAATCCAATATTCGAAAAATAAATCATTCGACTTCTAAATTCCATTTATTAATATTTAAAATCAATTAAATATTCGAATTTTAATTATCAAAAATTCTGGGTCGTTACACTAATGACTGTCAACCTCGTAGTAGCCGTTCCCTCGTTCGCCGCGCCCAAACCCCTAGCACTATCGCGCTCGCGCGCTCTTGCCTACTCCTCTAGGTCACGATCATCTCCAAGTCGAGACGCCTCTGCCTTCTTGCCACCGAAATCACGATTTCGTTTGTTTTTTTTTAAATTACGGTCGGCTGAAATTTGAAATGAAAGAAGGGGGAAAAGAAAGATAAGGTACGAGGTAGACACGATTTTGGCTGAGTGTACGATATGTTGGGAGAAATGTAATTTTATAATATTATAATAAGGAAAATATCTAACTCGATTGGCCCGCAAAATTCCAAACTCCAAACGAAGCGTGCCACCTGACATTCTATGTGTCATACCCCTATTTCGAACGCAATGGAACTAGCCTCGAGACCTAATTCGATCGTATACAGAAGATAGCTTTTCAAAATCAAATTATTTAATTAGATTTCTACGCGTTTCAAGCTTGCACGGCCAAACGATAAGTCCAATCGTTACAAACATGAAATCATATAATAATTCACTATTACGGATCCGATGAAACTGGTTTCTTCGAAATCCGAGACAGTGGCCAAAATGGTTATTTTTACACGTTAATTAAAACAAGTAATTTCCAAAATTAATTTATTCACTTTTAAATTCAATTTTAAAAGTTAACAATTTTCATTCTTGTTTAAGTAAAATTTTAAATCAACTTTTGAAATCATTTTCATTCATATCAAATCCAGAATTCAATTATTTAAACAATTTCTAATATTAAATTCAAACAATTAAATTATCCAATAAATTACATTAGTAATCATTAAATTTCAAATAAATTTTAGTTATCAACAAATATTTTTATTTTCATTTAAATAATTCAACATTTATTATCCAACTCCAGTTATTGATTATAAACCCAGTCAATACGTAGAATTTAATTCCAATACTTGTTATTTCCAAAATCTTCGAAATTAGCTATTTCAATATTTTATTCAAGTTCATTTTAAATAGATTACATAAATAAACATCAAATTTTTATTTCTAATCATTTTTATTTAATAATCATATTAAATTCAATAATTTAAGATACTTAAAAATAGGGGTCGTTACATTAGCTCCGCTACTTTTCCCCCTCTCCCAATACGAGAGACATTCGTGAAATTTGTTTCTCATTCCACTAATTTATGCATTCAAGCTGCTATTGCAAAAATTATTAGATGAATTTTCAGATTTATCAAAGTATTGCTTCATGCCAGCAAAACCGCACGCATCTGAGTAATTTCAAGGTTGATTATCCTCTTGTGGTTGCTCAGAATTAATCCCGAGTAAGCTTCGCCTTGGCAAGTAGAAATTTTTTGCCTTTGTTACTCCGATCCAGTCTGCTTTGCCTTCGACTGGAGGAGATAATTTTCAATATGCTTACTTCCAGCTCCGTTGTCCCATAACTTAGATAAGTATCTGAGATCGGTTCGATTATTTAACTTCTTCTTCGACTTTTGCAGTATGATTTTACTTTCAGTAATGATTCACAACCATCTTTGCTCCTTAGTCAGTTTAGCTTTATTATGCACTCTACTATTATGCTCTTTCTAGATTTGATAAATTGCAGTAGTTAGTATTTACATGGGCAAAATCTCTTTCTAGAAAATTTGTGCTAAAACTGTTTTGATATATTCTATTGCTTGCTTTAAGTTTATACAATTTTTATGCTTAGTACTAGAAGTTTTCCTGAATTTTATTCCAGATATAAAAAGAGAATCTGCACTAAAAAACAAATGATTAGTAGATTCAAATTCACTTTCACATAATGAACATACCAAATTAACAAAATACCCTATTTACTCATTCTGACTTTTGTTGGTAGCTTGTCATTGATAGCAAGATAAGTACATATTGCCATTTTAGGGTTATTAACCCTATTCCATATATATGTTCATACCAATCCACATTTGGATGTTTACTCCTAATACATTCCTATGTCTGTTTAAAAGAGAATTTTTCACTTTTGTTTGCTGTCCATTCCCAGTAGTTTACATCTGCATCCATGTCAATTGAGATATTACATATATTTTCTTTGTGTAGGCTAGTGGTTGGATGCATTTGAGGTTTCCATCTATTTTCATTAAATATCATAGACACTGCAGCATCGGCTTTTCCAAAAATAACCAAGTTACTCCACCCCACTCCATTAATAAAAGATTCATGTTGAAACCAAGGATCAAACCACAAAATAGTATCTTTTCCGTTCTTAAATTTTTTTAACACTACTTTTCCTTGGTTTCTACAATTTAAAATATGTTTCCAAGTATTTGATTGATTATTTTTTGGCAAAATATTTCGAAAATTATTATTGTTCTTGAGATACCAATTTTTCATCTATTTTTCCCACAAGGATTCTTCTTTTAAAAACCTCCAAAACAATTTTAAATGACACGTTAAACCGAGATCCTTCATATTTATAATCCCCATACCTCCTTCTTTCTTTGGCCTACACACTTTTCCCCAACTTAATTTATGAAATCCTCCTTTCCAAAGAAAATCGACACATCTTTTTTCTATTTTTTTAACTGATGCTACAAAAATATGATAGGCCTGCAACCAATATAATCTAATGGCATAAACCACTGTTTTGATAAGTTCTATTCTACCTGCAATTGACAATAATTTGCTTGACCAATTTTCCATTCTTTCTTGTATTTTTTCCACCAGAATGTTGCAATCACTATCTTTAATCTGATTAACAGATAAAGGAAGACTTAAGTACTTAATTGGAAGGTTACCTTCACTTACATGTAATACCTCAAGGACCTCTTTTCTACACCTGCAACTTTTACTAAAATATGCCTTACTTTTGTATTCATTAATCTGCAGCTCTACATACTTATGTGAACACTCAAAAATACCATTAATTACAAGTACATTAGATCTGTTAGCTTTAACAAACAACATTAAATCATCAGCATATATCAAATGAGTATAATAGGTTACACTTTATTAATTGGATTAATAATACATTTAATGATTTCCATTTCCATCAAAATTGAGAAATATTCATTACCATAGTGAATAGATATGGAGATAAAGGGTCCCCTTGTCTAATTCCTGTATTGCTTATAATAAAGCCCTTTGTTTTACCTTGAATCAAAATATAAAAAGTTGGGGTGTTAATACACTCATATACCAAATCACAATGCTTATCTGGAAAACGCATATTAGACATTATATGATTTATGAATTTTCTATTAACTCTTTCATATGCTTTTTGTAAATCTATCTTTAAACAAACATTGTCTCCAACTTTCGTATTAAAGTTATGCACTATCTCACGAGCAAGCAATGAATTTTCATAAATCAACCTACTCGGAAAAAAAGCACTCTAATTCTCTGATATTAAAAATGACAAAAAATCTTTAATTCTATTGCTTATCATTGTTGCTATGATTTTATAAATAAAGCTACAACATAATATAGGTCTATAATCTCAAGTGTTAGAGGATTCTTGTTTTTTGGAATTAATGTAATAAAAGTATGGTTTAGGCTTTTTAACAACTTACCTTCATTAAAAATTTCCCTTACTACATTAATAATCCGACCTTTAATCGTTTCCCGGTGAGTTTTACAAAATTTTGCATTGAATACTTTTGTTATCACCTGCATTAAAAACTATATATTTGATTTCCTCTTCCTCAATGGGAGTAAATAAAATTTCTTCTGCTACTGAATTAATTTTAGAGATGATTTTTGGAAATTAATTTCATGCTCCTATGTATTATATAAACTTTCAAAATAAGTCACTGCTTCTTGAGCAAATTTATTATAGTCATTGGTTAAAATTCCATTAATATCAAAAATATTGCCTATATAATTAATATGTTTCCTACTACTCATTTTAGCATGAAAAAATTTAGTACAATCATTCCCCTGAGTAAGTCAATCCACTTTAGCTTTTTATTTTAAATTCATTATATTTGTATATAATTCCTTAGAGAGGTAGCTCTGATTAGAAAAATACTCTTTAATACTATTTATATCTTCTGGATTTTTATCTATTATGTCTTGTAAAATTTTACCTTCTTTCCTTAGTTTTTCTATACACATCTTATCTTGGCTTTTGTCTTTATTCCACATTTTAAGATTTAGTTTAATATTCTTAAGCATCTTACTAAACTGATATTGATGTGTACCTTCACAAGAAAAATTAAAGCATTCATTCATTATTTCTTTATATTCACTATCAAGAGACTAGCCATTTTTATATCTAAAAGGAACATTTCTTTTAGTTAAAATATTTGCTTCATGAAATTGTCTAACCAGTAAAGGGGTGTGGTCACTTGTATTCTGTTCTAAAGTATTACATAAAAGATTAAGAAATACCGTTGATTTCTTTATTTATTAAAACTCTATCTAACTTACAATGGATATTCTTTTCAATACCAGATCTCCAAGTATATTTATTACCATTTATTAAAGGATCAATCAACCCAGTTTCTATTAAAAATTTATTGATTCTATCCAACTTAGAAAATGGTATATTATTTCCTCCAAACTTTTCATTTGAATGCATCACAGTAATAAAATCCCCTATTATAAGCCATGGAATTTTATAAGTATGATTCAAACTTTTAAGCCTACACCATAAACTATTTCTTTCATTTTCGAAATTACTCCCATCTACACTAGTTATTTGAATACTTGCTCCCCCAATGCTCTTAAAATTACAGTCTACAAATTGTAAGCCTTTATTTATATTGTAATTAACCCAGATATTTGAATCCAAAAGCACTAAGATTCTTCATTTACCACCACAGTCATTGTTGTTAACTTTTTCCAGTTACTTGATAATCTCCTTCAGAATTTTTCAATATTTTCATCATTCATTTTATTTTCTATTAAAGTTATGATTGATGGTTTATAAACAATTAACATATTCATTATGTAAGTTTGTTTACCTCGGGAATTCATCCCCCTAACATTCCATGCAAAGATCGACATATAATAGAAATACTAAAAGGAGTTTTTGCTTTTTATACCTGGCACTGATGCACTTCTGCTTCTTTTTTTACACACTGTCCCTTTTACTTTAAGCTTTGTGGTCATTTGATCCCATTCTTCATTTTCTGTTATGTATTTTTGCTTAAATTTTGCTTTCTCCTTACTTATTTCTATATTCCCCTTTTTATTGATGTGTAGCTTTGAGATCTCAATATTTTCAGGTGTGCGAGGCAGTACCGAGTCAATGCAATCCATATCCTCAGATTTGTAGCATTTTCTAATCGAGGAATTACCTCCTTGGCTGTAAGGATATTTTCATTGTTTAAAGGAATATCCTCATTTATACTTGCATCATCAATGTTTGTAACTAAACGAGAATTTGCAACATGAGGGATTTCAGATTTTACGACCTCTTTATTTTTCCGATCACCCACTGCATTGCAGTTTATTATCACTATTGCTTGATTCTTTTGACCATTTTTTGAAGGAGGACCTTTCTCAGCCATGAACTTATCTTTTTGATCAGTGAGCTGCTCTTGAGTGTATTCTTGACTTGAGATGATATCTGTAGCGACCCGGATTTCACCACATTAATTTCTGAATATTTAATTAATTTAAATATTCAAATAGTAGGTTTTATAATTAAAATAAAAACGCTTTTAAATAATAAATATTGAAGATAAAATAGTTTTTAAATTTAGTTCACAAAAATATTTAGTTTGATAAAAAACAGAAAATGTGATCGGAAACTGTTTTCCGAATTTTCGACGTTTCATCGTATAAAAGTTGTTTGAAATGTTGTGAGCCTTGTTTATATTTGAAACAACATTTAAATGGTTAAGAATATCAATTAGTTATGACATATTGGTAAATATATAGTATGTATACTTAAGTATATACTAAAAGATGCCTTAAGAGACATGATTTGACATTTTGGCAACTAATATAAAATATGTTTAAACATGTTTTCATTGACATGATTTGGGGGGTGGGACAAGTTGAAGGCTGAAATGGCATGTGTGGTGGAGGATGTTGATGTGTCAAAACAATGTGGAGGGTAAAGGACATGGGGTGTTTAGGTAATTTACATTTTCACTTGCTTATAAATACCCCTTTCACTTCTTTAATTTCACCTCTTTTATTTCTGCCATATCTTTCTCAAAACTTAATCAAATGGGGTATCCAAACCATAGAAAATTCCAATAGCTATAACTTTTATTTGTACCCTCTTCTAATTTTGAGCTTAACCATGGCCAAAGCTCATTTCTTTATAGAGCATTTTCGGACCTAGAATTTCAAGTCCGAAAATGGTTCTTCCTCTTTTGACAATATCATCTTCAAAACAAATTGTAATTGAGTGATTTATTTTTTGAAATTGTAGAGAAAATAATTTTCTAAAACTTTTCCCTTACCACTTTTATAAAATCCGAGAGTAAGTAGTCCAAAAGCCACTTGTAAAATGACCTATTTTTGGGTTTATTTTTGAGAGTTCGATGATTATCTAAAGTCACTCCACCTTACCACAAAAAGTTTCACTTCCTTATTCTTTCAAGACCGAGCCTACCTAGTGTATTGAGGGTCCAAGACTCCACCATTTACTTAGGAATGGAAGTGCTAGGTCATAACCTAAATTAGCGAGAATTTGGATAGCTTTCGGTGAGTAAAACACTTAACTTTTTAGGGAAATATTTTAGTTTAGTTACATTATGATATATATTGCTTGCTTGGTTTGGATATAATGTGAATTTGTTCATGTTCGGTTTGGAAATGTATATGTGTGATGGATGCAAACTTGTTAAGTAAATGTTAGTTAGCAAACTAGTTAGTAAGTAAAATTTTACCCTAAAAAACCAAAGCTTTAAAACTATATTCATGTTCATATTTATTGCCTTTGAATGCTTGTTGTATATATGCTTAAACCATTGCTATGTGATGTTTGGTTGTGTTGATAATATTATAAACTTGTTTGCCGAACTGTCCGTATAGCGATAGTCGTTGTATCGGCACTTTCAGAAAATCACTTATTATCGAACCATTTGGTTTTATCTTCGTGCTTGGAATTGTTTTACAAGTTAAGCAAGATTTTGATTAATGATGTTTAAAAAAATAATTAGTTATTTTAATAATGATTAATTAATTTAATTAATAAGGACTAAGGTTAACTAATTAACTTATTAATGATGTGTTTTAAATTTAACTAATTATTTAGTTAATGATGTTTTAAATTTAATTAATCTTTTTATTTAATGATGTTTAAGGCTAATTAATCTTTTGAAAATTATGGATTAAATTTAATTAATCAATTAATTAACGATGTTTTTAAAATTAATTAATCTTTTTAATTAATGACTCGAGCTTTGCTATCCTTTTCCGGAAATGACTAAAACTAAAGAGCGAGAGGAGGCCAAGCTATGTGGGGTTGCTCCCATTAGGGTATTTTCACATCCACTCTAGATTGGATTTAGTGTTGCGCATTGAGATGTAAAGTACTCGGATTCTCGGTAACAGTTGGCGGGGTCTGGCTTGGAGGTTTTCGAGAGCCATCAGAGTTCTCAAGTATATTTCTAGAGGTATACTTTCGGTAAGGGGGGCGCACCCTCCTAGTCATCGTTGGAAAATTTCATTTTCTTATTTGATTCGAACCTTTGAATCTGTTTTCTTTAATTACAATGGGAAGAGTCAACTACTCTTTGCGGTGTTCAATTATTGGTTTTGTCCATTCTATCGAGTATGGATAGTTATGTTGTTTAGTCTATTCTATCGAGTTTGGACTATTGTCTTGTTTTATCCATTCTATCCAGTTTGGATTTTTATTCAGACTATTTCCATTCTTTCAAGTCTGAATGTTATACTAATTGTACCCATCATCTATGTTTGGATTTGTTCCCTATTGTTAATTTCCATTTTGTTATGTTTGGTTATTGTTTATGTAGGAGAAAACCCGTTTCGCGTTAGCGGCGTGGTCCCATATATTATTATTTAAATACACCTCATTTGTTTCATAGTTTTACTCATACCAAACATTTTGTCTGACCCGAGTTGTTTATTTTCCCTAAACTCTTGGGTACTCAATTATACTTGGATAGTTCGAGAATAGCAGGTTTTCTTTGGAGCTCTTTGAAGATGATGATCGAGCAGGCGGCTCCTTAGTTATCTAGTTATTTATTTCCACTGTATGATTATGTAGGTGGATTTTGTATCTTAAAAATGTAAAGTCGGAATGTATAGCTGCAAATTTGTTAGATGTAGTACTTTTTTTATAACTCTGGTAACTCCTTATAAGGAGTAACCTTTTATACTATATCATTTTATATTATATGCAACCATTCCGCTGTGAGGTTTATCTATTCTGTCTTGTTCTGTTCTTTATTTTACCCCAAGACAACTTATCCTTCGAGTGCTTGGGCAACGACGCACGAATACCGAGGATGTATTAAGTGTCGTTCGTAGGGATCAGAAAGGTGGGTCGTCACAGATGGTATCACAGCAGAGGTTTAGCGAACCCCTAAGCCCTAGTGGGGTAAACTCTCTAAGGATAGGATTAGTAATATCCTTGGATAAGTTTGGGAGTATAAATATATATTGAGTGCATTTTTGTTAGTGTTATAAAAATGTTTTATATTGTGTTGTTTGATCCATTGAGTGGTATATGAATTATGTCGATGCATTAGATCAGCGTTATCGATAGGCATTCCTAAACACTTGAACAGATCTACCAATACAGTATCGTTTTAAAATGGTAAATGAAATAGTTTTACCTAAGAATATTATATATATATAATAATGATTCTCAAAACTAATATAGTTGTATTATTGAGTTGATTATTTAGAAATGATAATATTTTATTGTTATTATTTAGGAATTTGATTATTTATGCTCGTCCAGTTTGAGCATTAACTATTGTTGAATAGTTCATAAAGAATTTTCCTTAGTGAGATATAGTTCGAGTAGATGGGAATTAAGGAATCTTGGAACGAACCCCTTGCGAGTCAAGTTTCACAGTTTGATTATAAGGTGTTCGGCGAAAGGGTTAAGTTAAAAGCCATCTTTTAATAATGTTAACCTAAAAGTAAATTTTTTTTAAAAAAAACTCAACCCAGAGCCCTGATGAAATCGAAGGGATGGGAGGAGCCCCCCCTGCCTGGTCCGACCACAGACATGAGGGAGGTTAGCCAGCCCAGCACAGAGATTTATTGCCCCCAACTAGTTTTTCAGTTTTAACGGGGACCCACCTCCGTACCTTGAAATTGGGAGTAGGGAAGATGGGAATCGAACCCAAGACCTGTTTACTAGGAAGCAGGTATCTTACCACTATGCTACTACTTGCGGACACCTAAAAGTAAACTTGTAATAAAAAGTTGTCTAACATAATCTAAATGGTAGAATTTTTTTTAATAATAATAATAATAATAATAAAATAAATAAAAATTTAGAGGATAAATATTTGGGAAAATTTAATTATAATAAAGAAGAATCATTTAAAATGTAAGTTTAACTCACATCCAAATTTGCTATATCATATCTATGATGCTATAAACTATTGTTGATTTCTTAGATGATAGTTAGATTTGTTTGATTGATTACTTGATTTAATCTGGATATTCCATTTAAACTATTTAAGTGTCGTTATAGCAATTTCCGCTATACCATCATATATTAAATATCATCCCCTAAACCCTTGCGTGTGTTTGAACTTAAGCTTGTGTTTTTCTAAAAGTAGATGTTTAAATTCATTAATCATTTTGATTAATAATATTTTAAATTTATTAATCATTTTAATTAATGATATTTGAAATTAATTAATCTTTTTGATTAATGAGATTTGGATTTAATTAATCATTTTAAGTAATGGTATTTGAATTTAATTAATAATTTTAATTAATGATATTTGAAAATTAATAATTATTTTAATTAATGATATTTAAAAGTAATTATTCATTTTAATTAATGATTATTTGAATTTAATAAATCGTTTGGTAAATAATATTTTAAATTGGTTAATTGATTTAATAAGTGAGTTTAAAATAAATTAATTGATTTGATGAAAGTGTTTTAGAAGTAATTAACTATTTTATTAAAGATAATTGATTTGTTTATTAATGGAAATTGTAAATTTGATTAATTATCTTTTGGGATAGATAATATTGTTTTAGGTTTATAAAAGAGGTTATAAATGTGATTTATTATTATTCAGGATAATTAATGTTATTTTAAATTTAATAAAAGAACTTAAGTGAGTTATTTTCTTTGGAAAATTTATATGGTTCCAAGGTTTTAAAAAGAATATTATAAATCATCCCCTAGGATAACTAACATTGTTTGGAATTTATAAAAGGTATTCAATTATTTTATTATCCTTTGAGATAATAAATATGTTTTAAATTAATAAATGATGGTTGTTAACTAAGAAAATCCTTTAAAAGGATATGTTTATAAATAAAGCTAAGTGTATATTGTTTTGGAATTTTAGTAAACAATGTTTAAAACGACATTTTTTACCCTTGTTTTAATACACTTAGTATTATAAATTTGTCTTTCCAAATAACATTTAAAGAGTTTTTGGAAAATTTAAATTTTGGAATTGTTTAAAATGATTTCAAAAGATTTTGAGAAAAGTAATAGCGGTATTATTTGAAAATATTTCCAAAGTAAAATATTTTGGAAAAGAAACTTTAAGTAGAATGCTTTTTCTTTGAATAATTCGAAGGAAAACACTTTGGTTAGTTTTGTGGTAATCTGAATAATCTTCTAAGTGGCGATCAGATGCTGATTAGGCAAATGTTGCGGAGTACTTAGTAAATTATTCTCTTTATCATTGTACGATCGAAATGAATTTAAATTCGAACGAACCTAAAGTGAGTTTTAATAAACAAATTGTTTGAAGTTATTTCATAAAAAATATATGTGGTATGCTTTCAAAGATGAGTGTTGAAATTTATAACTGAGTATTTAATCTTTAAGTTCCCTAAAATGGAATTGATTTCCAAAATAAAAATTATTTTTGATAAGAAATTGTTTTGATAAATGAATTTTACCTTAAACAATATACGAGGTAATTTAACACTGATCTAAATGGGTTAGATTGGATATGAAAACATTGTTTTATCAAAACCATGGATATTATTTAAGTATCTAAGTAGTGTAAACTAATTGGTGTTATTAGATCAGTCCATAAACATGATTCGTTATAACACCTTAATATGAAAAGGTAGGAAGGTTTTAATAGACAACGTTTTGTTAAAACCGTATCTTTTGTTTAAAACATGTAAGTTGTATAAACTATTTGTTATTTTGAGTTAACCCATAAACATTGTCCATTTTAACACTCTAAGTTAAAGAGGTCGAGAGGTTGACTCAGTTTTAAAAGACCTAAACTTTGATTTGATCCTCGCCTAAATTATGAAAAGCAATATAAATTTTGTGTTTTGTATATACACTTAGGATTTAGAAGGGTGTTATACAAGTAAATAAAGTGGAATAAGTTATTATTTGGTGTTTTATAAAGAAAGGACTTTATAAAATATTTTAAACTTAAATGAAAAATTATAAAAATTCACAAACAATTTTGGCCTTGAATAAAATATTAAATGAATATTTATGTGATTTAGAAAGATTGGTGTAGTCAAGAAACCAATAATTTTAGAGTATAACTTTCAATTTTGTCCGAGTAAGTTTGGATAATCTTCTAAGCAATAACCAAAGGCTAATGAGCAAAGAATGGCATGCTTAGATAATTATCTATATTTTGGGCAATCAAGAAAGTTTTGAACCTAAGTTAGGAGTTTTTTGTTAATCTTTTGACATTTTAAAGAATGTTGAGAGTTAGATTTATTTCCTTATGGAATTTGAATGATTGATAGTGTTAGTGTATTCCTTTATGGAATTTGATTGATTTGACTTAATTGAATTTATTTGATTGATTATGTGGTCTTATATACCATAGTTTATAATGTCAATTTTTTTATAAACCAATATTTTTGAATTATTATTTATTAGGACTTAAATCCCGGTGCTTTAAAAAATGCGGTCATGGAATTTTTTTTGGGAAAGAGATAATAATTGTTCACTCTAGTTGTCGTATTTGGAGGAACCGAAATACCACTGGATGCTCCATGTTGTTTTAATTCTAGAGTTTTACATGTTTTTTTAGGAGGACCCCCTCCTAGTTTCTTTTTGTTATGGTTTTGATACATTTCTTTTTGGAGAAATTTGAAAATAAATTTTTGAATATAAGAGCCCGAACATTTAGTTCTAAATTTACCTTTTGGTATGATTGGATGCGCAATATTTTATTTCAGTGTACTCTCTGAATTTGGTTGCATATAGATTTATATCATACTAGTTTTTGCTGGATAAGTTACATCTAATTAATATGTTAGTATTTCTAGGGTAGTTTTTTTTTGGGGATAGGATTGTGGTAAATTTCGGGGACGAAATTCTTTTAAGAGGAGAGAGTGTTAGGACTCGGAATTTCACCACATTAATTTCTGAATAGTTAATTAATTTCAAATATTCAAATATTAGGTTTTATAATTAAAATAAAAAAGCTTTTAAATAATAAATATTGAAGATAAAATAGTTTTCAAATTTAGTTTACAAAAATATTTAGTTCGATGAAAAACAGAAAATGTGACCGGAAACTGTTTTTCGAATTTTCGACGTTTCATCGTATAAAAGTTGTTTGAAATGTTGTGAGCCTTGTTTATATTTGAAACAACATTTAAATGGTTAAGGATATAAAATAGTTATGACATATTGGTATATATATAGTATGTATACTTAAGTATATACATGTATATGCTAAAAGATGCCTTAAGAGTCATGATTTAACATTTTGGCAACTAAGTACAAAACATGTTTAAACATGTTTTCTTTGACATGATGGGGGGGGACAAGGTGGAGGCTGAAATGGCATGTGTGGTGGAGGGTGTTGATGTGGCAAAACAATGTGGCGGGTAAGGACATGAGGTGTTTAGGTAATTTACATTTTCACTTGCTTATAAATACCCCTTTCACTTCTTCAATTTCACCTCTTTCACTTATGCCATATCTTTCTCAAAACTTAATCAAATGGAGTATTTCTTATTTTCAAACCGTAGAAAATTCCAGTTGCTACAACTTTTATTTGTACTGCTTCTAATTTTGAGCATAACCATGTCCAAAGCTCATTTCTTTAGAGAGCATTTTCAGACCCAGAATTTCAAGTCCGAAAATGGTTCTTCCTCTTTTGACAATATATTCTTCAAAACTAATTGTAATTGAGTGATTCATTTTTTGAAATTGTAGAGAAAATAATTTTCTAAAACTTTCCCCTTACCACTTTTATAAAATCCGAGAGTAAGTAGTCCAAAAATCACTTGTAAAACAACCTATTTTCGGGTTCATTTTTGAGAGTTTGATGATTATCTGAAGTCACTCCACCTTACCACAACAAGTTTCACTTCCTTCTTTTTTCAAGGCCGAGCCTATCTAGTTTATTGAGGGTCCAAGACTCCATATTTTACTTAGGAATGGAAGTGCTAGGTCATAACCTAAATTAGCGAGAGTTTGGATAGCTTACAGTGAGTAAAACTCTAAACTTTTTTGGGAAATATTTTACTTTAGTTACATTATGATATAAATTACTTGCTTGGTTTGGATATGATGTGAATTTGTTCATGTTTGGTTTGGAAATGTATATGTGTGATGGATGCAAACATGTTAAGTAAATGTTAGTTAGCAAACTAGTTAGTACGTAAAATTTTACCCTCAAAAACCAAAGCTTTAAACTATATCCATATTCATATTTATTGCTTATGAATGCTTGTTGTATGTATGCTTAAACCATTGTTATGTGATGTTTGGTTGTGTTGATAATATTATAAACTTGTTTGCCGAACTGTCCGTATAGCGATAGTCACTGTATCGGCACTTTCGGAAAATCACTTCTTATCAAACCATTTGGTTTCATCTTCGTGCTTGGAATTGTTTTACAAGTTAAGCAAAATTTTGATTAACGATGTTTTCAAATATAATTATTTATTTTAATAATGATTATTTAATTTAATTAATAAGGTTTAAGGTTAACTAATTAACTTATTAATGATGTGTTTTAAATTTAACTAATTACTTAGTTAATGATGTTTTAAATTTAATTAATCATTTTATTTAATGATGTTTAAGGATAATTAATCTTTTGAAAATTATATATTAAATTTAATTAGTCAATTAACGATGTTTTTAAAATTAATTAATCTTTTTAATTAATGACTTTTAAAAGGAATCAACTTGTTTTAACTTTGATTAATCTTTCCTTAACGATGGTTTAAATTGATTAATCATTTCAAAATAATGATATTTAATTATTAATTAATTATTTTAATTAATTATATTTAAATATTACTATTTAATTGAATTAATGATGTTTTAAAGGTGATTTACCCTTTTCAATTAAAGGTTAGTGGAGTTAATTAACCAACTTAATTTATGAAGTTTCAAAGTGAATTTATCAAAGTAACAAGGATGTTTTGACTTTGTTATTCATTTTAAATAAGATAATTAATTATTAATTTAATTAATTATAGTTTACTAATTAATTGAATTAATAAGGTTTAAAAGTGGTTTACCCTTTTTATTATTTAACGACATTTGAAGTTCAAAATTCAAATTGTGTGATGAAGTTTAAAGTTAATTAATCAATGTAATAAGGATGTTTTAAGTTATTAAATCCATTTTAAATTGATGTTTTGAAGTTAGTAAACTCTTTTAACAAAGTGTTTAAAGCTAATAGTTGTAATGTGAGGCCAAGCACGAATTCGGGTTTTTAAAAGAAAAAGTTTGATTCATTTATGGAAATGAATTAATTTCCATAATGCGATTCACTTGTATGGGAATGATTTATTTGTATACTTAGCACTAAACGTCGAAGAAGTAGACTTGTCGCTATTTCAAAAGTTAAGAATAATCACGAGACATGACTTTGAGGTAACACTACCTTGACTTGTCCGGTATTATTGTTAACCAAGAAATAGTACAAGTTGGAATTCGATAAGTGATGATAAGTATACAAGACATAATTTCCATATACGATCATTTTATATCCTCGATAGTTGGTTTCTCAACTATTGGTTACTTCAGCTTCTTTATTATCGTCATTCTAAGACAATGTATTGCTCACTCGAGCTTTGTTATCCTTGATCGGAAATGACTAAAACCAAAGAGTGAGCGGGGGCCAAGCTATGTGGGGTTGCTTTTATTAGGGTATTTTCACATCCACTCTAGATTGGATTCAGTGTTGCATATTAAGATGTGAAGTACTCGAATTCTCGGTAACAGTTGGCGGGGTCCGACTTGGAGCTTTCCGAGAGCTATCGGAGTTCTCAAGTATATTTCTAGAGGTATACTTTTGGTAAAGGGGGCACACCCTCCTAATCATTGTTGGAAAATTTCATTTTCTTATTTGATTCGAACCTTTGAATCTGTTTTCTTTAATTACAATGGGAAGAGTCAACCACTCTTCACGGTGTTCGATTATTGGTTTTGTCCATTCTATCGAGTTTGGATAGTTATCTTGTTTAGTCCATTCTAGCGAGTTTGGACTGTTTTCTTGTTTTATCCATTCTATCCAGTTTGGATTTTTATTCAGACTATTTCCATTCTTTCAAGTCTGAATGTTATACTAATTGTACCCATCATCTATGTTTGGATTTGTTCCCTATTGTTCATTTCCATTTTTTTTATGTTTGGTTATTGCTTATGTGGGAGTAAACCCGTTTCGCTTTAGCGGCGTGGTCCAACATATTATTATTTAAATACACCCCATTTATTCCATAGTTTTGCTCATACTAGACATTTTGTCTGACCCGAGTTGTTTATTTTCTCTAAACTCTCGGGTACTCAATTATATTTGGGTAGTCCGAGAATAACAGGTTCTCTTTAGAGTTCTTTGAAGATGGTGATCGAGCAGGCGGCTCCTTAGTTATCTAGTTATTTATTTCCGTTGTATGATTATGTAGGTGGATTTTGTATCTTAAAAATGTAAAGTCAGAATGTATAGCTGCAAATTTGTTAGATGTATTACTTTTTTTTATAACTCTGATAACTCCTTATAAAGAGTAACCTTTTGTACTATATAATTTTATATTATATGTAACCATTCCGCTGTGAGGTTTATCTATTCTGTCTTGTTTTGTTCTTTATTTTACCCTAAGACAACTTATCTTTCGGGTGCATGGGCAACGGCACACGAATACCGAGGATGTATTAAGTGTCATTCGCAGGGATCAGAAAGGTGGTTCGTCACAATATCTTCTTGGTTAATCAGAGAAGTTGATTCGTATATTATTTAAACATTATCATTTTTCTTTTCTAAACCTGGGTTCTTATTAACATTTGAAACCATTTCTTGATTTCTTGGAGCAATATTCCGACTTTGTAGATTCCCTGATTTTGGTACCCATCTTTTTTGTGTTACACTGCTCATTAGTGTATCCGAAGCATTTGCAAACAATGCACTTTGGGGGAATCCATTCAT
Source organism: Allium fistulosum (assembly GCA_030737815.1). Classification (NCBI taxonomy): domain Eukaryota; kingdom Viridiplantae; phylum Streptophyta; class Magnoliopsida; order Asparagales; family Amaryllidaceae; genus Allium; species Allium fistulosum. The sequence continues at coordinate 1,280,368,058 of CM060902.1, read as the reverse complement.
ATACGACTTCTTGGGTGATGCTTTCCCAATTATGCAAAGTTAAGTAATTTCTTCAAGAAGTTCATCTTCCGCAGCGGCTTCTACCAGAAGACGAGCATAATTCAATCTTGTTTTCATTGCAATGGCTGCATCCATTTTAATGGGCTTTTCAATTGAACTTGCCATAATGCTAAACGCCTCTCTATCCCATAGCTGCAAATTGACACATGGCAGTCTGACCCATATTGGCATTGTTGTTAATAGATCTCTGTCCAACTTTAACTTGTTAGACTATTTTCTCATTATGATGAGTTTGCCATCATAAAAGTATGGACCATTTTTTAACACAGATTCACAATCTTTTGATTCTTTAAATTTAATCAAGAAGAAGCCATTCTCTCTTAAATACATTTCAAACTCGCCTATTGGCTTCCGAACTCTCTCTATATATGATTTAAAATACAAAAAGTATGGTTTGGTACCCACCACATACACAAGAACAGAATTACTCCACCACTCATCAATCCTCTTACTAACCGTCTCTTTACTCGGACCATACTTTTTGTTATTTATCTTAATAGGCATTATGTATTCAAAATTGCAGTCTTCTTCTTTTGGTTCCTCAGCAACAATATCTACCCAAGATTTGGGGCCTTGAGCCCTATTCAGTGAGATGGTAGCCGATTTCTTGCTTTGTCCAATCTTCGATCTACCCTTATTCAAAGGTGGAAAAGAAGGTCGTGAGCTTTCTTTTCCCAACACATTGCCTTTTGCTTGAGCCGACAGTAACTCCTGATTCTTCTTGGCCTCCTGTTTGCAACTAAATTGGTCACAAGCACTCAAAAATAGATTTGCATAGTGAAATAAATGAAGAGAGTAAAATTAAACCAAGGAATAGAATAATTAGCATGCATATCCAAGCAGTAATCAAGAACACACAGATTTATAGTGGTTCGACATTATAGGCCTACGTCCACTTTGAAGAATCTCTTTATTGATTCACAAAGAGTTTGATTACAACAACAAACAATAACGAAGGACTTGGTTACAACGTAGAATCAATTAACTAACAGTGTAAAAAGATCCCTGGAGTGACCCATATGGCCTGTATTTATAGGGAGAGACGACAATATATTTCACTGAGACTTCGGTAAAAGGCTCTCTAGGTCCATAGGGGCCCATAATATCGATCGGCCATGCTAACTCGAAGATTAAGATCGATCGGCCTAATGTTGGACGATCCTTTTTCTTGGTTCCAATCGTTGGGCGATCGTTCATGAAGAGTCCCACATGCCTCTTGAGGTTTCTTCTAAAAGATGGATTCATTCTGACTTGTAAATCGAGAGATATGGATCGATCTTGGTTGAAGTTGAATCATACAATGAATTATGCCGATCGTTATGATGGATCGATATAAACGATTGGTCAATAACGATCGGCTATCCTCAAACCGCCACTATGTGATATGCTATTGCTATGATGGATCGGCAATAACGATTGGTTATTAACGATTGGCCATCCTCAAGTCTTCATCTTGTGATACGCGTGCGTTGTGATGGATCGACAAGAACGATCGGTCAAAACGGTCGGCCATCCTCAAACTTGCACTTTGTGATGTGCGATCATTTTGGTATGCTTCCCTCTTCATTTTATTGATGCTATAAAAGTTCGAAATGAGTTGGTCTCGTAGATTTCAAGATATTGAACATTCTCCTATAACTCGAACTATTTTATAGATCGTTCTTGGTTGTTCCATACAAACCTTGCTTCATCAGTAACCTGGGCATGCGAACTCCAACCAACTCCAAATTTGAAATATAACTTCTCAGGGCCATGTTAGTTGCCCTATGCTAACATCACCTTGATTAGGTCCCGATTCAAATCTGCCTGACCATCATCTACAATACTGTACGTGATTTATCCCCAAGGTTGTTGACTATTCATTCTTAGCCAAGTCGTTAATATCACGGCCTTGCCAAAAGGCGAGATAATATTTGCCCTCTAAAGTACATCTTGTATTATACACGCCATGCTTTGAATCGAAGCAGGCTTGAACTATTTTGAAATAAAACCATCGGGTTCATCAAATGGTCACTACACTTCCGTCAGGTTGTCTTCTTATCGAGGGTCGTAGTTTCTTTATTCGTCGTGATGGTTTCTCAATTTTCAGTAGCATAGACACGGGATCACATCTTGTTAACAATCATATTGTTTATATATAGACACACACACAAATATATATATATATATATATATATATACATACAACTCCCCTTTGCTTAGGAAACAAATTTTAAATCATTCATGACTAGGAAAACGGTCGACATAAGCTAAGTTATGGAATGGTCGGCATACGGCTTGGAAATGGATCGGTCGGCATATAGCTTGGAGATGAATCAGTATAATTTGTGGATATGGGGCGATCGGTTAAGTCCTTTAGACCGAAAACGATTGGCATAGAGTTTGGACCAAAAAAGATCAGCATATCTCTCTCCTATATAAGCTCCTTTATTTAGTCATTCTATTTCATTCGATTCCATCCCTCCTTGTTGAAGCAAAGACAAAGCAAGTTCTTCCATTCCTTCCTGCCAATCCTTCACCAAACACAACAGATTCGCCATTCTTCTAATCGATTCGACATCCTCCTTTTTAAAATTCAAATTTAGGTAGCATGAATTTCACATTCGCTTCATAATTTTAAAATTTAAACCTTGAAATCATGGCGATTCGATTCGTCTAAGGGATTGCCTCCTTCCTTTCTCTCTCCTTACGATCGTGTGTAATGGAGATTGAGTAGTTAGAGATTATCGAGTCGTGTCTTTAGCCGATCATTCATTGCTAGGTATGGTGCTTTGGATTGTGAAGACGTCGTATGACCAATCATCCATGGCCTCTCTTGGACGATCGGCGTAATTCTGGGACATTGAAGCTTGACAATTGCTAACAAACGATCGGCTATGGCTTGGAGTTATACCCTTATAAGAGCGATCGGTAGGAAAGGTTGATGGTGAATGATCGTCCAAAGCTATCTTGGGGAACCGATCGGCTATAGCATAATATTAGTACGATCGGCCTATATAATTTTGCCGGAACGATCGGCCTATATAATTTTGCCGGAACAATCGATCTAAACCCCACATGAACCACTCCTTCTCTTTTTATAAAATGGAACAAAAACAATGAAACTTGAACTGGGCAATGAGCTTCAGTCTTTTATACTTGGACAAACATTAGGACTTGTGTATGACTTGCATATGATATGAACTTCATTATTCGTAGAAAATTGCCTTAGAACGAATGACACAAACTAATGCCTTTAACTAACATCTAAAAACTCATCTGTAACTTGGACAACAACCAAACTTTTGCTGGCAACAATCATCCGTGAAACTCAAGCTGCATCGTTTCCCAGTAACATGCAGAGACAGTTGAGACAGTCAGGAATAACGGTCTCTCTGGCCAAATTTGTAAGTCTTGTTGTTTATTCTGTCTTTAGCTTTGCACAACTTACTACTATACTGAACAACACTTTATCGCACTACACTAGCACTTACTATGCACTGAGGGTACAGGTTACTTCTTCTAATTATGATTTTTACTAAGTTTAATAGCAATGGGATCTAGACATTCCGAGCGCTCAGCGACTGTACCAACTAGATCATCTTCCCAGAGGAATAATTCCGACGTAGAGTCTAGTTCGGCAACTGAGTTCGATAGTTTGTCGTCTAGTCATGATTTAAAATAGCCAGAAAGTTTGGGTCCTCAGTTCGATCTTTCTGAACCGTTCTTGTCTTTCCACCGGAGGTTATTGATCCTACGCCCGATACTCTGGAGGACAAAGTCATCCTCGAAAATCCTCCTGATTCGGTAGCTTCAAAAATTAAGGAAGACGCTCTCCAAAGAATTTGCGTAAGGCACATAATTCCTTTCGACGACATGTTGGTTCTGTCGCAACATGATAAGGCTCACAGACCTCTTGAAGGGTATATAACATGCAACAAGTTTATGTGCTGGGCGGGGTGCATCCTGCCTTTCAACTCATATATCCGGGAGATCCTACATTATCTAAGAATATCTCCAGCGCAACTCCATCGGAATGGTTACGCGCTCCTTAATTGTAGTTATATGGTATTTATGGAGTTTCTGCACTGTCCTCCCACTATCGAAGATATCTAATTTTTTTACCTTTAAACGGCGCACAAGGAGTCTTTCGTTCACATTTCTTGAGTCGGTAAAGAGATGCCAAATTCTGACTGGCATGTGGAACAAACTAAGTGCCTTCAAGAGTGAATGGTTCTTTGTTCGCTGCCCGCCTAGCTTCGCTCGACAATGACTAGACAGACGTAAGTGCTACCCACCAATTTTATGATAACATAGGAAAATAATATTCAGGTTGCCTTTCTAATGATGTTAATCATTACAGGTGTCGTTTCCAGCCTAGCGGCAATGTTTATGAAGAGGCGGTCTCAATTCTGAAGAATGCTCCACCTAAGGATAGGAATATCGAATATTTGCTCAAGGACCAACGTCATGTCGCATTTGGTTTGATAGAGGAGGGACTCAGCGTGAGGCTAACTAAAATTGCCCATACGGCAGGGAAAAGGTCATTGGTTACAATCGGTCAAAGAGACAATCAATCTGGCCCTGTGGTGCCCCCAGTCACGGGTACCCAAGAGTTTGTTGATATTAATGCCGGAGGGCATGGTGACGATGCACTTGGTCATGATGAGGATAAATATGACCTTGGGGTCGATGTTGGATCCTCGCAAGTCTCACAACCCCTAGTTGCGGACAAGAGAAGAAAGAAAACATTCATACATAAGCTTCCAAGAAGTCACCTCTCTGATCAATCCAAGTCCTTGATTGCCTAGAAGATAGGTCAAGATGAACCTTCCTCCCAACCGTCGGAGAGTTTGAGTTTACCACTAGATCCATTATCAGGTCTACCAATTTCACCTGATCTCGATGCCTTCCATTTTACTGATGTGAGCATTGGAGGGTCCGAGTCCCCCATAAGAATTGGCTCGGAGATCCCTACTTTCGGGGGAGAGGTTACACCAATAAGCAAAGCTCCTGCACCTGGTCTGTCGGGGGTTACACTAGGACACTTACACACACTTGCACTATTCAACACTGCACTGTACTTGACTTGTATTCTCTAATACTCAAAGTTGATTGATATCCGTTTTCTTTTGCAGAAACGATGGTGAGGAAGAGGAACATGTTCGATTCTCTCTAGGACATACATCATAAAATATCGAGTTAGTTTTCTGGCTCCTATCATGGTAGTAAAGATTACTATGATTCTAACTATCGTCCCAGCCGCGATCGGGGTTATCAAGAAAAAGACAATAGAGACATGCCAGCTCAGGATAAACATAGATCGAGATCGAGATCTCCTCCTCCAAAAGGTCCTGAAGACCAGCTGACCATAGGGACCTGACCAGTGATCCCTTTGCGGTCCTTCTACCGTTCCAATGCCTCCACAACCCTTGGTTCCATCTAATTCTCAGCAGCTGAGCGATCGCCGCCGCCATGGCGAATACACTGATTCCCACAAGCGTAGCAAATAAAGTATCGAAGTTGAAGCAGCTACTGAAGATCCTACTGCTCGTATGGCACAGCTTCATGAAGAATTTACGAATTTATGCTTCGAAGGATTTTATTATCCTCCTGACTTGAAGAGGGTTTTGGATCATGTTCAGAAGAGGACCATCGATTGCATCACTGACATTCATATGCAATATTGAGAGTGGATGAAGGTAGCAGAAAAAAATGTCAAAAGTTTCCTTCGAGCGCGCGACATAGATCAAAAAGCTAAAACGCTAAAAGGCTCAGGAATAAAGAATCATCGACACTTTGACAAACAAGCTGGAAAACACTAGAACCTCTCTATCAGAAGCCGAAGAAAAAGCTAATGCTGCTATGAAATCCATGGAAGAGATGAAATCCATCCATCTTAATATGGTCCAAGTATTGCATATCGGGATTAGGAGATAGCGCTTGAGCGAGATACAATTCGAAATAATGAGTCTGCAGCCCTAAAATAAATAGCTAATCTTAAGGCCAAACTGGAGTATGCAGATAAAGAAAAAGATGACGCTCAGAAGATTTCTCAGGACTCTTGCGACGAGCTAGTATGCATCAGACTTAATAAGGACACGACTATTGAAAAGGCTAGAAATGTTCACGCAATCATTCAAGGCGAAACGGAAGCTGCCAAAAACAAAGTTAGGGAAGAAATAATGAATGAGCTCGACTCGCTTCTCGTTTTCTACAACGCCAATGTTCTTAAACATAGAAATTTGACATGGCTCGGTAAAGACTATCCATACTAGCACTGTCGTGCTTGGGAATTTATTATTGCGGAAGAGAAAAAACTTCTTAACTTAGAGGACATCGATTTGTCTAAACTCGAAAGTGAAACGCTATTGGGCGATGAACCCAAGGTATTACATGACATTTAACTCTCTCTCTCTCTAGAAAGAGTCTGCGGTTTCTTCCTCGCATGAAGTGGGTGAGGGATCTGGGTCGGCGCAACCAAATATTACAACCGAATTGCCCTCGGCATCCCAGGTCATGTCTCATTCTGCAGCAAGCTCCTCAACCATTCCTAGGTAGGATCCGGACAGGCCACACCTATCTCCAATCCCTGAGCATAGTTCTGAGGACACTTCGGTTCCACCTGGGAGTCATACCGAAGAAGGTATTCCATCGAGTTTTCCTATCTTCCACAAAGTTGGGGTGTTATCAATTGATATTTCTAACCTTTTCGCCTATTTTTTCTAAACTTTGAATCTGCCAGGGATCGCTCCTCTCCCTTCGCAGGAGCCTCAGTTGGATTCGTAAACGATCGAGACAAAATCTGTTAAAGTTGTAACATCAGCCACCGCTCAAAGCGCTCAAGAAGACGCCTTTGTTATCGACGACCAATTCATGGAGGCATTAGTTAAAAAGGGAAGTGACCCGCACCAAGAGATTCCTTTTGACAAAGATATCATGATTACAGGTTCCTCCGACCTCACTGAGGAGCTTAGCATGAAAGAGCGCATTGAAAGAGAAGAACTGTTGAAAAGGAAGGTGAAAGTTGAGCCTACCGAATTGGGTTTTGATGAACCATTTCCCATTTTGCTTTAGATGATCTCCCCTGGTGAGAAAATTGCCCGGGATGATATTCCCTTTGCTTTTGGTGTGGCGCCTCCATCCTTCCTACTTCCAAAGATGACACCGCCTCGATTCACGCAACTGAGGATACTTCTTCAAAGAAAAACCAAGGCGACAAAGGGTCGAAGAGAGGGTCGATTGGTAGTTCAGAAGGAGCCACCCCAAATAAGCAAAGGAAAGACAGGAAATCCAAGAAATAATCTCTAAACATGTAAATAGCTTAAATAATCATTTAGTCTTTTCGTTGGTTGTATTTGTTTAGGTATGGCCTTCCACCTTTGTCTTGTATTTTGGATAGACTTGTGTGATGTACAACCAGTTTAACGTAAATAAGAATTCTTTTTTTCTTGTGTATGATTCCTGCGTCCACTTGTTCAAATGTTCGAACTATCACATATTTCATTTTATGCACTTGTGAATAAAAGTTTTATTTTTGACTAAATAATGCGTGAACCGTTATTTTGATAGTTTGATGATTACTTTCCTTCCAGTGTACTTGTAAATCATTGATTGCAGATTTCATTAACAATCCACTATCTTCGTCTTAAGGCCTCCTTGCAGTCGTTGCCTTAAGTCGTAAAGAACACTGAGCCAGAGCGGTAGTGAGCTATCGTATTCAGCTTTCAGTAGCTTGCATTCCTCTTGTCAACTTCAGGTTGGAGTTTGTGGAATAGAGAATGGTCGAAATCCATTCATTTGCGTTTATACTCCAGTCCACACTCTGGGGACTTAGAGTTATTTTGTGAGCGGTCAGTTCACGCTCGATTTATGTTCACACTCCAGTCCACACTCTAGGGACTTAGAATTATCTTGTGGGCAGTCGGTTCATGCCCGAATCATGTTTATACTTTAGTTCCCACTCCAAGGACTTAGAGTTGTCTCGTGGGCAGTCGGTTCACGCTCGAATCACGTTTATACTCCAATCCACACTCTGGGGACTTAGAGTTGTCTCGTTGGCGGTCGGTTCATGCCCAAATTACATTTATACTCCACTCGACACTCCGGGGACTTAGAGTTGTCTCATGGGCGGTTGGTTCATGCCCGAATCTCGTTTATACTCTAGTCCGCACTCTAGGACTTAGAGTTGTTTCAGGGCGGTCGGTTCAAGCCCGTTTTGTGTTTATACTCTAGTACGCACTCCGGGGACTTAGAATTGTCGATAGGCAGTCAGTCACACCCGAATTGTGTTTATACTCCAGTCTGTGTTCCAGGGACTTAGTGTTGTCGATGGGCGGTCAGTCACACCTGAATTGTGTTTATACTCCAATCAGCGCTCCGGGGACTTAGAGTTGTCGATGGGCGGTCAATCACACCTGAATGGTGTTTATATTCCAGTCCATGCTCCAGAGACTTAGAGTTGTCGATGGGCGGTCAGCCACACCCGAATTGTGCTTATAATCCAGTTCGCACTCTGTGGACTTAGAGTTTTCACGTGGGTGGTTGGATCATACCCGTTTGATGTTCACACTTCTTCTGGTCGCCTTGATTTCGTTTCAGTCCCACCGTCCGGGCAGAAAATTTTCTAATCTCTGGATTGTCGGCGACATTTGTTACTTATTACATATCCCATCCATTGAATCATCTACGGGAACTGTTAATTGAGAAAATTAATGGAGCTCATCTTGTTTGATCCCATCGGGGATTAGTACGATTAATCGATTCCGAACTCTGGGAACCTGTTCACACATATTGACATCAATCAATTTCGTTATGTACTTAGCCTACAATGCAACAACAATCATTCATGCAAAGGAAGTTTGAGACTTTATTCACCAAAAGGAAAGGAATAAACTAATCTATCTTATTACATATTTGAAAAATCAAATGCTAATGCAAACACTGAAAGCAAATAGAACTAAAATGCAAAGGAAATGTTCTAAGTGAAATAGCGTCGTAAATGCTCGATATTCCACACTCTAGGGATCGTAATGCCATCAACAGTCGCTAGCTTTAAAGTTCCTTCTCTAAGCCTCTTTTCAATGACATACGATCCTTTCCATGTCGGATTCATGTGTGACGAGGCCAGAAAAACCCGTTTTAGGACGAGATCACCAACTTCGAAGGATCTTGATTGCACTTTAGTATTGTAATATCGGGCAACTTGATGTCGGTGTGCTACTGCCCTTAAATCGGCTTCTTTGTGCTTCTCGTCTATAAAGTCCAAAGAATCCAAGAGAAGAACTTTGTTCATTTTGGGGTCGTAGTAAGTCACTCGATGAGAAGGGACTTCAAGTTCCACCGGGATAACAGCTTCAAATCTGTAAGCAAGAGCGAATGGAGTATCGCCAGTCGTGGACTTATGAGTGGTTCTGTAAGCCCAAAGTGCCATAGGAAGTTCATCCACCCACTTGCCTCTAGCCTTCTCCAAACGCTTTTTCAGAATAGACTTGATAATTTAGTTTACAGCATCAACCTGCCCATTCACTTGAGGGTGAGCGACCACTACAAATCTCTTTTCAATACGATATCTCTAACAAAATTCTATAAATTCGGCACTGTAACGATACGGGTTTTTCGCATTCGAAAATCGACATCCATACTTTACATCGTACTCGAATGCCGTAGATTCGATCGTTCAAATCCGAGTCGCCGGAGCTGATAACAACATTAAGTAAACAACACAGCGGAAGAAGAATATATCAATTACATAACATTGATACAATGACAGATACAAAATCTGATACAATATGATACAACAGAATGATACAACAGATATCAATATACATCAGAGATATGATACAAGAAATAGCAGCGGAAAAGAAAATGATATCATCAGCAGCGGATAATCTCCAATATAATGCTCCAAGATAAGCAACGTCAGTCCATGAACTCCAAGAACTGAACCAGCTCCAGATAATCTACTAAACCTGAAAATCTGATAAACCCAACTTTAGACTGCCCGTGTGGAAAATAGTGGGCATCCAGAGTTTAGGAAGGGAACAATAAACTCCGGGTCAGTCATGAGACTGGTGTGAGCAAACAAAAACAGTTTATCTTTAAACAAACACAAAAGGCTTTTAAACATTGAAACCCGCAATGCCTTTGGAAAATGAAACTACCATAAGACCTCCCACCACACACACAATGCAAACGCAGAATTGGACGAGATTTCTTCTTATGATAGTCAAACATGCTCACTACGCAAACAAAACTCCTTTGATATTATTACTAGTGCATAGTGTGAAAATATTTCGAAAGTATAATATCAATCTTAGCCAGCATACAACTTTTCATCGTATGCCTACTATAGCTACCATGTTCAATAACAGGTTACCGCCACATTCCATGGCAGGTTATACAACTAAAACTGTACAGGGTTCGTATTGTTTCTTTGGATTTCCAACAAATGATCAGGCAAAGGAACTTCCTTACACCGAAATAGAAACGCCTCTGGAAAGACGCCCCGAGAACCTAACCGGATCTCTGCAAACAAAAGGCCGACGCTACCTCACGCTTTAACCAAGCTGTAACTAGGTAACTAACACACGAGCTATGTCATCCCCCGGTCGTTACCGACCTTTATCCGAGATCCCGAAAACTAACAAAGCAACATCATACAGTAATAAATTACCGTGTCCACACGAGTTAAGTATCTGGGCTCCATACCATGATACCACCCTTTATCCAGAAGGAAATGACATACCCTAGGGGCGCTACCCTTACAAACCTTTGTCGCAACATTCCTGTTTCGACCATTACCGGGTTGTGAGGCTCGACGAAGTCTCGTCCACAAAGCTACGCTTTTTCACAAAGCCACGCTTTTTCACAAAGCCACGCTTTTTCACAAAGCCACGCTTTTTCACAAAGCCCCGCTTTTTCACAAAGCCCCGCTTTTTCACAAAGCCCCGCTTTGACCAACAAATGATCATCAGCACTTCGTATGCCACATTACCAAATTGGGAATGTATCGCTAGTAACCATCAACTACATAACCTCTGAGCTCGTACGTCTCAGAGAAGGGTGTTAAGCTAAGAGAATAAATTCTCCGCCACCAACAGAAATGTATTTGATAGAAACCAGCTTTACATCTCAAAGTGTAACGTCAAACATACATCCATACAAGTTTGTTCCGGGTTCGAACAGAATCGAAGGCACCTCCAAAGAAGCCCTTGCAATCCGGGTATTCACAATCCCGATCGGATTTCCCATCACTTAGGAGATCTCTATACCGGCGCGACTCAGTGCAGAGACAATCGATAGGTCATCTTATCGTTCTCGCAAATACCCGGTCTTCACCACCGGTCTTCAAATGCGATCCATTTACGTCGTATCACTATTCGGAATGGGTTATATGATACAAAGGTCCTCTCTCGGCTAAACCGAATAACGAGCGCAATTAAAAAATCATATGGATACTGGGGTCTCAGTTAAATCACAGCTTAAAGCTCAAAACTTTTCATTCGAATGGTTAAAACAAATTACCATTTCCAATCTTTTAAACAAAAAGATTCATTTCAAAAACCTTCACTGTTTTAAACAATTTCCACACTTTTAATCTTTTAAACAAAAGATTTAATTCACAAAGTTAACCCCGTTCACAAAGATCCATTTATGGATTTCAAAACAATTTCCCTTTTAATAGGTTTACTCGTTAAATCTTTAAATCAAGATTTAACTTATAGCTTTCAAAACTCATTTCCAAAGATTCATTCATAGTCTTCCAAAACAATTCCATTTCAAGTTAGATTAACTCATCCGGTCTTTGAAATCAAAGACTCATTTCATAGTTTTCAAAACATTTCAAATTTAAATCAAATTATTTAAATTTTCAAAACTCGATTAAGTTATTCGAAATAACTTTTATCTTTGAAATTCCATTTCAAAAGCTTTTCACTTTAAACCCAAATTACCAATTTCAAAATCAATTGAAATTAAAATTTCAATTTCAAAAAAAACATTAAATTTAAATTATCTGTGACTTAACCGATTTCCACGTGAAATCCATATTTGTGTATGTATGGTGTAGTCCAGGGGTTTCACACAATAGTGCAACAACATCAATCATCACAGATATATCGATAAGCGGTAAAATCGATAACGCTTATCTTCATTCACAGATTCATAGATAAAATAAATTTACCAGTCACAAAGATTCATCATTACAATTCGATGTGGGTTTCGGATAACCAACTGGAATCCGACTCCCTGTCCCATCGAAATTCAAGTGCCGTTTTACGGGCCAAGGGTTTACAGAATAAAATCACCAAATCAAAATCCAACACAGAGTAATTCACATCTCACGACATCACAATTTCAAACAAAAAATATGAATTCATTTTATAACAAATCAGATATCCTACATAACAATCCATAAGCAATCATCTTTAATTCTTATTAATTCAAATTTAATCAATTACTTGAGAATTAGTTACTTAATCCTGTTTAATTAATCATTAACTATCAATTTATTACTTATTTCATTTCAAATTAGTTAATCAAATCAATTCCTAATCAATTATTAAGTCTTAATTACTTTATTCACACTATTTAATTAATTACTTAAAAATATTAACAAGGTTTTAAAACACGGTTAAGCATTAACTAAATAAATTAAACTTGTATTAAGTTTTTGATTTAAAACTATTAAACACTTATTAAGTTTACAGTATTTAAAAATTTGATAAAAAATCTTTTTTTCTTAACTTTTCTTTTTAAAATAAAATACTGCAGCTCTGAAAGGAAGCAAACCCGAGTCTTCCTTTCGTTCTACTCAAGTGTTACTTCGAGTCACTTACCCATCTCCCCCTAGACATTCCCCTGTTCGTTCACGTATTCATCTTCTTCTCCTTTTTTTTCTTTTTTTCTAAACCTAACCACTGCAGGATCAACACCCTTTGAACACGCGAGGGAACCCGAGCCAAAACCTATTTTACTCGAACGCACTCTCGAGTTCTTCCCCTCTCCCTCTCGCGTTCATTCTTCTTCCCCAAATTCGAACGCAGCAGATACGTATCGTCTCGCGTGCACATGCACACTTGGTCGGAGACTCTCCGGCCATCGCCACTCGTTCCAGCAAGTCGACAATGATCTCGACTCTCAATTCGACAACCCAGGTTTACGAATAACCCAACCAATCAAAATCGAGTTGCCTCGATAAAAATAAACACAATAGCTATCACCAGAAAACATCTCGATCCCCCTCCCCCCGACCATCATAGGCCACGATATTTGGACCAAGGCTTCGCCGACGTGTGCCGCTACCAATGGCACCGGTGACGTGTAGTCCGGTCGCCACTCGATGGCGCAGCTCCGCCATTTCGATCATGAACAGGAAAGGGTTCTTAAACCCTAATTTAATCTCGAATTCAAAATTTATGTTTTAAGAAATTCTATTCGTATTTTTCTAGGGATCATAAATGCACAAACTTTCAGCTACATCGAACTCGAAAGCCAAGATCACCTTGGTCGCCGGAAATGGGCATATGTTCGATTTTCTAACCATCCCAAAAATCTCGGTGGAAACTTCATGAAAATTTTAAATATTTGTTTCGAAAATCATCATTTTTGATGGGAATTCAAATAATATCGCTGAAATCAAAATCCATGATGTGCGAATCTCTTGCTTAAATTAAATGGTGGCTGTGTTCTTATAGCTTCTAGGAAGAAACTGCATTGGCTTGCTTTAATTCATTACTGAAACATAGTATAGGTTTAAACAATATCTTTAACTCATTTTATAATCATTTCAGTAGCAAAGAGGGAAAAGACTTTGGATTTTGATACAAAATTTACTCTGTAAACCAGAATTTGGATGTACTGTGTTTTCATAGTTACCAGGAAAATAAATTTCAAATTTTGTTTGGTTTATTACTGAAGCATAGTGCAAGTTAAACCACACTTTAAATTGCTTTGCAATTCGATTTTCTTTCCAAAAGAAATGGAAGGGAGGAATTTCAAGTTTCCCTGTAACTAAAATGTTACAGGAAATAGAGAGCAGGAAACAATGTTTCCAAGAAAATCAAAACATAAGCACAGCCATTCATCCCTATGCAAAGGCTATCCACATCTATACAAGCATTCAACACAAAAGGAATTGAGTGAAGTATGAGTTTACTCACTTGGTCAAAACAAAGAAGTCTGGAAAAACAAAGTTGCTCACCAGTTTATTTAAAAATGAAGAACAGAGCAGCCCTTATTTGAAACAGGCTTTTGAAAACTTTAAAAACTGGAAAATTGCTAACTGGAACTCCTCTAAATCTCCTGGTTTGTTTTGAGTTGAACTGAAGCTTCAGTTGATAATGTCTTTACTGGAATGCTAAGTTTTTTTTGTAAACGAAATAAAATAGAGAAAGGTAGCTATAGAACAAATGTTTATACAAGATGTTTACAGCGTTGTACAAGATTATTAAATGGAGTCAGAGATTCTTTTTCTATAGAGGGGGCTGAAATGAGATATAAAATGCACTAAAGATACAAACATTTAATGCTTATGTCCTTATGTCTTCAAATTTATCTCTTACTTTACATTTCGTATGGTACTTATACCTTTGTATATATATTATGTGTACATACTCATTTAATACTCCCTGTACAAGCATGAAGATATGTTTCCCTTTATACTTTGTTTCACAGCCTACATACATACTTTACTTAACATATCTTACTGTCTTCTTATGCAAGCCATAGATTTTTATATTCTTGTTTGAATGTCTACTTTATATTATAAAACTTATTCTATCTATATCTCTGTTTATACAAGTGTTAATTGTTATTAATTTATATTTTCATTTCACATTCTTATATAACTATAAATTTATTGGAAATATTTGTTTAACATCAATGCAAATTTTTGTTTCCTTTTAAAGTTCAACTATCTAATATTTTATTTACTCATTTATTATTTATTTTCAAATATCCAATGTATTTATTCTATACTTTTATATCATATATTTGTATATACATATATACTCACATATATATACATATATATACAATATTTTAAATTTACATGATTCATCCAAAAATTTATTCGAAGATCGGGGAAACTCGCATCACTTAAATCGATTTATTTCACAAATTTTATTCAAAAATTAATTAATTATTAATTTAAATATATATAAAATTCGGGGTCGTTACAGGCACTGTTGAACTGAGTCCTATTATCTGTTACAATGGTCCATGGAAGACCAAAGTGACATATGATGTTCCGAAAAACAAAATTGATTACTTTCTTGGTTGTGGTCATAACTAACGGTTCCGCTTCGGTCCATTTAGTGAAGTAATCTACCGCGACAATAGCGTACTTCACACCACCTTTAGAGATTGGTAAAGAGCCGATGATGTCAATACCCCCACATAGCGAATGGCCATGGACTGACCATTTGCGTAATTTCTGTTGGCGGAGCTCTTGGGACTTCTGCGTATATCTGGCATTTGTCACATCGTCTTACATAGTCAGCAGCATCCCAGTTTAGAGTTGGTTAGTAATATCCATAACGGAGTATCTTCTTTGCCAGAGTTTGCCCCCCAGTGTGATCGCCACATTCTCCCTCTTGAACTTCTTTCAGAACACGTTTTATCTCGTCGTGAGCGATACACCGGAGTAGGAGAACGGAATCTCCTTTAAATATTCTTTTAAAAATATTCTTTTAAAAATGTAAAATCTTGTTAAGAGATTTGTGAATATTCTTATCCCTTTGGAATAAGAATATAAATACATTTATAAGTGTTTAAAAGAGTAGAAATGAATAGGAAATAGTAGCATACATGTATATATCTTTTGTAAAGGTGTTTTAAATACATATACAAGTATTTACAAAAAAAGTTTTAATTAATGAAAACATTAATTAAATAAAAAGAGGATTAGAATCGCTTATGTGACTTAATCGTGCTTTGTGTGTTTGCTCGTTTATGGAAAGTATTGAATCCTATATTTAGCACTAAAAGCCGAAAAAGTAGACTTATTTTATCTGTAAGTGTTAAGAATAATGTTCGAATAGGGTTTAGAAGAAACGGTGCTCTAACCTACCGACTTCATTCTTGAACAAGGGATAACGTAAGTCGAGAAGGTCAGAAACAACGATAAGTATATGAGACTTGATTTCCGTATGCGATTATTTTTAGGGCTAGATAGCCGATTAGTCGACTATCAAACTTGACAAAATTAACTTAGGAATTATATAAAAGCTTCACGGCTTCATACAGTTTGAGATCCCTAGGAAGGATTCATTAGTATAAAACGTCTCTTGCTTTAAGAACGTATATATACAATATCCCTCGGGCAGGACTCCATTACATCATTCACTTTCTTTTAAAAGAACCGAAATTTAGTTAATTGGAAATTCAACGATTTAGTTTTGAAGAGTTCGGGATCAGATAAGTGTACTACTTACCGAAAACCACTTCATAACTAATACCCAAGTTGTATGTTTTGGAAGCGGTTGTGGGGTGAAATGTTATTTAGTTGAACTGTCCATGCTAAGGTTATGTTTAAGGGAGAGGTCAGCATTAACATTTCAAACGATGCTTGAAAGGAACTATCTATCTTGAGGTTGACTCCAAGAGAGAGGATGGAATTAGAATTTGTCAAAAGACTTGTGCTAGAATCCATGGAGAGATTCAAGACCTATTCAAGTGATGAAGACTCATTTGAGAGATTCTGAATGTGCCTTCACCTTCAGATATGATAGAAAACAGAGTAGACCTCATAACCAAGGGGTTTAGCTAACCCAAAAGGGTATATCAACTCCAACTATCTAGAGACGCTTTCGATTTAGGTGCACATGAGTTATTAGCATTCGGTATCATGTGTTCAGGCGTGGACCAGCTATGTTTTCCTAGTGGTATATTTTATCTAGAGATATACATGGTTTTGAAAGGTAGATTCTGACCCTCGTTAGGAGGCCCATCCTCAATGTACTAAGAGCACCTCCATTGGAAATATATGCGAATATACCTTAGCGGTTTTAGTTGTACAATGTAATTTTAATTATTAACCAAAATTATGGTCAACACCCCAAAGAATCCAAATAGATGGACTTACTGGAAAATGATGAAAAGTAGAATCTTTAAGAAAATCAATAAATGTCTTGTTGATACCCCATAGTTACTCCAAATGGTGGGATTGAGCCGATTTGTACTGAGGGGTTGATAATCTTTGGAATAATCTTTGTATCTCTACTTGGAGATAACCTTCGAATCAGACCTTTCGATGTGGTAAAAAAAAGGTTTAGAAACAAAATTAAAGAAACCTTTCAGCTTTACCGGGTTAGTATAAAATGACTACTTTCTAAGTTGAACCTTTATAAGATCTCCCACGGAAGTTATTTTCTTGATTGGGATGGAATTTCCTTTGTTTTTTCTATAAGGAGGGTTAATCTTGGTCCCGTCGGAAGGTTGGAACGAGTCTTCTTCTTGGGCTTAGATTGTGTATGATATGTTTTGTAGATGTGAAGTAGATGTCGACCTTGCCGGAAGGTTAGGCGAATAACTGTTTGGGCTCGGAGGGTTACTAGGGTTGTCAGAATATGCTAGATTGTGAACCTTATCGAAAGGTTTTATCCACAACCTCTATGACTTTAGAAGGTTTTTAGGGATGTCGATTCAAATAAATTTCCCATGTGGTCGAAGGGTTTAGATTGTAAGATAGAGCCTCCGAATGGGTGAAAAGGATTGACTAAAAAGGAGTATTATTATCTTTGTCGAGAAGAACCTTCCGTAAAGACTGAACCTGAAAATATGAGTCAATTTGGCTATGAATAAAGCAAATAATAAAGTAATTAACAGAGCTAAGGACTTCCCTGTTCATCCAAAAATAAAATCTCTCTTTTTATTAAATTTCCTAAATCACACTCAATTTAGGGTTACAACCCTCTAAATTTTGAAGTTACAAAATTAGAATAAAGAAAAATCTACCTCTAAAATAGGACCCCTTGGGTTTTATTTATAGATGCTGGTGGCTATGCTTTCGCCTTTATGCTTTCGACCAGGTCGGAGGGTTTTCTTTTTATGCGCAGTCGAAACCCTTTGAATTCGTCGGAGGGTTTTCCTTTTGCATGTCATCATGGATCTTTTAAGATTGTTGAAGTGTCTGCTCCTCTACATGCTTTCATAGACCTTTCGTCTTTGTCGAAAGGTTTCTTTCTTGCTTGACTGTTGTGAACCTTTCGACCTTGTCGAAATGTTGCTCTTCACTTGATTGCTGCCGAGAGCCGTGTTTTTCTTGAATGTTGGCGGAAGGTTGTCTTCGTTCCCTACTGGCTTGTGTATGCGGCCTTTACCATAAACCTTTCGATGCTGTCGAAAAGTGTTAAGTATGTGTTCCAACCGGTCCGAAAGGCTTATTATGCTTTCGGAAAGATCGCTATTTAGTTGCATGCCTTCCCTTGGCTTCTTTACCCTCTTTGGAAAATAAGAACCTCTTGAATATTGTAGAATGTTCCCTCCGAAAGGTCTTGAATTGCTTCACATTGTTGGCAACATCCCTTCAACTTCTTTGGAAGGTTTGATTTGGACTCTTTCCCTTTTGTCTCTTCTAAAAGACCTTCCGACTTAGACGGAAGGTGAGTTTTTTGTATAACATTTGCCCCCCATGCGAAGGGATGCTCTTGACTTTTCAAGTCATCTTCTCTGAAAGCTATAAAATTTCTAGCCTCCTTTTCCTACAAGCATAATTACTAGATACAAGTAAAAGAATCCTTTTAAACAGCTCAACCCTCTTTCAAAACAAAGAGGTCACTTCCTGAACTCAATTTAAAATTTTATATTAGTCTCTCCTCTTACTCATTTTTTAGGGAGGATTTAAAAACTTCATTCAGTATTAAGTTAATAGGTCAACCTGAAACCCATCTATGTATCACTTCGGTTACTTAAAATGTTCTTTCTACCCCTCCGAAGGAGATTAAGGCGACAATAATGAATTTTCCCTTCTTGAACATTTCGACAAGATTGGAAGTATTCTAACTTCAGCTTTCCCTTATTGTCGAAAGATCTAAATAATTTAGCGGTTAGACCCTTCGACAACAAGCTCTCATCGAGATTGAAGAGTTCCAAACCTTTCGATTCCTTTCTGTATAGCAAAACATCACATAACAAAGTACCAAACAACCAAACACATTTTTAGCTGCACAACATCACTTCAGAATTTTAACTAAACTAGCACACCAAAATATTTGCCTATATATTACATTTTTCAAAATAATTTGTCAGTATACACATAATCAAAATGATATTAACATCCTAGGAATAAACACCAAAGACGATTAGCGAAAACGGTAAGATGATTTCCCTATTATAGCTCATTTGGAAGAGGTGGCAAGTCTGGAGCCAAATTGACTGGGTTGATGATGATAGGTTCAACCCAGATTGGCTGATAAGGTGAATATGTTATCAGCACAAGGTCCTTACCAAATAGCCAAATCCATTAAGAACGTAGCTGAGGCTAAATCGTAAAGCATGGAATATGTAGCTACTATATGATGATTAAAGGCGCTGGGTTGTTGTTGAATTTCATTACTAGATTGAACACTGTTTACTTCCACTGCCTCTTGCGGTTGATTTAATAATCCCATTGTATAACAGCATCACTAGTGCGGCACTTCAACGTCGACAAAATCATGGTGGATTTGGTGGAGGTTACAGGCTGCCATTGATGTCCCTTTTCTTTTGTTTTTATTGCGGAGATAAATGTTTTTATAATAATAACTATTATTATAAAAGAGAGGGGAGAAGACGAAGGGTTTCTGATTGGAATTTTGGTGGGAAAAATGGGACACTCTCTCTCGTATTTCTAGAGAATGTAATTAAATAATTTTGTCATTTTGTATAATTATAGTTTTCACCTTGATTTGAAAGCATATGACAAATAGGAATTATCTAGTGAGGTCTCACGTAAAAAAATTTATATCCGAGAAAAATCTTTCTTTTGGCTTCCTCGGAGAGTAGAAGGAAAATTTCTTTTAAAAGAAATTAGAATATTTTATTCAATATTGATTGGTGGCTATGTTACGATAACCTACTAGCCGGAAAATGGGATTATAGTAAATGTATACTAGTTATCACTCTGGACGGGATTATTGTATCATCTAACTCAATAGTTGTGCTTTCCACTAATGCCTTATGCAAAGTTAGGAACAGTGTCTTTCAACCCTAGACGTAATGGAAGCGGTTATGGCATCTCTTGACTTTGCTTCTATTTTGAGCTGCATTACATTTTCACAGTAATAAAGGGGTGTATATATATATTCTGATTTAAAATATGAGCCAGAGTTTGCTATAACACATTGCCCCCAAACTTTTACTTTCTCGCATTGATGTTATTAGGGACAGACTATTGAGCCGAAATGATGGGGCGACAGTTCATGATTGAGCTCTTCTCGGGCGTTTCAGTTGTAACATTGGAGTAGTGAAGTGGCATAAAAGACATCTCATCCAACGGATCATAGCCAACAATCATAAGAATTACATTGAATATCTTGGTATTGAAATTAAGGGAAAAGGTGAATCGACCATCATACTGAAACGATAATAGAAGCTAAATCTCACAATAGACTTTGGTGAAAAGCTGCCCGAACTCATTTATCGAATGAACGATTTTGGAATTACAATTGAGAGATAGTCATACTCAATGCGCTTTTTCTCACCAACCCTTTCGGTTAGGTTAGGGAAGTTGTTATAGTATAGGTTTTTAACTTAAAAGCTTATGGGGAATTGTATCTTATTAGTAACAACAAGTCTCAAGAACAAACTCACTTTAATATGTATTCTTATCGTCGAAATAAAGAAAATTGATTTTCCATTTTGCTTGTTTATATAGGATACTCGAGCAAGATTAGTTTTACTTTTCGAAGCCCTTGTTTCGGAATTTGTAATGATCAAGGATAGCTTAAGAGTGGAGCTCAAGCGAAGTTAATTTCACAAAGATTCTTTTTTCCTAAGCTCTTTGATAACCTTGTTGCAAAGGAGTAGAATAAAAAGTGTCTTTGTCAATGCCATACTATTCGAGAATTCTCCAAAGAGATTGAGAATTCAAGGTTAAAACCTTAAAGAAAGGGATTGAGATGTTAAAGTTTTAAAGTATTCCGCTGGTGGAGATACTTTTATCAATCTCGACTCGGAATGACCAAGTTTTATGAGAGGATTGATGGCTTGGAAATAAAATTAAAAGGTAGTCAGGCACTATGCGAATCTTCAGAATCCATATTTGGGAACTTAGTTTCGAGTGCTGATCCTATAATATCTATGGTTTTTGCGAGAACGGTTGATCAAGTCACAAGAATCTCAATGTATGTAGGATATATTTTCCATACCCTAGTAATGCTATGTAGCATAATGCAATGCATTATTTATAATTTGGTAAATACTACCTGTTTTGTTGCCTTTCTTTGCATCTTATTTGTCTTTTCATTTGGACATGTCTCCTGAAGACTGATGCATTTCTTGCCTTTCCGTCTTAGTTCATGACTCCTCTCTTGATTAAGTGAATCCAGATTTTTTGTCATTCTGACTCTTCTGAGAAACATGCAGCAAACAATCCTTAATTGTCAGCTAGGAATTGCCATATTAATCTAAACATATCATTTGCCTAGATTAGCAAGTCATTTACCCAATTGTATGAAAAGTAATTCATTTAAAATGTTAAGATCTCATCTTTATCCATGATGAGGGATGATTGTGGATTTAGCTCCTTCCACATGTTTGGCATGCCTAAAATTAGTTAGTAATAAGCTGCACATAGCTATCAAAATTTAACATTTACTCAATAAAGAACCTGATGGGACATTAATATCTGAAATTTTGATGTGGTAGTTCTCTGATCCATTCCTCGTTATCAATGGAATCTAAGAATAAAAAGATTAAAGCTCCCGTTCAGAGATTCTTTTAACTACGATCTTCTTCTTATAATATTCTTTGACTCGGATCAAATTACTTAAGATGAATAGAAGTCCAAAGATTTTGTACCCAAATTAGGGTTTTTGATAAGTATTAATGATGGAGTTTTATGAGGTGTCACCGGACCCAGATTTGGGTATTAGAAAATATTAAGATAATTCGAAAGTCACTTTTCGGTACTCTCTGACAATAAGTGATGGAGAGTTAGAATGCTGGTTTTAATAAAAAGGAGTATGAGAATATCGAAATGCCTTTCCTTGGTAATAAGCAATTGAAGCCCAATGTACCATTTTCGATGATAGCCAACATAAGGACAGTAATTCATATCCGCTGATAGGATACCGGGATCTTTAATTTGGAATTAATAGTAAAAGTCCGGAAAGCCATATGTGGTAATTAAGTAATAGAGGTCCAAAATACCCGATCTGGCATTGATAGTTAGTAGAAGACCAGAATCCAACCCGACATTAAGTATCAGAAGACCAGAAAACCAATCTTGGAATTAGGCAATGAAGATCAGAATACCACTTTTGGAAATTAATAATAAAGGACCAGGGAACTAGCTTGGAAATAAGTAATAAAAGACTAGAATACCATTCCCGGTAATAAGTGATAGAAGACCAGAATACCATTTTTGGTAATTAATGTCGAAAGACCAAAATGCCATTTTCAGAATATCATTTCTGGTAATAGAAGTCCAGTGCACCATTAATAAAGGAAGACCGAAATACCATTTATGGTAATTAATAATAGAAGACCAGAATACCCATCTGGCAGATGTTTATGAAGAGAAGTTAGAGAATTCTTTCTAATTCTTTTTGTCGAATGTGCCATCTTCAGGCTTTGAGGATGTCTTGCATGCTTTTTCTTTCTCGGACTCGAGTTTTCTTTGTCCATTTGTTTTGGCCTATTTCAGGCGGGGAATCTTTAGTCCAATTTTGTGCTTATTTACAGTGCCCATTTCGGGCTGTTTGTCATTTTATACAATGCTAATCTTTTGGCGGTTGCCATTTTAGGCAATGCCGATTTCTGACGGTGCCCATTTCAGGCATGGACTTTTCTTAGTCCGCCGGACATTACATCCGGGTTTCCTGTGCGCTCCGCCAGCTTATTCTCAAGAAGGGCCCGAGGACTTACCCGACCTCCCTCCAGGAGGCGCCTTAACCTGGCCGTAGTGTGACGCGGCTAAGGGCTTGTTCAGTACCTTGGCCAGGCCATAGCGTAGTGGGACCAAGGGATTACCCGTCCTTCCTCTAGGAGGTCCCTTATCTTGGCCATAGTGTGATATGGATAAGGGCTTGTGCTGCTTTAACCTGGCTATTTCTGACTTTGGCGCAGATAAAGGCTTACGCCCTCCCTCCAGGAGATGCCTTGACCTGGCCATCTTGGCGCGGCCAAGGGCTTTCTACCATTATTGGTAGCCTACCATTTTAGGTAGTCCAAGTTTAAGGAGAATTTTTCTCCCGGTCATGTAGACTTATCTTATTTTGTGAATAGAGTCTTTATTCCATAATTTGTTTAGCCCCTTACAAACTATATAAGTTTTCCCTATCTTAGAAAGTGCAGGATTATTTTCCCAAGTACCTTACATTGATTTGTATCATGCCCGTTCATGAGGTGAAAGTTGCAATATGATCCTTTAGATCTTCTTTCAAACCCCGGCTTCTTTTTCTGAGAGAGCCAATAATTCAGTTCTTCTTTAGTTCTGATATAAATGTCTTCAATTGATGTTGAAAGATTATATTCTCCAAGAAGTCTTGACTTTTGAGCCGTCTTTGACTAGCATCTAAATCTTTTGTAGCTTGGTTCAACTACTTCTTCTTGAGGAGTTGGTTTCCTCTTCATTGCCGTTGATCTTCTTTCAAGGGTCCTTCTTTCAGTCTTAAGTTTTCGATTGGAAATTCCTTGGTAATTTTTATATCTCCACCGGGTAGTTCTTTTATCATCCTTAATTCTTCGAATATAGATTTTCCATGTATCCATAGTTCTCCCTTGACTGGCGAGCCTCATTTATAATCTTACTCCATTTGTACATGAAACTATCATAGTCCTTTATCATCTCTTTTTCAAAGATAGTCCCTTGGGAATATGACTGGATAGTTCTTCTCATTCAATTAAAAATGTTGTAACTACCACTTATTCTTTTTCCAAGTGCAAAAATTGGGGTCGGTCCCACATGAAAGGGGTTTAAGCTCCATTTCTCAGGGTCATAAGATTCTGCCTTCTTTTTGTTTATAATCTTTAAGGCTTCGAGCCTCAATCTTTGCTCCTCATCCTGATTGGCGTCTTTGATATTTACATAGGAATACCTTGTCAAGTGTGGTTTGGAAGACCCTTATTCAGACCTCTTAAATCTTTTGGCCATGATCAAACCAAAATAAGTGAATTTGATGTGGAATTGGTCCAATGGGGATCAGAGAATTGTAGTGTTAGGGAATCAACCAAGTCGGAGGTTCGGGCCCACTTTCTAGCGCCAAAATGTTAACCAAAATTATGGTCAACACCCTAAAGTATCCAAATAGATGGACTTACCGGAAAATGATGGAAATTAGAATCTTTAAGAAAATCAATAAATGTCTTGTTGATAACCCATAGTTACTCCAAATGGTGGGATTAAGCTGATTTGTAATGAGGGGTTGATAATCTTTAGAATAATCTTTGTATCTCTACTTGGAGATAACCTTCGAATTAGACCATTCGACGTGGTAAAAAAAAGGGTTTAGACACAAGATTATAGAAACCTTTCGGCTTTACTGGGTTAGTATAAAATGACTATTGTCTAAGTTGAACCTTTATAAGATCTCCCACGAAAGTTATCTTCTTGATTGGGATGGAATTTCCTTTGTTTGTTCTATAAGGAGGGTTAATCTTGGTCCTGTCGGATGGTTGGAATGAGTCTTCTTCTTGGGCTAAGATTGTGTATGATATGTTTTGTAGATGTGAAGTAGATGTCGACCTTACCGGAAGGTTAGGCGAATGACTGTTTAGGCTCGGAGGGTTACTAGGGTTGTCAGAATATGATAGATTGCGAACCTTATCGAAAGGTTTTATCCACAGCCTCTATGAATTCAAAAGTTTTTTAGGGACGTCGATTCAAATAAATTTCCCATGTGGTCGAAGGGTTTAGATTGTAAGATAGAGGCCTCCGAATGGGTGTAAGGATTGACTAAAAAGGAGTATTATTATCTTTATCGATAAGAACCTTACGAAAAGACTGAACCTGAAAATATGAGTCAATTTGGCTATGAATAAAGCAAATAATAAAGTAATTAATAGAGCTAAGGACTCCCCTGTTCATCCAAAAAGAAAATCTCTCTTTTTATTAAATTTCCCAAATCACACTCAATTTAGGGTTACAACCCTTTGATTTTTGAAGTTACAAAATTAGAATGAAGAAAAATCCGCCTCTAAAACAGAACCGCTTAGGTCTTATTTATAGATGCCGGTGGCTATGCTTTCGCCTTCATGCTTTCGACCAGGTCGGAGGGTTTTCTTTTTATGCGTAGTCGAAACCCTTTGACTTCGTCGGAGGGTTTTCCTTTTGCATGTCATCATGGATCTTTGAACATTGTTGAAGTGTCTTCTCCTCTACATGCTTTCATAGACCTTTCGTCTTTGTCGAAAGGTTTCTTCCTTGCTTGACTGTTGTGAACCTTTTAACCTTGTCGAAAGGTTGCTCTTCACTTGATTGCTGCCGAGAGCCATGTTTTTCTTGAATGTTGGTGGATGGTTGTCTTCGTTCCCTGCTGGCTTGTGTATGCCGCCTTTACCATAACCTTTCGACACTATCGAAAGGTGTTAAGTATGTGTTCCAATCAGTCCGAAAGGCTTATTATGCTTTTGGAAAGGTCGCTATTGAGTTGCATGCCCTTGCCTTGGCTTCTTTACCCTCTTTGGAAAATAAGAACCTCTTGAATATTGTAGAATGTTCCCTCCGAAAGGTCTTGAATTGCTTCACATTGTTGGCGGCATCCTATCAACTTCTTCGGAAAGTTTGATTTTGACTCTTTCACTTTTGTCTCTTCTGAAAGACCCTCTGACTTAGACCGAAGGTGGGTTTTTTATGTAACATTAATATTGTGTTATGAGATGCAAGCAGCATGACTATTTTTTGATTTATATTCTACACCCTAGACACTATCTATTATATCATCATATATACTTATTAGATGGGTTTGGTTCCTTTAAGGGAGAAACCATTTTGGTGATTCAGTTGGTCTCAAAAGTACTATTATACGCTGATAACATATTTCTTGAGTTTCTCACACCAGACTTATGTCTGACTCATGGTTTTATCTTTCTCTTAAATCCTCAGATGCTCTCTCGAATAGTTTGAGAAAATGCAGGTTTTCATTGATATTCTTTAGAGCTTCAAGAGACAAGCTAGATGCATCCATTCGCCTACCATAGTATTTTATTCTACTATATTGCTATTATGTGTATATCAGCATTTATGAGAACAGACTATTATAAGTGTCCAGGCTGATGATAGTACTTAAGATTGTAACTATGATATGCTATGTATCTTAGAGTAGCATTTGTACTATTTTTTTTGATATTATATATTATCATTCTTCTATAGGATTCTAATGTTGTGTTCTTTCTTTCTTGTTTTGTTTCCTTTTTTTTACCCTAACAATCCGTCTTTTCGGTATTTGAGTGTCCGGCACGTGAATACCATGGATGTATTAGTGTCGACATTTAGGGGCCAAAGAGGTGGGTCACTACATCTGGTATCAGAGCTAAAGGTTAAGCGAGAACCTTGGCTTTTGTTGGGTATATATCATTAAAGATAGGGTAAGTGATGCCCTAGAATGAGTTGAGTGTATTCTATATATGAGAGCGTATTTGTATTTGTTATAAACATATGCCTTAAAGGTAATTCCAACTACAAAAATTAAGAGATCTTATATAAGGTAACCTATATATGCACGAATTATTGAAAATATAGTTTAATCAATGTAGGATTAATGATGTTCACTCATTATCCCTCATTGATTAGTTTAGTCTTGCTCGGCCAGCTTATGCATATGGTTATCCTTTATTAGATTGATTAGCCTTGCTCGGCTAGTTTATGAGCATTGTTATCATTTGTAGATTGATTAGCCTTGTTTGGCTAGTTAAGGAGCATTGTTATCATTTGTAGATTGACTAGTTATGCTCGACCAATTTACGAGCATTGTTATCATTTGTTGATCGATTAGTATGTTAGGCCGGCTTATGAGCATTTATTATTGTCGATTGATTGTTGATTTGTGCTCAACCAGTTTATGAGCAGTTTACCTTTTTACCATATGGGTTAGGTAGAAAGTATATGTGGGTACATTGAAATAAATACCTTATGAATTAAGTTTGATAGTTTGACTTAAGGCGTTTGGTGATAACTGTTATCCAAATATTTTTCGAGTATCAAATATACTTGAGAAGTCATCAAGGGAAAAAGAAGCAACTAAGTCATTAGAAGGATATGGAAACATTAGAAAGGATGGGTGTCGGGCCCATAAGTGCATGGTGATGCGACGAGCTAATAAATCCATGATGATATTTTAAGCTTCCAAAATCAATGACGTAGTAAACCTCTAAGAGGGCTCTATCAACGAGGGTATCGAATATCTAAAGAAGACATGCCGACCTTGAAGATGACAAGAGTTGTTGAAGGTAATAAGGATGTCAAGCCTTTGATAATGTTGTATCAAAGAAGTATTGCATCTATAGCTTTACAATTTTGAATCATTAATATAAAGATAACTGTCAAAAGAATCAGTGAATAATTGGGGTTATCAAGCCACAAGGGATGACGAACTTGAAGACATTGAGGTTATCAAGTCCTTACAACCATAAAATGAGTTTCGAGCCTCTAATAATAACAGAAAGGTTGTCGAACATCTATGGCCATAAGGATGTCAAATACTTAAACAAGAAATAAGCCACTACAAAGAATGAAAGGGTACCGGTCTCTAGGGGATAGTGAGCTGCTACAACAACTACCAAAAGCTTAGAGGAGCATGGGATATTGAGACTCAATAATCATAAGTGTTGTCTAGGATCTAAAGCAGAAGTTGGTATCTAACATTTAACGATAAAGAAGGTGCCGAGTTTTTAAAGGCAAAGGAAGTGTCGAACTGGCAAATATTTATAGATATCGAGCTTCTATGAAGAGGTATCGTCGAGTTTCTATAAGCGAAAGAGATAACAAATTCTAAAAGGATGCCGAGCTTCGACTATAGCAAAGCATATTGAGCTTTCACAAGCAGCAAGTGATGAAAAATAATAGAGGACATGAAGGATATCAAGTATCACCAATTGTGCAAACTGTCGAGTATATATCTTCATGAAAATTATTAAGCAACTACCATACTACAAGGTGTTGAATATCAACCATCATAAGGGTTGTCGAGTCTCTACACATGATGTCAAGTCACAACAAAAAGCGCTACCGAAGTTTAATTAAAATAGAGTTTAGCGGAGCCCTCCGATCCAATGCGAGGACACGTGTTAACCATCTTTCCTAGTTGACACCACTATAAATAGGCCCCCATCATCTCCAGGAAAGGGGATCATTTTTTTATTCCTCTACTTCTCAAATTACAAGTCGTAAACCCTAAATTGATTTGGATATCTCTTGGGACAATTGTAACTTTTTGCACAAAAGGACTTGGCAATAAACTTTACATAGCACATTTACCTCGATATATGTATCTTTGGCTATTACTGAGATAACAAACACGCATATGACTTATTTATGGATTTGGACTTAAATTTGGACTTGCATATTGTCGATTTGAATAAGGTCACTTAAGCCCTTACCTAAATTAAAGCATATTTTGCATAATGACTGCTATGCCCATTGACATATGAACAAAAGATTGTGATTTATGTGAATTGCTTAATTTTCCCATTAACGAACAAGTAATGGACTACTATGCAACTCGTCTATTTTACTCTTGGATATATGACTTGAACTATTAAATAACTTCATGACTAAATTAAAACCTTGGGCATTATTGGGTCCATTGCAAGTAATATTATCTTATACAAGATCTTGGGTGTTGACCCAATTTTCGATTCAACATTTTGGCGCTAGAAGAAGGGCTTGAACCTCTATCTCATCATTTCCTTAGAAACTAATCACGTGAAAATTTTGTTTTAGGAAAATGGTGAAGACCAGCAAAGTTAATGTTTCAAATAAAGAAATTGTACAAACAACAAGCTTAGAGGATAATATCTATAATGATCGGCCTTTTTGATTATCAAAAGTTAACAATAATACATCCACGGTATTCACATGCCAAGCATCCAAGTGCTAGAAAGATAGATTGTTAGGGTGAAAGAAAGAAAAGACAGAACATAACTCACATAATAACGAGTAATATATAGTATACACGTGATCTTTACAAAAGAAAACTATAATATAAATACATCAATCATAGTAAACTACACATCATCAGCTTAGATAGTTATAACAACCTGTTCTCACAAATGCTGATAAATACAAAATAAAAAATGCAGCAGAAATAAAGACAAGCGAATACTCTTGGAGGCATTCAGCTCGTCTCCTGAAGCTCCAAAGCATCTATCACTAAATCTGGAAATTTGCTCGGGTTGACCCGAGCATTATAAGAAAATAACACTTGGATCAGTCTGGTAAACCAGCGTGAGAAACACAAATCATATGGATTTTAATGATATAAAACCTTTTAAAGTAAAGGTACCTCGTAAGACCACGCCACACATAAATACGGACGGATTTTTAGCTTACGATAACCAAACCACTTCTACTAGAGAATCCGGTGATATTATAATAATGTCTAGGGTGTAAAAATAAATAATACATAGCTGTGTTGTGTGTGAGTGTACAAAAAAATGATAATAGGTATACAACCAAAACTGCTAAGGCTCGTTCGCTAATTGTGTAGGATTACATGGAGGTGCCCTCGGAACATCTAGGACGGTCCTTCTGCATAAGGATCAGAGATATCCTTTTGAAGCATCGTACATCCCTAGCTGATGTACCATAGGAAATATAAGGACGAGTGCACCACTCATTGCATGCATAATGATAGGCATTTCTAGGGTAGAGTTGACTTCACCCTTTGGGTTAGCTAAACCCTGGTCTACGTATCATATCTCTGGTTTTAGTCCTTACCGCTGGTCAGGCTACGTCTGACATTCTAGCACACGAGTCACCACTCGAATAGATCTCGAAACCATACAGGGATTCCCATACCTCAACAGGTCTCAGAATCACACATGCATCCCCATATCTCAAAATAGATCACGAACCTCTACATGGGTTCGAGCAACTCAAATGGATCTCGAATCTCCACAAAGATTCTAGAATCTCAAACCTCTTCCAAAGCGTAAAACACGTATATGGTTTTCAGTGGTTACAGTTTCAAGTAATCTCATATAAGTACATTCTTCCGCTTACCAGGGGCTCCAAAACCAATCGATAGATTCTGGTAAACTCAACTCCGGTTCTTTTAGAAATAAATAGATAGTACATAAGAGCGGATATCACCTCCTAATCGTTTAAGCAGACGAATTTCCTTATCATTTGTCCTAAAAGAACATAACAAGTTTATACGTACAGTATAGCATCATCGAAGATAACTATACCATATAATTCCCGCGCTTCCTCTAGATATTTACATTGTTATATTTTATCAAGATTTGATAGTTGGTTATTTAACTATCAAATAAACAGTCAATCAAATTAGAGATATAATTTCATAAGAAAACAAACAGGATTAAACACATAACCGACCCCAAGCCTCTTTAATTAATTATTTCATTAATTAAAACCCTTTTTTTCCAATTATTTGAAAAATAATCATATACTTATCTCAACAGTATAAGTATATTTACAAACTATTTCACTTTCAAAACTTAGAAAACATTTTCCCTTTTCCCAAAATCATACTTAACCGGGCCAAAAAAATGTCATTTAAAACATTGTTAATATAAACCCAAACCACTATCCTTCTAGTGTAAGTAAACAGATCGTATGGAAATTAGACTAAACATACTTACGACCACTTTCTAATTTCAAACTGGGACTGTCCTCGATTAACAAAAAAATCAAACAAGTTAGCGAGCTATCCTTGACATGAGATATATTCTTAATTCTCACAGATAGAGACGAGTTTACATACCTTGGAATTTGGTGTGAAGTATGAAAAGAATACTTTCCATACCACCATAATTTAAAATGATCTTTTATAGAAATCAAATCTTTTTTTCCTTTTATAAAGTTTCTTTTTATAAATATCTTTTATTTTTACAAACTCCTTTTATAAATCTCCTTTCTATTTATAAATTCCTTTTATAAATTTTCTTTCTATTTATAAACTCCTTTTATAAATCTCAAAATTTATTTATAAACTCCTTTTGTAATTTTCCTTTCTATTTATAAATTCCTTTTATAAATTTCCTTTTTATTTATAAATTCCTTTATAAAGTTCATAATTTATTATGAACTCCTTTTATAAATCTCCTTTCTATTTATAAATTCCTTTTATAAATTTTCCTTTCTATTTATGAACTCCTTTTACAAATCTCATTTCCTTATCACAAACCCGCGGTTTCAAGATAGAACCAAATACTTTTCATTAAACAATCATTCCATATATTACTATAAATCCACAAATGTGATTTATTATTCTAAATTATAAGAATGATATCATTTCCCATTTTATAAGAATTTTTTTAATAATATTCTTTTATTTATAAAATACCATTTATAAATCTTTCTTTCCATACAACATTTTAAACAAAGCATGTCACAAATATTCGTTTAGAAATATTTCCATCTTCTTAAAAAACCGGAGCACTTTATTATAAGAGATAAACTCCTTTTTCTTTATAATAAACATTATATTAAATCTTCTAAATACTTACCCAAAAATACTTTTAAAACATTTTCATATATGTTAGAAAAATCTAACAAAAAGGTTGAAGTAAAATAGAGAAGTTCAAAAACTAATTCTAAATAAAAGACCACATAAAATTTCAAAAACCACATTTGAAATCATCCTCCATATCAAAACCATTTTCAAATAAAAAACAACAAATAATAATATTTTCAAAATACTATAATGAGGTCCAGAGCTACCACACACTTAACCAATGTTATCGCTGTATTCAATCTAAAAAGAATTCAACTTTTGCAACATATCAAAGTCACACCCAATATGCTCAAGCTACTAGCTTCTAGCAGTCAACAATTTATACAACAAGTATATAAATGAAATTAAATCAATAGTTGTAAGAATCCCTTTATGGTCTCCCTATGAAATACCCCTGCAAATCATTTCAAATGATATCCGCTTTCTAAAGCGGGAATTTAACCAAACCCAACAAACAAACAACTAATAATAGTAAACACATTATTTATTCAATATTAATTAATCCACATATTATTTAACTTCAAAAATCATTCTTTTACTTTGAATGTGCAGAATGGGGATTATTCTACTAGATAGATGTTCCAAATAATCTATTCAATTTAATTATAGCAAAACGGTGCTTTATTCTGCCAAATAGATATCATATATAAAGTATAATTAATTTAACCACGTTATTATTAAAACAACGTAATTATATTCAATCACTATTATTTAATCATAAATTTATACCTCATTAAAACTATCAACTATTTATACCATAGTATTGTACTCACCAATACGAGTCCAATGCAAAAATCCACGGGTTTATCGGATTTAAAATGAACAAGATACAGCCTTTTAAATTTAACGTACTTAGTTTGTATAGTTTAAACAAATAAATTATATAAGGTCAAGCCCAAATCCACATACATACTCCAAACCCAAACCACTTGCTACAGTACTTTTAAAATTCAAAATGCTCCCGTCAATTAAAGTCGAGAACGGTCATAAAGCTACCACCGTCTCCTCGACCATTGATAATCACTGTCGCCGCCGCTATTAGACTTGCCATCGATCCACGCACCACCAGCCAACACCACGGCCAACTCGACACTCTCCATCATCGTTGAGAAACTAAAAGTAAAACCCAAAAACAAACATGGATGAAACCATAAATCAAGCTAGTCCCACCTTCTCGGAGCACCGTACTTCCTACGGCCAACCTCAACGCCTCCACCTTGCCTCGAGCTTCCTCCTAGCACTCGACGTTCCTCCCTTAGCCGCCTATATCACCAGAAAACTCTAAATGAATGAAAATCATTCATTCGCCTTCCCATGGCAATTTCGACAACCAAAAATCTCAAGATCATTGCCAACAATCTCGTTTTGTCGCCACGAACGCAACCCAATTCTCTAATTTCCATTTCGGGTTCGTCAAAAAACCATCATCATTCGATCACCATTGTTATAGAGCAACTACCACCTTCACACTCGACGAAATGACCAACGACTATTTTTAGAAAATACTAGGGGCATAAACAACTTTCATGTTAGAAATTTTGGCTAATTGTGATAGAATAAGAGATATTGAATTTTGAAGTTTGAAAGTGGTGAAGGTTTTCATTTATAGGAAATAACAAAAGGAAGAAGGAGAAAATGAATGAAGTGAAGTGAGGTGGAGTGAAATGAGGTGAAATGAGGTGAAATGAAGTGAAGTGAAGCATGGCAACACAAAGCTTCCAAGCAAAGAAACCATCAAATCAAGATTTGGTTAGTTCTGGATACCCCGCTACACAGTATCACGTTCGCGTATGGACCATGAACGATAGAAATAAAAGTACGATCACTCACAATAATGCGACACGATCACAAAGCAATAATAAAATACACTGTTATCTTGTTCTACAAGTTCTCAAAAATAGAATTGTTTGCCGCAATATGCATCAAATGATAATTTAAATATTTTTCAAATTAAACATTATGGAAAAATCCTATAAATTCATTTAAAAATATGCCATTAAAATCAATTCGTTTTATTTACAATTAATTTTCTTATTTTCTGTTATATTCAAATCAAACTTATATATTTAATAAATTAAATATTCCCATTTGAAACGTTAAAAATTCCAGGTCATAACAATATCACTCCGAACTTTAATTTGGATAATGTGGTGTTGGGTAACCTTTAGCACTAGAAAAAATAATAAGCAATGAAGCTAAAATTGAAGATCTAACACAACGACTTACAACGATGGAAGAGCTTCTTAAGAAAGTTGTTTCATAGAAATCTTCTAAAACAACGAAGCTTACTGAAGTAGGAGAAGAAGTGGAATCTTCAACGATAAACTTGGACACTTCAATACTCAGAAGTAAAAATAGCGGCAAATGTATCATAGGCCCACAAAGAAAGGAACCCAAAATGAAGGACCAACCATGTATTCATCAAAATCACAAGAGAAAGAAGATAATAAAGGAAAGATGAATTGTCAGAAGGAAAACCAAGAAAAGCTAGCAGAAAGGTCTATTGAACAATCAAGTAGCTCAATCTCATACAAAGAATACAAGCCTTATAGAAGGGATTACCATGATGATGATACCTACTTAAGGGACGTGGCTAACAAAGTGGTGAAAGACATGCTTGAACTTAAAGGGAAAAGGACCTTTGATCCAAGAGCTAATAACAATTTCCTTGAAGCTCCATTCATAGAGGAGAAATGTCTGTTAGAATTCCATTGCACATTAAATCCGTTCACTGAAGCATAACGGAAACATCAATTCCAATGATCATCTTTTGGATTTTGAGAGCCAAATGGATTGCATAACGCTTTTGGAGCAGTACGTTACAGGCTCTTCCTTACAATTTTCTAAGGAGCAACTGCCAAATGGTACAAGCACCACAGAGAGAAGACTACTTACTCTTGGTAACAATTCTGTTATGAATTTTTAGCATAGTTCTACATATGTAAAGATCCTACCATAGATTCTAGTGTGCTGGCTAATGTCAAGCAAATACCAAGAGAGTTACTTGGTGAATATCTAAGGAGATTCAACACAAAGGCACTAAAAGCGGAAAAAATGATCAATAGGGAAAAATTGATGGTAGTACGCTTATGGTTAACTGAACAGATTCCCTTTTAGAAGGAACTCTATATTGTAGGGATCTGCAAGATTTACATTTCCAGGCTGATAAGTTCATCCGCATGGATGAAATGTAGCATGCTAAGAAGAAATCTCAACCAAAGAAGGAAGGAAGAAAATTCGGTTTTGATCACCCTAACAAAAAGCCAAGATGGGATGAAAGCAGAAGAGGAAGGTAGGAGGAAATCCCTAAATCCAATTACGTGGCCTTGAACAAGCCTATCTCTTATATTTTTGCTATGGCTGAAGATGGAGGAAATTTCCCTACTTCCCACAAGGCAAGGAACAATCCTGAACTAAAAAAAGGAGGATATTATTGAGCCTACCATAAAGCAAATGGGCACAAAACTGATGAATGTCGCGTCTTAGCAGAAATAATCTGGAATATGATTAGATCAGGATCTCTGAAGGAATATATCAAGGAAGCACAAAATTATTCACAACCCGAGGGGAATAATCCAAGGCCTCTAAACAATACTGCAAATTTTGTAGAAAATGATTCTAAATAGAACTTTATTTCTCCAATTAACCGCATTGATGTCATTCACGGAGGTTCCCATCTCGTCGGAAGTAGCAAAGTGGCCAAGCCTAGATATATAAGGGAAGCAAAGAATATGGACTTCTCCATTCAGGAAGAAACACCGTTCAAGAATCATAAATTTCAACTGCAAATGCCTAACTTAATAGTAACTCCATAAGAGCTAAGGGGAGTCGATCATCCGCATAACGATCAGCTAATGATAACTATGCAAATTGGACTCTCCGTTGTAACAAAGATCTGAGTAGACATCGAAAGTGCAGTAAACGTTATCTTCAAGCACACTTTTGATCAAATAAATATTCCAGAGGGGAAGTTGGAACCAAGCTTTGCACATATATTTGGGTTCAATAATAAAGGGTCTGTTCCAGTAAGGTAGATAAAACTCTAGTTGCAAATAGGGATTCCGCCACACTCTAAAACTTTGGAGACTCTGTTCGTAATAATGGACCAATCCTCCTATTATAATGCTTTCTTTGGAAGACCAGCTCTAGATAAAGTGGATGCATTCGTCTTACCAAAATATATAATAGAAAGTTCTTGATTAAGAATCGTTGCTGAACCATAAGAGGGGAGCAATTTAGTTCCTAAGAACTGTATTTTGCTACAATTGAGTGATTCAAAAGAGATGGTATTTCTTGTTATGATTCAGAGAAAAGTAAATTAAGCAAAATTAAAATTGAGAAGCCCTTGGATAATAGTCTTCTAGGCCTACTATTTGAGGCAAACAAAAGGATAAGAGTAGTTAAAAAGCCTGAGAATGTGTTAATAAGATTCAACTTCTCCGAGAGAAAAAGAAAATGAAAAGAGGAAACTGATAACCAGTGAAATAGAGGATGAATAAATCATTATCGAATTAGATTGTAGAAATGAGCAAAAAAGAATGAAATTTATCAGAGATCTATAAGAGGTAAGCTTAGATTCACTTGATCCAATCAAAACTGTAAAAATTGGATTTAGAAAACATTTGATTTTGGAAATGAATTGGTTTACTTAAATTATTGATTTGGAAAATTGGATTTATTTTCTAAATATATTATTTTGGAAACTTTGAAACTAAAGATATTTAAATTGAGAAGAA
Organism: Allium fistulosum; assembly: GCA_030737815.1. Classification (NCBI taxonomy): domain Eukaryota; kingdom Viridiplantae; phylum Streptophyta; class Magnoliopsida; order Asparagales; family Amaryllidaceae; genus Allium; species Allium fistulosum. The sequence continues at coordinate 1,280,331,442 of CM060902.1, read as the reverse complement.
ATAATTTGGTGAAATTGTATATGATTTTGAAATTGAACTGATATTGAAACAAATTGAAATTTGAGAACCTTGTGTTACTAAATACTTGATTTGGGAGTTGTCGAACTTATATAAAATTGATTTGTATGAGTATGAAACTAATTCGAAAACTATAGATTTGAAAAGGTACTCAATTTGAAAGTGAAATCTTATATAATTGAAGTCTATATAAGTATGATTTGATATACTATTGATTTTGGAAAGTATTTGATTTGAAAATTAAATCTTATATATAATGGATTTTATATAAGCACGATATTTGAAAGTGATTTGAAAAGGTACTATATGATACATATTTTCGAAGTAAAGATATGGAAAGTGCCTTCTGCTTGATATCCGATTTGTGGCCACATCTTGGATTCATTCTATCGATATTATTCTCTCTAATTGTTGGTTTTCCGGATATGATACTCGAGTGTCCTTCGAATTCCATGGCGTTACCCATGGTCTTATTTTTTTTCTCTCGTGACTGCATAGCGCAACTGCCTGGCTGAGTCTTGCCTAGGGGTACGGATTGTTTCCTGGGGGATCCAGGCGTAACCATTGTGTATCCTGCAATCTGTGTAGGTCGCGAATAGTAGCGCAAATGCTTGGCTGAGTCTTGCCTGGGGGTACGGATTGTTTCCTGGGGGATCCAGGCGTAACCATTGTGTATCCTGCATTCTACTAGTCATCATGGCGTAACTCGCAGGGCTGAGAAAGCTTACGGATATGGATTGTTTCCTGGGGGATCCAGGCGTAACCATTGTGTATCTGCGAACCATGGTTAGACAAAGGTTTTGGTTGTTTTTGTTTGGATTGTACTTTCCATATCTGTTTTTAAAAGTTTTTTCAGTATTTTCACTGGGTGTTGAAACAAGTCTACTAAGTACTTGGAGAATTCTAGCTTTGCGCATGAGCAACGCACTGCCAGAGTCTACAGGAACGAGGATAAACTTGTTAAGACATCGAGTTATAAAAGTATTTTTCGAAAGGAAATTTGTTTCGACTATAAAGGTATTTTATTATAACAGTATTTCCAACAAAGAAATTTTGTATTAATATTCGAAATTGAAATTCTTATGGTTTGAATTAACTATTCGTGCCCGATACTATTCCTTGAATCTACCTTATCTGCTCAGCTTTATTTATTCACCTATATTCTGTTTTTCCTAGTCCTCCTTCCTTTCCTTGTTGACTATAACATATTTAAAGTAAATGATTATTGATTTATTAATAATATTTGAAAAGTATTTTAGATAGAATTAATAAATTTATGATCATGGATTTAATAGCTTCTTTGTAAATATAAGTAATAATGTAAATAATTGTTTTCAAATGGTTTTCATACATTTATAAAGGTGTCATTTAAACATATAAATGGTATTTATAAAGGAAGCAAGAAATTTTACAAATGGATTTTTTTTTGAAAGGTTTTAAAGTATATAAGATAATTGAATTGCAAATGAAGTTTTCAAATTTTAAGTAAAATTTATATAGTTTAAATTAATTGTTTAATCTTGACTTTCAATCTATCTTTTCTGTCTGGTTGTTTCTATTCTTCTACCTCCTTCCTTTTCGGGGACGAAAAGTTTTGAGTGGGGGAGAGTGTAACGACCCGTAAAATTTAATGGTTTTAAAAGTATATTTAACTGGAAATTTGTGAAATTTTAAACAATAAAATTTGAAATTAAAAATTTATTTTTTTGAATACGTCTATTTTAATATAGCAACTGGTAAATTTTCATCTGATAATATTGAAGTTTATTTTCCTGTGAAATTTCATTTCAAATCAAACCGGTTAATAACAGTGAATTTAAAAGTTTTCCGAAACCAAAATATGTCAACAGGAGAAAATTTATTCAGATCATTCTGAATCAGACTGCGAAATTCGTTTTCCAAATTTGGACTTCTACTGCTCCGTTTATCTTAATTCTGGCAAAATAGCAGCATTTTCGGTACCGACTATCGACTTTTGATCGGACTATCGTACCACTGATATCTGTGTACCGATTCGATTGTGTCGTCGTGCTGATCTCAATGGTATATTTATTTTGTATTTTGAGGTCCGGTGCGTGATAGAAGCGATATAGACTGTTCGTTGTAACGGTACCACAAATCGTTACCTTTTGATTTTCCCTCGGGTTCAAATTTGAAACGGCAGCCCAAACCTTAATAATTTGCTATAACTTTTCTACTAAATCAAAGCTAACGTTGACATTGCATTTATTCCTTTTTATTTTATACATATTTGCTTAACAGCTGTAGCCGGTTCACTTCTTTCTCTGTTAAATCTTAGATCTCCTTTTCAAAGGAATTCTATATTATGAAATCAAACTTTCTTTATTTTTCCTGAAGCCACCACTTCTCTGCCTACTCTTTTCTCTCTCTTCCCTACTTAAATGTATTTTTCCTGTTGCCTATAACCCATTTTCACGCAAGCCTTCATCTCCTTTCCCCTCCTCTCTGATATGAGAAATTCCTTTTCTCTTCCCAAATCAGTAACCATGGCCGACCCAATGAACCACCACTACACCCCTACGACAACACCACACCGGACCCCGTTTCCCTCTCACCGCCACCACCCTCCGACGAGATCATCCCCATGGCCGGACAGCCTCTGCCACGTCCTCCACCTCCATCCGTTATTGCCGATCCCGACCTCGCTCCACCAGCGAACAGCCTCCATCACTGCAATCTCGTCCCCACACCACAGCCTCGCAGGCCGACCACCCCTCCGAGCCTGTTCTGTCGGCCTCCATTTTTCCCACTCGGTTCGTGCTTTTGACAAGAGAGATACCGGTATAAAGCTTATATATTTATATGGTACGATCTTGTTCTCACTATTTTGCCTGTAAATTTGTATAGTTGGGTTTCATATATATTATAAACTGAGTTTACATTGATTTATTGTTCTGAATATTTTTTTTTGTTGTATATTTATATTTGTTCATATATGGTTCTGTTTGTTAAAGATATAATACTGTTTTATATTAAATATACACGTTACTTTATATTTATAGGTTGTTTTGTAACCTACTTTGGTCGGTTTATATCGTGCTTTATAAGTATAAGTTGGTTCGGCTTCCAAATGAATATGTGCGTTAGGTATAATACTGTTTTAAATATTATATTTGTAACTTTATGATAGAATCTGCTGTTATAAAATTTGAGATGTTGATTTAGTCTAGTGTTTGTTTTGTGTAAAGTGGTCAGTCTACATATTTATAATAAGTATATATCTATTGGTACTTCAGTCTGCATGTTTCATATAGATTGATATTAGTTTATTTTAAAATTTGTATATATATCTTTTAAATATAAATTGATTTCAACATATAGTATGTACGAAGGTAAATATGTGAAAATAGTATGTTTCTGGTTATATATAAAGTTATGAATTGTCAGTGTATACCATAAAAGTTGTTTAATGTATAGTGGTATTGTTAGATATATAATCACTTACTTTAAAGTTTTATAACGGTTTTGTTATATTGAAAGTATATATATTAAGTTATATATGAGTTGGTAAGTAACTGCAGTATGTATACATATATAGAGATATCGATATTTTAGTTAAATTTGTGTTAGACATTTCAAGTTTATAAATGCACACATCTGGTACATATTTGAGATGTACGTGTTGAAATTTTCTTTCTTATATAAGTTAATTTACACATATATTTTATATTCATCTACCTATGCATGAGGACTTTTCCTGGGTTCGAATATAGATAAGGTGGTTGGTTTATACATAAATTATGTAAGTTATATATTGGGTTTTGTGCTTGCGTTAAAAGTTGTATCTGTTGCTTTAGTTTACAAAGTTATCTGTATGTATATTTGAAAGTTACACTGGTATATATTTATGTGTTATATCACGTGTTGCGTTAGATTTTATTAAAGAAGAAGATATTTGTATTCTGGTATATTTGTGTAATCTGGGTTTTTTTTTTAATTTTGATTTTTGAATTATATATATATATATATATATATATATATATATATATATAAGTTCACCTATACCAATTATCTCCATCGATCCAGTTCCGATTTGTTCTACCTATTCTTACTATCAGCTTGCCCGTCAAATTCATGCCCACTTCACTTTGCTTTGAAATTCGTAGCTTGCTCTGTTGTCAAATACCCTAGCCTCGAAAGGTAAGCAATCACTCACGATTAACATTCTTGTATTTATTAAATTTGATTTCAATTGAAACGACAATTGAAATATGATGCTGTAGTTATTTAAATTGTTATATATGCTATTATGTGTATATGTTCACCTGTGACATCTGACACCAGTATCTAGTATTTATATGCCTGTTATTACTATTATCTGTATATGTTCACCTGTGACATCTGACACCAGTATCTAGTATTTATATGCCTGTTATTACTATTATATGTATATGTTCACCTATGACATCTGACACCAGTATCTGTTATTTATATTGATGATATATGCCTGTTGTTATATTTTATATTATCTGTTATCACTCTGCAAGTTCCCTGTTAGTATAGAATTCACTATGGGTTGAAATGATACATACCCGAACGGACTTTAGAATAGGAGAAAATCGTTATGGGTTGAAATGATAAATCCAAGCGATTTTCATTTGAATTGAAATTGGGATTACGGGTCGAAATGATATCTACCCGTATATATTTAAATTTCGAAATGAAATGATGAATATCCGTATCACTTAACCATATGATAAATATATATATAAACACCGTTGGTCCATATATATATAAATATTTTGAAATTGAATTCTATGGTTTTGGAAAGAAATATTTGGTTTTAACAAATGTTGATTTTAAAAAAATATAAATGGTAATGATATATATAGATTTAATAATGATATTTAATTTAATGGATTTAATACATATAATATGTTAAGTATAAAATTTATATTTCAAAATAGAATTTGGTAAAAATTTGAATAAGTTAAGGTTGGGAAGATAATTTGAATTTAGTAAAGAATTTTATTTAATTAAACCAATTTAAAACTTATTGGAATTGGGATTTAAGGTATGATTTATAACTTGAGTTTGATTTAAATAATTTAATGAATATTTCTTGTTTAAATAATTTTAAGGAAATATTTAGTAGAAAATGAAATATAAGGCTAGTTAAATGATATTGAATTTATTAAGTGAATATTCCCTGATTTAATAATAATAAAGTTAAATCAAGAGCTATATGAAACGGTTAAATTTAACTTTGAAAATGTTGAGTATTAAAGCTTTGAAATATATTGAAAATTTAAATGGTATAATTAGAACTGAATTGAATTGATGAATAGAGCTTGAATAAATTTGAATTTGGAATTTGAAATTAATTTGAATCGATTTGCGAGACTTGAGGAAGTTAAATGCTTTACTTTATAAATTAATTTATATACATACTATCTTGGAAAATAGTTATATTTGAAATGAAATGATATTTGGGTTTTGAAGTATAAATTAAATTGAAATGACCACGGTGTTATAATGTATATTTCCATCTTGTAAATAGTTCTGAAGATCCTTAGAGGATGGTTATCCCAAACATCCTTTAAGTTACTTGTATTTCAGTTGATATTTCACTTGAGTTGGATTTATTTATATAAGAATGTTAATCCTGACTCGAGTGTTTTGTGTTTTGCTTTACGCTCGGGTCAGACCGAGTGATACAGCATTTGAGACTCATCCTTGGAGTTTGGAGCTTCCTTTGGAGATCCAACTATCGCCTCAGCTTTCAGCTCTTCTAGTTGATTTGTCCAGAGAAGTCATCTGTTGTACTGGAGACTTCACTACATTTGAGATATTCTGTTGTATTTTATTTCTAACTCTGATGTTTATATAGTAGCTTCATGAACTACTATTTTATCTATTCCGCTGCGTATTATTGTATTACTCTGTATTTGTGATTCTGTGATTGATTTATTTACTGCATATGCTGAGTTTTGCCAAATTTAAATTAACAATCTGATATTTTGAATTATTCAAGTCAGACATGTGTGGATTATTGTCGATTTGAATGGTCCAAAATAGTGGGTCGTTACAGTTGGTATCAGAGCTTTGGCTCTAGGCAAAACTTAACATATATAGTAAATTTATTTATTGAATCACTTTTGTTTGAGTTTGAATCTCTTCCTTTTGACTTGATTTCCTTTGAACTTTGGAACGTTCCTTGTGGTTCCAAAATTCATTCTTGTCTCTCCCTATTTGTATTCTTTTGATTCTGGAGTATCCCATAACTCCACTTCGAATGATCTCTATGAGAATAGGCGATCCCGCCAATCTTTGAATGATTGTAAAGGGGTGGAACTCCTTTACAATAGGCATTGATTCACCGGAGATTTATATATCCCTCGGTTTTGATGTTGCCATCTCTTGTTATGTCGAATTCTATCTTTGGCGATCGAATGTCGATTTGCCTTAGATTTCCGCATCGATTATATTCTTGAAGTCACGGTTGACTCGGTTAAGGTCGCCCGCGATTTATATAAGTGTATCCATCTATTGTTTTGTAATTAATTATCTCATCTTCGTTCGAGCCTATCTTCGAATCAGAATCCTAATTGATTAGAGTCCCTCTAATTTGAATGTCTATCTTTGTTTTGAAATCCATTCTTGAATCATCCTTTTTGAAAATCGGGTTATTCGTATTTTGGAAATTGTTTTATATATCGAAATTTTATAAGTATGATTATATTCTATATATAAAAGTGAAATGTTTCGATAAGGATTATATATACCTTTTAAAAAATAAGAATTTGAAATTTAAATTTTTGAAAGGATTTGAAATTTTGAAGTTATATAAGAAATTGATTTATATAAAAATGACTTATAACTAAAGGATTTTAAATTTGAAATTCGAGAATTGAACTCCGGTATTTTGAAATTGGTTTTTAGATTTTGAAATATATAATAATAATATGATTTAAAAGTATTTTCCGAATAAGAAATGTTTCCAATGATTTTAATGAGTTTCGAATGATTTCGAAGAAATTTCAAAAGAAGTTTGAGAAAATAGAAGTCCAGAACTCACTTATGTCACTGGAAAATAATTTCGGTGATGAGTGCATGCATCATCGACATTGATTTTCGAGTTTCAGAGTGAGGGATAGGCCACTTCAGTAGCTTTGCTATGCGAGTGATTTTTTTGAAACACAGCTTCTGATGTACCGTACTAGTAAAAGGCTTAAAGAAGCAAAAGCTAGATATCCAGTTATAGAGAAGTTGGCATACTATCTAATTCTCACTGCTCAAAACTAAGAGCCTAGTTTCAAGTGCATCCAATCAAGGTCTTAACTAATTTTCCATTTAAGCAAATCTTCAGCAAACCCTAAGCATTCGGAAGGCTGGTAAAAATGAGAAAAAGAGCAGAGCCAGTATGAGATTGAGTTCTAGCGCCAAGTGGAAATCAAAAGACAAGCTCTGGCTTATTTTGTTAATGAATGTACATGATTTATTGAAGAAAAATCGAGAAAGGAAAAGGACCTAAAATCTAAATGACAATCATTCGTTGATGGAGCCTCGAATAAGTAAGGGGCTGGTACGGGATATGTAATCATTACCCCTGATGGACACCTATTACAATATGTAATGAAGTTGGGTTCCTCCGCAACCAATAATGTGGCTGAATATAAATCAATGTTAGTATAACTTACCTTACCTCTTCAGCTAAAGATCTTGAGAATTGAAATCTTTAGTGATTCTCAATTAATGGTTAGTCAACTAAATCAAACTTTAACAAAGGACGCGAGATTATTCCTTTATGTTAAGAAGATATTGAAAATGCTAGCTCATTTTGAAGATTTTTGGTACACCAAGTACCCCAAGGAAAGAATTCGCAAGAAGACTCTTTGGCTAAACTAGCTAGCTCGCGAAGAGCACTAGAAACTGGAATTGTGCCAGTAGACTTCCAACAAAATCCTAGTATTGAGGAAAAAGCCGCTGAATCAGAAAATGAAACCATGGTGTTAACTAGATCCCAAGCTCTTATACGTACAAAAAAGGAAGGTGAATCAAGAGGTAATAATGGTGAAAACCTAGAAAGAACCATTCATATGAAAATAAATAGCCAATATAAGAAAAATTGGACGATGCCCATTGTTAAGTATTTGGTGGAAGTGAGGCTACCAAGAGATTAAAAAGAAGCTAGAAGGATAAGGCACCAAACACCAACTTTTACTATGTTGAATGAAATACTTTATAAAAGAGGATATTCGCTTCCTTATCTAAGGTGTGTTAGTCCGAAGAATGGTTTAAAGTTGTTAAAAGAGGTCCATGAGGGGTTTTGTGGAGACCATTCTAATGGTATGAAGTTAGCCAAAAAGGTCATGAGATAGGGATTTTATTGGCCCTATATGAATAATGACGTTGTGCATTATGTAAAGAAATGTGAAAAATTAAAAAAATTCAACTAATCCACATATATCACCAAACGAGTTAACACCAATCTCAAGTCTATGGCCTTTTGATGTGTAGAGAATTGACTTAATAGGACCGTTGCCTATATCAAAAAGCAGAGCCAAATTCGTAGTAGTAGCTATCGATTACTTTACCAAATGGGTAGAGGCAGAACCATTTCAAATATAACATCAGGAAAGGTGCTAAAGTTTGTAATCAAGAACATAGCCACTTGATTTGGAATACCGAATAAGATAATCTCTGACAATGGGACCCAATTTGAAAGTAAAGAATTTACAAGATTCTACGATAAGAATGGAATCAAAAGTTTTTCTTCAGTAGCTCATCCCAAGGCTAATGGAGCCGTTGAAGCAGCCAATAAAACCATTAAGACTATTCTTAAGAAACGGCTAGACAAAACAAAAGAAAATTGGATAGAAGAACTATCACTTATGTTCTTAGCATATCAAACTTCTACTAAGACTGCGATAGGATATACTCCATTTTCTTTGACATATAGATGTAAGGCAATGCTTCTAGTTGAAGTTGAGATACCCTCCCATCGAAGGATTGCATACGCTTTTGAACCTAATTAAGTGCTAAGAAAATAATCCATAAATTTGATCAATGAACCAAGAGATGAGATAACCATACAAATTGCCAAATATAAGCAAAGGATATTAAGGTACTGCAACTCCAAAGTCAAAGGGAGATCATTTAAAAAAGGAGATTTAGTGCTTAGAAAGGTAACAGTAAGCACCAAAAATCCAATAGATGGACCACTTGGACCAAACTGTAAAGGACCCCTTATTATCCACGAAGTAATCCCACCAGGAGCTTATCGACTAAGCCGACCTGATGGAAATGTATTAGCAAGAACTTAGAATGCTGAGCATCCAAGACCTTATTTTTCTACAATGGATGAATAAAGAAGTTGAAACAAGTATGTGTATGGAACCAATAACCGATAAAGAGAAAGAAACTCATAAAATAAAGGAAAAGCCTTTGATCCCACCACAAGGGCCTGGTCAAAGCACCTCCTAGAAGAAGGTCGAAGTAAGCCTCTAGTTCCGCCTATAAGGCCTGGCCAAAGCACTACAAGCCTTCGGTCCCACCTACATGGCCTGGCCGTAGCACCTACTAGAGGGAGGATGGACTAAGCCTTTGATCCCACCTAAGATGGCTTGGCCAAAGCACCGACCAGCCGTCGGTTTCGCCTATAAGGCCAGACCAGAGTGCCTCCTAGATGGAAGACGGGTAAGACTTTGGTTCTGCCTAAAATGGCTAACCAAACACACCGACCAAATTAAATCATTACCTATAAGTTAATAAGGGATCCAATTAAGCCTAAATCATTACCTAAAAGGTAATAAGGAGCGAAATAGATTAAAGCCTAAATCATCACATAAAAGGTAATAAAGGGCTAAAGAGATCAAAGCCTAAATTATTACCTATAAGGTAATAAAGGGCAAAAGATATCAAAGTCTAAATCATTACCTAAAGGTAATAAGGAGCGAAAGAGATTAAAGCCTAAATCCTTACTTATAAGGTAAGAAGGGGCAAAAAGGAAGCTATCATGCAAGTCCGACTCCATTTAAATATAGATTAAAGTAATATTTTGAAGGAAGGACAATCAAACTTGATTAACCTTACCCCAAGCCAAGGGTAAAGCAACCCTCAAAGGGAAGAGCCTGGAATGGACTTCTAATTTTCTTATCAAATGGATTTATGGTCTTCTTACACAAAGATTTCTAATTCTCCTACCGGATGGAATTCTGGTCTTCTCACGGATGAATTTCTGAATCTTTTACCGAGTGGATTTTTGGTATTTTATAAATGAATTTCTATTTATATTATCAGATAAACTTTTGGTCTTCTGATAGATGAATTCTTGGTTTTCTGACCATATGAATTTCTGCTCTTCTTATCTGATGGATTTTTAATGAATTTCTGGACTTCTTATCGGTTAAATTTATGGCATTCTTACCAGATTGACTTGTGGTCTTCTAATCAATCAGATTTATGGTCTTATTACCCAGTTGGGTTGTTGGTCTTCCCATTGAGTGGATTTCTCGTCTTGTTATTTGATTTGGTTTTACACTAAAGTGTAAAAGCTTCTTTATACAAGGAGGGGGCAAATGTTATTTACATATTTTTGGAGTATCAAATATGCTTGAGAAGTCATCAAGGTAAAAAAAGCAACTAAGTCTATAAGAGGATATGGAAACATTAGAAAGGATGGGTATCGAGCCCATAAATGCATGGTGATGTGATGAGCTAATAGATCCATGATGATACATTAAGCTTTCAAAATCAATGATGCAGCGAACCTCTAATAGTGCTCTATTAACGAGGGTATCGAATATCTAAAGAAGACATGCTGGCCTTGAAGATGACAAAAGTTGTTGAAGATAATAAGGATGTTAAGCCTTTGGCAATGTTGTATCAAAGAAGTATCAAATCTATAGCTTTAACAGGACCGAACCTTTAATATAAAGATAATTGTCAAAAGAATTAGTAAATAATTGGGGTTACCAAGCCACAAGGAATGTTGAACTTGAAGACAGTGAGGTTATCAAGCCCTTATAACCATAAAACAAGTGTCGAGCCTCAAATAACAGCGAAAAGGTTGTCAAACATCTATGGCTATAAGGATATAAAATACTTAAACAAGAAGTAAGCCACTACAAAGAATGAAAGGGTACCAAGTCTTTAGGGGATAACAAGCTGCTACAACAACTACCATAAGCTTGGAGGAGCAAGAGATGTCAAGCCTCAACAACCATAAGGGTTGTCGAGAATCTAAAGCAGAAGGTGGTATTTAACATTTAACGATAAAGAAGGTGTTGAGTTTTTAAATGCAAAGGAAGCGTCGAACTGATAAATACTTATAGATATATACCTTCTACGAAGAGGTATTGTCGAGCTTCTACAAGCGGAAGAGATAACAAATTATAAAAGGATGCCGAGCTTCAATGATAGCAAAGAATATCAAGCTTTCAAAAGCAAGTGATGCCGAATGATAGAGAACATGAAGGATATCGAGTATCACCAATTGTGCAAACCGTTCAGTATCTCTCTTCATGCAAATTATAAAGTAACTACCATAGTACATGGTGTCGAATATCAACCATCATAAGGGTTGCCGAGTCTCCACACATGATGTCGAGTAACAACAAAAAGCGCTATCGAAGTTTAATCAGAATAGAGTCAGCGGAGCCCTCCAATCCAATGCCAAGACATGTGTCAACCATCCTGCCTGGTTGATACCACTATAAATAGAGACCCCAATCATCTCGAGGAAAAGGGATCATTTTATTTCTTTCTATACTTCATAAATTAAAAGTTGAAAACCCTAAAATGATGTGAGGATTTCTTAAGACAATTGTAACTTTTTGCACAAAAGGACTTGGATAATAAACTTTGCATAACACATTACCTCGATATATGTATCTTTGACTATTATTGAGATAATGGGCATGAATATGACTTATTTATGGATTTGGACTTAAATTTGAACTTGCATATTGTCGATTTGAACAAGGACACTTAAGCCCTTGCCTAAATTAAAGCTTATTTTGCATAATGACTGTTATGCCCATTGACATATGAACAAAAGATACTGATTTTTGTGAATTGGTTATTTTCCCCATTAACGAACAAGTAATGGACTACCATGCGACTTGCTTAATTTACCCTTGGGCATATGACTTGAACTATTGAATAAATTGATGACTAAATTAAAACCTATGGGCATTATTGGGTCCATTTCAAGTAATATTATTTTGTACAAAATCATGGGTGTTGAGCCAATTTTTGGTTCAAAAATAATGTTGGGTTACAAGTTTACTTAATGAAAGAAGTTTTGTATAAATTTATAAAGAAAGTGAGTTTATATAAGTATGGTTTATAAAATGTGGTTTATAAATGAAGAGGATCTAAACTGATATTTTGAGAACATAAATCCAAATGTTATTAAAATGATTTTCTAGATTTTGAGTTAAACAATAATAGTATTATTTAAGGTATTTGTGAATATTAATATTTTTGAAAGATTTTAAGATTTGTTCGAGTTCGAGGTTACTCTTGGATTCGACAAGTTAATTCAAGAACAAAGTTTTTTTATGTTATCTAGTTCGAGTGGTTCGAAAGTGACTAAAATCTACGAGAGATGTGTTCAATTGGCAAGCACTTCTCATAGGCAATACCCTTCTTAGTAAGAGAATACATGGTATGACTTGGTAGGACCTGTTTCCGTGGTATCATTTTGGTGTTACTCGATATATACATATTTTTTCTCTGGATTTTAAAGTAAATATTTAGGAAATTGGTTTATAAATTGAGAACATGATACTTACTAATATTTATGAATTATTTTATTCTACTTTCAAAGTGATTTTGATTTAATCCCAAAAATATTATTTGATATTCAAAAGGTATATGTACATAATATTATTTCAAATGGTTTGAAATAAAGCCTGGGAGTTTGGTTCTAAATTTTTCTTTAAAGAAATTTTGATAAAAATATAGAGTAGTTTTGGTAGTACCCATTTTGATTGGAACTTTCTGTATAGAAAAGGTTTGAATGTATGCTATGTAGGGAGCCAAGTGGTAGTGGCATAACCGAATAATTATGAAACTTTTTTCTTGTTTTCCCTTTATGGCAAAGGGGCTTCTAATAAGTAAGTGAAACTCTGAAATCACTACGCCATATAGGCAATTTCGAAATGAAGCTACATGGCAATTTCGCAATGGTTCGGGACCATTGCAATATTGTAGTGGCCATAAGCTATTGCAAATGCTTTAGCAAAGGCTAATGGTTGTTGCAATATTGCAACGACCCAGAGCCGCTGTGAATTTTGATGGTGTGAGTTAAAAAATTAGGACTTGAAGCATACACCCCGTGTCCAAAACAATACATTACAAAGGAAAGGCTCAGAAATTTCAACATGAATCCCAAATTCTACCGCCCTTTCTCCTTCAACCTCGCCAAGGAAGTCCTTGCCACCGACCTCGCCGCTGATGTTGCCACCTTCCACCCTTAGATCCACAGATTGAACATCAATATGCAAACCCTAAATCGCTGCGCGTCATTTGAAACCCTAAATGAGAAGGTCTGAGTTTATTTACTTCTTTCCCTTGTATCTGTTATATTTTGTAAATTATAGGGCACAACTAAGTTTGATTTAACTTTTTGAGAAGCTAAGTTACATTTGATAATTGGGGTAATGTATCTTTTTATATTTTTTCTAGAAAGTCCTTCTATATACTAATTACTATAAATTTTTTTTTGTGTAAGTGGTTGTATTAGATATTTTTTTAACAAATCATGACTGTTGTACAGAAAGAACTGGGAGTTAGCTGGGATGTTGATTTGTATGGTAAGTTGCTTCAATTTGGAGGTGGAAAGGAGAGATACTGTCTTATTTCTGTTTCTAATCTACATTTCCTTTAATTTTATAAGACTTTTGCTTTCTGTATTTGATAGCTTATGCTAAGCTTGTAATCCAATTGCACTTCATTGTTTCCAGAATCACATAAACTAGCACTTTACATAAATCTTATAACGTATTTGTACATCCTTACCAGTAGAATGCATATGTTTGTCCCTAACATATATCAGGTACTCAAATTGTGATATTATCTTTCAACCATGAAATCAGAATGACATCATACTCTAACAAGACGTGTTGGCCAACTAATGCACCAAGCATGGAAGGAGAAAGAAAAGATTTTATAGCTGCACTTCATAAGAGAAAAACAGAACTATTTATGGCATTAATCGAGAAAAAGTTTCTTCCACTTTGACCCGGTGTTTCTAGGTTTCATTTCTCAATTTGTTGCCAATGTTAAACACACATTACATGTTCTAAGATAATATATTTGCATAAATTTAATATTTTTACCGATAATATTGGTTAATTGATGAGGCACTATCAAATGGAGTAAAAGTTGCTGTGTGCAGTACTTCAAACGAGAAGGCGGTATGGATTATCAGGTTCCATATTTTAGTTAGTTATACAACAAATTAATAAACATATAAGTTCTCTTGGAAGAACTACATTCTATATATTACATGAGCACTAGAAATCAATTAGCTTACCTCTCCTTTTAACTAATACATTTCTTCGTATATACTCTTAGATACAAAACTATTGGATATGAAATTAAAAATTATAAAAATTTAGGAAGTTGCTGCTGGCATTGCCCATTATGTAGGTTTCAGCTATAGTTTATTTGTAAGTTATAAAAATTATGGAGCCTTATCTAAGAATTTTTTCATTTTTCCCTCTAATTTTTGTAATATGGTGCTCAAATTTTATACTTCGTTGTTTGACCTGTTAGATGATCAAAACTATACTTTCGTTGTTCTGAGAGCGGTTAACTTCACTATGCGGATGAACTATGAAGACTTGAGTTGAGGTCTATATGTTTTTTTATTTTCATTCTACCTATATAATTTTTGTCAATCAAACTTAATAATCTAAAAGAGCAAAGTTTTCATTAATAGTTTGATTAGTTTGCATATGACTTCGTTGTTTGATTCCTGTTTTAATACTAATGTAATTTATGTATTAATTTTGTCACCGTATTCCTATTGGATTCCCTTTTTTGTAACTATTTCTGCTATTGTTAATTTCCACTAGTAATCATCAAGTTTAAACATTTATTTGTCAAAGGATGTAATCCGATCTCTGTGTAAAAGATACCTGAACTTAGAAATATTCAATTTTTTGTTAAATTCATCTAATTTATTGGATTTTATTCAAGTCGTGTTGCGTATGATGATTAAAATTGTAGTTTTTCTCTTCTGAGTGAGATTGATTTCACCATTTTGATTAATTTGGAGACCTGAATTAAACTAATCGTTAACAATTAATTGGCTGATATTATTGTCAATTAGATACAAAAGGTGGTTTAAATGTGTAGATTTCAATCTGAAACATTGTGGTTGAACTCAAATTATATTATTGTCATTTGTTCATTATCGAATTTATCAATTGAGGTACCCCATAAGAAGTAGGAGGTCATCTCTTGGGCTAATTGCTTCCATCTCTCTGAATTAATTACTGTTGCCATCATAATGGTCTCCGAGTGGACCAGGACAAAGCTGTGCTACTTGCACTATACATGGGTAAGCATATATATCCACATTGAT
The DNA here is from genome assembly GCA_030737815.1 of Allium fistulosum. Taxonomy (NCBI): domain Eukaryota; kingdom Viridiplantae; phylum Streptophyta; class Magnoliopsida; order Asparagales; family Amaryllidaceae; genus Allium; species Allium fistulosum. The sequence goes on along the minus strand of CM060902.1, from coordinate 1,280,315,862 downwards.
TATGTATAATAGCACATGTTATATATCATGTACATTTCGATCAAGTACTCAGTAATAAGGAATTTTAAGTTGCATTCCTAAAAAATGAAGTACTAAGTAATACAACTTGTGCATCTTTTATAGCATCAAGGGAACCTTCAAGTTTTCAGTTAAGCAAATATCTCAAAATTGTTATCTTTATGAGCGTAGTGTACCTAAAGCATATTAAAAGTAGGAGCTACATGACTTTTCAGAAGTAGTTAGTTACTACTTTATGGTCAAAACAGTGAATCTAAATACAAATTCTTTTACTTATAGAAACATGCTATATGTTGACAATAAAGAAAACATATAACCAAATAAGAAATAGCATATAACCAAAAACAATTAATCATATTGATAATATTTTGAATTTGAATAATAAGCTTTTCTCATTTCCTTTGTAAGGGAATGTAAACTTTCGTTTCCTTTTTCCTATCCTGCTTTTATAACAATTGGTAATATTTCTTGTACAGATATTGATCTCCTGCAAAACCCACTCATTTAGTGTGACAAATTTTAATAAAAAGCAGACGGTAAATGAAATGGAGTTGAAAATTATATCATCTAAATAAAAACAATCATCCTTAAAGTTCTAAACCAAATTTGAGAGACTTTGTCGAATGACATAAAATGCTATGTAGCGAATGCTCTAGCTTCTTGGGTTGCTGCTATTGTAGTTTGTTAACAAGGTACTCGGTTTAAGGTTAACGATGCTGCTCGATTGGCTGAGTCTTTTATTTCTCATATAGAAAGCTTAAGTGTTGAATTTGATCATATTTACGACTTATGAGGTGTTAAATTTTTTGTATATGTATATCTGTAATATGTATTTTCTATAGGCATATATAGTGACCTAAGTTATGGTTGTGTCCACAAAAACAATGTGTATACCATATTACATTTGTTGATCTTGTAGAAATTGTTTATTGGTAAAGTTATGATCAAAGAAATATGCAATTTTTTTTCTTGAATGTTACTAGTGTTACCATTGTTATGTCAAGTCCTTGGTAACTTCCAAAGATTTGTTTTGCTTGCTTAGTTTTTTGAAATTTTGTTCTGTTTGTAACTGAATTGAGCTTGCTGCAATGTTGTAATCAATTTTTTAATATATAAATCTAAAGGAGACTATTGAACTGATCCTTGTTATGAATTCATTTGTTTTCTTAGTAATATTTTGCAACGGCTCTAGGCCATTGCGAAATACAAATTTGCAACGGCTCAGAGCCGTTGCGAAATATCACCCACTCCCCATTTCGCAATGGTTTAGGACCATTGTGAAATGCTTTAGCAACGGCTTAAAGCCATTGCAAAATGACTTTTTTTAGTGTAGTGTATGTTATTTTATTAACGTAAATACCCTATGCATTAGGAAATTTTGGTATGTTCATCCTGTTATGTTGTTGAGTAGTTTTTATTTGTTAGAATAAAACGGATTTTTCAACGATTTTAAACAACCTAAAACTTCCGTATCGTTATAGAATTTGGACTGAATGTTGTTGAAAATATAAAGACAAGTTTTAGAACTCTTGAATGGAGAATATAGTAAGTTAACACAAGTTTTAAATTGGTTTGAACATCTATATTAAGTAGAACATTCGATTTTATTGGACCAACTAATAAATGTCATTACCTTAGGGTTTTAGAAGAAAAGTAGACCCTAGATTCGAGTTTGGATATCAATGTCCTGCTCTTGCTAGATACTTTCCTAACCTGAAGGGTAAAGAAGTCAAAAGGTTAACTTAGTATAAGACCCATATTTATTTTGGGCCTTCATCTAAATTTCAAGAAGTAAAATGAGTTTGATATTTTATGTATACTCTTAAGATCTACTAGAGTATTATACGAGTAATAACTTGAGTTTAAGTTATGAAATGTTTTATAAATAAAGTAATGTATTTATAAAATGTTTATTATAAATTTGAGTGATGTTTTTTTTGAAATGCTTATTAATGGCTTTAGTATTGAACTAGATACTATTTGTATAAGTGAATGTGATATAAAAAGAAATTGGTGTAGTTAAGAAATCAGTAGGATATAGATCGTTTTATTTACATGACTGTTCTTGATCCATGATTCAAGTACATGATTTTTAGGTGATTTACACCGGGCTGAGCAAGAATTTTTCATTCGATTCTCAAGAACACTTGAAATGAATTACTGATATGGTGTCGAGGTCTCTATCATAGTTAGTGGCTATATGAGAGGAACAAAAGTTTTTAATCAAAGGACTTGATCGAAGTCCACACTAGAGAGGTCAAGTGATAAATACTATAAAATTTATGTGATCGAGCAAGTGATCAGATTGGATATTACGTACGGATGATCCATACACATCATACAGACTTAAGTATACGTGTACTATGTTTTGATGGCTTATTAAGAGTTTAGGGAATGACTTTTCGATTTCTTTTGAGACAGCATGAATAATTGTCTAAGCAATAACCTTATGCTTTTGAGCGTAAGGTACACTTAGTAAATTAATTATCATCCTTGAACGATGAGAGGATTGTTGAACTAGAGAAAATCGTGAGCGTTGTTTACTAGTAAATTTTGAATACTGATAAGTATTGATTGTACTTGTATTTGTTTCTTTTGTGCGTTGGTCATGTTGGAATTTGGAGGATGAAATGTTTTAAGTGGGGAAGAATGTAATAACTCGGAATTTCGAACACTTCGTATTTAAATATTCAAATTATTTAAACATCTGAATCTTGGATTTAATGTGATTTAATGGATTTTATAACCTTGTTAACCCCTTTTAATTAATAACTAATGATGGTAAACTTTTTTTTGAAAGGTGTTTATAAAAATAAACAGTTTGAAGAAACATCGATAATGTGATCGAAAATCGTTTTATTGACAAACCGTTTTTACTCGATAAAAGTTGTTCGAACTTGTTATGCTTGCCTAATATATTAATGTATAATTAATTAGCAACTAATAATATTTTCGGTGTTATGGATAATTAAATTACTTGATGATGTTAGCAAGGATGTCAGGAGGGGTATTTTGGGAAGGCTTAAGGACTAAGTAAAGAGAGAATGAGGTGTAAAGGTGGGCACATGGATGAGGGTATGCATGGTGACCTTCTATGGAGGATAAGAGGTGAGTGGTTAAATCTTGACCACTTCCCCATAAGATCCTTCATGCGTTACATTAACACATTTGTTAATTTTTAAAAGAAGAAACAACTTAGTCTTAATCCTCTTCTATCCTCACCAATCAATCCTTAATCAATACAAATCTTTTCCAAACTTCACCAAACTCAACTATAAGGCATAACACATCATAGAAACAAGAAATAACAACCCAAAACATAAAAAAAGGAGCACAAACCTCTACCCCAAGGTTGGGACGTGAGCGTTGATGGAGCAAGGAAGGATGCCGAGAGAAAAATTGAGCTAAAGGTGGAAGCTTTGGATGTTTGGTAATGGGAGGAAGTGTTCATGTGATTATAGATGACATGTGATTGTATTAGATTGGTTTTGAAGTGAGTTTACTCACCATTTGATTGTATATATTATGTTATATATGTTGTGTACAAATATAAAATTAAAGTGAACTAATAAAAGTTACAACTTTGGGCCAACTTGCTTTTGAAAGAAAATGACAACTCTATATTGTATATTGTCACTTCTATTACCCTCTAAAACATGTAACATAGCCTTAAATTTTCATTTACATGTTTGGCGTGGATGTGTGTGGCATTGATGTGTGTTGAAAGTTTTTGAAGTGGGAATAGTTGCTAAAGTGCACTTCACAAATCCCTTTTGTTTAACTTGTTCAAAATGGTCATATGTGAATATATTGTGAAAGTATGTCTTAGTTATTCTCTACACTTATAATATAGTATGGGACAACAAATAATTGGTTTGAAAAATTATAGAAATTATATAAAATTTTTATAAAAGTTAGAAGCGAGAATTAGTCGCTTTAGATGTACTTTGAAATGCATTGTGTTTGATGATTTTTAATATGACCTTAGAAAATATCCTTAGGGGTTTATTTGCATGGCTATTAAGTAATATAAGTAAAGTACTTAATATAAAAAAATTGGACTTTAAATCTATTAATAACACATTGAAACTGGTCGAAATTTGAAAGGTTTAAAACTGGTTTTGTTGCACAAATGTGAAACTGCAACACTTTCTGGGTGTTTCTAAACTTTAGACAGCACTTCTGCAAATGCTGTAGTATGTTGTTTGAGACTTTAAAATGGTTAAAAATGACAATTAAACAAAGTATTTTTCTATAATTTTTTAAGGATGTTTAGTAACATTAATTAGAGTATTTTAAAAGTGGTTTGAAGTATAAATATATTTTTAGTAATTATTTATGAATTTTTAAAATAATTTTTTTTATACTTACGAAACATGCTTTTTATTGATTTTTGTTAAATTCTAATTTAGTTATTTTAAGCACTATTTTATGTAGATATTTAAAATCTATCTATAAGTATTTTTAATGTACATATAAGTTTGGAAAAGCGAGTTAAATAATTTATAAAAGGATAAAAGTGATTTTGTTATAACCTTAAGTTATAATGAATGGTTTTTGATAAGTGAATTAAAGTACATTACCTTGTTGAATAAGTGTAGATGTAGAAATTTGAAAATAATGTTTTAAAGATAATGATAGCCTTAATAGGCATAAAATGGCCTTATTTTATAGTAACGATGTTTTAATAACATTTGTTTTAACCTATTTAAATATACTTTTGACAATGTGAAATCTTGTTAAGAGACTTGTGAATATTCATATATCTTTGGGATAATAATGTGAATAAATTTCTAACTATTGAAAAGAGTATAAATGAATATGAAATAGTAGTATACATGTATATATCATTTGTAAAGATGTTTTAAATATATATACAAGTAATTACAAAGAAGTTTAATAAATGAAAAAATTAATTAAATAAAATGGGGATTAGAATTTGCTTATGTGACTTAATCCTGTTTTTTTATGTTTACTCGTTTATGGAAAGTATTTAATCCTATATTTAATACTGAAAGAAAACAAAGTAGACTTACTCTATCTGTATGAGTTAAGAATGATGTTTGAGTAGGGTTTAGAAGCAATAGTGCTCTAACCTACCAGCTTCACTCTTGACCGAGGGATAGCATAAGTTAATAAGGTTGGAAATGATGATAAGTATACGAGACATGATTTCCATATGCGATCGTTTTTAGGATTAGATAGTCGGTTAGCCGACTATCGAATTTGACCAAATTAACTTAGGATGTATATAAAAGCTTCACGACTTCATACGGTTTGAGATCCCCTCAACAGGGTTCATTAGTATGAAATGTCTCTTTCTTTAAGACTTATGTATAGATCCCTTAGGGAGGACTCCTTTATACCGTTCACTTAATTTTAAAAGAACCGAAATGTAGTTAACCGAAAATTCACCGATTTAATTTTGAAGGGTCCAAGATCGGATAAGTGTATTACATACCGAAGCCACTTCAAAACTAATATACAAGTTCTATGTTTTGAAAGAGGTTGTGGGATGAAATGTTATAGAGTTGAATTGTCTATCCTAAGTTTAAGTCCAAGGGTGAGGTCGGCGTTAGCATTTCTAATGATGCTAGTGAGAGTACTGTCTATCTTGAGGTTGATTTCAAGAGAGAGGACAAAGTTAGCATTTATCGGATGACTTGTGCTAGAATTCATGGAGAGATTCAAGACCCGTTCGAGTGATGAAAACTCACGAAAGAGTTGCTGAACATGACTTCACCATCACAAATGATGGAAAAAGAGTAGGCCTCATAGCCAAGGGGTTTAGAAAACCCAAAAGTATGGTACATCAACTCCAAACATCTAGAGACACTTTTGATTTAGGTGCAAGAGAGTTGTCGGTATTCGGTATCACATGTTCGGGCATGGACCATTTATGTTTTCCTAAAGGTATATTTTATCTAGAGATATACGTAGTTTTGAAATTCAGATTCTGAGCCTTGCCAGGAGACCCGTCCTCGATTTACTGAGGACACCTCCAATGGAAGTTCATATACGAACGTACCTTAGCTATTTTAGTTGTACTTCTAATATTATTTTGTTGTGTGTTGAAAGCAACACATCTATTTTCTAATTTATACTCTACACCCTAGATACTACTATTATATCATCATATGTAATTATAGATGAGTTTGGTTCTTTTAAAGGGAAAACCATTCCTTTGTGATTCGGTTGATCTTGAATGATATTGTTATATGCTGATCACATATTTCTTGAGTTTTTAAGACCAGACTTATGTCTGAATGGTGGTTTTATCTTTCCCTTAAATTCTCTAGTGCTCTTTCAAATAATTTGAGAAAGGCAGATTTTCTTTGATATTCTTTGGAGCTTCAGGAGACGAGCTGGATGCTTCCATTCGCCTACCATATTATTTTATTTCTGTTGCATTACTATTATGTATATATTAACATTTTTGAGGATCGACTGTTATAATTGTTTAGACTGAGGATAGTACTTAGAATTATAACTCTAAAACGCCATGTATCTCAGGGTAGCACTTTGTACCGTCTTTTTAATATTATATATTCATTCTGTTCTGAGATTCTGATGTTGTTTTCTTTCTTTCTTGTTTTGTTTCTATTTCCTTTTATTTTACCATAACCATCTGTCTTTCTGGCACTTGGGTGCTCGGCATGTGAATATCGTAGATGTATTAGTGTCGACATTTGGAATTAAAAAGGCGAGTTGTTACAAACCTTATTAGAAACTCACACTTCAAATAGTTAATAGAATAATTTACTATTGTTGTTGGCTTTCAAAACTTGGACCTTCTCATGAATATCTTCAAGCTTTTGCCAAAATGTGTTATCCTTTAAGGGCATTTTTGTATCATGTGTACTCCCACCTTGAATCCCACTGATCAAGATAATTTGTTGTTGATTACTCTTCTTGATCAATCATTAAATGAGTAGGAACAATAGGATGAACTTTAGGCTTTGTTATAAACAAAATAAATGAAAAGCTTCCAAACTAAGATGAGACATTTTATTTTTGAATTTTAATTAAGGAGATACATTCCATGAGTTGAGTAGATAAAAATGGGACTAAATTGAAAAACAAATTAGGTGTTGTTATTATTAATGCATGTTACATTTTACTTTGATCCATACACTACAAGAGAAACAACATATAGCGACAACAACCTTCAGACGGCCGCCGACGGGATTTTCCAACTGCTTTCGACGGCTCGTCATCTCCGTGGCTTTTCTGTAATTAAAACGTAGTTGTCGTCAATAGCCGTCGGTAACCGACAGAACTAGAGCCGTCGATGACCGTCGATAGTTGTCAAAATTTCACGAGTATACTGAGATTATAACAGCCCAAAACTTCACTTTCCTCCTCCTTCTTCTTCAATCCAAAACCCCTTCTCTTCCCCAATTCGCCCAGCACCACCACCAACTGCCGGCCAACATCCCCCACCACCAGAAGCACCTCCAACTTCTCCTCTTCGACCTCCGACGCTTCAATTTCAAAAAAAGGTATTTTTCTCTAATTTTAATTTTCCCTAATATGTTAAATTAGTGTTAATTTATAGTTATATTTGATGATATTAGCCCCTTAATTGTTTGCAATTGTATGTTGATTGAAATTGTATGCTAATTTGGTTGTAAATGTGTAAATCCGATAATTACCCTAATTTTAGCCTAATTGTATGATAATTACTGTTGTAAGTGTGTAAATCCGATAATTAAAATATAATTATGATCAACTAATGTTGATTAGTTTATGTGTTAATTGGTGTTATGATTTAGTTTTAATTTATGTGCTAAAATGTCAATTTAATTATTATTATTAAAGATTATCTGTTGATAGTTTATATAACAAATCTAGTTTACTTGGATGTGGAATCTGATAAAATAAATAAATGAGAGTATTATGAAGTTTATTTTTCGAAATATAATATTGAATCAATAATTTATTTTAATTGAAAACATAAAAGATTTTATATAAAATGGAAAAATATATATTATATAATTATTAGAATATTACAATGCATAAATGAATTAGCTAATATATGTTATATAAAATTAATATCCCTTAGAGAGTTTTTCGCCCCGTCTGACAAGTATTGTATACGATCGTCATATGGACATTCGTTTTTATTACAAAACAGACATGCATATTCATTTGAAACAATATTTATCGGATTTGTCCCTGTATTGGACAAGTTACAAACACTATAAAGCAATTACATTTCGTAAATCATTTCATTTTAAACGGTTCACAAAATTTCGTAAATATATCGTTCAATTATTTAAATTTGTAGGTGGAGTCAGAGTGGAACTCTACGAATAGAAATAAGAACCCAGTAACACATCGTGGTGGTTCCAAGTCATTCCAGCATCATCGTGAGGATTTGGTAAATTTATTAATTGCGATTATAAACAATTATTACATTTATATAGTTTAGTTATAAGTTATTAATAAACAGTTAATATAAACAGTAATATATATACATTATTTATTGCAGGAAAGAGCGCATCGACGTCCGGTCTCATACATGGAAGTATTTACCCATACCCATGCCATAAAGCAAACGAACGAAGCTGGCAACCTTACATATGCATGGGAAGATGAGGATAAGGCGACGACTGCATATGTATGCATATTTTGAATTTTAAGTTATTTACATTAATTCTTTTAAGTAATTAGCTTTGAAGAATTAAAATAATGTTGTGTTAATTTCAACTGTAATTTTTTTGGCATTGTAGAAAAGGTTTCAAGAAGCACGGGCATAGATGCTAGAGGGATCAGATCGCGATGAGTTGACCTGCGAGGAGGAAGACGCTATTTTTGACTCCATCAAGGATCTGACACAGCGAAATCGGCGTTTTGGTTATGGAAACCAAGCGGTAATATATAAAAATAAACTATCTTATAAAAGTTACACATGTTAAACGATCAGTATACCAAAACAGAGACCAATATGTTATAAACTCGTCACACAAGTTTACAAATCAGATTTCCACTACTTTGGAATTCTGTATTAGTAACTTTGAACAATAGCTATGTTGTAATTAATTTACAACAACAAACTATAGCAATAACAACAACAAATTGTTGTATTAAACTATAATGATAAACAAGCATTATACTACTTCGCAGAAACATCACAACGTTGAAACGGAAAGATTACAGAACGATATATAGAAATATATAAGTAAACATAAATCTAACCGGATGAAGAAGGAAATTCCGTCTGAGGCTTGTCGTAACAATTTCCTTAAGACTTTATTCAAAGTCTCCCAAGATACAACAGACGTGATCTGCTCGAGATTGTGATGTGTATGATCTTCTGTGTGATATGCAGAAGCGCACGGATTGTAGAGATAAAGAAATGAAGAGGAAGAAGAGAAAATTCAGAGTGAGTTACTGATCAGGTTTCCTTCTCCTTTTATAGGCTAATTCCCAACGGTTATGTCTGTTGGGAACAGCCGCATCTCTTCGTCTGCAACGGCCAAAAATTGTTGCGGTTTGCAACAGTCGCGTCTCTTCATTTGCAATAGCCAAAAACCATCGTGGTTTGCAACAGTCGCGTCTCTTTATTTGCAATGCCTATTTCTGTTTGAAAAGCCGCGTCTGGTCAGACAATGGGCATTTCCAATCCATTAGTCGCTTCTATTTGAATTTAAACAGTAGAAAACTGTTTACTTCTTTGCAGTAAAAATATAACACGGTCCACTCTTATTGGACCCGCACCCGCACCGACCCGACCCGACCCGGCCCGGTTCGGTACGGGACGGGCGGGCGGCGCGCGTGCGTGTGTTAGTTCATGGCCATATAGGTCCTCCCCCTCGCACAAAATTACCTGACCCTATGGGCCAATATGGGTTTGAGGAAAGTAGTATATAAGCATGAACATTAACTTATTTTTGGCGATGTTCACTATAAAGGGCCTCTAACAATCCCCCACATGAATGATGATACATGTCTCCCCCACACAAAGTGTAATATCACACAGTTCATACGAAAAAAATGCTATATCGAGGATAAGTAGATATTTCACTTTGAACTTTTCCTAGTTAAAACTTATCGGATATACTTGGCTAATCGGTGAGTTATTTCATCTTGAACCGTCAATCGTTTGTGCATAACCAGACAATAAGCTTTACAAAGCATTGTTTCCCTTCACATCCAATCTCTTGGTTGTGTTCATTTTGGTCCTGAACAAATTTGGTTCTGCGAGTGTTTTTGAGAATTTAAGCCTTTAATATTCTCATAGAGCCGACCCAGCTCACACTAACATAGGTGATTGCAACCATTAAGAGTATCCTACATATACCGCACTTGTTATTTTCAAGATATGGTAAAAGCATAGCTTTATCCTTTTAATACTTCTATAGGCATGCATTCTATTGTGCACCATAGGAATGGAGTAGGACTAAGTCCAAACAAATGCATTTCTTCTTGAGTTACTCAGAATTGGTTTTGCCTATTGATCCTAGTCCGTGGGATCTCCAGTCGCTAGGATAGGTTTCCGTATAAGATAACTCTTGTTGGTTTAGGCTTTTAAACCCATTCCCCTCGATGCGCAGTCAATTTTCTGTCTTGATAACCGTTTAGTAAATGGATCCGCAAGGTTATCAGTAGTTCTTACATAATCAATGGAAATAGTTCCATTTGAGAGTAACTTCTTAACTGTGTTATGGCGTCGACGAATATGTCGTGACTTTCCATTATACACAAAGTTTTGCGCTCTGCTTAACGCTGCTTGATTATCACAATGTATGCATATGGCCAGTACAGGTTTAGGCCAAAATGGAATTTCTTCTAAAAATTGACGAAGCTACTCTGCTTCTTCGCCTGCTTTATCTAAAGCGATGAACCCTGATTCCATAGTGGATCGAGCTATGCACGTTTGTTTAGTAGATTTCCATAACACTGTTGCTCCTACTAGGGTGAAGACATAACCACTAGTTGATTTAGATCCCTCTGAATCAGAAATCCAGTTTAAATCACTATATCCTTCTTAGACGGTAGGATATTTTCCGTAATGTAGGGAAAGCTTCGTGGTACTCTTTAAATATCCCAACACTCTCATTAGTGCTTTCCAGTGTTCCTTCCCTGGGTTGCTTGTATACCTGCTCAGTCGACTTACTGCATAAGCTATGTCTGGTCTTGTGCAATTCATGAGGTACATTAGACATCCTATTACATGAGAGTATTCCAGTTGCATTACACTCTCATTAGTGTTTTTATGCAGTACTTCCGATGGATTAAAAGGTGTTCTTACTCCTGTAATTCCGTAATTTTAGAATTTTTCAATCGCTTTTTCCACATAGTGTGACTGAGATAGTTCAATTCCATTAGGTGTTTTTATTATTTGGATTCCCAAAATAACGTCTGCAACTCCGAAATCTTTCATGTCGAAATTGTTGATTAACATTTTCTTTATGGTCTCTATTACTTTACTATTTGGACCAAAGATTAGCATATCGTCTACATATAAACAAATCATCATGTATGATTGTCCAACTTGTTTATAATAAATACATTTATCACATTCATTTATACGGAAACCATTTTTCATCATGACACTATCAAATTTTGCGTGCCATTGTTTTGGAGCTTGTTTTAGTCCGTATAATGATTTTACTAATCTACATACTTTGTTTTCATTTCCTTTGGAAATAAAATCCTTGGGTTGCTCCATGTAAATCTCCTCATCAAGATTTCCATTTAAGAATGCTGTCTTTACATCCATTTGATGAATCTCTAGATTATATATGGATGCAATTGCTATTAGCATTCTTATAGAGGTTATTCGTGTAACCAGTGAATAAGTATCAAAGGAATCTATACCTTCCTTTTGACGATATCCTTTGGCTACCAATCTTGCTTTATATTTGTCAATAGAGCCATCTGGTTTCATCTTCTTTTTGAAGATCCATTTGCAACCAATCAGTTTTATTCCAGGTGGAAGATCAACTATTTCCCAAGTTTTATTACATAGAATTGAATCAATTTCACTTTTGATTGCTTCTTTCCAACATGAAGATTCAGAAGATGACATTGCTTCCTTGTATGTTTGAGCACTACACCAAAAAGTACTTTTGGTGGCGCACAAAAAACGCAACCATAACTTTTGGTGGCGTTTTAGAGAACGCCGCATACGACATGCAACAAAAAAATTAATATTTTTGGTTGCGTTTTTGTAAACGTCGTTATAATGTGCCTTATTGCGGCGGCAAAAAAACGCCACCGTAAATCTTTTTTTGTAGCATGTTGAAATGCCACCAAAAGTGATGTTTGGGTTACAACTTAAACCCAAACCTTATAGCTGCGTTTATTATATGCCACAATATATATTTCGCCGCAACAATATTTTTTTTCGTTGCATTTTTTTTCTACCACCATATTTTTTGGCAGCGATTTTTTTCAACATATTTTTTCCGTAGCGTTTTCTAAACGCCACTAAATAGACGTTATAGATTGATCATTTTAAAGGCTGTATATTTCACCGTAGCAATATTTTTTTTGTTGCGTTTTTTTTCTGCCAATATATTTTTTCCGTAGCATTTGATAAACGCCACTAAATACTTTTTCTTTTCTATGTCTATTTCTCACATTCTGCTAGCTCGTTCACTCTCCAATTCACTTTATTCATAATTTATATTAAACAGTAATAATAAATAGTTCAATAATAAACAAAAAATACATGAACAAATGAAATACCATAAACACAAGTAGTACATTACCATACATAGATACAGAAGTAGTACATAACCGTACATAGTCACACAACTAGCACATAAATACAGTAGTTTCAAGACAAAAGTTAACATAAAATCCATACGTAGAGAAGTTTATATAATTGAAATACCAAAAACAAAATGAAATAAACAACCGAACTACCGTAAAATCCATACGTAGATGACTAGCTAAGCAAATACCATAAACAACTAGCTAAGCAAATACCATAAGCAACTGATAATTTCTTCGGAGAAGTTCATCCACCTGTAGACAAGTAATAATCAACAATGAGGATCTAAAACTTGAATATTGAAATAAAAATGGTATAACCATAATTTCTAGTGTTCTTAGCTACCCTATTAGAAATGTACAACCACTGCAAAAAGGACCAGACTTAACTATGTGCAAGTCCAAAGATTCATCTGCAAAATTCAATAAAATATATTTAAAGCAGGCAAGAAACATGCTGCTTAAGGTATACACTCAGAGTATCAGGAATATTTTTGTAAAGGGACTTGTGTATAGGTAAGGCAAGACCAGAACACACTCATTCAAATACAATGCAAAAGCTACAGAGGTTCTTCCCTCAAAACAGTCTCAGTTCACTCCAGGCATTTATTTATCACTTTCACTATTATATGCCATAATATCGAGCTCGATACCTTTTTCCCTTATATCATAATATTAGTGCTACTTGTATAATAAGAACTTCAAACTTTTTGATCTGAAAAATATACAAATATTTTCTATCTATGAAAATCGTTTAGGTAAAGGTATGTAACAACTTACTTTAATTCACCTAAATATATATGTGGAACAAAATGGCTTGCATGGTTATCTAAATTTGTACAAGGTGATAATTCAAATCAATCAACTTATTCTGAAAATCTTCTAACTTTCCTACCTAAAAAACCCCTGTGTAAGTTGTGAAAGAGAAATGTACATACATAGTATGTATATATATGTCTTCGGTTCAACAATGTTATCGACGACAAAATTTATTCTTGCAATGTTAGATGTTGTGTATTTAAAAGTCTTTAACAAATGCACCTCTAGCTCTGTGTAATATTTTTGTAAATAACATTCCATCTATGTATTACATATCTACCAAAATATAATTTACAATACTTTTCTAGCATCAATAACCATGCAAATTGTTTCCCAGGTGCATTCATTTTCATTCCTACTGTAAACTCTACATCTACCTTCTACTTTGTTTCGATTGATAAACTTCAATAGTTAATTAAATTCAAGCTCACATATGTCCTCGCCAGATCAAATATTTAGTGCAATGAAATATGACAGCAATATCAAGCCAAGGTTAATAACTTTTGTTATCATTTATAAACTTCAACATTACAAATATATTAGATAATTATACGAAACTTGAAATTATTTCAATCAACATAACTTCAAATATGTTTAGAATATCAACTCCACAATCAATTGCATATATGTCATAATGTTAAGACTGGCCTGCCTTTGTTAAACTATGAGTTAAAGAAATTTCCAATATCAGGAAACAGTCCATGTGTTATAGGGTCTTCAAATCTAAAAATACACACGCCAGCACATTCACTTTGTACACACACCTGAAGACACACACATACTAGTTACTTACACAGGCACATGGCTGCCATATGTTTCAGTATTTATAAAACACAGCAACCATATATGTTAGGATTTATAAACACAACAGCTATATATCAAAAACGGAAACTATATGTTTTAGGATCACTAAATTTTGAAACAACACTGTAATCAATTTCTATTTCAAGTAACCAAATCATATTTCAGGCTATTAAATTATGTTTCAGATCATCCTGAAAAAGTACAAACATCAAACACACGTGAATTTGTCCCAATTGAAGATGCTGAAACTGATTCAGAATGCACTGATTCTTCACTAGAAAATTTAACAACTGAAAATCAGAGTTTCATCAATCAAATGGCAACAAAAATTCAGGATTTACTAAAATTTTCCTGAGATTTACTAAAATTTCTGCCTGAAATCACAGTTCACTTTTCAGAAAAATTAACAAAATACCATTTGTATCATCAATATATGCAATTATTAAAAAATATTGATATGGAAAAGTTAAACTCCCCATATTCAATTGTTCTAAACGATGGATGGCTCCAAATATAAAAGCATGTGTGCTAATTTTGTTTTTGTATATTGTCCAAATTTTAGATTGGTCTTTTCAAATGTTTATTTTCTTCATAAATAATTTACTAAATTACCGTTTCATCTTGGTATTTAGAATATCATATATCTTTAGGTTATTATTACGTAGTAAAGACTATAACTATAATTCTGATATTTCACCAATATAATTCGAATTTTCCCTGTATTGCAGATATCTTATATCAGTACTTGCTCGATAAGTATCTAATAACGATATTAACACCATCGTTGTACATTATCTTCAATATTTTTACTTTTTATTCCTAGTAAAGAAAATAATTTTTTGTTCAATTTATTATCATTATGTGTGTAATTGAAATTACTAAAAAATTGCAATAAATATGTTTTTTCCTTTGCTATGGTTGAACTTTGAAACAACCAGCTGACAGAGCATCAAACAGTCGATTTTAGGCAGATATTATCAATCAAATATATGATATTCAGTAGAGTTCCTGGATGAAACATACGATAACTTATTCCTGGATTTGTACTGTTTTATATATACGACACTACTAAGCAATCAACTCACTCATGAATATTTTTCCAACATAAATATATTAGAAATCACACCTTTTATAGATCGACAACTTTGCAAAAAGTAGGAGGCTAACTATTAAAATAATAACTTTTCATATATAATAGAAATCACACCTTTTATTTTGTTTCCCCAATGACTTTTGAGATCGGCCAAGCCATGGTGGTACCAAAAGCATCTTCCATGCATGTCAACTCCGATGTAGGTCTCCATAGCACTGCATTTGGGACTCTTACGAAGTCTACCCAAAATTTTACAACATCACATCCCAATGAACGACAATAGCCATCGATGTTGGATCAGTTGAAGCGATAGTTCCTTCAGCCACCACTTCATTTGTTTCACCCACATCAATTATCTTGCATTTATTATTTGTTATCAACTTTGCAATTGGCTGGCAAAAAACGAGGTTATTATGCAGAATACATACATACATAAAAATACTTCAAAATATATACTTACATATTGGTGTGGTTTCTTCGAGATTATGGGTCCGAGTCTAGAAGAAGAAGTCGCAACATTTCCTTTTTCAGCTTCAACTTTTGATTTTGGCCATGCTACTTTCTTACCAACTGCATCTCTAATACACAACATATCAGTTGTGGGTCGCCATAAGTAAGCATCTCCTTTTTTTACATTGTCGACCAAAACCACAAAGGTAGATGGACCAAGCGGAATACCATTCACAATATGTCCCGAATCACCGGAGCAGATTCTTCCTTCGACAACTATCACATCACCCTTATTCCAATCATAAATCTTGCATCTATTGTCTTGGACGCTGCTGTTACTCTAAAAAGAAAAATATAAACATATAGTATGCACAGAAAAGTTAATTATTTCATGTCTTATTGAAAAATGTTGACTGAAATGAATAAAAAAAGCAAGCTACAATTGTCGGTTGATAGTATGCACAGAAAATTTACCGTACTAACTTCATTCAAGTGTCCTTGCAGCGTCATCTTAATGCAAGTAGCTGGCCATGCTACCACCTTATTCTCAGCGTTCCTAATACTGACATATGAGGTGTAGGTCTCCATAAATAAGCATCTGGTTTATCCACGCAATCTATAACAACGCTCACATCATTTGGTCCAATACGAATGCCACCGACAACCTCATTTGGGTCAGTAGACACCACTCTCCCTTCGGCAACAACTTCAGATGTTCCATCCCAATTCAATAGCTCACATACGTTGGCATTGCCCTACAATTATTCCCCCAAATTTTTTATTAATTACTGGATAAAAAACAAAAATCCAAGTGTTATACTTTATCATTCTATAATACAATTGCAGACACACCATAATTGAGCTTTTAAACTATAACTGCCTTCCTGGGTAAACAGGTGATGAATAATACAACTAAAATCACATGCATTTTACAAGCTAATACTAATGTATACTGAGCTGAGTAGTATGCTTGTTAACATCTTTCAATAAAAGTTTACCTTCTTGTCCATCAGCATTTTTAAAATACTCTGCAATTCTGCTATTTGTTGTTGACACTGAGATACTTATTTATCTCTGGACTGTGACAAAGTTAGCTTGGCTAAGGTGCAACCCCTTCCCATTGCCCTTAACCGTCCTGGTTTATCTTGCTCCAGTACTTGTGCAATAACATCTTCTTTGACATTATATGAAGAAGTGGACTGTGATAGGTTATCTAATTTTTTAAACTCCTCCCACATGAATTAAATACATAAAAATAATGTACGATGGTAAAATTATCATAGTTTCAGACAATTTATAATATACCGATAAAATAAAAAAATTCTGACAATAGTATTTGCAGCATCCATGCTCACTGGTTCACCATTCTTTCTAATGTGAGATTTAATCCAAACATCAAATCTAGTTATGGACAATGGATCTGAACTCTGCTCTTTCTAAATTTAGAATAACATTAAATAAATAAACTGATAGGTATTAAATACCTAGGCAAATAATGCTATAGTTTATTAACTAACCAGGTCCTCGGTCAATCTAGCCATTCCTCTACGACCAAATGTATGTGGAAGTTGTTTATTCCTAAGGGCCGTATATTTCTCACTTCGTTTCTGGAAATATTGGAAGGTGTTAGAACTTAGTAACTAGTATAAAAACATATTGAAAACAACATATAAAAGAAAGAATGTAATTATACTGGTTTTCCTTTATGTTACCTTAAACTCCATACTTGTTTTTGCCTTTACAAACTTTCTCCATTCTATCATGCTTTTGATGTTGGCCGGTTTCAGATTAAGTCTTTCCTCTTCTGTCTCTGCTTTATTAATTTTTCACACCAATTTGCTTTTCGAGGATCTCCAAAGTATTCCCATTTGCTGAAATACAGCTCTTTTTTGCCAATCCTATTCCAATTTAAATCTAGCCCGCAACAATACAAGAAAATATTTGAATTTATCCAAAGTACTCCCATTTCGAGGTTGATGTTGTATGTTGCATCTTGTAAATGTATATACAGTTTGAAGTTTAATGCTAAAGACCACAATTAACCTCGTAGTCGGAGTATTCGCACATAAATGTATAGGACAAACTGAAACTGTACAGGACATTTATGAATTATATATGAATTATAAAGTTTTTGTACACATATAAGAGCGGCTGTTAAAATTATCACTCACTGAAAAGCTTATATGTATATACACATGCAATTTTAGAGTTTAAGATGTATTCACTTGAAAGCAGGCATCTTTGAATCTGGTGTACATGAAAATAAAATACTTTGAAATCTTGTGCACACTTTGTTATTATAAAATTTTGTGTAAATTTACACGTTCAAGAGGTAACATGTTTAAAGCCGTATATGACATTTCATGCATCATATATATGCATTCAAAACCAAATTTTCACAAAAATAAGTATATACAAGATCACCCACACATTCAGAATTGATACTTGTCTATATGAAATCATTTGTATATAAAAATTCCCGCATCCAAAAGCTCATACTTATAAAATTTAATGTGACTGGACTGTCCCTGTATCCAAAGTTAGGTATCCATCCACAGTTCATGTTATTATACTTTTAAAATTTGACATTGCCCATAGTCATAAATACTTCAAAATTGATTGATACTTAAGAGCTGTCATTTATTTAAAACCGAAACTTATACACTTAAGACTCATACATAGACAAAATTATCATCATTTCCAAAACTCATGATAGGGTATTTATTCATATCCCTAAGATTTCCTAAAATGAACCTGATATGTATCTAAAAATTATACATATTAACATTACTTTTAAATTTTCACATTCAAAACCTATCCACACACGAAGTTTATATTACTTTGAAATACTATGATATATACATTCAAACTTTTACAGATTCAAAATTCATTCATCTTCACAAACCTGATTTTCATAAAAACTTGGCGCCTATACTCAAAGATTTCGCAAATGTCCGAAAATAAAGTGCATTTGATATGCTCGAAATGTAAATAAATTTACATAAATTTCTTTAAAACTTTTGCACTTCCTTTATACATAAATTTCTTTATACTTTTGCACTTCCTTTATACATAAATTCATATGTGTACTCATAACTGTTTATACATTCAAGGCCGCAAATCTTGAAACTCCAAAGAGGTTAAACTGTATAAGAAACTATATTTATGTATATATGGAACCAAACACACTTGAAGTCCTAAAACCCGGCATATCAAATTAATTGAAATTCAAATCAAATGAAGATACAACCTTTGAAATTTGGATTAATCGAAATCCCTTTATATCCCAAACCATTTGCACTAAACACTTCGTATTTGCAGTTGAATCACCATGTGCTCAAAGCCTTTATTCTTTGAAATCTTATAAAACCAAACATACAACACTCACATTTACAATACCTGGTATACACACACACACACACATTTGACTAGTGCAATTATTTAACTAGTGCCTAGATTAAACTGCAAAACAACTTTTAACTAGTGCAATTATTTACTTTTCCATACCTGAATCGATTCCCATAAAATAGTTTTCAACTCATCACTTAGAAGCCTCCAATCATCAAGCGTGTATGGAACGTGCTCCCGCACAAGCGGCCCAAGAAAAGAAGATAAATATACCGACCCTGGTCCTATGGGTACGGCTATATCATTGAACTCAACTTCAATTCTACTTTGATAGGTTAACGGGAGTCTTTTTTGCTTTTGTTGGACCTCTACCAACACTTTTCCGAGATGTATTTGCAGTTTCAGCTTCACTTGGTCTTTTAAATTCCATCTCAGCATCAGCATTTAGGTCAGAAGGCCTTTCATTTTCTGAGCAGAGTCTTTATTGGTCTACATTGAAATCATCGATGTTGCTTGGTCTTGGTCTACATTGAAATCATCGATTGCTTGTTCTTCGCCTTCATTGCAACCACCAACTGGCTTGTTAGCATTGACTAATTGTTCTTGGCCTTCATTGCAATCATTTCTCCGCTTCTTAGCATTGGCTGTTTGTTCTTGCCATTCATTGCAAACACCGGTTGGCTTCTTAAATTTGACATTTGAATTATACCTCCGCTTTGAATTATACTTTCGGGATTCCTCTTCGGTCTTTCTCTGGTTGCGTGTACGTACAGAGCTTGGAAACATCTCTTTTCTGCAAATGAAACACAATACAATATTGTTTAAATGTACATCACGTAAAAGATGTAAACTGCATGCATATGCTGGAATATTATGGTGCATCCTACACAACTAATGCACAAATTTTGAAAAATTAAATGATGTTTATATAATATAGTGTTGTGCATCTCAGAGGACCACAAATACAGTCATGAACAAAGGGAGTTAAATTACCGCAAAAACACTGAAAAATAAAAACCCAAAATCACTGCAGCCACCAACTCAAGCAAGTACAGCGCTACCATATGAATAATCCAAATATAAAAAGATTTTCTCAAGAAAGAACCACACAAATTGAAGTTTTCCATGAGTATGAACAAATTGCCAAAGCTTATTAATTACAAATGAAAATACTTCTGTATTGTTCCCTACATATTAGTGGTTATAGCAGTTATACAACTATAGTTGATTAAATTATCTGAACAAAAGAATATCATTAAAGGAAATACAGTGTTCTAGTTCATATTTCATAGACACGCTACTTTTGCCATTATGAGTCAAATAGAGCTATGTTTATCTGAGTACAAGCTTTGAAACATTTTCATCATTCAAACAATGATATGATTAAACTTGATAAAACAATACTGATAATTTTATACAAATAATGATCGGCTCATATGGTATATTGTATTTGCTCTCATTTTTTAAAGATCGGCTCATAAACTTCACAGCTGATTTGTACATTTCAAACAGAGACTAATATAAGTTAAAAACAAAAAAACCAGTCAATATTCCTCTAAGCTCATATGCTTCATTTTTAACTTACAGAAGACACATCCTACCAGGCCAAACAACCATTGGAATTCCTAAATTTTGAATATCACAAACTCTATTATTCCACACAAAATTAGAAATAAAATAATGGTGCACATCCATTTATCCCAAATTCACATAGCATCATTTTGAAAAATTAAAAGAAGTAAACTGCATAACTGTAATTAAATGAGCAAGTTTCACATATTCCAAAATAACAACCTCAAGTATCATATTTAGGTCTTAAAACAAAACAAAAACATAACATAAAAAAACACCTAAACCAAACTTCTTCCTTGCAAAAACTAATTTAACGTATAATCTACTCAAGTATGCCTTCGCAATCCTCCCTAACATAGCTAATATCTTCATCATCCATTTCAGTTATTTCACAATCTTCCTCGATTTGGATGTCTTCTTCGGTGTAATCATTTGTCTCTAGATCATAAAAACATCTTGATGGTGCTTTCATTACAACATACCAATTTGAAATATCATTTTCTCGTGAATAAAATACTTGTCTTGCTTGAGATGCAAGTATGTATGGATCCCTTGAAAACGATGCTTGATTTTGATGTAAATTAACAAGAGTGAACCCATCTTCATCAACTTTTGCTCCATTTCCTTAATGTGCCCAAAGACACTTAAAAATTGGAATATAAAACACATGATAATCTAATAAAATTATATCAGTCAATATTCCATAATAAGTGACCACATCGACATATCTTTTGCACTTGCTCTACACATAGTAGTCGCATCAAAAGTCACCCCACTATTTTGAGTTTCTCTCGCTACATCTTTTATATGAAAACGTTGCCCATTGATGATATATCCTTTGTAAGACAATGCATCATTCTTCGGACCAAAAGCAATCCATTTTAACATTTCGTTGTGATCCTTGGAGTTAATAGGTATCTACAACAAATTCCATTTAACATGAATATTGTAGAGTAATATTATTAGTCAAATGAGAATATATTTAAAATCCAACTAACCTTCCTTTTAATCCAATCGGCAATTTTTTTTGTATGTGTTTCCCAAAGTAAGGTCGCATTTTTTCTCATGCGCTCGTCTGATTTTCTAATTCCTCCAAATGCAAACTAGTATAGAACAAGTGATTATAATTTATATTTAGCATTACAATCACATTAAAATAATGTAACATAAACTTACTCTATAAATGGTTCCACCACAGCCATATTCATTAACACGGCTAAATGAGCAATTTCTTTCTCATTGACTGACAATGTAACTGTCTTGGACATTGAAATCGGACGTCCCTCGAGTATTACATTGCTTTCATAATCTTCATTCCGAGCTTCTTTCTCCTCAATTTGTCCTGATTTTTTCAAAAATTCATCGCAAAACCTCATGCATTCTTCTGCAAGATAGGATTCTGCAATGCATCCTTCTGGTCGTGCATAGTTTCTTACATAATCTTTAAGTGTCTTCATATATCTTTCGAATGGGTACATCCAACGAAAATGAACTGGTCCACACATTAGTGCTTCTTTTCCAAGATGAATCGACAAATGTACCATTATATCTAAAAAAGATGGTGGGAAAATTTTTTCAAGCTCACATAAAACTTCAATAATCTCAATATTGATTTGTTCCAACTTCTCTCTATCAAGAACACGTTGACATAATTTGTTGCAAAAAGAACATAAGCGAATTATTGCTTTTCTCGCCTTCTTTGCTATTAATCCTCTTGATGCTATTGGCAATAAGTGTTGCATTAATACATGGTAATCATGTGACTTCAATCCATTAATTTTGCAATCCTGCAACGAAATCCGATTCTTCAAATTTGAACAATAGCTATCAGGCCCTTTGAAATCGTACAATCTTTTACAAAATAACTTTTTCTCGAAATTTGACAATAGATATGGAGCCGGTGGAAGATATGTTTTATTCCCACGAGGTTGTGCATGAAGCTCATTTAGAATTCCCCAATCCTCTAAATCCTTTCTAGAGTTGATTCCATCTTTTGATTTATTACCATGCAATATCGTGCCCAATATGCTTTCACCAATATTTTTCTCTACATGCATCACATCTAAATTGTGACGTAAGGGAAGTTCCTACGAAATCAAAACTATAACGCGTTAATATATTTTTATTCTGTTAAAATAATGAAAAGTAAATAAATTTACCACTAACCTCCCAATATGGCAAATCAAAGAAAATTGATCTTTTTTTCCATCTTGATAACTCCATTTTTGTAGGATCGTTTGCCATATCATATTCATCTTCTGTATCATGAGCACACTTCCTCTTCTTACTTTTCTTTTCCCTCTCTTTCTTTTCCTTTCCTTTTCCAAAATCATTTGGAAAATCCTTCAACAATGCATAAATGTTTCTCGCAGTTAGAATTCTAGGAGCACTACTTTCTCTATGGTGTTATCAAACCAAGCCTTTTGTTTCCTCCGTGAATCTGTAATAGGTAGAAATCTTCTATGGCCCATGTAGATGTTCTTTCGACTTTGATTCAACCAACGACTATGGGTATTGACACCACATAATGGGCAAGCTTTTTCCCCTTTCACACGACATCCAACAAGATTTCCATAAGCCGGAAAATCATTAATCGTCCATAGCAAAATTGTTACAAATGATGCAAGTTTTCCACCAAAGGCGCCAAATATACATCAATATCATTCCCGGGTTGCTTTGGGCCCGGAATAAGTAAAGTTAACATAATATTTTCCTTCTTCATACACAACATAGGCGAGAAATTGTATGTCACAAGCATTACTGGCCAGCAACTATATTTTGAACTCAATATGGAAAATGGATTAAATCCATTTGTAACAAGACCAAGTCTAAGATTGCGTGGATCGGATGAAAAAGATTTCCACCTTTCATCCACCATTTTCCATGCCATGGAATCCACGGGATGACGCATTTTTCCATCATTGCTTCTATTATTAAAATGCCATCTTAAATCTTCTGCCATCTTTTGAGATCTATACATTCTTTTAAATCTTGGTATTATTGGAAAATATCTCAACACTTTAACTGGAACACCATGTATAATCTCTTTGGTGTCTTGATTTTTCTTCCATCTCGAAGAACCACATTTTGGACAAGTATCTAAATCTTTGTATTCTTTTCTAAAAAGGCAACAATCATTCTCACAAGCATGTATCTTTTCAAAACCCATATCAAATACTTTAAGAAATTTCTTTACGTCATATAAAGTTTTGGGAAGCACATTATCCTTCGACAAAAATAAATGTTGCACAGTTAAAAGCTTATCAAACCCACTATCGGACAAGCCAGTCTCACATTTAACATTATACAAGACGGTGATTGCAGATAATTTTATGTGATCTGTGCAACCAGGATACAATGGAGTTTCTAAATCTTTTAAATTCTTAAGTAACTCATCCTCCCTTCTCTGAAAATCATCATTATCTTTATCATCATCAAAAAATTCATGATTCGAAAAATCTTCATCTTCATAGTGAATCATCTTAAATAGGTCATATACGTCAAACGACTTTGCTTTCTTCTCTTCATTTATCTCTTCGCCAAGGTTATACCATATACTACTCTTATATCTAGGATCCATTCCTTTCATAATTAAATGTTCAACGATGATGTGGTCATCATGACGGCTAAGATTCCGACAATTTGTGCAAGGACATAATTTTTTTTCTACATTTCTTATCTTCCTCTTTGCAGCATGCACGAAATTCAATGCTCCTTGGTACTCTATACTAGTTCTATGACAAAAAATAAAAACAAAAATGTTTGAGTTTTAATATTAGAATACATGTTTTGATTCTCAAAATACATATTAAGTTAAGAATTGTATTGTCACCTGTTTAAAAAAACCCAATCTTTTTCCATCATCGATATAAGAAGGCAAATAAGTTTCCAAACTTTGACGTGGAAATTGATTAGCTGTTATAATCAAGCAAAGAACTATTGAAAACCCAAATAGTTACACCCAATCTAATATTATGAACTACAGAAACTAAGATGAAGTATTCATCTTTACTTGTATTATTCAATGTGGAATTTGATTTGCATGCATGCTTTATACTTCAAGTTTCTAAGTCTCTAACTACTTGTTTCAGAACAATGCAGATAGTGGGAATGTGGGATCACTTAATATTATTAAAATGATATCTACCTACTGAGAGCCCAAAAACTAAAGCTTAATTCATTGGCAACATTCTTAACAAATTAGTCTTATTTCCTTTCAAGTTTTGGTTCATTGCCTTAAGTTCAAGATTTGTGCAACTAGAAGAAAAGGAGAAGTGGTTGATTAATACACTCCAATACTTATAATATTAATAGTATTTTGGTAGTAAAACATTATTATAAGGACACATTTTTTGGTTTGGTAGGATAATTTAACATTTAAGTTACTTTTGTACAACTTGAATCAAACACTTGGCACCCACTATCTCATATACTTTTAACTTAACCCATTATAATATATATGATTGTCATATGACTCATACCACAAGAAAATTTGTAGAAATCATCAGGTATGTAGTTTGCAAAATCATGGTATGATTATATAGTAAGAGAGAGAAAAACTTAGTAAAAGTTCACAAAATATATCTAAGTTTGTCCAATTTTAACATTGTACATGAGTATGGACCGCAGATTCTGTCTGTCAGGCGAATTACAAAAGTATACATTGGAAATGCAAAACACAAAACATGTTTTTAAATCAAATGCTACCTAAGTATTTTATCGATGCAAACATAATAAATAAAAAAAATACAATATATATTTATGTTTATGTGTGTGTGCTTACAAGAATTAGTAGTCACCAACAAACTATAAAATATAAATATTAGATCATAAGAAGTCGGTAGTTGTTCTTAAACTGAATATACAGTTGATCATGGAGCTCTGCTTAAGTGCTGTTATACTATATAAAAAAAGGTCTACATAAAATAAAAATGAAAGATAATCTACAAACATTTTTTCTAAGGAATTTATTCAAAATAACTGTACAAAACAGACAGAATACCATCAGTCCATAGTTCTCCAGATAACAATAACACAGTATTAGATTTAACAATAACACAAAATAGATAAATATGATTACAAATATTTATGAGGAAGATATTTGCTACTAGTTTGATAAGAAAACATTAGCGGGCAGCTTAGAGAAAATGACTTCTTAGCTACCTCTGTTATCGATTGAAGGGAAACAAGCTTAAGAAACAACAAGCACTCAACATCAGTTGCAAATAAAGTTGTTACAAGTTGTAAATAGCTGAAAAATAAGGAGAATGCAACATCACAATCCTTAATGACACATGCATTTGCTTGAATATGTAAATATCAGGTGTAATCAGTTAGTTATCAATTTATTAATCATGTTTCTTGGAAAAAGTTATACTCAAGCAATCAATATAAGAAGGTTAGTAGGCAGAAAGGTAGTCAAATAACTTCTCTTCTTTGCTATGAAAATTTCAAATTGTTGAAAGTTAACCTTTATCCATTCTTTGGCAACAAGAAAACTCTTATTACTGGACTAGAGATCTCTTATTCCAGAAATGTGAGCAACCACAACAGTTAAAGCATCCTTAACTAAGTCAGCAATTCAAGAAACTCAACTAAATCAACTTAATTTGGGTTAACGACAAATCAAAATAACCTATTTAATAATGCAGTAGGAAACAACTCAGAAACAAAATAGAAATGTATAACTGTAGTTCATGTAATTAAGATAAGGTATGAAACTGATGCATCAATGAATTTTATTCAAAGCAAACGACAAACACATGCTAAGATAAAATTTGGATTGCTACAACTACCAATTGTGGCCTATAAATATTAGAGTACAAAAAAGTTGGATAATTAATTAATAAAGAAATATATATATATATATATATATATATATATATATTTTTAAATATTTAAAATTTCTATGGAGCAACCTTCTAACTAGAAAAAACTGAACTTTCTTTACGAAAAATCTATTAATTTCATGAATTTTCAAAAGAGTTTGATGCAAATTTATCAGTAAAAATGATTCTGTCTTAAACATTAAAGTAACAACAAAACCACATGTTCCATTAGAGATCAATATAATACATCAAATTTATCACAATGGACTTGAACATTGGAACTAAAAGAATAATTGAACATAAGAAAAACATACTTATAACAATGTAAATTCAGAAAGGCTTTTGAGCACAAATTATAATCTTTTCTTTTTATAAAACAAGAAACATATTTTTCCCTTGCTCCATCCAACAAATCATTCAAAAACCTCTCAAAGAAAAGGAAAAATAGTCCTACCTATATGCACAACCCCTAAACTCAGAATACACTTCAACAATCACATCCCATGCACTTATGCCTATTCTTTATGTTACCGTTTGTATAAAGCAAATTCTACAGCCAAAGGTCCTAATCCTAAATTTGAATAAGTAGCTTACTGCTCTCTTTAGCTGTCGACAAACCATATAAAATCTCTTGTCTTGTACAAACCATATAAAATCAACTATTCCAGTTAGGGTTTATTCCAATTAGGCGTAAATCAACTATTTCAATTGGGATTTATGCATAAATTCGAATAGAATATGCATATAGAATCATATAAAACCCATTTAGAATCACAAAATTGGTTTATAAAATTCATACCTAAATATACCTGATAAGGGTACCGTGAGGAGAACACGTTGACTGAAGGGCTACGCGACGATGTTGAGCGGAGTAGAATGAAGGAGGGCTCCCGCGACGATGATAATGAAGTGAGGTGGATTCTGCTGGAGGGCGAGGTGGATTTTGCTGGAGCGAAAAGGAAAACGGAAGAACAAAATTTTCGAAGTAACGAAGATGAAGGGAAACGTGACAATAAAAATTCTAAGTTTCCTGAAATTTTTTTAGTTAGGAGGGATGGGTGGCAACTTTTGTTGCGTTAATAATATAGGGTAAAGTATTTTTAGTTGCACTTAGGTGTCACACGCCACTAATTAATGCAACTAAAAGCTAATTTTCTTGGAGGTTCGTGTTCTAACATGTATATTAGAAAATCTGAACCAAACGTCTTAGACGTTCTTGCTCTTACGCTTCTTCTTGGTTCAACTTCCTCAATTTCATGGTGAGTTTTATCGTCATGTGGCTTGCTTGATTCTTCTCTTGTCCTTTTAGGGACATAATCTCCTTCATTCCTTTTGTGCGGAAACACATCTTCAAAAAATGAGGCATCTCGAGACTCTATGATTGTATTGACATTAATATCAGCTATATCAGACTTGAATACCAAAAATCTGTAGACACTACTATTTTGGGCTGGCCCTAGATAGTAACAGTCTATAGTTTTTGGTCCAAGTTTGACTTTCTTGGGAGGCGGAACTGCAACTTTTGCCAAGCACCCCCATACTTTGAGGTATTTGAAACTTGGTATGTGTCCTTTCCATAACTCATATGGAATTGTTCCTGTTTTATTGTGTGGAACCTTGTTTAATATGTGATTAGACATATTTAAGGCTTCCCTCTACAAGTTCGTCGGTAGACCAGAGGTCAATAGCATTGCATTTATCATATCTTTTAATGTTCTATTCTTTCTCTCGGCAATACCATTTTGTTGTGGTGAATATGGAGCTGTTGTTTGATGAATTATACCATTTTCTACACAGAATTGTTCAAATGGTGATTCATATTCTCCACCTCGATCAGATCTCAATATTTTGATCTTTTTATTTAACTGATTTTCTACTTCAACCTTATATTTTATAAATGATGTAATTGCTTCATCTTTACTATTCAAAAGATATACATAGCAATATCGTGTATAGTCGTCTATAAAAGTGATAAAGTACTTTTTCCCACCTCTTGTAGGTAATGATTTAAAAATCACATAAATCAATGTGAACCAAACCTAGTAGTTCTGTACTTCTATCAACAATATGAAATGGTTTTTTAACCAATTTTGCTTCTACACATGTCTCACATTTGTAGTTTTTATGTACTTGAAATTTAGGAATTAATCCCAAGTTTGCTAATTTTTTCATTTTTTGGAAATTTATGTGTCCAAACTATCATGCCATAGTAAAATTTCATGCTCAACCAAATAAGAAACTTCATTTTTATTAATAGCACAATCAGAATACATAGTTTTATTACCAACTACGGCTACATTTGCCTTAAATAGGCCATCACATAAATAACCCCTTTCTATATAAATTCTAGCCTTAGATAGAACTACTTTATCTGACTCGAAGACCATACAGAAGCCTTTCTTTGAGAGCACAAGTCCAGAGATAAGGTTCTTGCGGATATTCGGAACATGAAGAACTTCACTTAGTGTCACAGTTTTTTCGGATGTAAATTTGAGGATGACGGTGCCGTTACCTTCGATCATGAAAACTACAGAATTACCCATGTAGAGTTTTTCTTCCTGATCGTATTTTTTGTAAATGGAGAACATAGATATCTCAGAACAGACATGACGAGTAGCGCCTGTGTCTACCCACCACTGTGCAAGAATCTGTACTAAGTTGCACTCTGAAACAACTCCTGAAAAGTTCATCTCCTCAATGGTTGAACTCAAATTTTCCACTATATTTGCCACCGATTTTTCATTCGTCTTCTTGTGCCTGCAACCTTTAGCTGTGTACCCAGTCTTTCCGCAGACCCAACATTCGCCTTTGAACTTCTTAGTTTGCTTATCTTTGGATTGATTATCTGGTGTCTTTCTCCTTTTCTTTTTGTTGTTGAAGTGTCCTTTCTTTTTTGACTCTTCTGTAACAAGTGCCTCTTTGCCTTTGGGTTGTGTTATTCCGCAATTATCTGCCTTAATTTTTAATCTGACAATGAGATCTTCTAAGAAAATCTCCTTTTTCTTATGTTTCAGATAGTTGCGGTAGTCTCTCCAGGATGGTGGTAATTTTCCTGTTATCGCTTCAACAAGGAACGATTCTCCAACTTGATGTCCATCTGCTTCAAGTTCATGAATTATAAGTTGGAGTTCCTGCACTTGACTAGTTACGGATTTGGAATCCACCATTTTGTATTCCATGAATTTATCTACTATGAACTTCTTCAAATTGACAATCTTCGTCTTGTATTTTTTTACAAGTGCAGTCCATGGGGATTTTGCTGTCTGGTGTGGCTGATATACTTTATATAGTACTTTATCCAGACAGTTCAGAATGTAATTTTGGCACAAGAAGTCCGAATGTTTCCATGATTCAATTCCGAGAAAAACAGCTGCGTCTTTTTCTCTAGTTTGTCCGTCTTTAAGCTTTGGTTCATCCTCCTCAATGCACTTCTGCAGTCCTAACGTGGTGAGATAAAACAACATTTAATTCTGCCATGTTATGAAGTCATCACCATCTCCTTTAAACAGATCAGGCATGTTGTGGGTAGTAGTTTTTGCTGATAGTTCAACTCCATCTCTGTTTTAGTGAAAACAGGAAAGTCTTAAGATGTTAAACGATCAATATACCAATATAAAGACCAATATGTTATAAACTCGTCACACAAGTTTACAAATCAGATTTCCACTATTGGAATTCAGTATTAGTAATTTTGAACAATAATTATGTTGTAATTAATTTACAACAACAAACTATAGCAATAACAACAACAAATTGTTGTATTAAACTATAATGATAAACAAGCATTGTACTACTTCACAAAAACAACACAACGTTGAAACGGAAAGATTACAGAACGATATATAGAAATATATAAGTAAACATAAATCTAACCGGATGAAGAAGGAAATTCCGTCTGAGGCTTGTCGTAACAATTTCCTTAAGACTTTATTCAAAGTCTCCCAAGATACAATAGACGTGATCTGCTCGAGATTGTGATGTGTATGATCTTCTGTGTGATATGCAGAAGCGCACAGATTGTAGAGATAAAGAAATGAAGAGGAAGAAGAGAAAATTCGGAGTGAGTTACTGATCAGGTTTCTTTCTCCTTTTATAGGCTAATTCCCAACGGTTATGTCTGTTGGGAACAGCCGCAACTCTTCGTCTGGAACGGCCAAAAAACTGTCATGGTTTGCAACAGTCGCGTCTCTTCATTTGCAACGGCCAAAAACCATCGCGGTTTGCAACAGTCACGTCTCTTCATTAGCAACGCCTATTTCTGTTTGAAAAGCCGCATCCGGTCAGACAACGGACATTTCCAATCCATTAGTCGCTTCTATTTAAATTTAATCAGTAGAAAACTGTTTACTTCTTTGCAGCAAAAATATAACACGGTCCACTCTTACCGCACCCACACTGACCCAGCCCGGGACGGGCGGGCGGCGCACGTGTGTGTTAGTTAATGACCATATAGGTCCGCCCCCTCGTACAAAATTACCTGACCCTAAGGGCCAATATGAGTTTGCGGAAAGTAGTATATAATCATGAACATTAACCTATTTTTGGCGATGTGGGACAATATATCATTCACTATAAAGGGCCTCTAACAACACAATTGTTATAAAAGTCATCGAAAAGCTTTATAACAGTTTTTTCTATTCGCAGGCTAGTGCATCTCAACAAGCGTACCAAAAAGAGCAAAACAAAGCAGAGATAAAAGAGCTGAGAGCCATGGTTGAGCAGCTGCAAGAGCAGGACCGTCTTCGCGCTATATAGATGGAGCAAATGAATCAACGCTTGGCGGAGTACGTGCAACAACATGGTTCATTTCCTTCGTCGTATGGTGCTTTCGGAGGCGAGGACGACTCTTGATAGGTACGCTTTTCTGTGTTTGTACTTGGATGTTGTATATGTTGACTTGGAGTTGGTGAGGATGATTTGTTTTGGTATGTTTGATACACTGTGATAAGAGATTGGATGTGTTTTATTGATTTGATACATTTTGTGGAGTTGTTTGATGTTTAACGTTGATTGACCAGTGTTTTGTTGGATGTTTGAGGAGGTTGGAAGGCTGATTTTGTATATATTGAAGTTTATGATCTTGACTTTGTATACATTGGAGTTTATGATTTTGTATATATCGGAGATTATGGTTAATATTGTTGTTGGTTGTTATATATATATATATGTGTGTGTGTGTGTGTGTGAATTATTTGTGTGGAATGGAGTTGAGAAGTATATTGATATATATGTAGATTTGGTGGAAGTCGAATAGGCGTAGAAACGAAAAAAAATAAACCTAGATTTCCGACGGCTACCGAATACTTATGGGTCACAATCTTCCGACGGCCATGGACGGCTACCGATGGATTATTAGTTACGAGTGGATCCACGTGTACCTCGTTAATCGTCGAAGACTGTCGCTATTTTCCGTTAGAAATCGTTGAAAAGACGTCGAAAGATTATCGTTGCCGCCGTCGAAAGTTGACAAAAACCGTGCACGCTGTTCCGATGGTTATACCGTCGACTTTCGACTGCCGCCGACGGCTATTTGCCGTCAGAATAGCTCTTTCTTGTAGTGATATACCGGTTTTGTTCGTCCATCTTATGTGTTGTTAGCGGACTCCTCCACTCATCTCCATTGCATTAATAAAAAATAATATTAATATTCATGATGAACATTAGAAATGTATTGAATAAGATGAATGGAAAAATGAATGATCAAGAATAGCAGCTATATTTTCATAATTTTTACATTATATTGATGCTTTACTTGATAAGGGAATTCTTATGTCAAAATTTTACTTGTGATAACTTGCAATATCCTAACTTAGCCGTTGGTGGTTTATCTTTAAGTTCCGAAACTGCTTTTGTTTTAACATGTGAAGGGCATGGGCTATCTCTCTCACGATGAGAAATAATTTAAGCGAAGAACTTTCAGGGACAGCTTTCCCTGAATTATACAATGGGATACTCGATAATAGTCTATATAGGTAGTTACTGCTTTTGATCGATTTGCTTCTAATATCATTTTATGATAAATCTCATATTTACCTACTTTTGGAAAAAAATCTGCACCAACGATGAAGCACTAAATTGGAGTCTTAGTTTTAATTAGAATAAGGAAAAAATACAGATGCATAAAACTATTTTTTCTCAATATCAATCTTATACCTAAAATTCTTCATTTGATGCAAGCAGTTGTCTCTTTTTCATTTCTCTTAGGATCCCAGTTGATTATTTGTTCTTATAAGTTACGGAAGTGGAATTTTTTTGTACCAGGCAAAGCATTTTTGGATCGATGACATCGTTATAGTTGTTTAAGCTTAAACTATAAATGAATCAATCATTTTATGTCATCGCATTTAACATCAAAGACTAGGGTTTCATATGCAAAATCATGCAAAGATTGGAGAAATAACTATGAATAGATTTGATACTGAACTTGCATTTTATATGGTAATTGTTTGCATATGCATTGGATAAGATAAGGTATGAGTGATTAATAGACAAGAGTAAGCTTGATGCGCAGCCTAAGATGTTCATCATGATTGTGCCGGACAAAGAGAATAAGACTTTGAGCATCGATAGTGGAGTTGGCATGACTAAAACTGGTAAGTTTTTATATTTGTTTTTAACTCTAATAAAAGCACATTTATTTTATAAGTAACGTTACATGATAGGTTGGTCTGCTGTTGTAAGGACTAGATTTTGGTTGTTTGATACATGCATGTATCACCTGTAAATTTTGCACGAATAACCATGATTATCAGATTGATCTTGAGGTACATAGGTATTGGGTATATACTTATTATCTTTCGACCTGTTATATTCTTAACTGGTTATATAAAATCTGCCGAGGAGGGATAATTCACTACATGGCTCATGTAATTTTAACACCTTTCAAGTTATGTAGCAGTTGAATGTAAATTTGTACTTGCTAATTCAAATATAATCAAGGCTTTCAATGATAGAGAAGTTCTGTGCAGACAATGCAATATTGTTTCGTGTTTAACACGTAGAATGTGAATATATTATACCATATATGAGCTGTTAAATATGAATTGGTATAATGTGTGATCAGACTATGTGAACGGTTTGGGCACAAATGAGAGATCTGGGACCAAAGAGTTCATGGAAGCACCACAAGCTGGTGTTGATGTAAGCATGATCGTTCAATTTGGCAGTGAATTCTACTCATTTTATTTGGTTGCTGAGAAAGTTTGGTGTCGGAACAAAGCACAATGGTGATGAGCAATATAAATGGCAGTCCCAAACTGGTGGTTCGTTCCCTGTCACTAGAGATGTGGAAAGTGAACCGCTTAGCAGATGAACCAAAATCACTTTGTTCCTAAAAGATGATGAGGTATGTTCTCTAAAGCAAACACCTGATGCAACTATACTATGTCAAACATATGAAAGATGTGTCATGTTGATTGAAAATGTAATGTGTTTGCAGTTCAATTATTTGGAAGAGACGAGGATCAAAGATTTGGTGAACAAACACTTGGAATTCATCAACTATCCAATTTACCTGTGGATTGAAAAAGAAATAAGCGATGATGAGGATAAAGAACAGAATACAGAACAAGAAGGCAATGTTGAGGAAGTACAAGAAGCCAATAATAATGGTGTTTGCCTGCTTTTCTACTGTAAATAATTGTTCATTTTGAAATTGTACACGTACCGAAGTAAATTTTTTGTTGGACAAATGTTTTAACATTTTGATGCACAATTTATAATGAAACTTTATTTTCTTATTCCTACATCAAGTTTTCGCAAGATCAGTCTCAACAAACTTATTAATGTATAGACTTCAATCTATTGTTACTACGTACATCTCCTTCTGTTACAATATTGCTACTAACTGATTTACGGAGGCAAAACTTCTCGGGCTTATTTTACGCATATTACATGGCAAAGTATAACAATAGATTTTAGTGACAAAATAGCTACAACTTGCATTATTGTTAAGCGCAGATAATACAGAATATGCAGCGGAAAGCGACTTCAGGAAAAAAAAATATCATCAAAAACACAAAATGAGAAGAACTAAATGTACAAGACAAGAAATCTTGTAAGAAAAGTGGCAGAAAGCTAGCTGTGAGAGATAGGGAAAACAATTACAGTGCTTCATTGTAGTTGTTAAAAGTATCGATTGGTGTATCCTTTATACTTAAATTATCTTTATATATATATATATATATATATATATATATATATATATATATATATGACGATTATTGCTTGGAAGGTAAGAGGGCTTAGTGTGCGTTCTTTTACGATTATTGCTTGGAAGGTAAGAGGGCTTAGTGTGCGTTCTTTTACGAACCGAAAGGGGCAAACGAAACAGACTGGGAAGGGGGTAAGTTCGCGGAAAAAGAATGCGTTCTTTTTACGAAAGAGGCAACGCGAAATGGGCAAAGTTATTATTTTATTGTTTGTTTATGTTATTATTTTATTTACGTTAATTATTTTTAAATACAAAATACAAAATACAAATGCAGAAATAAAAATTCATAGTTCGGAATTCACAATACGAATGCAGAAATAAAAGTACCGAATAAAAATGCAGAAAATAAAATACAGATAAAACAAACTAGCTTCTCCTTCTTAACTGCCTAACAAGATAAATAACAGCCTTCCTAAGCTGCTCGGGGTTGTCCAGCAGGGCATGCAAATGATTGAAACATCTATTATCTTATAATGAATCTAACCAGACAAAGGAAAGCACACTTGATCAATCCATCTCATCACAAGCTACAAATATCAACCGTTGATAAGGATCAATGGTCACAATTTATCAAAGGCATCTCACATGGATTACCAGCCAGCTTTGGGCTTAAATGCTCAGCCCAATTCAATTTATATAAATAGACTGTTATGTACTGCTTCATTTTGTAACAAAGTATTATCAAATAAAACTGAGTTTTTGTGTTTCTCTATTTTGGTATCAGAGCAGTATAGCCTAACGGCAAATTCACCCCAAAATCCAAATCAAGAATTTCGAATTTGGCTCCCCTCAGAGAAGTATCATCATCGGGGAGGAATACCTTTCTTTGATCAAAAGAGTTCCATTCTATCAGTTTCATATCTTTTTCGCTGTTATTCATGCATATTAATTACTGTTTCATTGTGAAACAGTAATATACACCTATCATAGCAATTCCCTCTTTTTTCTGTTGTGTTTCTTGGCTGCTAAATTCAAGATTAGCCTCGCCATTTGCCCTGATCATTACTTCCCATCCTCAAGAAACCGGCATTTCAAGATTCTTGAATCACCATGGCACTTGAAGAGGAAGATATAACATCAGACACCTCTGAAAATCCATCAAGGATCACCGAAGTTTAGATCTGGTCCTGATCAAACCAAAGAATCAAGTCATTACTACTCCATTAGATGAAGATAACTATATTTTGTGGAAATATCAAATTGAGATTGCACTAAAAGGATATGACTTACATGACTATGTCATGGGCACCAAGATCATCCCACCAGTTATGATCACTGAAAAGGAAGGAAAAACTGTAAGTAACCCTGAGTACAAACTGTACCAAAAGCAAGACAGTTTGCTATCATCATGGCTGTTATCTTCAATCAGCCAAAGTTTATTATCACAAATTGTGGGATGTAATAGTTCCCACGAAATACGGTCAGCAATTCAACACATTTTTAGTTCACAATCAGCAGCAAGAGTTATGCATTACAGAAGGGAACTACAAAATGCAAGAAAGAATGATATGCCTATGAGAGAGTATCTTGCAAAGATCAAGAACTTATGTGACAAATTAAAAGGTGTTGGTCATCATATCTCCACCAGTGAACAAATCCTAGTGATAACCAATGGATTAGATCAAGATTATGAGTCTTTAATAACATACATAGCAACGCAACCAACTCTGCCAGACATAGAATACATACATACATCCCTCCTTGCTCATGAAGGAAGGATTGATCAAAGATAGACTATGCAAGAAGACTTTAATGTCAATTATGCAGCTACATCAAAGAATAAGAGTCAAAAAGGTGTATCTAATCAATCCAAGCAAGACAATCAAGGTCAGAGAGGAGGCTATACCCAAAGAGGCAGAGGTAGGGGGAGAAACAATTATAACAACAGAGTTAAATGTCAGATTTGCGAAAAATTTGGGCATATGGCAAACAAATGTTATTTCAGATACAAGGAAGACACTAATAATGGCCAGTCATCTCATGCCAACAAGCAAGTTAGTGCAAATATGATTCAAACTCAATCCAAGAATAATGGAGACAATATTACTGATGACACAGCAAAGACAAATGATTACAATATGGATGAATGGTTTCCAAATTCTGGTGCTACAAATCACATCACAAACAATCTGCAAAACTTAAACTTGGGCAGCAAGGAATACACAGGTAATCAATCTGTTCTCATGGGAAATGGTGAAGCTACAAACATAACACATGTTGGTACTGGCTATATAAAAGGTACAAGGCTACTCTACTTAAATAAATTATTAAGAGTGCCAAGTATCAAGAAAAATCTTATTAGTGTTTCACAATTTGCCAGTGAAAATAAGGTGTATTTTGAGTTTCACCCAAAGTTCTGTCTAGTTAGAGACTCATTAAATAAACACATATTATTACAGGGTAAGCTGGACAATGGTCTGTACAAATTCAGTAATATGGCAAATAATGATGCTGCTAATGAGACAATATGGTCTAACAATGTTAGTGCAAAGTATGACAGTGATGTAAAAACATTTTATAAGTGGCATTGCAAACTTGGCCACCCCAGTTATAATGTAGTCAAATAGATTTTAATGCAAAATAATATTTCTGTTCCAAATATGTCTGATTTACATTTATGTGATCACTGTCAAATGGGTAAAATGCATAAATTACCTTTTGCTATTTCTGAAACCATATATGAAAATCGTCTTGAGTTAATTGCTGCAGATCAGTGGGGCCCAGCACCACTCCATTCAATGCAAGGATATAGGTATTATATATCACTTGTATGTGCACACACCAGACACACTTGGTTATACTTTCTCAAGGCAAAATTTGATACTAGTAATGCTGTTATACACTTCATTACCCAGATTGAAAGGCAAATTAACAAATGTGTTAAAAAATTTCAAACTGATGGTGGGGGGAGAATTTAAACCATTAAAAGATTTCTTTAGCCAAAAAGGGATACTTCATAGAGTTACTTGCCCCCACACATCTGAGCAAAATGGTTTAGTGGAAAGAAAACATAGGCATATTGTGGAAACTGGTTTAACACTCTTGTCTCAAGCATCACTACCATTGAAATACTGGAGTGAAGCTTTTGCCACTGCAGTATATCTTATTAATAGGATGCCAACAAAGGTGTTAAACAATGTTTGTCCACATGAGAAACTTTATGGAGTTAGACCAAAATATGATCATTTAAAAACTTTTGGGTGTTTGTGTTTTCCCTACACTAGACCATACAACAAGCACAAGTTGAGCCTTAGATCCAGTCCATGCACTTTTTTGGGATATGCACATAATCAGAAAGGATATAAGTGCATGGATAGTAAAGGTAAGATTTATATTTCAAGACATGTTGTTTTTAATGAACTTGTATTTCCATTTGCAGATAGGGGTAAGCAAGACAAGGAAATCAATAATGAGAAAACACATGTTATGCACATTCCAGAACTGTCTCAACATGCTAAAAGGGATAGTCAGCATATGCAAAGAAATGATGATAAAGCTGCACCCATAGCAAGTACTACATCAGGATACAATTCAGATAATGTCAATGAAACCACCAGCTATCTACCAATGGAATTAGATGATGAACAGTGTGCTAGTGTGAACAATGATCAGAGTGGTAGTGCATCTAACAATAGTCAGGAAGATAATACAATAGCAGACAATAATAATCAATTGGAGGAAGCTCATGAAAAACATACAAAAATAAGACATCCCATGATCACAAGGTCTAAAAGTGGGATTTTCAAGCCTAAGATATACACAGCACAAGTGAATGAAGTAGAGCCAGTTTCATATGATCAGGCCATCAAGCATGAAAAGTGGAAAATGGCTATGAATGAAGAATTCAATGCTTTAGTTAGAAATAAAACATGGACTCTTGTCACAGCTCCAAGACACAAAAATATTGTAGGGTGTAGGTGGACTTACAAAATCAAAAGAGATGCTGATGGCAACATAGTAAAAAATAAAACCAGATTGTTGCAAAAGGATATTCTCAGCAATATGGATTTGATTTCACTGAGACCTTCTCCCCAGTAATCAAACCCACGACCATAAGAATTATGTTAACACTAGCACTTCATAAAAACTGGAGAATAAAGCAACTAGATGTACACAATGCATTTTTGAATGGTGAGTTATGTGAGGAGGTCTATATGCAACAGCCAGAGGGGTATAGTTCAAATGCAGATAAAGGTCTTGTATGCAAGCTACATAAGGCCATATATGGACAAAAACAAGCATCTAGAGCATGGCATGAGAAATTGAAGAATACACTTACACAATTAGGTTTCAGTGCCACAAAATCAGATAACTCACTCTACTTAAGGAAAGGAACGCATGTGAGTACATATATACTGGTGTATGTGGATGATATACTCATCACAGGAGATGATCAACAGGAGATCAATCAAGTTATAGAACTACTTGACAAGCATTTTGCCATTAAAGACATGGGTGAATTAAAAAAATTTCTAGGAATAAATATTCAAAGAAAAACCGACAATGAGATCATCCTATCACAAAACAGTACATCAGTGACATTCTAGTCAGAGCCAACATGGATAAAGCCAAACCATTACCAACCCCGATGACAAATCACAAGCAGTTATCTAAAGACAAAGGTGAACCCATCGAAAACGTTAAATAGTATCGAAGTATTGTTGGGGCACTTCAGTATGCCACAATCACTCGACCTGACATATGTTTTAGCGTAAATAAGGTATGCCAATACATGCAAAATCCATTAAGTGAGCATTGGTGTGCCGTAAAACGTATTCTCAGATATCTCAAAGGTACATTAGCATATGGCTTGCACTTAAAAACAAGTAAAGATATAAATATACATGCTTACAGTGATTCCGACTGGGCTAATGATATCGATGACAGAAAATCTATTTCTGGATTCTGCATCTATCTAGGGCAAAATCCGATATCTTGGTGTACGAAGAAGCAGTCCACCATCTCCAGAAGCAGCACTGAAGCTGAATATAGATGCATCGCAAGCACCGTTGCCAAAATCATTTGGATCGAGACTCTAATTAGGGAATTAGGGTTCGAATTGACTCAGAAACCAACTGTTTGGTGCGACAATCTCAGCGCCATATCATTATACATGAATCTGGTTCAACATGCTCGCACAAAGCACATGGAGATAGATCTCCACTTCGTTCGAGAGAGAACTGGAAGTGGCAAGCTTGCCATCAACCATGTCCCATCCTTTCATCAAAGAGCGGACTTCCTAACAAAGGCTTTATCGGCGACAAACTTCAATCGATTTCGAGATGAGCTCAAAATTTTCTCGACCGACATGAAAATAGAAGAGGAGATAAAACCCTAGCTTTGTTTGAGGCGGCGTATAATGAATCTAACCAGACAAGAGAAAGCACACTTGATCAATCCTTCTCATCACAAGCTACAAATATCAACTGTTGATAAGGATCAATGGTCACAATTTATCAAAGGCATCTCACATGGATTACCAGCCAGCTTTGGGCTTAAATGCTCAGCCCAATTCAATTTATATAAATAGACTGTTATGTACTGCTTCATTTTGTAACAAAGTATTATCAAATAAAACTGAGTTTTTGTGTTTCTCTATTTCATCTTACTCAGCCAAACAAATTGCGACCTTCCATTCTTCATAATCGTCATCCTCCTGCTTCGCTTCCATACACCTAGCAAGAGTTAGATCATGCGAAGAACTGCCAATAGACCTAGAAGGACCACCAGTGGACCGTTGCTGTCTAGGCACTCTGCGATTGGAGATCTCCGCAGTATCACCCCTAAGATAGTCGCCATAAAGATGTGCGTCGAACTGTAGCTGAACAGGTAGCTAGATTTTGTGGAATTATGAACTGACATTTGTTAGTTCGGATGCAGCCATCAAAAATCATGTCCAACTACCTAAAACGAGCAGGCGGGGCATGTTTGTATTTGTGGTACCTTGCTGCAGCTGTATCCCACACTCGTCGGATCAACCGACCGTGTCCTGTTCTTCGTTCCAATAGCCACCTGAAATCTGTAGCAGCTTGTTTCATGGGCTCCACTCACGTTTCAGATTATCGAACTTGTTTTTCATTTGCTCAGCGTTTTAATCCATACCAGTTCTTTCGTTGAACATGACTGTGATATCTTCATACCACTGTGTAACACGGTGGGCACGCGTATAAATATTTTTGAAACAAACATCGATGAACGCGTTTGTCCTATCGGCATTCCAGTCGATGATGGTTCTGCTAGAAGAAGCAGCAGAGTGGTTAGACATTCTGAAAAAAGCAACTCAAAAAATAATTCAAAAAAATCTAAAAAATATATATATGGTAGATAATAATACAAAAAACACAAATATAAAATAATTTAACTGAAAAATAGACGACGAAGCTTGTAGAAATTGTTGAATTTTCGAATTGTTTGGTTTTTTTTGGTGATTCGGTTGAGAAATGGTTTGATATATATAGGGAATGAAGGGAAATATGGCGGCTGGGATGAAACGTTGCTTTGAACTGTGCAGCAACGTGGGGACCACTCTTGACGCGTCCGAGGCGTCGGACGCAGACGCCAATGCTGACTGCCCATTTCAACAAAAGAACGGTACCTTAATTCCCCTGAAAGAAAATTGGATTTATCCAACTTGTTATTCAATTATAAACCCAGTATTATAGGATTACTATAGCATAAGTTGGATAATTCTAAAATAGAGGATTATCAAGTCTGAAGTTTATCTAATTGGAATATCATTAATAATAATCAAATGAATGGTAATGGTAGGATTATGATATTGTGGGACTCCAATGTAAGGGATATGAGACAACAAGAATATAATTTGTAGTTTATACACTATTCATGTATAAATAAAGGGGGATTTTAGTTAGAAGTCACTTTTGTTTATGCATCAAACAATGAAAACGAAAGATTAACCTTATGGAACCAATTAGAACAATTAAGCAAAAATATAAATCATCCTTGATTATTAGTTGGAGACTTTAACACTGTTATGTATGCTTTTGAAAAGAGAGGGGGAAAGTAATTCCTTCTAAAAAATTGGAAAGGATAAATAATTTTATACTTAAAACAGGGCTAGTGGAACCAATTATTTCTGGAAATAAGTACACTTGGAAACCATGGGAGTTTAGAAATATACACTGCAAACTAGATAGAGTTTTAGTAAATCAAAAATTCATAAGCACTTTTCAGATTTCAAGTGTCCTACTCTACCCCCAAGCCTCCAGTGATCACGCACCCATCCATATTCTACTCTTGAATAATAATTTGGCAATGAAAAATACCCCTTTTAGATTTGTAAATGGATGGGTATATAAAGAAGGTTATAAAAATGTGACAAAAAATAGTCTTTTGGTTAATATACATGGCACTGTCCAGTATAAATTTTGCAAAATTAATGCACCAAATAACCAAAGGAAACTTGAAAACATGGGATAAAAATAGGAATAAAAATGAATTAAAATCTATTAGAGAGGAGCGTGGAAGGTTGCAAAATGAACTTGATAGTGATTGCTCAGACTTAATTAAAGTCAACAATTTTTTTCTAGCTCAAAATAATCTTATTAAGTCATTACATGTGCAAGCTGTCAATTTGAGGCAGAAGGAAAATGTTGACTGTCTTACTATGGGGATGAAGCAAGCAATTTTTTTTATGCAAAATTGTCCCGTAAGAGACATAAAAATGACAATATAAGACTTTTAGATGCAAATGGCAAGGTCATAAATAATATCTGTTATAGAAAAGGAAGCAATAAAATATTTTTAGAATTTATATAACTCTGATAGATATAGAATAGACTTCCCAAAGGTAGAAACAAAATATTTACTGAATAATAACAGTCAAGACATTCTGCTTGCTCCAATAGATACAATGGTGACTATAAACACTATTTTTAATGCAAATGTTGATAAAAGTCCCGGCCTTGATGAAATTGGGGCTAAATTATACAAATCTCATTGGTAGGAAATTAAGATTAATATCTTTGAAACAATCACTGAGTTTTTTCGGTCTGGAAATTTTTTAAAAATCCTAATCACGGATTTTTAACTCTAGTGCCAAAGTTCAAAATTCCTAATGAACTAGAGGATTTCAGACCTATAGCTTGTTGTAACTTTATATATAAAATAATATCAAACATTTTGTGTAATAGAATGAAACTATTTTTGAAATATCTAATTTCAGAAAATCAGAGTGCTTTTATACTTGGAAGGATTATTTCAAAAATACTTTGTTGGCATAAGCCGTTGAGGAACTTTAGTAATAAAAACAGTAATCTTATCTATATAAAAATAGATTTGCACAAAGCATTTGACAAAATTAACAGACAATTTATAAGATATATGATCCTAGAGATGGGATTTAATAAAAATTCTATGCTTCGGTTAGCGAATGCATAAATAATGTAACATACTTAGTGATTGTTAATGGATCTACTAAGGGGTTTATACATAACAATAGGGGAATTAGACAGTGAGATCCTCTTTCTCTCTATCTATTTACCATTGTTATGGAGTTTTTTTTCAATATTAACAGAAATTGAGCAAATAAATGGAAATATCAAACCAATAAATAAAACCAAACCTTATATTTTGCATTTATTATATGCTGATGATTTATTGTTATTTCTAAATGAAGATTTACAAAGTGCCAGGACTGCTATCAAATTTTTTGAAAAACTATGGGAGAATGCTGCTCTGAAAGTCAATGAATGCAAAAGTAAAGTTTATTTCAATAAGGGCTGTCCAAGAAAAGAGGAAATTTTAAGCATTTTAAAATTCAAGGAGGGAAGTCTACCAGTCAAGTATCTAGTGTTGCCTCTAAATATGAATAAGATCAATGACAGTGATTGCACTAGGTTATATGACTTAATTCAAAATAAGATAGAAGGATGATCTAGCAAATTGTTGACATTAACAGGAAGACTGGAGCTAACACATATGGTCATCATTGCAATTATCATGTATTGGGTTCAATCTCATAGTAATCCAGCAAAATCAATATATAAAATAGAGAAAATGTGTGCAAATTTCATTTAGAGGGGAAAAAAGCACAAAATTGCATGGGAAAAGGTCTACAAATCAAAGAAAGCGGGGGGGCTTGGGTCTAAGAACATACGTGATTTAAGAGAAACATCTAAAGTCAAATTATTTTGGAAATTCTTGAAAACAAAATCATTATGGCCAAAGTGGATGAAAGCAAAATATCTCAAAAACAAAAATTTCTGGATTACCAGTATTGAAAGTCATCACTCATTCACATGGAAAAATATTCTTAGTTGTAGAGAAAATGGTACCATAATTTTAAAAAGAAAATTTAAAGATGGCAAACAAACTAGTTTATAGTTTGACCCATGGCTATTTGGAAAATCATTGGTGAATCTACTTGGATGGAATAATATATACAATTTTGGATGGGTAAATGACAAAGTACATAATATCATTCAAAATCACAAGTGGAATACATACAATCATTCAGCCACCTCCATATTCAAAACAGTAATAGAAAAATCAAAATAGACCTATGTTTACAAAAAGACATATGGAATTGGAAACTCTCATCAAAAGGAAGATTCTCTTTTAAAAAAGCATGGGAGTTTATAAGGGGAAATGAAGGGGAGGTTGATTGGTACAAAGTTATTTGGAATAGGGAAAATTCCCCATAAAATGTCTCATTGTGCATACTTTGCTTTATTAAATAGACTTCCAACAAGGGACATATGTCTTAAGTGGAAAAAAGACGGGGAAATCAAATGCTTACTGTGTAAAAATGAAGATAAAAATATAGAACACTTGTTTTTTAACTACAAGTATTCAAGACATATGTGGTTCATTGCCAAGAAAAGTTGAAATTCAATCTATAACAAGCAGTGCGAGCATCAGTAAAAGCGTTCAATACATACAGCAGAACTACAAAGCAAAATTAGAAGACTTCAGGAAAGCTTCAATTCTATTAACAACAGTAATATACCACATTTGGAGGGAAAGAAATGCGAGACTACATAAACATAAAG
The DNA here is from genome assembly GCA_030737815.1 of Allium fistulosum. Taxonomy (NCBI): domain Eukaryota; kingdom Viridiplantae; phylum Streptophyta; class Magnoliopsida; order Asparagales; family Amaryllidaceae; genus Allium; species Allium fistulosum. The sequence goes on along the minus strand of CM060902.1, from coordinate 1,280,270,979 downwards.
ATATAAAAGCTATGCATCTTTAGAAAACAATCAACTCAGAAAGCCAAATCCTTCTCAGAAAACAAAAAAAGCAAGCGAAACTAACAGAAACACATAATCAAAGCAGGCAGGATCATGATAATTATGAAGAAAGGGTTGAAGCACTCTTACATTGTGGGAAATGTTCTATTGATATTCCTCGAGCCAAATTCTCACATTATCAACCAACCACAACCCAAGAGCTACTAGCAGGCGGCCGAACTCTCCCCTAAATTAGAAGCTACTTCTGAAAAATACAAAAAGACAATTAGTAGTAGAAGGGCAAACAGTAGCAGACTATGAAAGGACTACTGCTCTAACTTCACTCTTCGAAGGATGGATCATATAGGGCAAGGAACTACAATTAACAAGCATGCTTTCAATTTACAGAGCATAAATAGTGACTTTAAGGAGGATAACTTGGCTGGAGGCAGCCACTGTAATATCCAAACTAGAGAAAATCACTACAAAGGAAGTCAACAAGCAAATAAATATACTAATCATTCAATTAATCTAAAAAACAATAATATTAATTATAATTTTTTTACCTAATTTGAATAGAGGTAGCAGCACACTCAATCGCATGTTCAAATAAGATTGCTCCTTATAGCAAGACATTATTTTGCAACTCGAAGTCAATAATCAACGAATAGAAGAAAATATTTTCAAAAGCAACCTCAACAAGCAAATATATCACTTATCTGTGTGGAATAGAGGTGAGAGTAGTAAGATTCGACCACAAGAGAAAGTAGCGGTGAGTATACTCAAAAATTCAAGCAAAAGTAGTAGAACTGAAGACGCTACTTAAGATCTAAGGAATATAGGAGTTAAAAGCAATAAGGATAATACATAGGAGCCTCCTTGAAGTAGGAAGAAGCATAAAGATTGGGAATTGATAAATCGCCCCAAATCCTCTAACCCTAATTTTTTCTAGGGGAAATTATTTTGAAGAAAGTATCGCGAATGAAAGAGCTAAAGTGCGGCTAGGGCTTAATGTATTGTTGTATAAGATTCTGGTGTAATAATGAGTAATATACCTAGTTCATTTGGGCCTTGGACGTATTTGCTTTTTAAAAAAAATTGCATTATTGTACTATTTTCCCGTGTGCAAAGCACGGGTCTCGTATTAGTATACTACTAAATTAAGAACTACATAGTTTATTTACGGAATGAGAGCCATAATTTTGTGAAGTAAATTCAAAAGATATTGCCACGGTGCGAAAAGGTCTATCTATATCGATTACTTATCTCTTTTTTGAACTATCATACATGAACCTCATACACAAAATAGTACCATTTATATATTGGTTAAATTAGATTATATGATAAAGAAAGGCTCTAAAATATCCACCGTGGTACACTATTATGACGTAGTAACAACTAGAGGAAGAGATTCTTAATGGTAACAAATCGAAACAAACTGTACATATTAGAATGATGACATTATGAATGCCAAAATGATTAACATCATGGCTTTATTCAAATAAAGTAGTGCAAGCTTGTCTTTTGGTTGCATGCATTATCAATATCATGCCATATAAACATATAGCTATGACGGGGGTGCATATTACTATAAAGATTAATAAGAATAAGATATGAAAAATTGAATAAGTTTCCAAATAGATTATAATGTAACAACAATCCATTTATAAGCACTTTAATATGCCTTGATATTTGAACATAGTTAAAACTGCATGTTTAACAACTAAACCCAATTATCTAGTAACATTCAGTTAATTAAAGAAAAAAATCTTGGATTAAGCATGCTTGGTATAACCTCAAGAAACAATTTAATTTTAGGGAAAAAGAAAATATTTTTTAACAGCTTTTGTAACGTATTTTGGCAATTCAGCCCCTAATTTGATGAATAAAGAATCCACCAGTTGGTAATGTCCACAATCCATAAATAGTCTACGTACGAAACATTATATAGAGTTGAAAGCACAATTCAAAATAAATGATCTATAAAATTGACAAAAAATTGATTACCTACAACGTGGAATTAAAGGCCAAGATTTTTCCCCATTACACCTTTAATGTTAGGATCAAGATTTGGACTTAGCTGGTCTGAAAAGGGCCAATAAATTAAACGAATAGTTATTAGAATAAACTGAATATCTTATAGAGAAACTTATTCAAAATTAAATGGATTTTGCCATTGTCGTTGGGAGTTGAAGTAAAGGTGTTAACCCAAAAAAATGGATTAAACCTAAGAGATCTGATGAAAGCATCAGTTCAAATAAAGTAAATAGAAAAGCACTAAAAGGAGACACAATTTTTATAGTGGTTCGACATAATCTTCGGCCTACGTGCACTTTAATCTTTTTATCAGTTGTACTCTCTTTGGATTATAACTAATTATATAAGACTTGATCACAATCTAGTGGATCTCGGATTTACAATAATGTTTCACCAGTACTAGAGATTTGCTGATCTAAGTCTTAGAACAACGAATTGTATCTTCCTAAGCGACTCTAATGGAGGAGAAGTACGATGTGAAGAAGAGGAAGAAGTCTTCAACGGTTGAGAGATCAGTTCCCATTTTGGTTGCAGCTAGGCTTGTATTTATAGCGGAAATAGTTGTGTTGGGTAAGAAGTCCACTTGCAACAGAGTCTAAACATTCGCCCAAAGTCACGTGCTAAAGTGCAGAATCTTCTGATTTAACCAAACATGTCGGTACCGACTTAAACATGTCGGTGCTGACATGTTCCCTTAGTTCGAATAACTTCAAACTTTCTTGCATCTTTCTTCCTACTTCTTTTTGTGGTGTCCCATGTTGTTTTCTTCGATGGTTGGTTGAGTTTGGTGATCGTTCCTTCATCACTTGAGTTATCATGCTTTCTTCGGTGTCTTCTCTTCAATCTATGAAATGGCTCGTCAAATCCTTGAAAATAACTTAGATACATACGAGAAAGGTAGATAATAACTCATGTGAAGTTGGAGTGGAGGAATTTGGGCTTAAAACAAGTTGTCCAACACAAATCGTCCAAAACAAGTCATCGAAAACAAGTCGTACAAAACATGTCGGTGCCGACTTCTTTCCTTAGTGTATTTTTGGTTGAAATTTTCCCGAGTTATTTCCTTGCTTCATCTAAGTATGCTTTGAAAGTACGGGTGGATCGACAGATATGGAATATATATTAAAACTAAGTGCGGAAGCAGTTAATAGCAGTAAAGTAAATAAGAGTAAGCACACCAGGAATTTTTATACTGGTTCGAACTCCCGTTCTACGTCCAGTCCCAGACTAACTTCTGGCTTTAACTAACAATACCCTCACTTAACCCGGAGGAATAGGTCTGAGCAGCAGAACAGACACCCGAGCAGCATAACAGGATTTTTGCCTCAGCAGCCGAAGAGGACTTTCCATTGCCTGAGCAGCAGAACATGACTTAACAGAATATAAAAGTAGTTGACACAATGTGTTCTTGATAACACTGATTTGTTATTAAGATTACAAACTTCCTATAATCAATTCCTCAAGTATATAAAGTGTATGTGAAGATTTGAAAGGAAGAATATTGCTAAGAATCAAAGTATATGAAATATAATTCAAAGGTTCAAAGCAATGAAGAATATGAATGCACTAGAATAATCACAAGAAAGAATAGAAAGAATTAGAATCAGAATTGGTGATTGTGAAGTGTGTGAGAACCCCTATATATAGTTTTCAAAGAGATGCAACTCTTAGTGAAGAGTTTCAGCCAAGAGAGGCATCTTTTCCCGAAGTGCAACTCTTCATGGAAGAAGATGTCCATTCAGAATTTGACAGTTGAAGCCCGGTCAGTCGACTTGTCGATTCCGGTCAGTCGACTGAATTTGAAAAAAGTAAAATATTTTATGCACAGTCAGTCGACTGGGCATGTACAGCCAGTCGACTGGCTGTGCATATATTGCACAGTGAACTTTGTTTTTAAAGGACCTTAGAACACTAAAACTTTGAGTATTGATTTTAACATATGTCTAAGACTCAACACATATAATAATTACTTTAAGCATAGAGTTGAAGTCTTGATCCTCTGATGTCTTCTTTTTGTCATGTATGAGTGCATATTCTTCTTTAGCTTCTGAACTGTTTTGTCATGAATCAAAACTAGTGATTCAACATTCTCCCCTTTTTTGAATTGGTTTAGTTCTTCTTGCATAGCGATAATCCAATAGTCATCAGTTGAGGCTTCCTTAATATTTTTAGGTTCTATATTAGAAAGAAATGCTACGTGGCCCATTTGATTTAATTGATTTCTAGTCCTAACATTTGAATTAATTTCTCCTATGACATTTTGAACTAGATGATCTTTTAATATCCTTGGTGGAGATATTAATTCATTATTAGGAAAAATGTTTTCATTATTGTTAGACAAGGTAGATTCTATATTTGTGATATTTTCAGGAACTTCTTCGTCATCTCTACTACTTGAATTTTGTTTAAAATTTTCATCAAAAGATACATGAAGTGTTTCTTCGATGATATTAGTTTTTTATTAAAAATTCGATAGGCTTTGCTTTGGTCTGAATATCCTATAAAGATTCCTTCATTGGATTTTGGATCGAATTTGCCAAGCTGATCTTTTGTGTTTAAAATAAAACATTTTGAACCGAAAACCTTAAAGTAAGAAATATTTGGTTTTCGACCATTAAAAAGTTCATAAGAAGTGTTTTTAGTTAGAGGTCTTTTAGAAACACGATTTAGTACATAACAGGCAGTTACAACTGCTTCTGCCCAGAAATGTTTGGGTAATGTGCTTCCATTTAACAAGGTTCTTGCACATTCTTGTAAAGTTTTATTTTTCCGTTCTACTACTCCATTTTGTTGCGGAGTACGAGGAAAAGAAAAATTATGGTTTATTCCTTTCTTTTTACAAAAATGTTCAAATACGTCGTTTTCGAATTCACCTCCATGATCACTTCTAATGTTCTTTATTTTTAAGTTTTTGAAATTTTGAATTCTTTTGGAAAAGACTTTGAAATTTTCAAAAGTATCACTTTTGTTTTTCATAAAAATAGTCCAAGTATATCTAGAAAAATCATCAACAATTACGAACACATATCTATTATGATTTATGGATTGCACTTGTGTTAGTCCAAATAAATCCATATGTAATAGTTCAAGTGGTTATGTTGTTGAAATAATCTTTTTAGATTTAAAAGACGACTTAGTTAGTTTTCCTAATTGACATGAATCACAAATATGATCTATCTTAAAGTTCATTTTAGGTAATCCTTTTACTAACTCATTTTTAGAAAGCTTAGTTAAAGTTTTGAAGTTAATGTGACAAAATCTTTTGTGCCACAACCAAGGATCATTTTCTTTGGCTAGTAGACTCATATCTGAATTATGATTTATTTTCATATTCAAAATGTAAATATTTTTGTCTCTATTTCCTTCAAAGAGTAAATTTTGATGTTGATCAGAAATGCTACACTTATTTTCAGAAAAGGTAATTTTGAATCCTTTGTCACACAGTTGGCTAATACTTAAGAGATTATGTTTTAAATTCTTGACTAGTAAAACATTTGAGATAAGAGGTAAATTAGATGTAGCGTTATTGCTCACATCGCCTTTGCCGATGATATATCCCTTGGAATTGTCTCCAAAAATGACAGAACCCCCATCTGAGTAGATAATGTTTGATAACATATTTTTGTCTCCTGTCATATGTTTTGAGCAACCACTGTCTAATATCCATTTTCCTCTCTTTTCAAGTGGGTCCTGCAAAATAAAAACTAATATTGGTACCCACCTTTTTATAGGGTCCTAAGAGTTAGATCTTAGGAAACCAAACCCAAGAGGGTTCGGTATTCCCTTTATAAATATAATTTTTATTCTTATGTACAAATTCAATAAAGGAGTTTATATATTTCTTCCTAATCAGACTATTGTTTGTTTTAGGAATCCATATTTTTATAGTTTTCAAATTTGTCCTTTTTTAATTTTCTTTAGTGTTTGTGGGTTTAAAATCAATTCTCCTTTTATTTTCTATTCTAGATGGAGCTATTGACTTTTTACCATAACCTAATCCCTTTTTACTTGACACTGATTGAGATTTTTCAATAATTTTAGACAAATTTTCTCTTCCTTTATTAAAGTTAGAAACATTTTTAGTAATATTCTCTAACTTACTTTTAGCACAGTATTGTCTAGTTCAAGTAATTTTACTTTTGTTTTTAACTCGTGATTTTCAGCGACATAAACATCATTCTTTTCTTTTTGAGTTTCAACTTCTTGACTCAATAAAGTAAGTTGAGAATTAGTATTAGAGACTGAATCTTGAAGTTTTTCAAATTCTTCCTCTAGTATTTTCTTCTCATCTTTAAGCATATCTCTTTCGAGTTCTGCTTTGTTTTGATTTTCGCGAGCTTCTTTATATTTTCTCTTGAAACTTTTTAGAGTGTTCAAGAGTTCTGAATTAATTTCTATTAGATCATCAAAGATAAGATCACTAACCTCATTTTCAGTGGCCATGAAACGTACATTTGCTTGTTCATTTTCATTATCACTGTCACTATCTGATGATGAGGAATCTGAGTCATCCCATGTGACAGAGAATGCTTTCTTTTTGTAATTGTCTTTTCTGCCCTTGTTGGAATAACTCTTCTTTAGTTCTGGACAATTTTTCTGGATATGTCCATTCTTGTGATAGTTGTAACATTCTAAAGCTGATGCAGATGATTTGCTTGAGAAGTTCTTTTTATCATTGAATCTGTTGTTCTTTCGATACTTTAAGAACTTCTTGAAATTCTTGGCAATGAATGCTAAATTCTCATCATCTGAATCTTGGTTCTCATCTTCTTCAGCTCGAAAAGCTATGTTCTTTTAGTCTTGTACCTGTACTCTTTTAGCCTGTAAATTAACTTCATAAGACATTAGATTACCTATCAACTCCTCTGGTTTTATGGTAGAGATATCATTAGCTTCTTCGATAGCTAAAACTTTTCTCTCCCATTCATCCGTGAGGGAGTTGAGGAGTTTTGACACAATATCAAAATCTGTATTTTTCTCTCCCAGTGCTAACAATGAGTGACATATGTCTTGAAATCTAGAGTACATAACATTTATAGACTCATCTTGTTTCATTCTAAAGTTTTGAAACTGATTTTTAAGCATTGAAATCTTACTTTGCTTAACTTTGTTTGTACCTTCATGAGTTATTTTTAGTGTTCGCCAGATTTCATAGGCTGTAGTGCACATGCTGACTCTATTAAACTAATTTTTGTCTAAAGCACAAAATAACATATTCATAGCTTTTGAATTATTTGTAGCATCTTGTTTCTGTGTGTGTGACCATTGTGCATATTCAGTATTTGGTATATGATGTTCAGTCTGAGTGATATTCCAGATTTCATAATTGTTGGACTGCATAAATATTTTCATTCTAGTGGACCAATAACTGTAATTTAAACCATTAAATAGTGGTGGTCGTGCAGTAGACTGCCCTTCATTGAAACTAGTGTTGTTTTCCATATTATCAAGATATCAAATAACTGTGTTATAGTTATTGGATGACCTTGCTCTGATACCAAATGAAAGTACGGGTGGATCGACAGATATGGAATATATATTAAAACTAAGTGCGGAAGCAGTTAATAGCAGTAAAGTAAATAAGAGTAAGCACCCCAGGAATTTTTATACTGGTTCGAACTCCCATTCTACGTCCAGTCCCAGACTAACTTCTAGCTTTAACTAACAATACCCTCACTTAACCCGGAGGAATAGGTCTGAGCAGCAGAACAGACACCTGAGCAGCAGAACATGATTTTTTCCTCAGCAGCCGAAGGGGACTTTCCCTTGCCTGAGCAGCAGAACAGGACTTAACAGAATATAAAAGTAGTTGACACAATGTGTTCTTGATAACACTGATTTGTCTTTAAGATTACAAACTTCCTATAATCAATTCCTCAAGTATATAAAGTGTATGTGAAGATTTGAAAGGAAGAATATTGCTAAGAATCAAAGTATATGAAATATAATTCGAAGATTCAAAGCAATGAAGAGTATGAATGCACTAGAATAATCACAAGAAAGAATAGAAAGAATTAGAATCAGAATTGGTGATTGTGAAGTGTGTGAGAACCCCTATATATATTTTTCAGAGAGACGCAACTCTTAGTGAAGAGTTTCAGCCAAGAGAGGCATCTTTTCCCGAATTGCAACTCTTCTTGGAAGAAGATATCCATTCAGAATTTGACAGTTGAAGCCCGGTCAGTCGACTGGTCGATTTCGGTCAGTCGACTGAATTTGAAAAAAGTAAAATATTTTATGCACAGTCAGTCGACTGGGCATGTACAGTCGGTCAACTGGTTGTGCATATATTGCACAGTGAACTTTGTTTTTAAAGGACCTTAGAACACTAAAACTTTGAGGATTGATTTTAACATATGTCTAAGACTCAACACATATAATAATTACTTTAAGCATAGAGTTGAAGTCTTGATCCTCTGATGTCTTCTTTTTGTCATGTATGAGTGCGTATTCTTCTTTAGCTTTTGAACCGTTTTGTCATGAATCAAAACTAGTGATTCAACATGCTTGCCAATTTTCAAGTCGTTTCGTCTTGGTTTTGATCTTTTAAGTTCGGTTGAAATTTGCTTTGGCTCAAAAGTGGGTTAACAAAAGGGAAAACAATTTAAGAGAATAAGAAGAACATTAACATTAAAATAGGATGTAAAAAAGGGTGAAGATGGAAAAAGATAGAAGAAATAATGACTTTGTTTTTGATTTCTGCAGTCAGGGAGACATGGGGCAAAGCAGTAGTCATTTTAAGTAAAAAAAGGAAATTGAACACTAATCCATTATTTTAAAATAAAGAGATAAAAATTGTGCCAAGTAAGCATGTTTTTTGTTACTGCTTTTATATTTAAGTAATATATAGATTTGTATTTTTATTAATTTTTAAGTATTTTTTAGTAAAGATTAAGGTTGTGTTCGCGGACAAATTAGGTTGGAGGTTAGAGTGTTGACGGACATCCGTTTTGATTTGAGGTTGGTTAAAGGTTGGGTAGGATGTAAAATTGTTTATATTTTTTATGTGGAGACAATTTAATTTAATTTTGTAATAATTAATAATAATAATTACTAATTAATATTTAATAATTTATCAAATACAAATGATAGATTGAAATACAACGGTACATCGAAATACAATGGTAAAACAATACATAGATCAACAGTAAGACCTATAAACGTAGGTAATTCTTCTTTACTAACCCTCGTAGGAATATGTCTTCCATCTATAACTCCACTAGCATTTTGAGAAAAAGGATAATAGCATGTATCATACCTAGTTTCATTAGGAATCTCATTGAAATCTACCTATTTAATATTATCATTACCAAAAGTAAGACACTATGTAAAACCTTGGAAATATATAAACTAATTGTGCCAATGGATTGATTAAAAATTTTCACCTACCAACCTTTATGATGCTCCATGACTTATCATTTAACAAAACATTCCAATTATTTTAGGAATGAGAACTTTTTGAGTTGAAATTAAACCATACCTACTAATTAGACAATCACAAAAGCATTTGAATGTACCACTTTTCATTCAGAATAGATCTTGACTTCTATTTTCATGACCATTAAGAACATCATCAACCCATGTTCGATCAGTGTAAGAAGTATAATGTCGAATAGGCATTAACTGAGTATGGTTTACCATCATTCCAACAATAGAAACGAGATCCTAATCATACTCATCTGAAGTATCAAAATAAGATATATCGTCACTATTAGTTGAGTTATCCAAGTTTTTCAAATCATTTTCTAAATTATTATACGCAAAATCATATTTGAACATTGCTGAAAATGATGTGAGGAAGAAGGAATGAGAATGTTTTGAAATGAGTATGAGATGTTGGGGTTTATATGTAGGATTTCTCGGACGTAAATTTTACGTCTGACTTATTGTATTTATGTTGGACGTAAATTTACGTCCAAGAAATCCTCTCTATTTTGAAGTGGCAAACCTCTCAATGGAGAACTGCCGACATAATATTTATGTCCGACATAACACCGTTACATCAGCCGTAAATAATCACAAATGCTGTCCGCCTAGACAACCTCTTGTCCGCGAATGCACCCTAATAATACACCAGTCATAATACGAAATATAAGAAAGAAAATAACAGAACTAAAAGTGAACAAAAATGCTTGTTTGCCACTATGTATATTTTCCAATATGGAACGGGTCCAGAGGAGGTTCAACCCCCTAGGTGGGGATGCTAAGGCAACGCCTCTACGGTCGAAAAAAAGCAGTGTAGAATATCCTTATAATTTTTTATATTTACAAAAAATATAACATTAGTATTAATATTGTTTTATCTTTTACAAAATATGGAGGGGTCCGTAGTAGTAGCTTAATGGAGAGACGACTTTCCTCTAGTAGTAAGAGGTGGGTTCGATCCCTACCCTGAGCAACTATGCCCCGAAGCAAAATAACCCAGTGTAGTAGAGGTCCATGGGACTAGTGCGGATTGGTTGCCCTACACCCCCAAGGATGAACGGTCCGCTGTTATTTTTCGGTTGGTCTTTCATTTATTGCTATTTATACTAAAAATAAATATTTAATTTTTTTAACATTTTGTTAATTATTAGTTATTTTTAAAATTTTATTATTTATTATCATTTTAAATTTTATTAATTACTAAAAATAACTGTTGGCGTCGAACGCGTCGGTCGCATCGTCTCCAAACCGTCCAATTTTCTTGCACAAGGGGGAGCGAGTTAAATATCTCACATCATCGTTCTAGCTTCCAATGTGTCGGACATGTCTGACACATCAAAAATGGGAATGTACCATTAAAATGACCAAGAACGCACCCTATGTTTAAACATTGAGACAACCTAAGGTAAAGGTGTTGCAAAGGTAATCTAAGAAAGAAGAATGGGAAAGGGTAAAAGGGTTCGAAAAGTGGTTGTTACATATTATTTTACTACGAAGACAAAAATTTCATACTACCAAGCCAAGCTAGACCTAAGTGTAACCTGACCCGGTCTATACCGCCCCATCTCACTAGCGACCAGCTCTCTTATGTCGATCCATACTCCACATGGCTCTATATCAACTTATCTACTCAAGCATCTCTCCCAGCTAAGTGTCGATCGGCATGGCTCAAACCCGATCCCAAGTGGCCCACCTATCATCCCACATCCGGTAGGCACCTCCCTCTCAGCCTCGTCCTCAATAACACTCCAAGCATGCGACTGGCTAGCTTGACTCGATATAGCCTCAACAACCAGCCCTCTTTGGCTCGGCTTCTCCCCACACCCCTTCGACCGATCTCAAGTCGTCTATATCGTCGTCTTAGCAACTCTCTATTTTTTTCATGTCTTCGGCTATCCACTAGACAACTCGTATGTCTTTATAACATAAGCATGCAAAAGTAAACAGTTAAGGGCACAACTAGGTATACCTAATTCTGACAAAAAGAATATATTACCCACATAGCACGCCGCCATAGTACATATGCATTAAATGCGCAGTAAAGGTAGGACATGCACCTTGTATGGTTTCCCCATTGATTCTCATCTCAGCCACGCATTCCTTTCATTTTTTTCACTTCCATTTGCCCATTTGACTAAATCAACGACCAGGCATGCTTTCCGCTTGATTCATAGTACAACCTTAGCCATCCATTATATTTCAGTTATTATAAATACATCATCCATTGCCCCTTCATAAAGATTGGATGACACTAGCTTTTAAGTATCTTCATATGATCACTATCTTGTAATCTAGGCTGTTGTAATAGAAGTGAAAGTAATAAGAAATTTCTCATAGTGGACGTAGATCGTCTTTGGTCGAACCACTATAAACCCTTGTCTCTTAACTTTTTAGGCTAATAGCTTCTCTGCATTTTTCATTTTTAACTAAGGTATCAGTAACTAATCTTTTGCTAATTTCACCCCTCAAACACACTTTTGAGGTCGGCTAAATTCCTAGTCAACATTTTGGTGCTAGATGGAGGGCTTGAATTCTAGTCAACATTTTGACGTTGGAAAAAGGGCCTCCCCCTAAAAGCTCTCAACTTTCATTGCGTTTTCTCTTCAAATACCTATTCTGGTTTATTACCATGGAACCAGCTCATGGGCTTGAGGGTAACAACTCCAATGGCATGAGACTAACAACAACCCCATCACCAGCATTGCTTTCCCAATCCCCGGCTTAGCGTTCATACGTAGCGTAACATGATGCAATAATTGACGGACATGTGTAATCTGGCCCGTAAAGTGGAGAGTCTAAAGACAAAGTTGGACGCCCAAATTTATCACATCGGCCCCTCCAGTGGTTGAATAGACTCCTCAACCAGCTCCTTGAGTTGCATACAACCTCATGAGTACCGCCAAAGCCCTGGAAAGGGTAGCGATGGAAACTCCAATCGGGGAGGCCCATGTCCACCATAGGAACATTTACACTGCTCTAATGTAAGTGGACATCCATGAAGCCTTGGAACCAAAATCACCATTGCACCACTAATCCCCTTCGGTTGAGAGACGGTCCTCTTTCCATCGCTTACAGACAGCAGATGGAGACCACGATCTTTGTTTTGAATGCCTCAGTGGTGGAGCACAAGACAAGGCCTAAGGAACCATCAGTTCACTCCCAACCTCAATTGGAAGTGCCCCGACCGGCATCCCGAGAAAGGCGTCCTTAACTGCCCAGATCTCCATCAATTTTCAGGAGCAAATCTTTTACTGTAACAAGGCATCGCCGCTTCTCCTTGCCATATTATTATCACCGGTCCCTAATGCCAGATAGGTGGCAAAGTAGCTTCTCCTCAGCAAGAGGTCGACGTCATCCATGGCAGGTAGAATTTGTCCTCCAAGAAGAGATGGCCGCCCTATGCCAGCAAATGCATAGGATTCAAACAAGGAAATCTGGTGACGATGGGCATCAGATGAGGTGAACGAAGACCCATTCTCTGAAGAAATCTTATGCATATACATCCACCACAGGTATGTCTTGCCTCCCATGGACAAATATGACAGGAGTGTTGACCCGTCCGATTATATCACCGCCTTCAATTCAATGACCTGAGGCGGCCAAATCTCATACCATGCAAAATGTCTCATGTTTCCCTCTACCTTGATTGGGATGGCATCCCCCTGGTTCCTTCATATACGAGCTGGTAGTGTCCACTTATGGGCCCAATTGTGTTCTGATTTCAAGGCTCGCTTCTTCACATCAAAGACAAGAATAATGATGGCCAGTATGCTGGGCAACATAAGGCAGGGTTTGACCGATTCTCTTTTTTTATACTATAACCGCTTTAATGAGGAGTGGACGAGGGCAAGAGGAGCGAACAAGAACAGCTTGGTAGTTGCCCTTTTGTTGGAGGGTGAAATATCGATTCCACATGTGGAAGGAATTGCATAACCAACCCACTTCGTACCTAACTGAATTTCTTCAAAGGGAGAATGACATTATGTGGGTGTAGGAGGTAGACATCTTTGATGGTGAAGAAGAAAGCAGCCAAAGGAACAAGACTAGCCAAAGAGGGGATACTTGCCGAAAGAATGATCGGTAGGAAAATGGCAGGAAGCATTTTGATGAGGGAGGATGCTTCAAGCCCAGCCCATCACCACAGATAAGTTCTCATTTATGATAACAAATTCTCTTAAGTTCTTATGAATGATAGACACTCATCACTCTTCTCACCATTATATAACACACATACAAGAGTGCTCTAGCCAACTGTGACTTTGGTTCATGTCGGGGCCTATGGTCACCGTATAGCTGGTGACGTGTCACCCAGGAGAACCTTCGAGCCGTCATGTACTCCGGTTTGATCCAGGCCCGTTCACCAATCTACATATGACTACTTGTCACCCAGGAGAACCTATGAGCTAACATGCGCTTCCGCTCATGCCGGTGCCACCCGCTACTCTGCATCTAGTCGACACATGGTTCGCATGAACAACCGAGCTCAACTCGTAACGTACATTGCAGTTTAATTTATCTTAAAAAGGAAACATTTCTTTAAAAAGGAAACATTTCTTTAAATAAGGCAGGGACTACACTAGCTACTCGAGATATGCTACTTCACAAGTCATACATAGATAAATAAGAAAAGATAGAGCAACAAAGTTCTTAACCAAAGTTCATAGAAAAGATATGTTTTATTTATTATGAAAGTGCGAGGGCGTAGCTTCTGCCTCGCTAGGCGTATATAGATATTTTATCTCCCTAAAAGATCCAACTTCAAATGTCCAGATGAAGCATATTAACCCTCGCTCTTAACTCTACTCAGTTGGTATTTTACTACGGAAGTCGGGGTGCGTCGCCACCATTGCAGATTTCCACTTTGAATCTCACAAGAGATCTCGAAAAGCTACTGGTCGACGATGCAGAAGAGCCACCACAGACTTTAGTGGTGATATCAGAGGCGGAGGTGACAGCCCCTACTCTTTTCGGCAAGGCATAAAAGCGTCTAGGCCAACCTAGACCTGTCATTTATCTGCCCCTCCGTATAGTCGAAAATGGAAACGAAGAAACTTTATTGTTCACGGTAAAGGGAAGGAGAAGCATTATTCTTTAGTCATATAATCAACTATATTACTATCGAAGATTTTCCATATTTATAGTTTCTTTGTTTCCATTTTCACATAATTTATCGATTAAGTAATGTTGATTTGATATCAATTACAACTTCTTACCCGTTCCATTTCCATAATTAGGATCTACATCTTTTAGTTCTTGATGCACGATAATAGCTAACAAAACGAAATTTCATAAGCTAGCATATGATTTAGATTTGGTAAATAAATAAATAACTAAAAAGAGAAGTATCTCTTACACGATCTTGTTTTTAATAGTAAAGTCTTCATTCAAAATAAAAAATATAAAATAACGGAATAAGTAGAGTTTTCTTTATTGAAAGAATAATGAAAAAGAATGCAAACATGTGGTTAAACTAAAAATATTAGCGCATTAATAGAGGTTTCTAATATGGTCTACATATATTTTCATTTACCATATACTAAAAATAAATGTTGGGAATATGAAGATACTTATTTGTAAAATTATTTTCTCTAATACATACTATAATGAATGATATTCTCAAAAAATATAGGGTATTTAAAACTAAATATCGGAGCGATATATCGACAAATATCAGACGATATATCGGTAACGATATTTTAAGCAATACTTTGGGAAAAAATATCTATCAAGGAGTGATATGAGATATATCAACAATATATCAGTGATCTTATCTAATATTAACTACATAGGACCTAAGTATAACCCGACCCAATCCATGCTAGCTAGACTTGCTTACAACCGGCTCTCATGTCGGTCTGCACTTGGCATGACTATAGATCAACTCATCTGCTTAAGCATCTTTGCCAGCTACGCCGACCAGCACGGCTCAAAATTGGTCCCAAGTGACCTACGCCTGTCATCTCACATCCGTTTCAGCACCTCCCTCTCAGCCTTGTCCTCAACGACACTCCCGGCCCATGACCAGCTGGCTCGAATCGATATGACCTCAGTAGCCAATCCATCTTTGGCTCGGCTTCTCCACAACCCGCTCTGGCCGATTTCAAGTTGTCCTCTCGTCGTCTCATGCCTGGTCAGCATTTCCTCCAAGACTTGTTTGGCTATCCACTAGACAGCTCGTATATCCTTATTACAGCAACATGCAAAAGAAAACTATAAGCGGCATAACCAGGTGTGCCTAATTCCGATAAAAAGCATATTGTACCCCTATAGCATGCCATAATAGTACATATGCAATAAATGGGCAGTAAAGGCAGGACTTGCTCCTTGTACGATTTCCCTGTTAGCGATCATCTCAGCCGCACAGTCCTTTCACTTTTCCAACGGTCTCCCGTCGACCCGTTAGACCAGGTCAACGGCTAGGCACAGTTTTTGCTTGATTTATAGTTCAATCTCAGCCATCCATCATCCATTTTAGATACTATATGCATTGCCCCTTCAAAAGAGTTGAATGACACTAGCTTTTATGTATCTTAGTATGATGATTATCCTGTAATCTAGGTTGTTGTAATAGAAGTGAAAGTAATAAGAAATTTCCCAAAGTGGACGTAGATCTTTTATGGTCGAACCACTCTAAACTCTTGTCTCTTTACTTCTTAGTATACTAGTATCTCTTCATTTTTCATTTTTAATTAGGGTATTAGTAAGCCAATCTTTTGCTAATATCACTCCTCAAACACACTTTCGAGGTTGGCTATAATTCTAGTCAACACAAATTTTTTAATACATTTCTAAATCTTTTTTCCATATTTAAAATCATAGAAAACTCCTTTATAATCAACTATCATTTATAAAAATCATTTTATAATATTTTGTAATCAAATATAATTTTTAAATGAATTTATAAGCCTTGAAAATCAATTTTACTTACTTCGAACCATAGAATATATTTTAAAATCTCTTATTTATACAAAAAAATAATTGAAAACTCTCTTAAAATCAATTAATAACATTTAGAAAGCTTCCATGATTTTTCAAGAATTAAATAGGATTTTTAAATAATTATTTAAGGATTAAAAAAATTTATATCTGTTTCTAAAACACAATTAATTAAATAATTAATGTTTAATTAAAATAAAAAAATTCACAAAAATAATTTCGTATATGGAAAGCGTTTTAATTTCTACTTCAAAATGTCACACTTTCATTAAAATTAGAGGAAAGAAATTTATTTTTTCAAACGTGTATAGGATTCACTACTGGGAGCTTTATTGCTCTAGGCCGAGACCTACTGATCAACCACCCTCCATACCGTCGACCCGTCATGTCGGTCTGGGTAGTAAATGTTGGAACTGGGCCAGTACATAGCGGGTTAAACGAGTGAATTTCAATTTTTTTTACCATTTTAGATCTTATTAGGCCTTTGAAGTCTAAATTAATACCGATATGATCTAAATAAATTTTGAAAAAAAATCATTATTTTATTTTATTTATTAATAAAAGGATATTATTTGATATTATATATGATGTATAATATGCACATGTGTGTGCATGTGCAACATATAAGGTGTACATGTTTTAATATGCTCCTATCTAAGTGCTGAGATTTACAACGTAACAAACGTGTTCGCCCCTTCATATACATATTTGTCATCAATACTATAAATATTAATATAGTATAAAAATATATTTATTTACACACACACACATATATCTATAAAATAAGCTATATATATTGATGGATACAAGTATATTCATATGTAAAATAACTATTTATAAATTAAATATAATACAATTTAAAATTCAAATATTTTTTAAAATTCAAATTTAAAACTAGATCCAGATTTAAAATATATTTAACATTCAAAATCATATTTTAAATCTAAAAATAAATTATAAATCATTCGTATAGTATTACATATGAATTTTCTTTTAAATTCAAAAATATATATGTTATGCGTGTGTGTGTTTATATATATATATTTATGTGTGTGTACATATATATATACACATTATAAAAAAATATGCGCATTCATTTACAGCCATGTGAGTTTTGACAAAAACAATTTTTCATTTTTTATAATAAATCTGTGCAGATTTACTTTATATTTCTTATTTTTTAAATTTAAGTCACAAATTTTTGTACAGAATTTAAAAAAAATACATTTTATAAATGTATGTATATTTATATCAATTTCTATTTATTTACATACGTGTAAATATTTACAAGTTATAATTTAATGTTTTAAATGAACAAATAACACACACACACACACACACACCGAAACAAACTGATATACATACATAATTTTTTATTACATTCGAAATAACATGCATGGAAATAAAATGATTCTTTTTAATTTTGAATATATATATATATATATATATATGTGTGTGTGTACACACACACATACATACATATACATTAGTTTAAAAATTCAACTTTTTAAATGTAGAATACTTTTGAAATGATTTTAGTTACGAAAAAGATTTTTATTTGATTTATACATGGTCGTAAGCAAATGAGTACAAAAATTATTATTATTACTATTTTATATACATACATACATACATACATACATATATGACAACAAATACATATTTGAAAATTTTTGACCAATACAATTGCAATAGCATAACAATTAGGCATATGGATGATGTAGAAAGAATGTTTACCTTAGTCGTGGTCTAATTGCAACACCTTGAATGCTGAATCAAATCAACTCCTTGAATCTTATTCGGTCTCTTCCAAAAAGTGCTACCAATCGAAGCAATCTACATGCCTTTTGATATAATTTGATTTAACTTTGTATTTGATTTGAAATGAGAGCAGAAGAGAGCAATGAGGCTCACGGCTAGGGGAGAGGAGAGGCACTAGAGAGTAAATTACTAATAGAAGAGGTTGGTGGGTTTAAATAAGAAGATAGGAGGGAAAAGAGGGAACCTGAATCTGAATTTTTACCACTTCTTTCTCCAACAATTCAAACTTTAATATCCAAAATATCTCACTCCTTTTTTCCCTATTATGGGCCATCCATATCGGGCTTTATGGGCATGCATGCTATTCAAAGCATATTAGTAAATACACATCTAAATCAAATTCAAATGTGCACAGATATCTAATTTGGTACGTGTGTATATATAACTTTATATATGCACTATTTTTAATACTAATCAAATTAAATCAAATCTTATTTTATAATTAATATTTCACAAGTATAAATTAATTTAATTAATTAATAACAATTATAATTTAATTAAATCGGGTGGTATTCAGTGTATCCAACATCTTGACTATGTGACTCTTAGGTGTAAATTCGGTTAGCGATTAGTATCGAACAATACGAATATTAACGTTCACACATCAATTTAACTAGTGGTGTAACTAGCGGCGTGACAGTTTAGTCGAATTTATCGCTTACACGGTTTAGGTAAAATTTAATTTTACTATTTTAAGTGGTTACGATAGTGACAATTATTTATTCCAACTCCCTTTGTCAAAACTATATCACATTTCGACTTATGGAATTTGGTATTGGTCAAAATTCTAATATCGTCCACATTAAACTTGTATAATCCAAACACAAAGTCCTTGGTTCAATTATATAGTTATTATCAACGGAACTACTCTGGTTAAGAACTTTGACTTATAGTTGACTACGGTTGACCATGATACTAAACTCACATAACCAAGAAGATGAATTCTCTATTGAATAGTGTTTCGCATCCAATGATTCAACTCAGACCCCAACTATAGTCGTTCGATGGACTCCGTGCCACAATTAACTATAATAAAAGTGGAGTGTCCATATTAAAGTTCAATACTATTCTCAAGCCAAGAGAACCATGTAAAATTGTCACTTCGATATTTTCTGTTTGGTCTTAATTATATTAACCAACAAAAAACTATTGAGTGGGTCATTTCATGGTTATCAAATAACTATTAGTATGTAACTGTAACAATCCACATCTTAATGGGCTCGAATTTCGACTAAATCGAAACCTAAGTCCATTAGGGTACATACCGTTAGTTTTGGTCACCTATGGTAAACACAAGCATATCACAGAGTGATCAATATAAATGCGCAGCGGAATAGAAAAATATAATAGAACATATGCACTAAATAAGGCTACTACCTCAAAATCAATATTGTTCCATAGATGTCTAGTTGCCTTATCGGCTCCGAGCATGAATACGAAGACTTCTCCATCTACCGTTCCCGTTTTGATCCAGATGCATGTCCTTCTTAATCTATCATGAGGGTTGTAATGAGAAGGGGGTCAGAACAACGTTTTGGTCATTGAAAAAGTACATACTCTACCCATACTATTAATTTATGCTGATTGATTTCCATTTAAGTGCTATGTCTATTACGTAGACTAATCCGTTAAGTCCTATGTGTGTGTACGATATGCCTAACCTCCTCTGAGGTATAACTATAGATGTATATGCCTATCTGCATATATGTCTAACCATTTCACTACCCAAAAACCCTGGCCACTTAATACTTTTTAAATAGGGAGGAGGCAGACCCAACGATATTTAATACCTCGGTCCCCGAAGCGGGCCCTCCATAACATATATGCTAGTTGATTAGTTCTAGCTACATTGACCTATGGCCCCTATATACGATTTTATAATTTATAATCTAATTGCTGTACTACTAACGCATCTCAAAGACTCATCTAAGGGTTAACTAGTCCACTTTCATTAAACAAAATTTTGTCTAACCATCCACTTTGAGGTATCCACATCCATATGGATTCTACACTAGTAGGAAGCGAAATTCATTTGGGAATAACCCAAGTCTTTGTTACCGCTTGCTCGGGATAGCTGGTGGCCATAGCTTATATGCTAGACCTACTACTAAACACTATTCCAAAAAACTGACATAGCCCGCCGACCTTCCACAGCTGACATCCCATTTAGACCACTTAAGTAAGTCAAGAAAAATGTCACTTTCAATTACTTATACCTCTTATTGAAAGTGAAGCAGACCCCATTTCCTTAAAAGTACTGGGTCATTTAATACTTCAAATCCAAGGCTAACGCTTCGTATATTTTTTCTTCACCTATCCACAATGCATATCCCTTCCCCACTGATCCTATGGTTTGAGATATCTCACATCAGTGGTATGTATATACAATTGCTAGTAGCGCCTAGGTGAAGAGCGGACTTCAGTTGTGTAACTCTACTGACCTCGCATCCCAACCTACTAAACCAAACCTATCACCTACTAATTCATGCTCATTCTAAACGTATAATTGAAGTTACATAATTTCCTACTATGAAAATTATATTGCCTTCTACGTGTATTTAATAGTATTAATACTTACTTGTTCGCTACGTAATTGTTCCTATACGCTTAGGCTTTAGTTTTCTTATTTCCTTCTTATGTCTAATAAATGTATATTGTCCGTAATAATTGGTTATTAATGTCAAAATTAGATAACCTCTAATGATATTTATTTACCCGTTTCAAAATCCACTTATTATGCCTATTTAATTTCCTAATAAATGCCATATTAAATTCTCTAATCAGTCCCCATTTGATCCTTTTAACTCTCTATTAAATACATATTTATTGCCCGTTTTTGTAGTTATTGTCCATAAATTTGGAAATACTATTCTTTCTTTTTTCAATCTTATAGTCCTATAATTATTACGTTATTAGTAACTAATACGAATATTTATGTAAATTACGTTATGTATATATATTCTAATTTCTAATCGTTAAGTGTTGTTATATGTGTGTGTGTGTGTGTGTGTTTCTAACTATTAATTCCTAAACTAAAACATTCCTTTTTACGTTTTAATTTAACTGACTTCCAAAAAGAATTACCGTTATAACTTTTCATAGGTTATCCAAAAATGAGACTTTTGCTCCATTAGGAATTACAAGGAATTATCTCTTTTCTTTTATTATAATAGATAGTGCAAGCTACAGAGAAGACTATCCGTACTTTACACATTTCTTTCCTTTTTGGTATATTTCTTGTTATTCAAACGATGCACTTTTACACATTTGTAGAATTAGATAATTTATGGAAATTAAACAAAAATAGGTATAATTAAATTATACTCCACTCCAAATAAATTAGGATATAAAAGTTCACGTTCCAAGTCAACTAGGGCAACCTAATTTACAACCCAACTATAGATCTGAAATGAACTCTACCACTTTACAAACATTCTTCAATAATAATTACTTGAGATCGATTTCAAATTTTCAGATTAGGTTGTACATACTATTCCTATTCCAATTACTTATTTGGTAGAATATGTAGGCAATAATCCTAAATATTTTTTTAAGCCTACAACTCATTACATCTTATACATGCATAATAATTAAATAAAGATTCAACGAGGTAAATTTCAATGTTATAAATAAATTATGTAATTTCCCACTTGTCTTTTAAGCTTTCCAAATCTTCCAAATCTGAATCCATCTCTTTACCTGACTCCTTTTACATTCTAATCCAAAAGAATATGTATAATAAGGTATACACATACTATTAGAATTACAGATTTGAGAAGAGATTTAGGGTTAGGGGGAATATAGATTTATAATTATAAAATCTTACCTTTCTCTTTCCCAATGCTGATTCGCTTCTTCCCTTCTTCCCTTCTTCTCTTTTATTTTCCGCCCTTCTCCATTTTTTTTGATGTGTGTGTATATAATATTTTACAATTTTTAGACATAGTGGAGAAGAGAAAATGGCAGAGCTTCGCTGCTTTGATTAGAAAGTATGAGAAGAGAAGTGAGGGGTTATGCCTGTATTTATATGCGCTTGAATCAACCATAACTGTTAGATCAACATAATTAAATGCAGGCCGTTTGGCCAAGGATCAAACCATAGCTGCCACCATAAGACCGGCCAGTCGCTTCCCTATAGATTGTAGACCGGCCCAAGGAGGGGGTCAACCAGAGGTGTCCCTCATTTATTATAATTTATCTCCTTGTTCGTTTTTAATTATTTTCGTTCTGGAAACTTCAAACGTTGATAACTTCTTTATTTGTTCTCCGAACGCGAAACTAAAAATATGATAGTTGCTCAAAAACCGCCACAAACACAATGGTGCAAGTTTAGTGGCCAAATTCCATCGTTTTCTCAAATTCCATTTTTCGAGCCTTATTAATTATTTATTAAATATCGTTAATTTTATGGGATGTTACATTTTCCTCCCTTAAAAGAATTCCGTATCCAAAATTCCCCAAGGGTTAAATCATGTAACATAGCGCACAACCAATCTAAGCTATCCAACTAATTAGTGTACAAATAATTTTGTAGCCAAACGTGCCCCTCCTAAATGAATGCATTATTTTAAAAGCATTTTGAAAATATAATGCAAACAATCTATATATATTGGTAGTTCTATATGTATGCATGTTTCCAAAAATTAAAAATCCTTTATTTCCATACTCATACTACTAGGAGTTACTAGTATAAGTATGGTTCAACCAATTTTGCATCCAATCCCTACCATCCAAAAAGTAGCACACAATTTTTAACATCCAAATTTTTTGAAAATCCAGTTTTTTGGAATCTACACTCCTATGTCGAAAAATGAATTTAGATGGAAAATTTTACAATTCCATCCTTCTTATGTACACCTATTCCGTTGTACCTTGGAACCTTCTTTTTTGCCCCCAAAACGTTTTCAACTTTTCCCAGTACAATTTACATAAGGAGGTTTATTTTTGGATGCTAAAATGTAATTATCCTAAGCACAAGTTTTTATTTACTATCAATAAGGTATGGAAATAGAAATGTCAAAGCTAAAATAGCCATTTCTTTTGTTATTATCTATTTTTAGTATACTGTCACCCTTGTTAGATAGTAAAATTCATATTCACTAACATATCGAGTTTTTTTCATTTTCCATCAAAAATATTTTTCCCTTTTCAATCGAACTCACAAAATAGTTTGGAAAATCGGATTCCTAAAAACATTTAAACACCATTTTTTTGTAAAGCACTTGAAAAGAAACATTTAAACCCAACTTCTTAAAAGCATTTAAATAAAAAAATTTCAAAAGCATTCGAACACAATATTTCAAAACATTTGCCGCTTCATCCTTAAAACAAATCAGGCCACGTCTTAATGTAATCGAGACTTGGTCTATTAGTTAATGTATATGATTGACCCTAGTATCGTGTAGTTAATCTTACATTTAGGAAACCTTTTCTTTTATTCTAAAACAACAAACTATCTACAAGCATATTTATAAATTTTAGCTTTTAAGGCATATGGATAGTGACCCATGATTTTGCAATAACCTTTCCCTATCCTTCGCTCGCTAAAATTTATTTTTTCTCAAAATCTTAAATTTTAGGGATTAAATCATTTTTAATTTCTTGTTGCTGACTTAATTTCCTAATTCATTTTATAAACTTCCAGTCTTACCTACATTTATCGTATCTAAGTGTCCTTATGAGATTTCCCTATTTACACCGTTTTCTAATATATGTATATAGTGGTCAAAGCTCATCCTAACCAACAACACAGTAATAAAACAAGAACATATCTCATATCATATCATATGATTTTCTAATAACCTAAAGGAGACAACTAGCGCTTACAACCCAAAAACCTTAAAAGAATTTTTTTTGCTGGAAGGTGTCATTCATCATAAACTGGTGTTAACGATGTTGTGGCCCTAACACTCCTTACTAAATTAAGATGGATATTTCCACTACGCCATTCAACTAAAATCCACATGTCTTAACTTACCTCATTGGCTCCTAATAAATGAGGTCCATCCATTATTTCAATTATTACACCCGATAGTGGGATAAATTGTGCATTTCTATACCAGCACGTAAGAATTATGAACTATGCACATTTAAAATGACTCATCAGAAAATTGGTTTGGTAGAATTACTTTCCTACCAGCTATCTTGCATTCTTCAACCTTGAGTCAACCAGCATCCTTCATGTATGTTTGCCATGTCATTACTCTCTTCTCTAACCATACCACCATCTTCTTTAAATCAAATCTCTTAACAGTATCCTCAAACATTGGTATTTATTTTCTCTATATCCTTGATCCTTCATGCAAGTATGCCCCAGGATTCACAAAATTGTACTTTGATGCCATTCTCCATTCCATTGACGGTTCTACTCATGGCTTACACATGTCTCTAATAAAATATTCCTAGGTTCATACCAACATTCCTTATATTCAATGGGGATTCCTTGTTGCTACTATACGAGCATCCGTAGCTATTTTATTCCAAGCCTAAATCTTTACCCCATCTTATCTAGGCAGTGATCCCTATCTACTCCACATTAAAATTTTGGTTTGGTTCTCACCATTCTTTATAAAACTAAAACTTCACAATCACGAAGTACTTAATCCAAAACTTTTATCTTTAAAAATATAAACTTAGAAACCTTTATATCAAATTCAAAAATTCTTTGTTTCCAAAATGGAACCATGAAAATTTCCCTTAACCAACTTTACCATTTTAAGAACTTTCTACAACAGAAAATTTACTTCTTTCAAAAGTAGGATTTTTTACTCAAAACATTTAAAAAAAATTATATATCATACCAAACCATTTTTTTCCAAAAATATCTTCTATAACTTTAAATAATGAAAAGTGGAGTAGACAAGAATAACCTTCATCCTATTATTTTCTTACTACTCATGCTATTTTCGCTTCCACCTTTGACGGAGATTATAATAGCATATGAGGAGAGCTTCTGCGTGCATTTGCTGCATCTATCTAAAATATATGCGCAATTGCTATATATCTATGGAATTTATTCATTCTTCATATCTTATTCCTATTGCTACTCTCTTATATTATTTCTAACTAGACTACTAATCCTATTTTGTATAAATTTCTAATGTTATTTCTATCTAAATGCCTAACACTACTCATATTAAAATTTTCCCCTATCTAAATTGCCTTCAAGTGGCTTTCACTTCTCTAATAATATATTCCTCCTATCTTAGTTATCGGGTATTCTTACCCTTCTATTCTCTATACCCCATATGAATCATGTACTATTTCTATTTATCCGTCCCTTAAAATGAATTTTTAAATGAAACTTCTAAATTTACAAAAAATAGGAAAAATCATTGAGCTAAACCTACGCTCTATTTTCCATTCATTTCAAAAATGGAAAACCCCTTCTTCCAAAAACATTTGAATCAAAAACTTGTGACTCTGGCAATTTTAAGCTAAGAATTTCATAATTTACTAACGTTTTCTAAATTATAATTTCTCAATAAATCCTTTGAAAAACTCATTTGAAATGTTTAAAGAAATTTCCAATTTTTTTTGTCAAATTCTTTCACATGGAGTTGGACATAGAAATGAACTTTTATCGTCCTTTCTTTGGAACTTCTACCTTCCTACTCCTTCTTAACTCTTCTTCGACAAAAAATTCAGCTATCTTCTAGTGATAATTAGTGCTCACCTTCTTGCGGGAACTTGCTCCTCTCCTTCTTTACATCTTTGTTATGGGTGCTTGCAACATATAAGTTTTCACTTCCCATTTTCTAGATGAAATGTACATCTTCAATCGGTAATTCATCAATATCCACAGTCACAAGGCAGCCTAGGCCTAACAAAAGAGTTAAGTACCATCCAGCCTTCGGGGTTCTTCTATATGTTGCGCTCATGCTCTTCTTGGTCGTGCCTTGTAAGGCATCCTACTCTCTATTGGGTAATCAGGGTAGGTGTACAATTTCACTATATTTATTGGCCCAACTCATAGTCGCCTCGTCCATCCTTTTTGAATATGGTTGCAACTATTTCTATAGTTAGAATTTATAGAGTTTGGCGTATATAATATATATATATATAATTATAATAAAAAGGAATATACACTCTCAACATAGCCTAATTCCTATGATTGACTAACCTAAGCTCTAATACCAAATGCAACAACCCGCACCTTAATGGGCTCGAATTTTGACTAAATCAAAACCCAAGTCCATTAGGGTACGGATCGTTGGTTTTGTTAATTTGTAATAAACACAGGCATATCAAAGAGCGATCAATATAAACTCACACTAGAATAGAAAAATATAATAGAACATACATACTGACAAGGCTACTATCTTGGAAACAATATTGTTTCTTGGATGTCTAGTTGCCTTGTCACCATCGAGCATGAATTAGAAGAATTCTCCATCTACTGTTCCCGTCTTGCTCCAGATGCCTCTTCGTCTATCATGTGGGTTGTAATGAGGAGTGGGGGGAGGGGGTCAGAACAACGTTTTGGTGATTGGAAAATTACATACTTTACCCATACTATTACTTTATGCATATTGATTTCCATTTAAGTGTTATGTCTATTACTTACGACTAATCCATTAAGTGCTATGTGTGCATACGATATGCCTAACCTCCTCTGAGGTATAACTATATATGTATATGCCTATCTACATATATGTCTAGTCGTTTCACTATCCAGAAACCCCAACCACTTTATACTTCTTAAATAGGGAGGAGGCAAGCCTAATGACCATTTAATACCCCATTCCCCAAAGCGGGCCCTCCACAATGTATATGCCAGTCGATTGGTTCAAGCAACAGAGACTAATGATCCCCTATATAAGCTTTATAATTTATAATCTAATTGACGTACTACTAACGCATCTCAAACACTCATCTAAGGGTTAACTAGCTCACCTCCGATAAAATTTTTTTTATCTAACCATCTAATTTGAGGTATATGCATCTCCCATACAGATTCTACACTAGCAGGAAGCGAAATCCATCAGGGCATAACCCAAGTCTTTGTTAGTACTCGCTCAGAACCGTTGGTGGTCACAGCCTATATGCCAGACTTACAACTAAAGACCGGTTCAAAAATACCGACATAGCCCATCGACCTTCCACAGCTGACATCCCATTTAGACTAACCTAATTAAGTCAAGGAAAATGTCACTTTCGGTTACTTAATACCTCTTATTGGAATTGAAGTATAGCCCATTTCCTTAAAAAGTACTGGACCATTTAATTCTTCAAATCCGAGGCGAACCCTCGGTATATTTTTGCCCACCTATCTGCAACACATATCCCTTCCCCATGAGTCTTATCTTTGGAGATGTCTCACATCAGTAGTAAGTATACACAACTGCTGGCAGCCTCTAGATGAAGGGCAAACTTCTTTTGTATAACTTTATTAGCCTCACATCCTGACCCACTAAACCAAACCTATCATCTGAAGCCTAAGTTTTGGGTTAGGCCTACTAATTCATGCTCGTTCTAAACATATATTGAAGCTATATAATTTCCTACTATGAAAATTATATTGCCTTCTGCGTGTATTTAATAGTATTAATACCTAGTTGTTCGTTATGTAATTATTCCTTATATGCTTAGGCTTTTCTAACAACCCGAAGTTTTACAGCAATTATTTATCATCAAAATGACGATAAAGTCGGTTGTTAATTGCCATTACAATTTTAAATCGAATTGAATTCTTTTTGTTAAAGTTTTTAAAGATGTTTACGCGGGCTTTAAAAATTGTTTTGGCCCACTCGTTGTTGCCGAGATTATCAAAGCTTTTAACCGACCCTTATTTTTCGTAAAAACCCTAAGGCATTAGAAAAGCTAGGGCAGTCTCTTTTTCTCAACTCATTATCAATTCGAAAACCTAGTCAAAGAAACGATAATGGCGGCCTCGTTTTCGTCTTCAAAAACTAGAGCTCACAAAGATCAGAGGCGTCGAATTTAGGGTTCGATTAATTCGAAGAGCTGCTGGATGTTGTCGATTATCCTTGAGGACCACGGCATCGACCTTCCCCAATTCGAACGGCTGCTCCTCGCTTGTTCGAATTCATTGTCGCTTCATTTCAAGGTGAGTGAAAACTCACATCTAATTCAATTCTCCAGTGCATGATTTTGGGTTGAATTTATATGGGTTCGAAACCCTGTTTTCTCGTTCGTATATTCTATGTTGAATTCGTCTTTGGCTGTTCAATATTGTTTGGATGATTGTGGTGAATTCTGACCTTTTCCATATGTGTATATTTGATTTCTTCTGATGTTGCTTGGCCACCACAGTACGATATAATCGGCCTTGACTTGGTTTTGGAAATTTTCGACTTGGAATGGTTTTGAATTATCAGTTTGAAATCTAAGGTGTATTTGATTTTCACTGCCTTGTCTTGGTCTCGGCTTTGACTTCGATTGGAGACGATGTTAATCGAGTTCGTGTAAAATCCTTGGGAATTCGTTTGTTGATTATCTGGGCCACTCCTAGTTGTTTGAGATTGATACTTTCTGATTTGGGTATATTCGAATTTACTTGACTTCGGCCTTGTTTTGAATGGCTTCGACTTGAATTTTAACTTCACCTGACTTCGGTCAATTCTGTTTATTTCTGAGTGATTTCCAGATCAGTTTGCATCTTTGTATTTCAGTGTGCTTCAATCTAATTCATGTATATACATGCATACATGTGTGTATATATGTGTATGCCTGGGCATTTGTTGGAAAGATGGTAGTTTTCTTCACTTGATATTTGCTATGCATTTGTAATTGCACTCGGTTACTTCTGATATGATTCATTATAAGCTCAAGTTTGCATATTGTAGCCTTGGTCATTGCTGTTCTGACCTGCACCCTTGTTTTGATATTGGGTCAGGTTCCTCTTGTTATTTACTGGTATCTCTTGAGTCTGACCTGATTCAGTTGTTTGTTGATCAGTTGATTGGTCTGGTCTCCCTTCTGGTCTCACTTGATGGCTTTATTGATATTGCTAACGAGGGTATGATGTTGGCACTGGTTCATGACTATGTGCAGTCTTCACTCTGGCCATACTGTGTCCTTTCAGTTGAGCCTTGTTTAGTTGGTATAGCCTGCTTGATCCTTTTGTCTGCATACATCATTATAGAGTCTTTTGAGTTGTGATGTTATCTGCCTTTATTCTGATACATGAATCTGGTCCTTGTTAGTATTAGGTTGTAGCCTAGTCGGATCCATGCATTTAGTTGCACCACTGATCCTTGCATTGTGGTTTCATGACTGCATTGCACAACTTCATGTATGGCTTTAGTTCTGTTCCTGGTGTTCACGATACATCACTGTGTTGCCTCATTGTTTTTCCAGTCTTCAGCCTGCATCATTGTTTTTGTGATGCTTTGATTTGTTGCACTCAGTTGATTATTGGTGCCTTCTTGAATTTCCAGTCTTGCTCATTAACCTTGTGTTGAACCTATCGGTATAATTGGGTTTGACCTTGTTTTTGATTCTGTACATTTCTCCGGCTTGACGTCTGTTTGTAGCCTCGCTCGTCTACTTGAGGCCTGGTATTTTATACCATCTCTGTTGATGTTGATTTGTTGAGCCGCATATATGATTTGCTCATTTGTGCATTCCTGTAGTTACTTGGGTTTGTTCTGTAGCATGCTTTGACAATTGTATTTAGTTGTCATGTAATTCTCCTTGGCTTTGACATTGCTTGAGTCTTTGCCTTTGGTATTATTTTGTGGTATTTACCTTAGTTTACTGTTATCTGAACTGTTGCCTCTGATCTTGTTTAGTATTGCTTTGAGTTGTTCTGTATTGGCGAGGCAGTATACGTTAGCATGTACTGCAGCCAATCAGCATTGTTGTTTTTAAATTGGCATTTCAATTGTTTAAATTGATTTGGATTGTTGATATGTTGTTTAACACTGTATAGTGTTATAATTGCCGTTATCCAATTCTCGTATCGAGAGTTGGATATACGAGGTTCTGTGACTGTCGCCTAATTGATATCTGATTATTATTGCTTCTGTGCACTAATAAACTGGTTTGAATTAGACTGACCTGGGTATTATTTTCTTTTGAATGTAATACTCGGGTCAGACCCGAGTTATTTCAGGTTGTAGATTTTCTTCTTTGAGTTGCTGTTCGGGATTTGAAGACTTTTCGCATCTTCTGAAGTTGTCATTGTCCTTTTGTAGTAGTCGTGTCATTGTATAGAACGATATGTATTCATGTATATTAGTCGATAATGTACGTGCATATATAACTTCTAGAGTCGACAGTTGTAGTTGTATCGTATGTATTGTGTCAACTATGTATTAACTGACATCAGTTATATATATATATATGAGACTTTTGTTTTTATCTGTGTTCCGCAATTATATTATCTGTGTTATTGTTATATCTAATGTCCTAAACTATTATGAACTATCGTAGTTTGTTTTATACTGATAATTGGATATGTCGATGGGAGTAAATAAATAATAGATGAAAAATAAAAAGTATATACCACTCCTATCGAGATAACCAATATTAGTGTAAGGCCAATTACGGATGGTCGCTCCTATCCAGCCTTATTCTTCGTAATAATAGACAGTATTTCTTTTAATACTCTTTGTTATTATGAGCATAGAGGTGGGGCGTCACAGTTGGTATCAGAGCTTGGGGTTTATGGACATAATATAAAACATAACTTGGATGGAACATATGTTACAACTATTAGTCGACGTTTTATCTGTGATTTGAGTCAAAACTAAAGTTTTGAAATTTTGTTGAAATTTTTAAATATCGTTATTTAAAAATAAAAGTGGAATTGTGTTTTGTTGTTTGGATGAAATTGTGTTCTGATGATTTGATTGATTTGTGTTCTATTTATCAGAGTGCGCAGCGGAAACAGTGAAACTGTCTTCGCTAAGTACAACTGATAATCTTTTTGATTTAAGAATCAAAATACGAAATTGATATGAATTCCAATTGTTGTTTACATAGCTGTAATTATTTGTTTCTTTGAGAATTTCGAATCCAAATTGAGGATTCGAAGAAATTGCAGATATGTGATTTTTGTTGAAATTTCCGCTGGCTTTCTTTTGTACTAATCATCTATTGATTAGATTTTTGCTGTTTTGAATTGTCTTCATTGAAGATACCTTCAAATAGTTTCTTTGTTCATTTTGTAGTACGTGCACAATTTGAATTGCACGTTACTGCATTTATTTTACGTTGAACCGATGCTAGGTTATGAAACGTATTTTGTTGCCGTTATTTTTGTAACGGGATTTTTACACCAATGCTAAATTCTTGAAGCACGGTGTTTTATGGCATTTTGATGAATGAAAATTCTCTGATATTACATTTTGATGTAAATTGTTTTGATGTGATTTTGACGTTTTAAAATTACTGTCGCTTTGGCTTCAGTAACCGTCAAATTTTAAAAGTGGATTTTCAAGCGGTTATTCCGCAATGCTGTTTTGTGACCATTTTTATGGTATTTTGAGAAGTACAATTTCCTTATCGAAATTGTTACTGATTTGCTGCTTTAATCACGTGATTGGAAAATTGTTTTAAAATGAAAATTGTTTTATAAAATTGTAACAGTTTGCGTTTTCAAAAGAATGAGAAAGCGACTTAAACGATTCAGCAAAATCGAGGATTATGACCCCTTTCTTTTACTGTTTCGCTTAACTCCGGACTTGTCCAGTTGAGAAGGTGAATTGTTATTTTTACAAAATAAATAAAATTGTTTTCAGAAATTTAACAGTTTACGCTTTCAAAAGAATGAGGAAGCGATTTAAACGTTTCAGCAAAATCGAGGACTATGACCCCTTTCTTTTACTGATTCGCTTAATTCCGGACTTGTCCGTTTGAGAATGTAAAGTGTATTTTTACAAAATACAAAATTTTGCACTTTCAAGGAAACGATGAAGAGAATTAAACGATTTAGTAAAAGTGCGGAGTATGGAACCACACTTTTACTTTTTCGGTTAATTCCGGACTCATTAATTGAATATCTGTTGTTTTGATGATTTTGATGCATTTTACACTTTCAAGGAAACGATGAAGAGAATCAAACGATTTAGTAAAACACGTGGTATGGGACATGTGCGTTTGCTATTTCGGTTAATTCCGGACTCGTTAATTGAAACATTTTGATGCTTTCGTGTGCTTTCGAGCCACTATGAGGACCTTCGGGTCATTTGTTGGGCTTTCGGGCCACTCTGCGGACCTTCGGGTCATTTGTTGGGCTTTCGGGCCACTCTGCGGACCTTCGGGTCAAATACCAGTACTAGACCTTCGGGTCACTCTGCGGACCTTCGGGTCAATCTGATGGGCGCCAAAAATTATGTTGAGTACTTGGTAGGCTTCGGCCACTCTGAGATGCACGTGCGGCGAATTAAAAACTCGCCATTTGATGGGATCGATCCAAGCTTTTATGTTGATTTTCTAGTCTTCTTAATTGATTTCTAGATATTTGTTGCTTCCAATTATCTGCAGGTAATTGGATATTTGTTGATATGAGTTCTGATTATCGTTTTTGATAATCAGATATTTGTTGTTTCTAATTATCGCTTGTGATAATTAGATATTTGTTGATATGAGTTCTGATTATCGTTTTTGATAATCAGATATTTGTTGTTTCTAATTATCGCTTGTGATAATTAGATATTTGTTGATATGAGTTCTGATTATCGTTTTTGATAATCGGATATTTGTTGCTTTTAATTATCACTTTAGATAATTAAATATTTGTTGATTTGAGATTTAATTATCGTCTTTGATAATTAAATATTTGTTGATTTTAGATTTAATTATCGCTGTCAGATAATTAAATATTTGTTGATTTGAGATTTAATTATCGTCTTTGATAATTAAATATTAGTTGATTTTAGATTTAATTATCGTTGTTAGATAATTAAATATTTGTTGATATGAGATTTAATTATCGCTTTTGATAATTAAATATTTGCTGATTTGAGATTTAATTATCGCTTTTGATAATTAAATATTTGCTGATTTGAGATTTAATTATTGCTTTTGATAATTAAATATTTGTTGATTTGAGATTTAATTATCGCTTTTGATAATTAAATATTTGCTGATTTGAGATTTAATTATCGCTTTTGATAATTAAATATTTGTTGATTTGAGATTTAATTATCGCTTTTGATAATTAAATATTTGCTGATTTGAGATTTAATTATCGCTTTTGATAATTAAATATTTGCTGATTTGAGATTTAATTATCGCTTTTGATAATTATATATTTGCTGATTTGAGATTTAATTATCGCTTTTGATAATTAAATATTTGTTGATTTGAGATTTAATTATCGCTTTAGATAATTAAATATTTTCTGATTTGGAATTTAATTATCGCTTTAGATAATTAAATATTTGCTGATTTCGAATTTAATTATCGCTTTAGATAATTAAATATTTGTTGATTTTAGATTTAATTATCGCTTTAGATAATTAAATATTGATTGATTAGAAATTTGATTATCGTTTTTGATAATCGAATATTTGTTGAATTTGAAATTTGATTATCGCTTGTGATAATCGAATATTTGTTGATTTGAGAAATTTGATTATCGTTTTTGATAATTGAATATTTGGTTTCTGACTATCGTTTGAGATAATCAGATATTTGATTTGTCTTTTGATTATCGTTTGGGATAAGTAAATATTTGCGATTTGAAAATTCAATTATCGTTTTTGATGATTGAATATTTGCGATTTTTGAGATTTGAGCTTCGTCTTTTTCCCTGGCAATTCAGATGAGTAATTTGATTTACTCACATTCAATTCGTGCTCTGTATGGGATTTCTGCTCTGTTTTTCCTTCTCTTTTAGTTGCTGGAACTCGATTGTTCTTGCTTGTGTTAGTCGTCTGATTTTGATCCCTGATTCCCACGATGTTGATTCTTTTGATTTGAAGCAGTCGAACCTTTTGATTTCTTATCTAATACTCCCCCGCTGACATTTGCTTTGCTTATACATTCGACATTGCCATGCTCTTTTAGTTGTTACCTTTTATCCATTTATTCCCTAGGATTGCGTGGATGCAATTTTCATAAGGAGGGGAGTCTGTAACAACCCGGAGTTTTACAGCAATTATTTATCATCAAAATGACGATAAAGTCGGTTGTTAATTGCCATTACAATTTTAAATCGAATTGAATTCTTTTTGTTAAAGTTTTTAAAGATGTTTACGCGGGCTTTAAAAATTGTTTTGGCCCACTCGTTGTTGCCGAGATTATCAAAGCTTTTAACCGACCCTTATTTTTCATAAAAACCCTAAGGCATTAGAAAAGCTAGGGCAGTCTCTTTTTCTCAACTCGTTATCAATTCGAAAACCTAGTCAAAGAAACGATAATGGCGGCCTCGTTTTCGTCTTCAAAAACTAGAGCTCACAAAGATCAGAGGCGTCGAATTTAGGGTTCGATTAATTCGAAGAGCTGCTGGATGTTGTCGATTATCCTTGAGGACCACGGCATCGACCTTCCCCAATTCGAACGGCTGCTCCTCGCTTGTTCGAATTCATTGTCGCTTCATTTCAAGGTGAGTGAAAACTTACATCTAATTCAATTCTCCAGTGCATGATTTTGGGTTGAATTTATATGGGTTCGAAACCCTGTTTTCTCGTTCGTATATTCTATGTTGAATTCGTCTTTGGCTGTTCGATATTGTTTGGATGATTGTGGTGAATTCTGACCTTTTCCATATGTGTATATTTGATTTCTTCTGATGTTGCTTGGCCACCACAGTACGATATACTCGGCCTTGACTTGGTTTTGGAAATTTTCGACTTGGAATGGTTTTGAATTATCAGTTTGAAATCTAAGGTGTATTTGATTTTCACTGCCTTGTCTTGGTCTCGGCTTTGACTTCGATTGGAGACGATGTTAATCGAGTTCGTGTAAAATCCTTGGGAATTCGTTTGTTGATTATCTGGGCCACTCCTAGTTGTTTGAGATTGATACTTTCTGATTTGGGTATATTCGAATTTACTTGACTTCGGCCTTGTTTTGAATGGCTTCGACTTGAATTTTAACTTCACCTGACTTCGGTCAATTCTGTTTATTTCTGAGTGATTTCCAGATGAGTTTGCATCTTTGTATTTCAGTGTGCTTCAATCTAATTCATGTATATACATGCATACATGTGTGTATATATGTGTATGCCTGGGCATTTGTTGGATATATGGTAGTTTTCTTCACTTGATATTTGCTATGCATTTGTAATTGCACTCGGTTACTTCTGATATGATTCATTATAAGCTCAAGTTTGCATATTGTAGCCTTGGTCATTGCTGTTGTGACCTGCACCCTTGTTTTGATATTGGGTCAGGTTCCTCTTGTTATTTACTGGTATCTCTTGAGTCTGACCGGATTCAGTTGTTTGTTGATCAGTTGATTGGTCTGGTCTCCCTTCTGGTCTCACTTGATGGCTTTATTGATATTGCTAACGAGGGTATGATGTTGGCACTGGTTCATGACTATGTGCAGTCTTCACTCTGGCCATACTGTGTCCTTTCAGTTGAGCCTTGTTTAGTTGGTATAGCCTGCTTGATCCTTTTGTCTGCATACATCATTATAGAGTCTTTTGAGTCGTGATGTTATCTGCCTTTATTCTGATACATGAATCTGGTCCTTGTTAGTATTTGGTTGTAGTCTAGTAGGATCCATGCATTTAGTTGCACCACTGATCCTTGCATTGTGGTTTCATGACTGCATTGCACAACTTCATGTATGGCTTTAGTTCTGTTCCTGGTGTTCACGATACATCACTGTGTTGCCTCATTGTTTTTCCAGTCTTCAGCCTGCATCATTGTTTTTGTGATGCTTTGATTTGTTGCACTCAGTTGATTATTGGTGCCTTCTTGAA
Source organism: Allium fistulosum (assembly GCA_030737815.1). NCBI lineage: Eukaryota > Viridiplantae > Streptophyta > Magnoliopsida > Asparagales > Amaryllidaceae > Allium > Allium fistulosum. The sequence goes on along the minus strand of CM060902.1, from coordinate 1,280,234,915 downwards.
TTTCCAGTCTTGCTCATTAACCTTGTGTTGAACCTATCGGTATAATTGGGTTTGACCTTGTTTTTGATTCTGTACATTTCTCCGGCTTGACGTCTGTTTGTAGCCTCGCTCGTCTACTTGAGGCCTGGTATTTTATACCATCTCTGTTGATGTTGATTTGTTGAGCCGCATATATGATTTGCTCATTTGTGCATTCCTGTAGTTACTTGGGTTTGTTCTGTAGCATGCTTTGACAATTGTATTTAGTTGTCATGTAATTCTCCTTGGCTTTGACATTGCTTGAGTCTTTGCCTTTGGTATTATTTTGTGGTATTTACCTTAGTTTACTGTTATCTGAACTGTTGCCTCTGATCTTGTTTAGTATTGCTTTGAGTTGTTCTGTATTGGCGAGGCAGTATACGTTAGCATGTACTGCAGCCAATCAGCATTGTTGTTTTTAAATTGGCATTTCAATTGTTTAAATTGATTTGGATTGTTGATATGTTGTTTAACACTGTATAGTGTTATAATTGCCGTTATCCAATTCTCGTATCGAGAGTTGGATATACGAGGTTCTGTGACTGTCGCCTAATTGATATCTGATTATTATTGCTTCTGTGCACTAATAAACTGGTTTGAATTAGACTGACCTGGGTATTATTTTCTTTTGAATGTAATACTCGGGTCAGACCCGAGTTATTTCAGGTTGTAGATTTTCTTCTTTGAGTTGCTGTTCGGGATTTGAAGACTTTTCGCATCTTCTGAAGTTGTCATTGTCCTTTTGTAGTAGTCGTGTCATTGTATAGAACGATATGTATTCATGTATATTAGTCGATAATGTACGTGCATATATAACTTCTAGAGTCGACAGTTGTAGTTGTATCGTATGTATTGTGTCAACTATGTATTAACTGACATCAGTTATATATATATATGAGACTTTTGTTTTTATCTGTGTTCCGCAATTATATTATCTGTGTTATTGTTATATCTAATGTCCTAAACTATTATGAACTATCGTAGTTTGTTTTATACTGATAATTGGATATGTCGATGGGAGTAAATAAATAATAGATGAAAAATAAAAAGTATATACCACTCCTATCGAGATAACCAATATTAGTGTAAGGCCAATTACGGATGGTCGCTCCTATCCAGCCTTATTCTTCGTAATAATAGACAGTATTTCTTTTAATACTCTTTGTTATTATGAGCATAGAGGTGGGGCGTCACAGCTTTGGTTTCCTTGTTTCCTTTTTATGTCTAATAAATGTCCATTATCTGTAACAATTGGTCATTAATGTCAAAATTGGATAATCTCTAATGATATTTATTTACCCGTTTCAAAATTCACTTATTATACCTATTCAATTTCCTAATAAATGCCATATTAAATTCTCTAGTCAGTCCCTACTTAATTCCTTTAACTCTATATTAACTATAAATATATTGCCCTTTAAATTTGTAGTCATTGTCCATAAATTTTTAAATTTCTATTCCTTCCATTTCCAACCTTCCAGTCCTATATTTATTACGTTATTAATAACTAATATGAATATTCGTAAATTATGCTATGTATATATATTCTTATTTTTAATCGTTAAGCACTGTTATATGTATATATATTTTCCTATTTCTAATAATTAATTCCTAAACTAGAACATTCATTTCCACATTTTAATTTATCAAAGCTATTATTCCAAAAAGGATTATCGTTTTATCTTTCCATAAATTATCCAAAAATGAGTCTTTTGCTCCATTTTAAATTACAAAGAATTATCTATTTTCTTTTATTGAAAGAGACAGTGCAAACTATGAAGAAGAATATCCATATTTTACACATTTCTTTCCTTTTTGGTATATTCCTTGTTAATTCAAATGACGCACTTTTACACATTTGTGGAATTAGATAATTTATGGAAATTACAATGAATAGGTATAATTAAATTAAACCCCACTTCGAATAATTTAAAATATAGAAATACACATTCCAAATGAACTAGGTCAACCTAATTTACAACCCAATTATAGATCTGGAATAAACTCTACCACTTTACAAACATTCTTCAATAATAATTACATAGGACTGATTTTAAATTTCCAGATTAGATTATACATACTATTCCTATTCCAATTACTTTTTTTATAGATTACGTAGACGATAATCCTATATATTTATTTTAAACCTACAACTTATCGGATCTTATACAAGCATAATAATTAAATTAAAATTCAATGAGATATATTTCAATGTTATAAATAAATTATATAATTTCCCCCTCACCTTTTAGCTTTCCAAATCTCCAAATTTGAATCCATCCATTTACTTGGCTCCATTTCCATTCTAATCCAAAAGAATATGTATAACAAGGTGCATACATACTATTAGAATTACAGATATGAGAATATATTTGAGATTTAGGCAAATGTAGATTTATAATTATAAAATCTTACATTTCTCTTTCGCAATGTTGAATCACTTCCTCTCTTCTCTTTTATTTTCCGTCCTTCTCCATTTTTGTGTGTGTGCGTATATATATAATATTTTATAATTTTTAGAAATAGCAGAGAAGGGAAAATGGCAGAGCTTCGCAGCTTTGATAAGAAAATATAAGAAGAGAGTGAGTGGTTAGGCCTGTGTTTATAGGTGCTCGAATCAATTGTAATCGTTAGATTAAAATAATTAAATCCATGTCATTTGGCCAAGGCTTAAACCCTAGGCATCACCATAAAATCGATCAACTGCTCTCTTATAGGCGGTCAACCGCTAGCGATCCACTAGCCCAAGGAGAGGGTCGACCGGTGGGATCCCACATTTATATAATTTATTTCCTTTTCCATTTTTAATTATTTTTGTTCCGAAAACTTCAAACATTGATAAATTCTTCATTTGAACTTAGATCATGAAACTCTAAATATGAAAGGTTCTTGGAAAATCGCCACGAACACAATGGTGTAATTTCGTGGATGAATTCCGTTGTTTTCTCAAATTCCAATTTTGGGCATTATTAATTATTCGTTCATTATCGTTAATTTCATGGGTGTTATGGTAACCCCTTGGTTCCCCCAGCAGCTATGGGTAATACACTGTCAAACATTTGGAGAGCATTACGTACTCTAGTCTCAATGAATGTATCAATACCCAATCTCGATACATCTTGATTAGGAATATTTAAAATGATATTTTTTTTACATTGTGATAAAATGCTCATAGTTACGACACACTGTAAATAATATTACAAAACATAGCATTTACGGATTTTTTATTAAATATACTTAAATTAAATAAATAATTAACATAACACATTATATCAAGTATACAGTAGAAAGAAAAACACCTTTTATTTCAAACGAGATTTTATTAGAAAGTTAATAGTTTACAGTAAATTACAGAATTAGCCCTAGGGAATACTCCTAACTCTACCAATCTCCCATTTGCACTTGAGCCAATTATGGAATCTTTATCCCATCCCTTTGATCAACTTGATGAGAACTGATCAAGGCAGTCCCTTCATGAATGGATATTTTATGTTGTTTTAATTATCTACTTTGTCAATTAACTCTCTCAGATGCTGATAAACTACCTTTATCATGTGGAACTATTCGGGGTATGTATCTCGACTTCTAGTGAGCTCTTATCTTGACATTGTTATCATAGGATGATGATTAGTATTCTCAATACTTGCTATCACCCCTAGCTCAATTATAAATTTGTGCATTTATACTTATAAATTGCGTTCATTGTGGCGCTATTCAAGGCAATGTACTTAGCATTTTAGTTAAATCATCTATAATCTTCTATTTGGAACATTTCCAACTTAAAGCTCCTTAATTAAGGTGTGAACATGAATTTAATATTGATAGATTATATTCGATATCTCTTGTGAAGTTCGAGTCTAAATACTCCTTCATAAGGAGTTCATTGTTTCTATAAACAATTCTCTAGTATTTCACAAATACTCGAGAATACTCTTAACTAGCATATAGAAATCTTAGTTAGGATTTATTATTTCTTTATGTATCATATCTATAATCTAAATACGATATTGTAGATATTACAACATGTATGCTAATTTATATAGTTAATGCATAAGGAATCCATCTTACGTGTTTCATACTAAACATTTTAATATGCAGCCTATGTATATCGTTTGGGACATTCCCAACATCCTTTTTTTTGATAAAAATGTGTGATCCTCTTAAGAAGAGGAGAGCACACATGCACATATATATATAACACCAGAAAAAGTGGAGCTGCCAACAAGCCTGGCAGGTAGCCAAACAAAGCCCCCCATACAAAAAGAAGAAGAAAAAAACAACCCTCCCAAAAGACTAAAAACTAAAGACACGACATCAACTAATGACAGAAACGACTCCTCAATAAGATCAACCTACAACAACACCACTAGAACAACCACGAAAACCGGAAACGCCTCCACGAAAAGAGCAGACTACAACATCTCCACCATATCCATCGCATCAACAAACCTCCAACCCAACAACCGATCTCAAGCATTAGACTTAGACATCTTAAGTTTCAATCTAGGACTTCTTCTAATGATAACATCTGGATTACGCCTACAAATTTTATTACGCGCTATGGGAATAGGAGTAGAAACACAAGCATGAGTAGAAGATCTTCTACGAGATGCCCAGCAGCAGTACACAATAAATCTGAAAATACTAACATAAAAGTAAATGATCTTGTTTGAGTCACAAGTCATATCCCCTAAAGAACACAGTCTCCCTAAGATAAATTCCAACCCCAACCATTCCTCAAACCTTCTCACCCTGTTAATCACAATACTCCACGAGTTCAACTTCTTGGTCATCAACAAACACCCACTAATCACTACAACATCACACAAACCCTTCTCAGAGTCATCAATGATACAACTCCCTAATTGAGAAAAATTCACCTCCAAACTATAAAATTTTACAACATGCGAAAAAGCATCAACCACCAAAAATCCTGGGATACCATGTGCATACCGAGTCACTACAAAACTATTCATACTGATCGTTATAGCTACATCATTAGAACCAACAAAGTAAACCAAGAATTTGTCCTCTTTATCCCAGAATACCTCATTACTTACAAAAACACTTGCAAATTCACTAAACTCATCAAGAGAAATTGAACAGATTTTATCATCTTTGGATATCTCAGCCGAAGAACAAAAAAATTCTTTTATCACTGAACAATCACAAACTGACAATCGACCATCATCAATTATCGATATAACATCCACATCAATCTTTGAATCATCCATTTTGTTTTCTGAAAAATCCATAGCTTCAGAAGAAAATAAACCAACAGATGAACAAAAATTACCTTGGTGAAAATTATCAACTGCTTTAAGTTCCTGAATATCAGAATTAAGATGAACTTCACCATTCTCGTTAACGTTATTGTCTGAAATATCCCCTTCCTCAACACCTGAATCCCCTAAAACTTCAACAGATGATGCAATCAATACATTGACATCACCAGAAAAACTATAACCATCTAACTTATCTGGCTCATGCAGATGATACTCGCTGACCACTGGATCTAACAGAAAACAATCTTCTTGAAAACCCCTATTCAAGTCAATCTCATATAAATCCTCAATGTCTATCCATGGAGAATCCTCAAATTCACGACCAATATTCGAAGACTCTCTAGATTGAAATCCATTCCCACTACCACCACTCGAATAATTACCAATATTGTCCGCTGTTAGACAATCAAAGTGCCAGTAGATTTTATTAAAAAGATAGTTAAAATCAACAGCGTTCCCGACATCGCAATCCAAGAAAAGGCGTCTTAACCTCAGAAATTCTAGAACAAAATAGAAATGATGGTCTTGTAAACTCAATGGCTTCGAATATGATGGATCGGATAATGGAAAATTAGGAGAAGAAAGGAAAGGATTGAAGGTCGATGGACAGGACGATCTCTTATGACCAGAAATTCCACAATTAAAACAACGAATGGGATAAGAACAAACACTTGCTTTATGGTTTTTATCACCGCATCTATAGCAATAAAAACCCCTTTTCCAGTTCGAAGAGAAAAACGAACGAGATTTGTGAAATTGATTTTTAGAAAAAGCGGATCTATTAGCTCCATTAAAAGTAGAAGAAAAGAAACCAGAATTTGCTCGACTTTGGGAAGAAGAAGACGAAAAACCAGACCGATTATAAAAGATATCATTTATAAATCCAATGTCGAGTATTAAACAACCAAACTATAATGATTTTAACTTGTGTACATTATTAATAATCATAAGTTTATTATTTATTTGTAGAAATATTCTAGTATCTTTATAATGTTCTTTTTATAGGCACACACTTTATGTGCATTTTGACTAAAAATCAAACTATTTGATATTTTGATCAAAATAATTGTTTAACTCTATTTCTTGTTGAACGATACTTTCATATCTGTTTTGGATTAGACCCACAAACTAAATATCGCTCATGCTGACTTCGAGACACTTTAGTTGTTATGAGTAAAAGTCTATTCTAAATCATTATGTAGAATTTTCTATTTTAGAACATATGTACCAAAATATAAGGCGATAACTTTGTGAGTAAAATCTGAATTAGCTTGATCACCTTGAATGATAAATTTGTTACGCTAATTTCAATAATTGAAATTTATGATGTTATTCTTATCAATGTTGCTCACTATATTCCAAATGCATTAGTCTTTCTCATGAAGACATAGTTATGGCCGATGGATCAGATCCCTTCGGGTATAACTATCAAAATCATATTTTGATAATTTACTTAGAATCCATTTCATATTTGCACATCATACCAAATGGAAGAGTTAATACTCTTAATGGTTTAATTGAGAACTAAGGAATATCTATTCTCGACATTGATAGAAACTCATAGTTTCTCTTTAATGTGTGAGAATACTCATTAGACATTCTAGTGCATTATGTTTATTTATGTTTAGTTAATTTCATTTCATTCCTCGTAATCATTTTTGCCTTTATATTGCATCCAAATCTATTTTACTACCAATAATTTCTTAAACAAATTCCTTCACAGCGAAGTTGGTGTTTCTTGAAATGACAATTGTTTCTCAATGCAATGGAATAGGTATTCATAAGAACTTTATGAATTGCCTTATTCATATATAAAACTGATTTGCTTTTGTTTACGAAACATGTTCCAAACATAAATTGATCATCCAACGATGATCTTTCCCAAACTCCTTTTGGGGTGGTCCACACAAAATACCTCACGAATAATTATTATAGTCTTTCGAATCGCCACAACCTGTAACACCCTATAAAAATAAACAAGAACTTTAATTAAGAAAATTAATTCATCAATAACAAGGCTAAAAATGTAAATTTAGCGAACATCTGAATTTGACCATGAAAGTTACACCATCGTATTCATGGTGATTTTCTGAGAAACTTTCATATATAAAGTTCCTCGATCGGAGTCCAAATGAAGAAGTTATCGACGTTTGAAAATTTCGAATCGAAAATAATTCAAAAATGAATTAAGGAAATAATTCAAAATAAAATTAACATTAAAATTAAACATTAAGGAACTGTTAACGTTAACTTAATAAGGTAATAAATATATAATTAATGTTAACGACACCGATCGACACCTTTATTGAGGCCGGTCGACCACTTGCGGTCGACTGTTCTAATATGACCGGTCGATCGGTGGTTGAGAGGTGGCTAGCATTTGCCTAGGCCAAAATGGCCTAGATTTAATTTAAATAAAATATTCTCGATCCGATAGTTTTATCGCATCCTATCCACTATAAATAAAGGCTAGCCCCTCACTTTTATTCACAGAAAAAATAAACATACTAGCGAAACTCTACCAATTTTCTTCCTCCACACCAAACTTCTTAATTAAAAAACAAAGATATATATATTCAAGGTTTAAGAATTTTTAAAAAGGTTAATCAAGCTAAAGGAAGAGGTAACAAATTTTATATTTATATCTCTATTTTTATTCTTCCCTGATATATAAATTCAAATCTAACATATAAATACATACATACATACATACACAAATGAATTATGCAACAAAAATAGGGATAATTGGAGGAAGGAATTGGTGTTAACATGAGAGAAAATCCAAAGAGATTCAAAGAAAGCATCCAGCAAGTGGAAATTTTAGCTTTTCTCTTTTTAGTAGCTTGTGCACTTAATATTTGGATTTGTTTTATGCATTCCAAAATTTTATATACGAAAAGTTTAAATCTAAAACCCCAAAATTTCTCCTTAAAATGTTAACTTTGGAACTAGTTGGAATCTTCTTATTTTATGTTAATATGGTAGAATTTAATCCGTTATTATTTGCAATATGAATAATTTATGTTCTATTCAACCTCCACTTCCCAACTTATGGTTGTAATGGTGAAGGATTGTAACGACCCGGTATTTCGAATCATTCGCATCCACACATGTCAGACTTGAATTGCTCAAAATATCAGATTGTTAATTTATATTTGGCAAAACTCATCATATACAGTAAATAAATCAATCACAGAATCACAAACACAGAGTAATATAACAATAAGCAACGGAATAGATAAATAGTAGTTTATGAAGCTACTAGAAAAACAACAGAGTTTGAAATAAAATACAACAGAATATCTCCAATACAATGTAGTCTCGAATACAAACAGATGACAAGTCTAAACAAACAACTGGAATAAACTGGGATAACTGGGAGCTGGATAGATGGATCTCCAAGCGAAGCTCCAAACTCCAAAGGTGAGCCTCAAATGCTGTGACCCTCAGTTTGACCCAAGCGTAAAGCAAAACACAAAACACTCGAGTCAGGATTAACATTCTTATATTAATAAATTCAACTCAAGTGAAATGTCAACTGAAATACAAGCAACTTAAAGGATGTTTGGGATTTCCATCCTCTAAGGATCCGTGGAACTATCTACTATGTAGTAATATACGCTATTATAATATGTCTATAATAAAGTAAACTATTAAAATAGCGTTAAGGAGTTACCCATATCCCCCTTAACACATTTTATATATTCTCATAGTCTATACAGTACCGTAACTCCCCCCGTAAACTGGAGGGCTATCAAAGGGCACTCCATAGGTATGGTACAAACCAAACTCGTAGAAGGAGCGCTAGGGCATGTAAACACGACACTCGAGGCAATGCTAGGGTATATATACCATTTGCACTCCCGGACTGGTGGTAACGCATAGCAGCTACTACCGCCCACCTTGTGACACACTCCCAAATCAAAGATGCACCTAATCAAATCACAAAAGCAATAGAATGGTATCGATGAAATATGCCCGATAGGGGGAATGACCCCACTTGGCCCGGTATAGATCCTGTTTTAGTCACATCTAAGCTGACTCACGGGAGTCAGGGTCACGTCATACCATATAGAATCGTCGCCAAACCATCCTACTTCATTTCTGGAATCTCCCCCACGTACTCAGTTGTTAAAGTGGTTTTTGGTATTGATATAGAGTATGACAATATCTGATCCCGGTCTCTTTAACAACCAAACGTTATTATAACACCGTGGTCATTTCATTTTCAAACAGTTTATACTTCATATCAAAATATCATATTCATTTCAATACCATATCAATTCGATATCATTATTTACTTTAAATAATATTCATTTCCAAAATCGTAACACTTTAAAAACTATAACACTTTCGAAATCATAGCACTTTGAAATCACAACACTTTGGAAATCATAACACTTTGAAATCATAACACATTTGAAATCATAACACTTTTGAAACCATAGCAGTTTCCACCGAAACAGTTTAGATATTGAAGTAGTATATATATTAAAATAGTTATAAATTAAAATAGTTTATATATATTAAAATACTTTATATAATAAAATTAGTTTCCTCCAATTTCACAAATCGATTCAAATCGGTTTAAATTCCAAAATTCAATTTAAATCAATTCCAGTTTAACCATTTCCATTTAAAAGGTTAAAGATTCAAGTTTAAATACTCAAACATTTACAATATAATTTCCTTTATATTTCAACATTTAACTTTAAATTTATCCAATTTGGAAATTATTCCCTTAACCATTTTTATAACAATTTATTTAAATCCCAATTTATATATTTAAATCAGTATTAAATATTCAATCTCAATTTTATTCAAAATTGAGAATATTCATTTAATCACTTTTTATCAAATCAAGTTATAAACCAAGTTATAATCATATCTTTTCAAAATCTCAAAACTAATAAGTTTAAATCAATTCTTACTTAAATTCAATTATTAACCAATTTAAATTCTAATTCAACATTAATTTATCTTTCCAACCTTTATTACTAAATTTATAAAATCAATCTTAAAATATTATTATAAATTTAAGTAAATACTTAAACATATTATATACTAATTAAATTAAATTTTATTAAATTAAAACTTATTATTAAATTTATTTTTAAATTAAGTCTATTTTTAAATATTTCTAAAATAAATAAAATATAAGTGAAATCTTGAAATTTACATTTTTCAAAACTAACTTATAAGTTGATATTTCCAAAACATATTATTTTAAAATCTAAAATTTAAATCTTTATAAAAATAACATTTATATATATAATATATAAAATCTAAAATTTAAGTTCCAAAACATAGTAAAGTAAACTATTAAAAGAGCGTTAAGGCGATACCCATATCCCCCTAAACACATTTTATATATTCCAATAGTCTATACAGTACCATAACTCCCCCCGTAAACTAGAGGGCTATCAGAGGGGACTCCATAGGTATGGTACAAACCAAACTCGTAGAAGGCACGCTAGGGCATGTAAACACGGCACTCGAGGCAATGCCAGGGTAGATATACCATTTGCACTCCCGGACTGGTGGTAACGCATAACAGCTACTACCGCCCACCTCGTGACACACTCCCAAATCAAAGGTGCTCCCAATCAAATCACAAAAGCAATATAATGGTATCGATGAACTATGCCCGATAGAGGGAATGACCCCACTTGGCCCGGTATAGATCCTGTTTTAGTCACATTTAAGCTGACTCACGGGAGTAGGGGTCACGTCATACCATATAGAATCGTCGCCAAACCATCCTACTTCATTTCTGGAATTTCCCCCACGTACTCAGTTGTTAAAGTGGTTTTCGGTATTGATAGAGAGTATGACAATATCCGATCCCGGTCTCTTTAACAACCAAATGTTATTATAACACCGTGGTCATTTCATTTTCAAACAGTTTATACTTCATATCAAAATATCATATTCATTTCAAAACCATATCAATTCGATATCATTATTCACTTTAAATAATATTCATTTCCAAAATCGTAACACTTTAAAAACTATAACACTTTCGAAATCATAGCACTTTGAAATCATAGCACTTTGGAAATCATAACACTTTGAAATCATAACACTTTTGAAACCGTAGCAGTTTCCACCGAAACAGTTTAGATACTAAAGTAGTATATATATTAAAATAGTTATAAATTAAAATAGTTTATATATATTAAAATACTTTATATAATAAAATTAGTTTCCTCCAATTTCACAAATCGATTCAAATCGGTTTAAATTCCAAAATTCAATTTAAATCAATTCCAGTTTAACCATTTCCATTTAAAAGGTTAAAGATTCAAGTTTAAATACTCAAACATTTACAATATAATTTCCTTTATATTTCAACATTTAACTTTAAATTTATCCAATTTGGAAATTATTCCCTTAACCATTTTTATAACAATTTATTTAAATCCCAATTTATATATTTAAATCAGTATTAAATATTCAATCTCAATTTTATTCAAAATTGAGAATATTAATTTAATCACTTTTTATCAAATCAAGTTATAAACCAAGTTATAATCATATCTTTTCAAAATCTCAAAACTAATAAGTTTAAATCAATTCTTACTTAAATTCAATTATTAACAAATTTAAATTCTAATTCAACATTAATTTATCTTTCCAACCTTTATTACTAAAGTTATAAAATCAATCTTAAAATATTATTATAAATTTAAGTAAATACTTAAACATATTATATACTAATTAAATTAAATTTTATTAAATTAAAACTTATTATTAAATTTATTTTTAAATTAAGTCTATTTTTATATATTTCTAAAATAAATAAAATATAAGTGAAATCTTGAAATTTACATTTTTCAAAACTAACTTATAAGTTGATATTTCCAAAACATATTATTTTAAAATCTAAAATTTAAATCTTTATAAAAATAACATTTATATATATAATATATAAAATCTAAAATTTAAGTTCCAAAACATAGTAAAGTAAACTATTAAAATAGCGTTAAGGCGTTACCCATATCCCCCTTAACACATTTTATATATTCCAATAGTCTATACAGTACCATAACTCCCCCCATAAACTAGAGGGCTATCAGAGGGCACTCCATAGGTATGGTACAAACCAAACTCGTAGAAGGCGCGCTAGGGCATGTAAACACGGCACTCGAGGCAATGCCAGGGTAGATATACCATTTGCACTCCCGGACTGGTGGTAACGCATAGCAGCTACTACCGCCCACCTCGTAACACACTCCCAAATCAAAGGTGCTCCCAATCAAATCACAAAAGCAATATAATGGTATCGATGAACTATGCCCGATAGAGGGAATGACCCCACTTGGCCCGGTATAGATCCTGTTTTAGTCACATTTAAGCTGACTCACGGGAGTAGGGGTCACGTCATACCATATAGAATCGTCGCCAAACCATCCTACTTCATTTCTGGAATTTCCCCCACGTACTCAGTTGTTAAAGTGGTTTTCGGTATTGACAGAGAGTATGACAATATCCGATCCCGGTCTCTTTAACAACCAAATGTTATTATAACACCGTGGTCATTTCATTTTCAAACAGTTTATACTTCATATCAAAAAAATCATATTCATTTCAAAACCATATCAATTCGATATCATTATTCACTTTAAATAATATTCATTTCCAAAATCGTAACACTTTAAAAACTATAACACTTTCGAAATCATAGCACTTTGAAATCATAGCACTTTGGAAATCATAACACTTTGAAATCATAACACATTTGAAATCATAACACTTTTGAAACCATAGCAGTTTCCACCGAAACAGTATAGATACTAAAGTAGTATATATATTAAAATAGTTATAAATTAAAATAGTTTATATATATTAAAATACTTTATATAATAAAATTAGTTTCCTCCAATTTCACAAATCGATTCAAATCGGTTTAAATTCCAAAATTCAATTTAAATCAATTCCAGTTTAACCATTTCCATTTAAAAGGTTAAAGATTCAAGTTTAAATATTCAAACATTTACAATATAATTTCCTTTATATTTCAACATTTAACTTTAAATTTATCCAATTTGGAAATTATTCCCTTAACCATTTTTATAACAATTTATTTAAATCCCATTTTATATATTTAAATCGGTATTAAATATTCAATCTCAATTTTATTCAAAATTAAGAATATTCATTTAATCACTTTTTATCAAATCAAGTTATAAACCAAGTTATAATCATATCTTTTCAAAATGTGGAAATTAGGTTGAAAGGCTTTTATTTCCAAGGTAATTAGTTTTAAGGACATCACTTTTGAATAATTAGTTTTAAGGAAAATTTATAGGATAATGATAAATTCATTTATCTTTTTAAGTTATATAGGAAAATGATAAATCCTTTTAGCATTATTTCTGTATAACTGAAAATGATAAATTCTTTTATCTTTTTCCTGTAAAATGTCCTTAAAACTAATTTTTCAAAAGTAGTAACCTTAAAACTTATTACCCACACAAATAAGCCCTTGAAGTGAAAATCCCCTATCAAAATCTCAAAACTAATAAGTTTAAATCAATTCTTACTTAAATTCAATTATTAACCAATTTAAATTCTAATTCATCATTAATTTATCTTTCCAACCTTTATTACTAAAGTTATAAAATCAATCTTAAAATATTAATATAAATTTAAGTAAATACTTAACATATTATATACTAATTAAATTAAATTTTATTAAATTAAAACTTATTATTAAATTTATTTTTATATTAAATTTATTTTTATATATTTCTATAATAAATAAAATATAAGTGAAATCTTGAAATTTACATTTTTCAAAACTAACTTATAAGTTGAAATTTCCAAAACATATTATTTTAAAATCTAAAATTTAAATCTTTATAAAAATAACATATATATATATAATATCAAAAATCAATATTTATTAAACCATATATTTCCTTTCAAAACCTTGGAAATCATTTTCAAAATATATATAGACCAACGGTGTCTGTATATAATTCTCTATCCTATGGTCAAGTGATACAGATATTTATCATTTCAATCCGCAATTTAAATATCTACGGATATATATCATTTCAACCCGCAATCCCAAATTCAAATCCATCAAAATCGCTTGGGTTTATCATTTCAACCCATAACGATTTTCTCCTATTCTACAAGATCGTTCGGGTATGTATCATTTCAACCCATAGGGAATTCTAACTAACAGGGAACTTAAAGAGTGAGAGCAAATATGATAATAATATAAAATATCAATAACAGGCATATATCATCAGTGATAAATTAAATAAAAATATAAACAACAAGACATGGTGTTATATCTCACAGGTGAACAGATACAGATAATGGCATATCATATACATCAATTATATAATTAACAGTTCAATTTAGCAGCATATTTCAATTATCGTTTCAAATGAAATCAAATTTAATAAATATAAGGATGTTAATCGTGAGTGATTGCTCACTTTTCGAGGCTAGAGATGACCGAGAATGAGATGAGTTACGAATCCAAGCACGAATTCCAAAGCAAAGCAAGATTGACACGAATTCGACGAATAAAGCAAGACACGATGGACTCGAATTGATAAAACAAAATATATTTTAGAGTCTAAAGTTTTCACCATATTAAAATAAGATTTTTATGTTATATTTTAAAATTAATATTCCATTTAAAACACATGTATAAATACAATCTCTATATACATATATTTTAAACCAACATCAAAATAAATTTACATTTCAAAAATCAATATTTAAAAATTCAATTTAACACTCATATCAAAATAATTTCTTTACATATATATTATTTGTTAAAATCGATATCTAATTTAAAACGCATATTTAAAATAAGTAAATATATATATACACACACAGTTCATTATAAACATATATACATTTTTTCTTTAAAATCTGTATTATTATAATCATATACATAAACAAGACAGCCGATATGCAAATAGTTTTTGGAACATATGTTTATACTAAAGCAACCGCAGCAACATATATAGACTAGCAAAGATATATTCGCATATACCCTTTTCCTTACTTCAATATAATAATAGAACAACAGGCTGTAACTTATAATATAATATAATGTAATATGATATAATATAATACATTATAATATGATATAATAATATAATACTATATATAATAAACATATAATACTGTAAAGGAAGGAGGCCGAAGTTATTATAGGCTGATGCTCGCTAGTGGTGGACAAGCATGGAAGGTGGTGGGGAATTTGAGGGGCTGCGGAGCTAGGGGTGAGAGGGTCGGAGGGGAAAAGCTTTCGGGTGGAGGAGGTGGGGAGGCTGCGGCCATGGATGTTGCAAGAGGAGGGGAGGATGAGAGCCGCTGTTGGTTTGACGTGAGGCGATGGAAGTGGAGTCGGGCGTGGGTAGAAGGAGATGGGGCTGATGTGATGGTGGTTGCTGTGGACGGGTTGTCGTGCTCGGTCGTGGAGGGGAGGAGCGGTGATGTGGTTGCGTGAGGAAGTGGGTTTCATTGTTGTGGAAGAGGAAGGGAACGTGGAAAACGAAGGGAAATTGCAAGCTGTAGCTTCAACCATTGAAATATATAGAATTATATTATTTTTCTCTTTGTTTTAGAAAAGGAAGGACGAAAATGTAGAGGAAATGGAGAGACAGAGATAAGAGGAAGAGGTCTCCATTAAAATGATAACAACAGAAGAAAAAAATGAAGAAGAAGAATGGGGCTTCAGGAAAAAGGGACGCAATAACATAATATATATATAAATTCCTTTGTAAATGAACAGGACCACTACATAATAAATTTTAAATGACGGGAATGGTAACAGCTGGCCATTGAATTCAGCAAATAATAAATGCTATAATCAATGTTAGTGGCTGTTTATTTCAACCGTTTGAAATTTGAACGGACACAGACTATCAAAAGTTCAAAAGGAGT
The DNA here is from genome assembly GCA_030737815.1 of Allium fistulosum. Lineage (NCBI taxonomy): Eukaryota > Viridiplantae > Streptophyta > Magnoliopsida > Asparagales > Amaryllidaceae > Allium > Allium fistulosum. The sequence goes on along the minus strand of CM060902.1, from coordinate 1,280,218,692 downwards.
ACCGATACGGTTAACCGTTTTCACGGATTTCACCATGTACCAGACTCCGAAATACACAATTGAATATACTGCGAAGATTAGCACGACGATACGATCAAAATGGTACACAAATATCAGCGATATGATCATTCTATCAAAAGTCGATATCCGGTATCGAAAATGCTGCTAAAACGCCGAAAATAAGATAAACGGAGCAATAGCAGTCCAAATTTGATGAAATGAAATATGACGTCTCACTTAGAAGATGATTTACAAATTTATTATATATAAATATTTAGGTTTGGAATATATTTTATTATCATCAAATATTAACTGATTTAAATTTAAATAAAATTAAACAATAAAATAAACTTCCATATTTTCTGATGAAAATTTAGCATTTGCTATGTTTATATAGATATATTCCAAATGTCAAATTTTTATTTTCAAATTCAATTATTTAAAATTTTACAAAAATATCAGTTAAATACGTTATTAAAACTTTTAAAATTTATGGGTCGTTACACTCTCCCCCACTCAAAACTTTTCGTCCCCGAAAAGGAAGGAGGTAGGAGAATAAAACAACTAGAAAGAAAAGATAGGTTAAAATACAAACACAACCATAAATTTCCATTTATTTTATTCTATGTATTTAACTAAAATTGTTAATTCAGAAACCATATAAATCTCATTTATTTTTAAATTGGTTTATATTCAACTACTTGACTTCAATTCATTTTATTTAATCAATCAAATTTATTGTGTTCACATTTAATTGATTTCAATTCCATATATTTTCATTCAATTAATTAGTTTTCAATTTTTTTTAACATTTATTATAAAATTTCTTTCAAAATAACATTTATTTGATTTAACTTATTTATTAAATCTTTTCTCTTCAGTTGAGTTGATTCCACCAAAATTCAATTTCAACTATTCTTAAGTCTATATTTATTTACTTAAATAGTATTTTTCTTTTATTATTTAATTTATTCCACTAGACATATTTTACAACATATATTGAGTGTATAACCATTTATTATAACCATATTATTATTCTACCAATTAATTCCCTTTTTATTCATTATTCAATTTATTATTCATAAATTCCCTTAACAAAATATCATTTTGGACATCTTATTGCTCACATTAATATTGTATATTATTCAATTACCTATTCTTAATAACCTTTAACAATTTTTAGGTAAGTTATATTTAGGTCCTAAGTGAAATTAAATACTATACAAATTTTCCTTTCTCTTTCTATTATTCCATCTATTTCACTTACATTTCTTATAATATTATAACAACTCAATTTTTTTTAAATTCTCTTATAAAATTCATTCTTGGACATCCAATTACTTACATCTTTATTATATAGCACTCAGTTATATTCAAACTTTTCCCAGTTAAGTTCTATTAATGCTTCTAAGTGGAATTGAACACTATACAATTTTACCTTTCATTACAACATTTCTACCAAACAAAATTTTAGTTTGAACATTTTATTCTTTATCTTTCTTGCATAACCTTCAATTTCATTCACATAAACATCTTAACTCTTTCCCTTTTTTCTTTTTTTTTCTTTTATTTTCAGGTAAGCTATATATGTTTTGGAAGTGAAATTGAGTATTATACAAATAAAGTTTCCTAGTTCAACTATTTCAAGTTGGTTAAATTTCATTTCTCCAATTTTTAAATTTTTGCTTTGTTTCAATAATTGAAAACCATCACTTAATATAAAACTTAAGATTCAAATTTCCGGTTTCACTTCAAACTATTTGAAATAACTATATACATATATATTTTATAAATCAACTCATATTCAAGAAATTCAAATCAAATTCTTTTTTCCATAACAAAAGTGTAGCAAAGCTACTAAGGGGCCTCTCCACTTCGAGACTCGAAAATGAATGTCGATGATGCTGCAGTCATCATCGAAATTATTTTCCAGCGACAAAAGAGGAGAGTACTGACTTATTTCTTTTAAAATTCTCCTTTTGAAACAAATTTCCATTCGAAAATACTTTCAAATAATATACTCCAAATCTTTAAAAACCAAATTTTTGAAAATACTAGAAATTTAAATTCTTAAATTCTTAGTTTAAATTCATTTCAATTCCAAATCAAATTTATAAACCGTATTTTAAAATTTCATTTATCTATATCATGTTGCAATAGTCTATGGTTTACAAAACAATAAATGAAAATCAAATACTATCATTCCTAACAACCAATTCATTTAACTAATTAATTTCAGAAAATTATACTCTTATATATATAAAATATAATCATACAAAATTTATTTCATTTATCAATTTCGAAAACAATATCGTGTCAGAATTCCTATCGATAGCGCTAGCTAGACAAATCAATCGGAACCCAAAATTCAAACTAGACAACTCAACCCACACAATGTAAAACTTTTTATATAAATTACAAAATACACTTCCTCACAGGACGATTCAAGAATGGATCTAGAACAAGGATAGAGGTTCAATTTAGAGGGACCTTATTAAAGAGAATTCTAATTGCGAAAATAGCATGAAAGAATCATAAGATGATTAAATAACAAAAGAGAAAAGATGGATTGACTTATATAAATCGTGGGCGACCTTAACCAAGTCAACCATGACTTCAAGAATAAGATCGATGCGAAATTCAATTTCGCGCATGGGAGGAAGAGAAGTGACTTCACCAACATCAGGATAATCCCTGACTATAGGGTGAAGTTGAGATCATTAGGCTGAGTATCAAACGAGAGGTAGAACTGCCTGCATAAACGAAGGCATTCGACATTCGATAACGAAAGGATTTCCCGGGTCGTCTATTAGAGAACGGTTCGGGCTTTGCAAGGAACATTATTGTAAACCAAGGATATAGAAATCTCCGGTGAATCGATGCTTGTCGTAAAGGAGTGTCACCCCTTTACAAATAATATTAAGATTGTCGGAACAGAAGTGGAGTTATGGGATGCTCCAGTATCAAGAAGAACACGAATAGGGAGAGACAAAATTGATTTCAGAACGAAGGGGAAAGTCCCAAAAATTCAAAGGAGACCGAGTCACAGAGGAAGGAAATCAAGCTCGAACGAAGGTGATTCTGTAATTAAATTTACTCTATATGCCAAGTTTTGCCTAAACCAGAGCTCTGATACCAACTGTAACGACTCGGTATTTCGAAACATTCACATCCGCACATGTCAGACTTGAATTGCTCAAAATATCAGATTGTTAATTTATATTTGGCAAAACTCATCATATACAGTAAATAAATCAATCACAAAATCATAGACACAGAGTAATATAACAATAAGCAGCGGAATAGATAAATAGTAGTTCATGAAGCTACTAGAAAAACAACAGAGTTTGAAATAAAATACAACAGAATATCTCCAATACAATGTAGTCTCGAATACAAACAACTGGAATAAACTGGGATAACTGGGAGCTGGATAAATAGATGGATCTCCAAGCGAAGCTCCAAACTCCAAAGGTGAGCCTCAAATGCTGTGACACTCAGTTTGACCCAAGCGTAAAGCAAAACACAAAACACTCGAGTCAAGATTAACATTCTTATATTAATAAATTCAACTCAAGTGAAATGTCAACTGAAATACAAGTAACTTAAAGGATGTTTGGAATTTCTATCCTCTAAGGATCCGTGGAACTATCTACTATGTAGTAATATACGCTATTATAATATGTCTATAGTAAAGTAAACTATTAAAATAGCGTTAAGGCGTTACCCATATCCCCCTTAACACATTTTATATATTCCAATAGTCTATACAGTACCGTAACTCCCCCCGTAAACTAGAGGGCTATCAGAGGGCACTCCATGGTACAAACCAAACTCGTAGAAGGGGCGCTAGGGCATGTAAACACGACACTTGAGGCAATGCCAGGGTAGATATACCATTTTCACTCCCGGACTGGTGGTAACGCATAGCAGCTACTACCGCCCACCTCGTGACACACTCCCAAATCAAAGGTGCACCCAATCAAATCACAAAAGCAATAGAATGGTATCGATGAAATATGCCCGATAGGGGGAATGACCCCACTTGGCCCGGTATAGATCCTGTTTTAGTCACATTTAAGCTGACTCACGGGAGTCAGGGTCACGTCATACCATATAGAATCGTCGCCAAACCATCCTACTTCATTTCTGGAATTTCCCCCACGTACTCAGTTGTTAAAGTGGTTTTCGGTATTGACAGAGAGTATGACAATATCTGATCCCAGTCTCTTTAACAACCAAATGTTATTATAACACCATGGTCATTTCATTTTCAAACAGTTTATACTTCATATCAGAATATCATATTCTTTTCAAAACCATATCAATTCGATATCATTATTCACTTTAAATAATATTCATTTCCAAAATCGTAACACTTTAAAAACTATAACACTTTCGAAATCATAGCACTTTGAAATCATAACACTTTGGAAATCATAACACTTTGAAATCATAACACTTTTGAAATCATAACACTTTTAAAACCATAGAAGTTTCCACTGAAACAGTTTAGATATTGAAGTAGTATATATATTAAAATAGTTATAAATGTAAGTATCATAAAATAAATGGAAAATATATTCTCTCAGAGAGAATATATTTTCCATTTATTTTATGATACTTACAATATTGTAAGTATCATAAAATAAATGGAAAATATAAAATAGTTTATATATATTAAAATACTTTATATAATAAAATTAGTTTCCTCCAATTTCACAAATCGATTCAAATCGGTTTAAATTCCAAAATTCAATTTAAATCAATTCCAGTTTAACCATTTCCATTTAAAAGATTAAATATTCAAGTTTAAATACTCAAACATTTACAATATAATTTCCTTTATATTTCAACATTTAACTTTAAATTTATCCAATTTGGAAATTATTCCCTTAACCATTTTTATAACAATTTATTTAAATCCCAATTTATATATTTAAATCAGTATTAAATATTCAATCTCAATTTTATTCAAAATTGAGAATATTCATTTAATCACTTTTTATCAAATCAAGTTATAATCATATCTTTTCAAAATCTCAAAACTAATAAGTTTAAATCAATTCTTACTTAAATTCAATTATTAACCAATTTAAATTCTAATTCAACATTAATTTATCTTTCCAACCTTTATTACTAAAGTTATAAAATCAATCTTAAAATATTATTATAAATTTAAGTAAATACTTAAACATATTATATACTAATTAAATTAAATTTTATTAAATTAAAACTTATTATTAAATTTATTTTTAAATTAAATTTATTTTTATATATTTCTATAATAAATAAAATATAAGTGAAATCTTGAAATTTACATTTTTCAAAACTAACTTATAAGTTGAAATTTCCAAAACATATTATTTTAAAATCTAAAGTTTAAATCTTTGTAAAAATAACACACACATATATATATATATATATATAATATCAAAAATCAATATTTATTAAACCATATATTTCCTTTCAAAACCTTGGAAATCATTTTCAAAATATATATAGACCAACAGTGTCTGTATATAATTCTCTATCCTATGGTCAAGTAATATAGATATTTATCATTACAATCCGCAATTTAAATATCTACGGATATATATCATTTCAACCCGCAATCCCAAATTCAAATCCATGAAAATCGCTTGGGTTTATCATTTCAACCCATAACGATTTTCTCTTATTCTACAAGATCGTTCGGGTATGTATCATTTCAACCCATAGGGAATTCTAACTAACAGGGAACTTGCAGAGTGAGAGCAAATATGATAATAATATAACATATCAATATCAGGCATATATCATCAGTGATAAATTAAATAAAAATATAAACAACAAGACATGGTGTTATATCTCATAGGTGAACAGATACAGATAATGGCATATCATATACAACAATTATATAATTAACAGCTCAATTTAGCAGCATATTTCAATTGTCGTTTCAAATGAAATCAAATTTAATAAATATAAGGATGTTAATCGTGAGTGATTGCTCACCTTTCGAGGTTAGAGATGACCGAGAATGAGATGAGTTACGAATCCAAGCACGAATTCCAAAGCAAAGCAAGATTGGCACGAATTCGACAAACAAAGCAAGACACGACGGACTCGAATTGATAAAACAAAATATATTTTAGAGTCTAAAGTTTTCACCATATTAAAATAAGAATTTTATGTTATATTTTAAAATTAATATTCCATTTAAAACACATGTATAAATACAATCTCTATATACATATATTTTAAACCAACATCAAAATAAATTTACATTTCAAAAATCAATATTTAAAAATTCAATTTGACACTCATATCAAAATAATTTCTTTACATATATATTATTTGTTAAAATCGATTTCTAATTTAAAACGCATATTTAAAATAATTAAATATATATATACACACACACTTCATTATAAACATATATACATTTATTCTTTAAAATCTATATTATTATAATCATATACATAAACAAGACAACCAATATGCAAATAGTTTTTGGAACATATGTATATACTAAAGCAACCGCAACAACATATATAGACTAGCAAAGATATATTCGCATATACCCTTTTTCTTACTTCAATATAACAATAGAACAACAGGCTGTAACTTAATATAATGTAATATGATATAATATAATATATTATTATATGATATAATATAATATAATACTATATATAATAAACATATAATACTGTAAAGGAAGGAGGCCAATGTTATGATAGGCTGCTGCTCGCTAGTGGTGGACAAGCATGGAAGGTGGTGGGGAATTTGAGGGGCTGCGGAGCTAGGGGTGAGAGGGTCGGAGGGGAAAAGCTTTCGGGTGGAGGAGGTGGGGAGGCTGCGGCCATGGATGTTGCAAGAGGAGGGGAGGATGAGAGTTGCTGTTGGTTTTACGTGAGGCGATGGAAGTGGAGTCGGGCGTGGGTGGAATGAGATGGGGCTGATGTGATGGTGGTTGCTGTGGAGGGGTTGTCATGCTCGGTCGTGGAGGGAAGGAGCGGTGATGTGGTTGCGTGAGGAAGTGGGTTTCATTGTTGTGGAAGAGGAAGGGAATGTGGAAAATGAAGGGAAATTGCAGGCTGTAGCTTCAACCATTGAAATATATAGACTTATATTATTTTTCTCTTTGTTTTAGAAAAGGAAGGACGAAAATGTAGAGGAAATGGAGAGACAGAGATAAGAGGAAGGGGATCTCCATTAAAATGATAGCAACAGAAGTAAAAATGAAGAAGAAGAATGAGGCTTCAGGAAAAAGGGACGCAATAACATAATATATATAAATTCCTTTGTAAATGAACAGGACCACTGCATAATAAATTTGAAATGACGGGAATGGTAACAGGTGGCCATTGAATTCAGCAAATAATAAATGCTATAATCAATGTTAGTGGCTGTTTATTTCAGCCGTTTGAAATTTGAACGGACACAGACTATCAAAAGTTCAAAAGCGGTACTGATACGGTTAACCGTTTTCACGGATTTCACCATGTACCGGACTCCGAAATACACAATTGAATATACTACGAAGATCAGCATGACGATACGATCAAAATGGTACACAGATATCAACAATACGATCATTCTATCAAAAGTCGATATCCGGTACCGAAAAGGCTGCTAAAACGCCGAAAATAAGATAAACGGAGCAATAGCAGTCCAAATTTGACGAAATGAAATATGACGTCTCACTCAGAAGATGATTTACAAATTTATTATATAAAAATATTCAGGTTTGGAAAATATTTTATTATCATCAAATATTAACTGATTTAAATTTAAATAAAATTACACAATAAAATAAACTTCCATATTTTCTAATGAAAATTTACCATTTGCTATGTTTATATAGACATATTCCAAATATCAAATTTTTTATTTTCAAATTCAATTATTTAAAATTTCACAAAAATTTCAGTTAATTACGTTATTAAAACCATTAAAATTTACGGGTCGTTACAAGGTTTCTAAATGAATTAGGAAAAGGAATGTAAATCATGGATTTTTATTTCATCCATGGTTGGTACCACTTACTTCCACTATAAAAATAAATATGAATCCTTTTTCATTTCAACCTTATCCAATTTAAATTCGAATAGAATATAAAGGATTTAAATTATAAAGTTTTGCTCATGTTAACGAATTTCTTCGTTAACCCCAAAAGTGTAGGAAAAGTGGACTTGGTTAAGAAATGGCTAAGTCAATCCCAGGCTAGGTCGCTAGGACGAGGTATGCTTGATGTTAAGTCCATAATAGTTCTATATATAGCAATTAATGTCATGTTCGAATGTCATAGAGGATCCGAGTCCATATGCAAGTCCTAAGTCAAAGCCGTCAATATGTAAGTCACAAATTTCATCAAATATGTTATGCCATAGTTTAATATTCGATCCTTTATGTGTAAAAGTTTGAGCGTTACAATCCGCAAAAATCCCCAAATCAATTTAGGGTTTACAAAGTTCAAAATGTAAGAAGAGAGGTAAGACATGATTTGCCCCTTCTAAAGTGCCCCTAGTCCATATTTATAGAGGTAGATGAGCGACACGCTAGATCGGCGTCGACATTCCTAAAATTCGACGTCGTTAATGATGCATAGTGACTTTTTGCATTTTCAGGTGCAGGGGAAAGCTTCAACTTTACCATTAATGAAGATATGTAGCGCTAAGGATTTACGGCATTGATGGCTTATGTGGACATCGATGATGTTCACCATCAACATCGCATGTGTAGCCTCTATAGACATTGATGACGTTTGCTATCAACATTGTAGATTGGTTGCTTTGATCGTTGGAAACCTTAATGATGGATGGTTCTATCTAGACGATGAATCTAAGGAGCGGTGATGTTGGAATTGAAGCAACATCATAGAGACCTGACATCATTATTTAACATCATAGATGAATAGTGGTATGGAATAGTGATGACAATGGTGACGAGTTATTAACTTCGAGCAGCATTATTGGACTAGCATCGACCATAAACTTCTTTTAGCGACAATGGTGCATGACATCACTTATTAAGTGGATGGCAGCATTGATTATGTATGGCATCAATGAAACGCGTCATAGGTTATGTTGATATTCATTGATGGCTTACTATATTGATTGCATTCGACACCATTACTTCCTTGAAGAGATGTGGCATTGGTTCATGCAGTATTGATGACATGTGATATCCATTGCTTTACAAGCGAATAGCAGCATAGATAGGATATGACACCGATGAAGTACGACGTTGATTGCTTATGGTATCAACCTGGTTGATGTTGTTCACGTCCTTTTATCGATGAAGCCCGACATTGAATTCCTTCGATGCTAATCTATCTTCATATTCCCGATTTATATTATTGGTGCAACAATCATATCGCTTGTTACATGTCCTCGAAAATAGTATTAGTAGTAACATTTGCCCCTCCTAGTATAGAGGAGTCATTGACTTTTCAAGTCAATATTATCGACATTAAATTTACCGCCTATTTTTATCCCAAGCAGATCTTACTGTCAATTTAAATTGAATCAACGATGCCAGCTCTCCCTCCTTTTCTCTTATAAATAGTCGAGCCTCCTCTTTGCCATTCCTTTTCCTACGATTGCAAACTCGAACAAGAAATTAAAATTCTCAAGGAAACTCAAAAATATTCTAATTTCCAAGTACTCGAATCAACATTAAGCTATAATATCTGCTCCATATCAACTTAAATTAATTACTAAACTTAGAGGATTCTGTGTTGAAATTTCTATTAGGGTTTAGTTTGGGTCTTTCTTGATTTTAGATCGACTTAGGGTCTAATCATAAAGTTTTAATAATTATTAACCAAGATGATAACCGATCTAAATTAAATTAGCAATAGATCTTTATTTCGTATGTATGGGTTTCGATGTCAATCGACATAGGTATAAAATCAGGCATATTCTAGGTTTATTGATAAAGAAGTATCCATTAGACTTGAAGCCTGATACAGATTCACTATGCCGACACTGATCATTTACGACATTATCAATATGATCGACACTGATGGTTTTTGGTATTGCTATGATACTCGTCATAAATAAAGCTCTATATCATCTTGTTATCCTAATAGCTTAGCATTTACATCATGAGACTCTTATGCCATTAATGAATTAGATGAAATGTGATGACCCTTTATTGTTATGAGAAAATCTACATCGGTTATATGCGGCATCACTTAGTTTGGTATTCGTTGTGGGTGACATCGCTTACTTTTGATATTGATTTGATACCGTCAGTCTTACTATCTGTTATCATCCTTCTGTTGTCACTTTCATTATTATAAATTGAGCTTTCTTCAATTTCGCTATTTATGACACTGCTATTTTAACACCGTATAAGCTACTTAAACAATCAGTACATTATCGAACCATGTCGTCATCATTCATTAATATCAACATCCCTCTTACTTTGACTTTGATTATAATCACGACATTCACCATCATTCCATAATATAAGTTATGCATCCCGCGACATCGATTTGTTTAGTCGATATAGGCTTACTGATGCCGCATGTTAAATTTTATTCAATTTTTATGCGAATTTCATAAGATTAGTTTTTTAATTTTTTATGAACTCTACATTGACTATCAAATGATTATTGATTTATCATAAGTACTATGTTAGGCATTATTTTTTAGTATTTAGATGTCATAGCTTAGCTAATAGGTCGAACATTTGGATACCTCCTAACTTAGTATATGATAAACCATATAAAAAGCATTAAAATTTCTTAAAATTAGAATAATATCACCTTATAGGTAAATGAAAGGTCAATACCTTAGTAAGAAGTCCGTTATAACATCCCCTATTTTAAGGTCCAAAGCTAACTGCTATAGATGCTACAATCATCTATAGTATTAACTTTCGGTGATAAAATACGGTAATGTTAATAGTATCCATAATATCAGAAGCACATGAATATGAAATAAAATCTACACAGATTTCAAAATAGCTTTTCTGGTTACATTTTAAATCAATATTTCATATTCAATTACATAATCCCTAAATGATTCCTAGGTTTAGATAAATATAATTATTACAATATACGCCAAGAGCGACATATGAAGATGCCCCCTTGGATGATCAGAGTACTGAATAAACATATCAGTCAATAAATACATCACTGCGGAACAATAATAGATAGACTCCTACATAGCTAATCCCTGCCTCCTGCATGTCTTCGGAAGCTTTATTTGTCACCTACTAAAACCTGAAATACCTTAAATCTCAATCTACTCAAATTAAATTTTGAGCACCTGAGAGTTTAAGGGGAAATCATAAACTTAGAGTCAGACATAAAGCCTGATGTGAATAATTCTATTACATCCCAGTTTACTTATATTAAGTGAGATCACGCCGCTTAGCGGAATGGGTTTGCCCTTTCTGATATCCTTCTAAAAGCATATCTTTTGCAAATCAAAATCCTGCAATCAAACCGATTATAACAACAATTGCAATAACATACGTGCAAATAATTCAGGAAATTAATGGACTATCTGTCCGAACATTATAGTTTTATCCAACTGATTATTAACCACTGGCTGACTCTGGCCTACCAGATATAATAAATATTCTAACTTCTGTTAGACACAATACTGGACGTCTATCCTTAACTTACTTCTCCTAGGTTCAACTGATCCAAATGGTTCTGCGGGCTCACCACTAACCTATCTTTACTTTGTGTATTCCTTTCTATGTGTAATATCATTTTAATCTTACCTATGACAAAGCTCTACACACCGGAATTTTAGACTTATATTAGCTAATGGCTACTAGCTAAAGTATAGCGCGCGACCCTACACCAGTCCCATCTTGTCTTCTAATATCTGAGTCATTCTTTTAGCAAATATCTGGGCTGACCACCCTATTCGAATTTCATTTCCATGAAAATAATCTTTACAAATGATTTACCCTTGAAATCATATCTTTATAAAACAAGGAAATTATATTGTAACGACTCAAAATTTTACTCATTCGGATTTGAAATATTAATTGATTTAAATATTGAAAAGTTAATTTTATAAGTTAAATAACTTATATTTCAAATATAGTGATTTATTTGATAATTAAATGGTTAAATTTGAATATTTGGAATTGCTTAAATAACTGAATCTTGAATTTAATGTGAATGAAAACGATTTCAAAAGTGTTTTAAATTCTATTTGAATAAGTAGGAAGATAGTTAACTTTTTGAATTTAAAGTGATTTAACTGATTTTAGAAATTACTCGTTTTGATTAACGTGTCAAAATAACTTTCTGGGGCACTATTTTGGATTTCAATGAAACCAGATTCATTAGATCCGTAATAATGAATTATTGTATGCAGTCGAATTTCGTGACGATTGGATATATCGTTTGGTCGTGCGAGTTCGAAACGCATAGAAATTAATTTAAGGAATTTTAATTAATATAATTTGATTTTGAAAAGCTATCTTCTAAATATGATGGAATTGGGGCCCGATATATATTCCATTGTGTTCGGAATAGGTGTAAATTACTAACAAAATAACAAAAAGAAAGTGATAAAAATATGAGAGTGTGAAGGCAATTTAGAGGCAATTTCCACTCTCTAGATCACATAAATCAACAAAATGAAGTTATGATCTCTCTTTTCTTGTCATTAGTGTAATTAGTTGATGTGCTTATCATAAGTATGGTATATTTATGCTATTAATTAGCCCAATATAAACCATCGAACTATAACACAACCACTAATACACATTTAACTCTCATGAAATATGACAACAAAGTTGAAAGCAAAATCTATTTTAAGCATGGCTTATTAACTATTGTTTAGAAATATAGGCCATTACATTTTAATTTCAACAATCACTTCATTACCATCATCATATGTAGATGAAGAGGTAATTATTGTTTGTGATTGTTTAAGCATAGCCTATTTGGTGTCAACAATATAGGCTATCAAATTCAAATAAAAAACAACAAGTTAAACCACTTCAAATGTTTCATTAAGCACAAAAAAAGAACATAAACATCAAAATATTGAAGCTACATAATTAGAGAGCTTCATTACCCCTAAATTGAAGGGGTTTAGCCTCCCATGTTTGTTATCAAATAAACAAATGTAGCTTGCAACATGAAACAAAAAGAAGAGGAAAAAGAGAGCAAAATGAAAAGAAAAGCTAAGTAAAAAGAAATAACACTAATCACTTGCATGAAAAGTAAGCTACACTGCTAACATAAGAAGAGAAGAAGCATGTAAATAAAAGAGAATACTAATTAACATTGCATAAAAAAAAGAAAATTACATGAAATAAAATGGCTAAGTAGCCATGGAAAAATAAGAGCTTTGATTTATTTTCCTAAACTAAACTAAAGAGAAGAGAGCCTAAAGGAGAAGAGGAGAGGGTTACATGAAATATAAGGGGTATTTATACAAGTTTAAAACTCTAATTCACTTTTTTAGGAACTACCCAAAATACCCTCTTAGGAAGTGTGGTGGCCAAGTTATCATTAACTTCAAATAATCATCCATTAAGTGTGCATGAAGATTTAATGGCCTTTTAGCATGTGCATTAGCTCCTAAGTGTACATTAAGGTAGGTGGATAAGTTGGGTCCTCCATGATCATCACTTTGAATTATTTCCATCTCCATTCCTTCGTATTCACTCTTGTGCATGCATATCTTCATGAAGCCACTTGTAAAATTCACTAAAATTCCTACAAAACAACATAGAAAAATCCATGTAAATTTTCACAAATTAATAAATGCACAAAATAACCATTTTCCCCCTATATGAAGATGAATATGTGACAGTTTGAAAATAATTTGAATTTTGGTTTAAACAAGTTAAAATACCCTATATGATCATTTATTTAATTTAAATAGATTAAATATGGTGGTAAAAATATGCACATTTACGTGCACATCAATAGGGGTATAACATATAAAACGCCAAGCGGCACGCTTCGTTTGGAGTTCGAAATTTTCACAGATGAATAGTGCCGTGAAAATTTTCTATATAAGACCATCAACTTTCCTTCATTTGCTAAAACTCTAGCTAGGTTTTATTCAGCCTCCATTAAAACTTAACCATCCAACGACCATGGCTAATCAGAGCCTCTAGAGGCCGAATTAGGTCATGACATAAACTAACAAAATGTAGAGCTTGACTATACGAAGCTAATCAACAGATGGATCATGTTATCATCGACCACGGCAACGGAAATTGGCTCGCATTCGAATAGCAGTTTTTGGGTTCACTGTTGGGTTTCATTCGTGGCGTTCATTCACACGCGTGGCATGGAGGGCGGCGATGGCAGGTGGCTATGGCGGCGGCACGGCAGCAGATTAGCGGTAGTGGAGTCACGATCGAACGATCGTTCGAGGAAAAAAAATTAAAGCGGCCTGGAAGTAGAACCGCACGCGTGAGAGAGAAGGAAGAGAAAGGTTTAAATTTTTTAAAACTTTAATAAGTTAAGTTAATGATAATTAATTATTTCAAATGTTTGTTTATTCATAACTCGTTCATACGAGGTCGGTTTTGAGCACGACAAATTGCATTCGTATCAGCGAGCACTACGCTATGGAGTTAGATTGGACGGATTCAGAACTAGTAGTAATTTTGGGTTAAATTGAACGGCGGTTCAATTTTAATCCAAACCGGAGTGCTTTAACGATTTCTGGAATTTTTGTGAGTTAACTCACCTCTCTAGCCTACTTATATCTTTATATAAGTGGAATAATTTTATTTATGCTGTTTATTGCTTGTTTGGATGATATACTATATTTATTAGTTGGTTTGGATATATTCCCGCTCATTGGAGCGAATGAGACCCTATTATGTTCCCGTGTAAGAGCGAATGACCCTTTGTATACGAATCTCACATCGAAGCGGTTGATTTTTATATTATTTGATTATATGCTGTCTATGATGTAGGGGGACAGGTTGGAGGGATCCAACATGATTCCTCTCATTTTTGATTTATTTTTCATATATTTTGATATATGATGTGTTAGATGTCATATTTGATACATGGATTTGTTTTGCTTATATAGTGCTATGGTAGCACTAGGCCATATTTTTAGTATTTTGAAATACTATAAAATAGTTATTTTGATTTGAAATGATTTTCAAAGTGATTTTGGAAGTATATATATTTTAATAATTTTTGAATTATTAAAAGAAATGAATTTATTTTTAAATAAATAAAAAGTATGATTTTTGATGTTATAAAATTATAGTTTTATGAAATACCTTGAATAATGATTTCTAAATGGTTTATACGAAAGATTTATAAAAGTGATATTTTATAAATAAAGAAATAGATGTATAATTAGAATTTATAAATGTTTTCTTAATGGATTTGAAATTTATTCGATCAATGGATTTATAAATGGATTTTATAAATAAATTGGATTTGTAAAAAATAGAATTAAAATGGATTTTGATAGTAAAATGAGTTTTTATGAAAGAATGATTTATAAATATAATTTTATAAATAAAGAGATTTTATAAAATAGAAGTTTTATAAAATCGAAAGGAGATTTATAAACATAGTTTTATAAATATGGAAATGATTTATATTAAGATTTAAATATGGATTTTTATATAAAGGATTGTTTTGAAAGTAATGTTTTCGATGAAGTTAATGGCTTTAAAAAGTAATTTATCTTTTTAAAGTAATGTTTTGGAAAGTAATAATTCCAAATTGAATTTAAATGGTCTTGAAAAATGTTTTAAAATACAATCTGTATTGGAAACATATATTTCAACATTTATTGTTGTAATAGATGTTTTAAGGAAAGTAGGGAAGGCATGGACTATAGCACTGTTGTTATAGTAAATGATTTCCAAAAGGAATTGTTTTATATAGTATATGGGATTATATATATGTGTATATATATAATTAATCAAATCTTTATACTAATGTTTTTGGGTTTGTCGTAACGATGTTTTACGCAACATTTGTTTGACCCAATAAATTGTGTTTTGACCTTCCATCGTGAAATAAACGAATAGGTTCTTATGATCGTACTAAAGGCTTGGTGGTGTAGGAGCATTGCTTCCTATAATTAACACCCGCCCCAAGGCTTATGAACTCTGGAGTTGTACAGTTATAGAAATCTATTTGGCGTGTCTCCAAATGGTATTGTTATTAAATTTACTTGTACCGTTGATATAAGTTTATGGAAATATTTTCTAAGTGTTGAAAATGAAATGATTTGTGAATATACTTATACCATCGACATAAGTATATGGAAATATTTTCCAATACTCAAGGATTGAAATGGTTTTGAGGATATCTTTTTAAAGATAATTTGAAGTAAATATTTGGAAATTTATTTAATTAATAAAAGATTAATTAAGTAGACCTAGTGACTGCTTATGTGCTAAATATTGCTTATTGCTTTGATAGTTAAATAACCAACAATCAAAATTTGGCCATTTTTGGTTCCTTGACTTGATATGGGAACTGATTAGTCATCCGCTTAGCATGAAACCGACTGAGTAGGCTTGATTATCATTTGGATTAAGAATGTTGATTCGAGTAGTTCGGAGTGTCTATGGTACTCCTATCTACCGGGCTTCCTTCTTGGCCGAAGGATAGCAAGTTGGGACTTGGAAACATGATAAGTCTACGAGACTTGGTTTCTGTATGAGGTTAAGGGCCTCTTTGTTGTTGTTGTTGTTGATCCAGAGAGACCGGGGTCGGATTTATCCGA
Source organism: Allium fistulosum (assembly GCA_030737815.1). Lineage (NCBI taxonomy): Eukaryota > Viridiplantae > Streptophyta > Magnoliopsida > Asparagales > Amaryllidaceae > Allium > Allium fistulosum. The sequence continues at coordinate 1,280,201,992 of CM060902.1, read as the reverse complement.
GAACCACTTCGGACTAATGTATGCTTTCGAAAGTGCAGGTTTATGATGATGATTTTGAAGACGGAGATCTTCATGATGCAGGGCTACTTGCCACTAGTTCCTCGAGGTGAAATTTACCATATCACGTATGTATGGTGGCAGTAGTGCTTCGTTATGAAAATCTACTATATGCAAGGACTTCTTGCTACCAATCCTAGGGGTAATTCCCGATAGGAAGTGGTAGGAGAGTGCCTTCGGTTTGTCCTGTTCCTAGACAACTATGGATGAATGTCTGACATTGCATTTTTGAGATTATAGCGTTGACCTTACAAATGTACATCTGTTTAGTGGTGGAGAAGGCAACCTCTCTTAGCTTAACACTCTTCTCTGAGACGTACGAGCTTAGAGGTTGTATGTTTGTGAAAATCAATAGTGAACGAAGGAACGACAATGCGACATTCAAAGTGAAATGTGCTATGTGAAAGGTAAACGTTACCTTAGGCCTTTTCACCCGGTAATGGCTTAAACATGGTACGCCGTGAGGCTATGTGGTTTGCAACCATTAAGGTATGTTCATCACCTTTCTAAATAACCCTCTATATGTCGGTTATGTGGTGTATTCTATGTGACGTCTCAAATAGGTCGGTAATGACCAGGGTGATGGTATATTCGGTTTCTATCCAGACCATGTATGAGTGCCAAATAGGGATAGACCGGTCTTGCCAGATGCGGAGGATTGTTTGTATATCCTCGGTACATTCCTCTATAGATGTATTGTATGGAAGGTAGTCCCTTACCTACCATTGTATGGAATCCATTCTCCACTACGTGCCTGCCATTTTGTTTGTAGAGCCTAACATATTCTAAAATTTAATAATGGTAACAATTTCAGCTATGATTAATTATTATTTGTATACTAGACACTAGCATAATATAACAGGATTTGATATGAAATGTTTTAGTTATCGTAAGGTAAAAACCCGTCCATGTTTATATATGGGCATGGTCTTACGAGATACCTTTGTTTTAATAAGGAAAAGTTTTATAACTTTAAAATAAATTTGAGATGTATTTTCTCACGCTAGTTTACCAGACTGATCTGGGTGTTCTTCCCTTTCAATGCTCGGGTCAGACCAAGCATATTTACAGATTTAAATTGGTGCTTTGGAGCTTCAACAGATGAGCTGGAGGTCTTAAGGTCGTATTCCACGTATATTTTTATTTTCCACTGCATTATTGTTTAAATTATCATCATTTGTGAGAACATGTTATTATAACTGTCCAGGCTGATGATTGTGATTGGATTGTCATACTCTGATGGATGTGTGTGTGTATATATATATATTAAAGATTACAGTTTATCTTTTGTAAAGCTCATTGATATTATATTATAGTTGTTCCATTGCAGTTGTGAGATTCTGTGTTTGTTTTAATTTCTTTCCCTCTTCTTCTTCTTTTCTCTTCTCCTCTCTTCTTTCTTTTTTATGACTATCCATTTTTCTGGCACTTGAATTTACGGCACGTGAATACCGAAGATGTATTAGTGTCGATTTTCGAGGGTTGAAAACCCGGGCCGTCACATATACTCTTTGCTTTACTCAAAATACTTATGCCATGATATATGCTTTACAAAACAATGTTGATGAAAACCTAAAATCGATAAGGTTATCTATCCATTTGAAACAAGTTAAATACTTTAACCTTGAAAACATTAGGCCAAAAGGCCAAAACCTTCTTTTCGAATGCATTGGAAATAAACCTTTCAAAATCATTACTTAAAATCTTAAATATCCTCTTTCGAAACCATTAAACATATCTTTTGAAACACTTGGAAACATTCCTTTCGAAACACTTAAAAACATATCTTTCGAAAGCACTGGGTTTAAGTAAAAAGTTATGGAAGCATAGCTTCGAAACCAATTAAAAGTATTTCTTTCGAAACCATAGTTTGAAAACAAAACAAACTAAAAAGTACAAAAGGGGACACACTCGAAAGCTATCCTTTAGGAAACCTAGGGTTGATGGCAACCTGCTTTCGCATGTATACTTACGTCTTAAAGCAAAGCAGTCTTAACCATGTCAGAAGGTATAGGTGTGGCATCTTCCCTTTCGAATGCATGGGTTAAAAGAAAAAAGACTCAATGGTTTTGGAGGGGTATTGGTTCGAAACTTACCTTCCGCACTCATTGATCGAGGGGTTATAAAAGCAGCCTTTAGCTAAGGTAAAAATATTGGTGTTGCAGCTTGGGTATCGAAGGGGTTCAAAGCAGCAACCCTTTCAAAACACTCTTTTAAACAAAGACAGGTTTATAGGTTTGAAAGCTTTGAAAGACAATTTCACCCCTTTCGAATGCATGCCTTCGACACCATCCTACCTTCCGCCTATCTCCAACGCACTATATACCGATGAATTGATACCATACATGTTGGTTTCGAATGGGTACGGAAGGGGTTTTGTGTGGGTGTATAATGTCGAAAGCTGACAAGGGTAGTGGCGAAAATGTAATAATAAAAACTGCATTTTAACCTTCTAAAGAAATTCCTTTTTACCTACCACTAATATTTGTTGAAATATTATTGGTTTATAAATTTTATCTTCCCTTTTTTAGAATTTTCTGCCAAAATTAAATTTGGATTATTTGAAATAGTTTAACAATTAAGCCCTTCTCCTTAATAAAACGTTTAAAAAAAATAGGTCCTCTAACTTAAATAATTTATTAACCATATTAAAACACTTAGGATAAAATCCCTAAAAATCAATTTTTTTTAACACATATAAATTTTAGACCCAAAAAAATTTATTTAGTTGCCTTAAATAATTTAAACCTGAAATTAACTATTTTCTCTCATAGAAAATTCATAATAAATCCATAATTACTTAGAAAATTATGAAACATGAAACCCACTTCTAAAATAATATTTTTGACCATATATAAAAAACGCAACTCATTTGGATGTTATATGATATGTTTTCTAATCTAAACATGTCATAAAATTCTTATTAAATCTCTATAAATCATCAACTTAAAGCATATAATCATTTAATCACTATAACATGGCATATAGCTTGCAAATAAACGAATTTATCCTTTAAAATCAAAATCATTATCAAAACATGAGATAGTAGTTATTATTCACCTTGGCTTTGTGTTAAGAAGGTTGAGATTTGCCCTTAGATTGATTTCTTTAAGCTTTCTACTTAAATCCTAGCTTATCTTCCCCTTAAATCTTCATAATGGTGGCTGGCCTAAGCTTAGTATTGTTTTTTTAGTTTGTAAATGTAGAATGAATGAGGAAGTGGAGAGAATGGAAGGGTTTAGAGTATAGGAATAAAGGCTATTCCCATTTTACCCTCATCATATTCCTCCTTCTTAATTATGTTTAGCTTCCCTTTTATTAACATATTCATTAAGGCACAACTCCTCCTTAATTTACAAATCTCAATCCCCTAACTTTCTACGTTATTTAATTTAATTTACCCAATTAAATGTTCTAAATAATATTAACTAAAATTAGGGTCATTACATCCATCAAGAAGCCTAGCAAAGGGCCTAAACCTTCACCTTCAGTGAGCAAGAAAGGAGATAATCTTTTGAATCCATTATATATCACGACCCAGGAAGAAGTGAATTCCATCCTTGAGAAGTTTGGAATTATTGGGATTGAAGCCATTCTGGCGGGCCCTGTAGACAACGTTTATAACCCACCTGAAGGGTATTTTGCTTTTACTCCCTACATATCTAGCGCACGTGCTACCTTCCTTCTCCTGGCTTTCTCCTAAGATATTTGGAACATTTAGGCATTACACCAATTCAATTCCCGCCAAATTCTTACACATTTGACTTGCTTGGAAGTCTTAGCTCGAGAGGCAAGACTCCCTTCTCTTAGTGCTGAGATTCTCCATTCGATAGCTAGTTCTGCTAAGGTGGACGAACAATCAGATCATCAATTATACTGAATCCGTCCCACACAAAAAGTATGATTTCTGAGGGTGTCAAAAAGACGAGAGGATGAGAAATGCAATTCTTTTTTGTCAAAATTTTCTCTAACAATAGAGGGACATTTTCCGTTGTAAGTTTCTTTTTCCTGGTTATCCATGTTAGTTTATTATTCTTTACTAATAGGTGTTTTTTCTTTCAGATCCTGCCCCTAAGAAGCTAAACTCTGAAGATCAAAAAATTATGATGTCCCTAACTCAAGCAGTAGAGAAAATGGGGAACATGCTCAAACTATTAAATCTAGCTAAACGTCTCCAATATTCTATTATTTTGGATTGCCACAAGGTCTTGGGGGAGCCTTTAATAATCAAGCACAATGCTCAAGGAAAATGCTCATTAGTAATTGGCACGTCAAATTTCTTTACTTCTAATTCACCAGTTCAGCCCGAGACGATTGGTATGATACCATTGCCTTTTATGCGAAACTTCCTGTAACATTATCTCATAAGTTTACTTTCCCGACTCAGACTCGTCCGCCTTAGTAGTGTTTCCTACAAAGAAGGAGGCCATAAGTGATGTCCCCAAAGATAAAATGGGTAAAGATGACAGATCTACCCCGGCTCAGGCTTCCAAATCCCAATCTCTTAAGGATGCTATTGCTAGTTCGTTCAAATCTATAAAAAGGAAACCAAGCGATGGTTCTGCAGCTACTACCACCCCTATTAAGAAGCCTAAGGTTGGGGGCATGCATATTCCCATTATTGTAGAAGAAGTTCCATTTGTGGACATTGACCCGAGCCCTGAAGCTTCAAACCTTAATATTTTTGGGGAAAAGCCCGACAATTGATTAAAGCGGAGCAGTCTTAGGACTCACTTCTTTGCATTACTTTTCTAGGTTCTTCTAGAGCTTTAAATTGTTTACATGAAGATCTTGGTTTGTGTCTCACTTTAGAGGACCCGCTTCCTTCCAAATCTCAATCCTCAACTCCTATTAGTAAGTTTGATGACCTTCTTCAATTGGTCATTAAATCCCTATCTTTCACTGCCCTTAAGCCAACATAGCCTTCCTCTTATACTCAAGATCACTGATTTGCTATTCTTAAACAATTTCAATCGGTATGTACTTTTCTTGCTTAACCGTTTCAGGTTGCTTAATCTTTCTAGCATAACATCCTCATTCATGTTTGCTACTATTTTCAAGCCGCTAAACATATGTTTATGCTTCAAGAGAATGCTTCGGGATCTTCTAATGAGTTGTTCAAGCTTAAAGAGTAGGTTTCTTTGCCTAACGATCACATAATTGACATCTTAATTGTGAGTGTTGAGGCTATAAAACTAAAAGAAAAGCTAGCCACCTTACTTAAGGAAACAGAAACTTCACTTTATAAAGAAAGAAATTCCAAAAAAAATAAAATCAAATGACAAGGAAAAAGTTTTGGAAATAGCACTTGAGGAGGCCGGCATGACGTAGGCCAAGCTTGTGGAGGAGAATACATCTCTCAAGCGAGAATTACGAAAGAAAAGAATCCTCCCGAACAAATCAACTGATGTGATTATAGAGGCAAAGCAGAAGGCATCCAATTTCCTTGAGTCGGCTCTTAATACCATTGTTGAGAGATCCTATGAGAAGGCTCTTTTTATAGCATATGTTGACAACGCTCACAAATGTCCAGATTTTGACTTTCCTTCTCTTCCTCTAGTTTGGAATAAGAAGTTTATGAAGAATTGAAGAAATACTAAATAAAACTCAAGCATCTGGGGAGGGACCTCCGAGAAGAGGATGAGATTGATGCTAAGAAGCTATTGACTTTTGATGATCCTCTGACTTATGAGGAGACAAAGTCAGATTTGGAAGAGGAGGATGATGATGCGAGCAAAGGCGATGATGGCCATGGTGATGGCGGCGACGATAATAATGATGGCAATGGTCGAGGCAACAAAAAGGGTCTCTCTGGACCGCCAGATGATATGGATGGATCGAGAGATCCTAACCTAGACTTGGTGGCCCAAGGTATGGAAGCTACTAAAATTCATGATTCTTCCATTAAATATTCTTCCAAAAAAACAACGCTCCTCAAAACGATAAACCAAAAGGGAAGGAGCAAACCCCTTCGACTTCCATTCCACTCTCTCAAGTATGGATTTGCCTACTTAAATATCTTAAGTTACCAAACAGCTCTTATTAATACATTGGTTATTTTAGTTAAGGAGAAACCAAAATATCATTATGATGTTATGCTTGAGAAGAAGAAAATGGAGACAAATCAATTGAGCAAAGAGTCTGTAACACCCCATATTTTTGTAACATTATTTAGGATATTTAATTAGTTAAATTGAATAAAATAATGCAATGAGATGATTAGGGGATTGAGATTTGTGATTTAATAGGGGTAGCCATGCCATGTCAATGTGTAAATAAAAAGGAGATAACATGAAATAAAATAAACAAAGAAAATAGATAAGGGCAAAGTTGGAATAAGAATATTCTTATACCCTAAACCCTTAGGAAATTAAAAACACACGTTTATTTTATATTTTCTCAAACAAAAACATTTCTAAGGCTGACCACCATTAGCAAGCAAGAGAAAGAAGATAAAAGCTAGGATTCAAAAGAAGAATTAAATCACTTAATCAACATCAAATCTCATATCCAAAATCAAAAAGCTAAGGCGAATAATTACTACATCTCATTTCTTATGGCTTTTGGTCTTAAGGTAAATCCGAACTTGTTTGCATGATTATGCCATGTTTTTGATGGATTAAATGTTTATGTATATTTGTTGATGATTTATGCTTGTTCATATAGATTTTATGATATGTTTTGATATGAAAACCCTATTAAATGACATTCAAATGCCTTGCAATTTTAGATTTAGATCAGAAATGATATTTTAGAGATAGGTTTCAATTTTCATAATTTTCCGAATATTTGTGGATTTATATTAATTTTCTAGTGAAGAAAATGATTTATTGTGTTATAAATAATTTACAGTTAAATTATAAATAATTTGGGTTTAAAATTTATATATGTTAGAAAACGTATTAAAAAGGATTTTCTGGAATTTTTGTAGAATTTTCCAAAGTGTTTTGATGAATATATAAAATTATTTAAGATATGGGACTTAAATGTTTTATATATTTATAAAAGGAGAAGAGGTATTTTATAAAAATAAAAAATTATAGTTTATTTCTGAAATCTAGGCAGCATTTTGGAAAAGAAATTTAGCAACCAATGAAAATTTGATTAACAGAGCAGGTTAGTTGAAAAGTGTTTCTCTTTTAAGTTAAAAACAATTTACATGTTTTTAGTATGTTCCCCCACTTTTGGTACCAGGGGTTTCGACCTAGATGTTTTGCCACTATTTCTTTCAAAACCAATGCGCATGGTATCAATATATTTGGTACGTAGTGAATTGGATAGAGGCGGAAGGTATACGATCGAAATGTAGGGTTCCGAAGGGGTCAAAGCATGCCTTTATTTTAAAATGAAGTAGCGCCTGCTTTCTTTCGAAGACTTAGCTTTCGACTGGGTTGGCTTCCAACCTGGTCAAATGATTTCAAAGGAATGGTTTCAAATGGGTTGCGCTCTTTTGTTTTAAGATATGCTTTCGAAGAGGTCGAAACCCTTAGCTGCCGCTTTTCCTACCTTTCGAAGTCCATGGTTTCGGAAGATATGCTTTGTTTTTAAACTTGGCCACTTCTCCAATGCTTTCGGAAGGGTGGGTTCGATACCATCACTTCTTTGCCTATGAATGCTTTCGAAAGATATGCTTTTGACTTAAATGGTCTTAATGACCCTTTTGCTCTGTTGAAGTATAATCCAAGTGGTTTCGAAAGAGAAGGTTTTGAATCGAAAGGTGTTTCCACATATTTTAAAATTGAACCCAAATGCCTTCAAAAGGTCTAAGGTTTTATTGTTCCCAAAAGGTCTCTAAGAAAGGTTTCTAAGGGGTGGTTTCCCAAAGGTTTCGAAAGGTTTAAAGGAAAGATTTTCCAGTGGTTTCGAAAGGCTATGTTTAAAGGTTTTAAAGATAAGATGTCTAAGGTTTTAGCTTTCGAAGGAAAGGTATTTTATTGGTTTCGAAAGCTTTATGTAAATGGTTTCGAAAGGAAGTTTTTGCCTTTCAGCCTAGATGAAAGAAAGAATTTATTTGGTTACGAAAGGGATACTTTAAATGGGATCGAAAGGGGTACTTTCAAAGGTTTAAATGTTTTCATCAACAAAGATTTGAGTAAAGTATATATATAACATGGCAAGGTGATTTTGAGTAAAGCATAGAGTATATGTGTTTTCCTTGTTTAAGTTTGGTTTAAAAGGTTTTAAATCAATTTCAGATGAAGAAGTTTTCAAGGAAAATTTTAGGAAAGTTTCCCTAAGTAAAATGACTCAGATATTAGGATACTAGATGGGACTCATATAGGATCGCGCCCTGTACATTAGCTATTAGCCTCAGCTAATTTATTCCAAAATTCCAGTGTGTAGGGCTTCGTCATAGGTAAGACTAAAATTATGATTACACACAGGAGGGAATATATATATTTGTATACATATAGGTTATTGGTGAGCCCGCGAAACCATTAGGATCAGGTGACCCTAGGAGATGTTAAGTTTGGGACAGACCGTCTAGAAGAGGAGTATTTAATAGATAGTTAAGGATAAACCGTCTAGAAGAGGAGTATTTAACAGATAGTTAAGGACAGACCGTCCATAAGAGGAGTATCTAACAAGTGTTATATTATTTTGATTATATTGTCTAGTAGGCCTGAGTCAACCAAGGTTAGCAGTTAGCCAAACAAAACTATAGAGTTCAGACAGATAGTCCATTTATTACCTGATATGTATGTTTACATAATATTTCTTTACAATTTTAACCAGTTTTAGTTGCAAGATTATGATTTGCAAAAGATATGTTTTAAAAGGATATTAGTGAGGGGAAACCCGTTCCGCTAAGCGATGTGGTCTTACTTAATATCGTATACCCGAGATGTATAGTATTATTCACACCAGGCTTTATGTCTAACTCGAAGTTTATGTTTTCCCCTTAAACTCTCAGGTGCTTCAAATTGATTTGAGTAGGTTAAGAGTTGAGGCTTTACAGGTTTTAGTAGGTTGACGAATAAAGCTTCCAGAAACGAGCAGGTGGTTGACGGATAGCTACTTAGGAGATGTTGTTTGGTTTTGTTTTATTCTGCTATGTTTTATTTAAGACAGTTATGTCTATATAGTACTCTGGTCAACCAATGGGGCATCACATATGTCGCTCTTGGCATATTTATGTAATAATTATATTTTATCAGAACCTGGGAAACGATTACGGGATTATGTAATTTGATTGTGAAACATGTGTTTTGAAAATGTAATGTGAAAAGATGTTTTTGAAATCTATGATTTTGTTTCATATTCAAATGCTTCTAATATTATGGATACCATAAACATAGCCGTATTTAGTCCCCGAAAGTTAATACTATGGAGGACTGCAGCATTTGTAGCGCTTAGCTTTGGGCCTCTAGATAAGGGATGGCACAACTTGGTAGCGGAGCATAGGTTTATGCAAAACTTTAAACCAAAAATGATTTTGAAAAACACAATCCTTAGGAATTAGAGTAAGATTGGGGTATGAGATAATGCTATAGTAACATACTTGTATTTGCTATATATATAAGTGTACGCTATATCTCTTTTCTCCTATCACTATTAGGCCATTCTTCTGTATCTCACAAGGCTTGAATGCAGATATGGACGCAAGAAGAGGCAGAGTTAACCTAAGAGGGGACATCACCACCACTAATGGAAATGCCTGATCTAATACGAGGAGGATACAAGGTCAGGCTCAAGCTGAGAATGTTGGTGCTGGAGTCCCACAAGTGGATACGGGAGCCATGCATTAGTTTTTTGTGAACATGATGCAAGCTGGGATTGCTGCTGGAATTGTTGGAGGGAATGTAGGAGTAGGAGTTCAGGAAGCTCCAGTTTTCCACGATTATGCTAAGTTGAGTGGAGATTATGCTAAACTTAGAGCGAAGCCATTTATTGGAACTGAGGATGCTATCGAGGTGGAGAACTAGTTGCTACACTGTGAAATGATTTTTGCTGACTTAAGGCTCAATGATGAGTAGAAGAGGAGGCTTGCTTCTAGACAGCTTCAAGGAGCGGCTTTATTTTGGTGGAATAGTGTAACAGCTAGTGTGGATGAGGAGACAATGACATGGGCAGAGTTTAAGAGGAGGTTCCAAGAGAGGTTCATGTTAGTGATGGTGCAGTTTTTTTTTATCCGAAAGTTTGCTGAATTAGAGCAAGGAGAAATGTCTGTTTTGGAGTATGCTAGTAGATTTGAAGAACTGACTATGTATGGTTATGCCACTGTTGATATAGTGATAAAGAGGAATGAAAAGTTCATCAGGGGATTAATGCCTGAGTTGGCTAGGGCTACCTTACCGCATATCAGAGATCCCTCTGATGTGGTAGTGGAGATGGCGTTAAGACATGAAGAGATGCTTGCTTATTTGGAGAAGAAAAAGAAGAAGGAGGTCTAGATTGGGCAAGGTCAGAAGAGGAAGTTCTTTCACAAGAAGGGTGCTCAAAAAGGTGGAGCAGCGAAGAAAGGAAAGTCTGAGGTGGTTTGTTATAAGTGCGACAAGAAGGGGCATTTTGCTAATGAGTGTCGTATTAGAAAGGCTAAGGAAGTGACCGGAAAGAAGAATGTCAGGTTCTTCAATTGTGATCAGATTGGCAACTATAAGAATCAATGCAAAGAGCCCGCTAAGGATAGGAAGGGCAAGGTGTATGCATTGGAGCCTGCTACTTTGAAGCCAACAATGCAGGAGAAAGGAAAGGCAATTTTGGGATATACGCTTTAGATCCATGATATGTCCGTTAGCGATTCGTTTGATACTGGTGCATCGCATTCATTTATATCTCGATGTTTAGTAGATAAGCTTAACCTAGAACCCACATATTTAGTTTCTTCCTTAAGGGTTGCAAATCAGATAGGAGGGTATGCGACACTTGGGATGAAGTGTGACCACTTAGAGTTTGACTTGCTAGGTTACACCTTTGTTTGCAGTTTGCATATATTTGACTTTGTAGGGTTCAAAATCATATTGGGCATGGATTGGTTAAGTAAGTACGATGTTAGGATATTTTGCTACGATAGGAAAATATAACTTAGACACCCTGAGTGATCAGATTGCATATACCGTAGAAAACCATAGCTGTGAGGTGAATGCTTTGTTGGGAGTTATGGAGTTAGAAGATGAGTTGCATCGCGTTTTCGTGGTTAGAGAATTCATAGATGTCTTCGAGCTGGTAGTAGGATTGCCACCGAAACGAGCCATTGAGTTTTAGATAGATTTGGTGTCTGGAGTGGAACCAGTTAGTAGGCCACACCAAGCAGGATGACACCTACAGAAACGAGGGAGCTAAAAGTTTGATTTGGAAGGGAAGAATTTTATCATACCTAGTAGTTCACCTTGGGGAGCAGCCGCAGTATTTGCTAAGAAGCCGGACGGATCGTTATGGTTATGTATCGATTATCATAAGCTAAAAGTTGGATCTAGCTACTGGTTTCCATCAGCTTAGAGTAGTAGAAGAGAGTATACCTTTGACGCCGTTTAGGACCAGATATGGATCATACGAATGGCTAGTTATACCGTTCGAACTAACTAATGCACCGGCATTCTTTGTAGACTTGATGAACTGAATTTTCAGAGATCACTTAGATAGAATCATGTTGGTATTCATAGATGATATTTTGATATAGTCTAAGGATTAGAAAGAGCATGAAGTTCATCTCAGAGTGGCTCTTGAGACTTTGAGAGAACATCAGCTGAAGGCAAAGTTTTCGAAGTGTCATTTCTGGAAAAAGGAAGTGAAGTTTCTTGGTCATGTGGTTTCAGAGAAGGGGTTGTTAGTCGATCCAGATAATATCGAAGTGTTAATAATTGGAAGAGACCAGAAACAGTGAAAGAGATAATAAGTTTTCTTGGATTGGCTGGATATTATCAGAGATTCATTAAGGACTTTTTGTGGATAGAAGCACCGATGACCAAGCTAACGTGAAAAGATGTTAAGTTTGTGTGGACCGATAAGTGAGAGGAAGCATTCCAGAGCTTGAAACACTTATTGACCCATGCATCTGTATTAGTTGTTCCGGAGGGGAATCAAGATTTGGTAGTTTACACAGATGCATGTGGAACTGGATTAGGAGCAGTGTTAATGCAGAAAGGCAAAGTGATTTCCTATGCTTTTAGACAGCTTAGACCGCATAAGGTTAGATACCCAACCATGACTTGGAGTTAGTTGTAGTTATGTTTGCTTTGAAGATGTGGAGACATTACATTTTGGGAGAGAGCTTTGAGCTTTATATGGATCATAAGTCATTGAAGTATTTGTTCTCTCAGAAGGGGCTAAATATGAGATAGTAGAGGTGGTTAGAATTTTTAGCCGCTTATGATTTTGCAATTGAGCACACACCGGGAAAAGGCAATAAGGTTGCAAATGTGCTTAGTCGGAAGCATCAGAATGAAGTGCTGGCTATGATAGTAGAATGGAAAGACTTGGAAGCGTTGTCGACTTGCAGAGTGCAGTGGAGATCCGAGGCTAGGTCTAGTGGAGAATCTGCTATGCTGTCTTGTTTAGAAGTTTAACCGGTATTGATTGAGAAGATTGATTCTAAACAGGAAGAGGATCCAGTGTTAGCTGAAAGGATTAGGAATTTAAGGGATGGAACAGAGAGCAATGACTTGAAGGATTTCAGTCTTGATCAAAGTGGGTGGTTGAGAAAGAAGGATAGATTATGTGTTCCAGATGTGGGAGAGATTAGGAAGGAAGTTTTAGAGGAATGCCATCATTCAAAGTTCACTATTCATCCAGGAGGAACGAAGATGTATCAAGATATGAAGAGAATTTTCTTCTGGGAAGGCATGAAGAGGGATGTAGGCTTATGGGTGAAACAGTGTGTGAATTATCAGCAGGTGAAAGCCGAGCAGCAGAAGCCAAGCGGGTTGCTTCAGCCATTGGATATTCCGGTATCGAAGTGGGATTCTATTTCTATGGATTTCATAGACAGGTTGCCAAGATCTAATAGAGGAAATGAAAGCATATGGGTCGTTGCGGATAGATTGTCCAAGAGTGCCCATTTCATTCCCATTAAGTCAAATAGGATGACACCTGTATTGGCTAAGTTATTTATGAAGAATGTGGTTAGACTGCACGGAATTCCTAGTAGTATTGTTAGTGATAGAGATTTCTTATTCACTAGCGAGTTCTGGAAGAGTCTACAAGAAAGTTTAGGAACCAAGCTCATGATGAGTACCACATACCATCCGCAGACAGATGGGAAAACGGAAAGAGTTAATAAAATCTTGGAAGACTTATTAAGAGCTTGTGTATTAGACTTCGGGGGATCATGGGAAGATCATTTACACCTAGTCGAGTTTTCATATATCAATAGTTATCAGACTAGTATAGGGATGGCACCATTTGAAGCTTTGTATGGAAGACCACGCCAATCTCCTGCATGTTGGTTAGAGACCGGAGATAGATTAGTCCTTGGTCTCGATTTGGTAAGAGAAGTAGCAGATTGAGCTGATAAGGGCGAGAATGAAGGAAGCTTAGTCTAGGCAGAAGAGCTATGCAGATAGAAGATGGAAAGATTTAGAGTTCTCTGTTGAAGATCATGTTTTCGTCAAAGTATCGCCGATAAAAGGTATTATTAGGTTTGGGAAGACAGGGAAGTTAGCACCGAGATTCGTTGGACCTTTTCCTATTGTTGAGAGGATCGAGAAACTTGCATATAGAGTAGAGTTACCGAGTAGCTTTGTAGGAGTCCACGATGTTTTCCATGTATCTCATCTGAGGAAGTGTGTTAAGGATCCAGACACTACTATAGCACCGACTGTGTTAGATGATTTGGTAGTGGAACCCGACTTGACTATAGTTAGGAAGCTTGTCCGGATAGTCGTGAGAGATGAGAAGAAGTTTAGGAACAATACAGTCAGATTAGTAAAGGTCTAGTGGAGTGATGATGCCAGAGAGTGTACTTGGGAGACTAAGAGCAGGATTAGGGACGCTTATCCTGATTTGTTTGATGGTACATTTTACCTTTGATAATTTTGTTGTGTACCTTATCGTAATTTCGAGGACAAAATTCTTTAAGGAGGAGAGATTATAACACCCCTTATTTTTAGTAACATTATTTAGGATATTTAATTAGTTAAATAAATGAAAATAATGTAATATGATTATTAGGGGATTGAGATTTGTGATTTAATAGGAGTAGCCATGCCATGTTAATGTGTAAATCAAAATGAGATAACATGAAATAAAATAAACGAAAATAGATAAGGGCAAAGTTGGAATAAGAATATTCTTATACCCTAAACCCTTAGGAAATCAAAACACACGTTCATTTCATATTTTCTCAAACAAAAACATTTCTAAGGCCGGCCACCATTAGCAAGCAAGAGAAAGAAGATAAAAGCTAGGATTCAAGAGAAGAATCAAATCACTTAATCAAGATCAAATCTCACATCCAAAATCAAAAGAATAAGGTTAATAATTACTACATCTCATTTCTTATGGTTTTCGGTTTTAAGGAAAATCCGAACTTGTTTGCATGATTATGCCATGTTTTTGATAGATTAAATGTTTATGTATATTTGTTGATGATTTATGCTTATTCATATAGATTTTATGAAATGTTTTGATATGAAAACCCTATTAAATGACATCCAAATGCCTTGCAATTTTAGATTTAGATCAGAAATGATATTTTAGAGATGGGTTTCAATTTTCATAATTTTTGTGGATTTTATATTAATTTTCTAGTGAAGAAAATGATTTATTGGGTTATAAATAATTTACGATTAAATTATAATTAATTTAGGTCTAAAATTCATATATGTTAGAAAACATATTAAAAAGATTTTCTGTAATTTTTGTAGAATTTTCCAAAGTGTTTTGATGAATATATAAAATTATTTAAGGTATGGGACTTAAATGTTTTATATATTTATAAAAGGAGAAGGGGTATTTTGAAAAAATAAAAAATTATAGTTTATTTCTGAAATCTAGGCAACATTTTCGAAAAAGAAATTTAGCAACCAATTAAAATTTGATTAACAGAGCAGGTTAGTTGAAAAGTGTTTCTCTTTTAAGTTAAAATTTTTTTTACATGTGTTTAGTATGTTTCGCCACTTTTGGTACCAGGGGTTCCGACCTAGACGTATTGCCACTATTGCTTTCGAAACCAATGCGCATGGTATCAATATATTTGGTACGTAGCGAATTGGATAGAGGCGGAAGGTATAGGATCGAAACGTAGGGTTTCGAAGGTGTCAAAGCATGCCTTTGTTTTAAAATGAAGTAGCGCCTGCTTTGCTTTTGAAGAGTTAGCTTTCGACTGGGTTGGCTTCCGACCTGGTCAAATGATTTCAAAGGAATGGTTTCAAATAGGTTGCGCTCTTTTGTTTTAAGATATGCTTTTGAAGGGGTCGAAACCCCTAGTTGCCGCTTTTCCTACCTTTCGACGTCAATGGTTTCGGAAGGTATGCTTTGTTTCTAAACTTGGCCACTTCTCCAATGCTTTCGAAAGGTGGTTTCGACACCATCACTTCTTTGCTTAGGTATGCTTTTGAAAGATAGGCTTTCGACTTAAATGGTTCTAATGACCCTTTTGCTCTGTTGAAGTATAACCCAAATGGTTTTGAAAGAGATGGTTTTGAACGGTTTCGAAAGATGTTTCCACATATTTTAAAATTGAACCCAAATGCCTTCGAAAGGCCTAAGGTTTAGTTGTTCTCGAATGGTCTTTAAGAAAGGTTTCTAAGAAGCAGTTTCCCAAAGGTTTCGAAAGGTTTAAAGGAAAGATTTTCTAGTGGGATCGAAAGGCTATGTTTAAAGGTTTTGAAGATAAGATGTCTAAGGTTTTAGCTTTCGAAGGAAAAGGTATTTTATTGGTTTTGAAAGGTTTATGTAAATGGTTTCGAAAGGAAGTTTTGGCCTTTCGGCCTAGATGAAATAAAAGGGTTTATTTGGTTACGAAAGGGATACTTTCAATGGGATCGAAAGGGGTACTTTCAAAGGTTTAAATGTTTTCATCAACAAAGATTTGAGTAATGTATATATATAACATGGCAAGGTGATTTTGAGTAAAGCATAGAGTATATGTGTTTTCCTTTTTTAAGTTTGGTTTAAAAAGTTTTAAATCAATTTCAGATGAAAAGGTTTTCAAGGAAAATTTTGGGAAGGTTTCCCTAAGTAAAATGACTCAGATATTAGGATACTAGATGGGACTGGTATAGGGTCGTGCCCTATACATTAGCTATTAGCCCCGCTAATTTAGTCCAAAATTCCAGTGTGTAGGGCTACGTTATAGGTAAGACTAAAATTATGATTACACATAGGAGGGAATATATATATATATATTTGTATGCAGATAGGTTATTGGTGAGCCCGCAAAACCATTAGGATCAGGTGACCCTAGGAGATGTTAAGTTTGGGACAGACCATCCAGAAGAGGAGTATTTAACAGATAGTTAAGGACAAACTGTCCAGAAGAGGAGTATCTAACAGGTGGTATATTATTTTGATTATATTGTCTGGTAGGCCTGAGTCAACCAAGGTTAGTAGTTAGCCAAACAAAACTATAGAGTTCAGACAAATAGTCCATTTATTACCTGATATGTATGTTTACATAATATTGCTTTACAATTTTAACCAGTTCTAGTTGCAAGATTATGATTTGCAAAAGATATGTTTTAAAAGGATATTAGTGAGGGGAAACCCGTTCCGCTAAGCGGCGTGGTCTCACTTAATATTGTATACCCGAGATGTATAGTATTATTCACACTAGGCTTTATGTCTCACTCGAAGTTTATGTTTTTCCCATTAAACTCTCGGGTGCTCCCAATTGATTTGAGTAGGTTGAGAGTTGAGGCTTTACAGGTTTTAGTAGGTTGACGAATAAAGCTTTCGGAGACGAGCAGGTGGCTGACGGATAGATACTTGGGAGTTGCCTTTTGGTTTTGTTTTATTCCGCTGTGTTGTATTTAAGACAGTTATGTCTATATAGTACTCTTGTCAACCAAAGGGGCATCATTGTATGTCGCTCTTGGCGTATTTATGTAATAATTATATTTTATCAGAACCTGGGAATGATTATGGGATTATGTAATTTGATTGTGAAACACGTGTTTTGAAAATGTAATGTGAAAAGATGTTTTTGAAATCTGTGATTTTGTTTCGTATTCAAATGCTTCTGATATTATGGATACCATCAACATAGCCGTATTTAGTCGCCGGAAGTTAATGTTATGGATGACTGCAGCATTTGTAGCGCTTAGCTTTGGGCCTCTAGATAAGGGCTATTATAGAGTCAGATAAACAATTGAAAGAATATAATGAGTTGTCTAAAAGATAGAAGAACCTTGCTGCAAGTGCATCAAAATTATGATTTTTTAAAGAAATGGAAGTTGCTCTACGACTAAAGAGAGCACACCTCTATCAAGATAAACTCTTAACAGAGAGCAGAGTAATGACCCTTTTTTAGATGTTGATCGAGGATAGAAATACCATAGAAGATTTTCTACATAGAGCTTACTCTAGTGGTAAGTTTGTTGACTTCTTCTACTTAGGCGACAACTACGGGGTTTTGCTTAGTTGCTTTCATCGTAGATACTTGAATGAGCATGGGTCTTATCCTCATCCTGGGGTGTGTTGGAATATCCTAAGAGTTGCCTCTATTACTCTTTCTTCTTATTCTCTTCCCCCCAGAAATCTCAAATATAATAAGAAAAGATTTATTTTCGGATTATATAAGAAATCAATTTTCTATGAACTCGAGAGATTGTATAATTATATTCTAGTAGCTTATGAACTTTGTCGCCTCCTGTTTTTCTTCTATTAGTCTAATTTTATCATATTGTACAGACTAAAGACATCTCAAGCAGTCCATTCCAATAGAACTCTTGAGTAAATTTGTCAAGTTAAAGAAAGATTTTAAACAAAAATCTTTAATTCTCAAGACATCACAGTAGCGAGACACTTCTTTCTTAGAGATCTACAAGAAGTTTACATGCGGTTTCCTCGTTTTTGTTTTAACTTCTTGGGTGATGAAAAGAATAAGCTGCTTAGTGAAATTTGAACCTAACACGCCAAATTAATATGCAATCATACTAGTTCTCCAGTCGAGGAATAGGATTATCATCGATTCCCTCCGGTTAACACTCCAAAAGGGATTAAAACTTCTTTCGATTCCACTTTCACCCTATCTGCTAAGTCATTTGAAAAGGCCAAAATTGCAGCTTCGAAACTCTAAAGTTAGTTAAATGTTTTGGAAATGGAATTGTAACGTAATTTGATTTTCTTTATTGTTTGTAAACTTTGATGTTATTAATGGAAAAGTTTGTTTTGCATGTATTAATCCCTGCTTTACTTACTCTGAATAGGAAACCCAATTAGTGCGTGTATTTGATCCACTAGATGTTTTATCATAAGTGATTAGGATTAAAGATAGATTACTAGAAAGCATTGAAAAGAGGAAGCCCTCTTAAGATGCTTTAGCTTTACGTAAATAATCCGGAGGCGTTGGAATGACATAAGAGATACTTTCGACTGAAACCGACCTTAAAGATCCAAACGAACAAATTTTACCTTAGAAGAAGAGATTGAGGAGAAGGGTAGAAGAATTCCAAAGTTGAAAGAATGGATAAGCTCAGCCCTAAATTCCAGGCCTTTAATTGATATCGACGCATAAATAGCTAAATTACATCAATGAATAAATGATCTCGAAATGGAGTCAATAAAATTCAAGTCTACTGTTAGTCGTTAGAGCTTATTATGAGTGAAGGTAAATTTGACCTTCCTATCCCTACTCCGGTTGAATGACCAGATCTCGATCTTTGGCTAGTCAAGAATGTCCTACCTTATTAAATCAACCTCCAGGATTAAGCAATGAGACGATCTCAAAATGGAGTAGATAATTTAAACTTGAATGCTTGCAACATTTCAAAAAGAAGTGGAATGAAAAAGTATCTCAGCATCTTAATGACTATGAAAACAAAGTTGAAAAGCTTACACGTGAAAAATATATTTTGAAACAGGAAATTGAAGAGTTAAAAAGGGTGGTTAAAACTCTCAAAGGAGCCAATAAGACACTCTAAAATGCTTTTGAAAACACAAATTGATTCAGCTGATGATGTAGATACCATTCGAAAGAAGGAAAATAGCTTTTAGACGTGGCCTTTCTCCACATTGCCGACCTATTAATGGCCAAAGACTTGGATAAGCTAGCACGGAGCCTTGATCTTTAACGAAGATTTACTTTAAATAAATTCTTCTTTTTGCCCGATATTTGTACCCACACCTTTACGCATAATGTATTAGATCACAAATAAATTTGTATTTAAATGAATGTTACCATAAATATAAGGTATGTAGCTTTCTATCGAATACTGGCTCTTATTTGGAATTGCTTGACGATTAATGTCTCGCCTCTTTTATATTTTGAGCTTTTGAAGTATAGATCAATATTCTGCTTGCTAATAGAACTAAGAACCTTGCTAATTGAGCTTTTTAGAACTTGATATAAGGTTCTTCCTTTCATTAGTAAACGGCCGGCAGCTCATTTAGTAATGGAGATTTTCATTAAATAAATTCCAGTCTGGATTGAGAGCTGCTTTAGCGATGCTCTGCCATCATAAAATCCTTCTAATAACAATTTAAATAGAAGTCCAGAGAGCCATTCTGGTTATAGTATGATAGAAGACCAGAAAACCTGTTTGGTAATTAATAATAGAAGACCAAAAATCTATCTGGCAATAGTAACCAGCACACCTGTCCGGTAATAGTAATAGAAGACCAGAACACCTGCCTGGCAATTGTAATAGAAGACCAGACACTTGTTTGACAATAGTAATAGAAGACCAGAACACTCGCCTGGAAATTGTATAGAAGACCAAAACACTTGTTCGACAATAGTAATATAAAACCAGAACTCTTGTCTGGCAATTATAATAGAAGACAAGAACACCTGTCCGACAATAGTAACAGAAGACCCGAACACCTGTTTGGCAATAGTAATAGAAGACCAGAACACCTGTCTAGCAACTGATAGAAGACCATAACACCTGTCTGGCAATAAAAATAGAAGACCAGAACACCTGTCTGGCAATTGTAATAGAAGACCAGAACACCTGTCTGGCAATTGTAAAAGAAGACCAGAAACCCTTATCTGACCGTAGTTCTTTCTTTTGGGCTAATTGACTTTTGAGAGCTCGTATTTTGGTAGATCTTCCTCTCGAAGACAACCTTATACCATCTTTTAGATTGAATTAAATTTGATCGGTCTTCCGCTAGAAGACTGTTTCTAACCCATTCTTTTGGATGGAGTGCGATTGCCTTGATTGCTTTCTACCAACGCTGTAGGTGAGGATCTCAACTTGGATCGAACCCCTTATCACCATTTTAGATGATGATTTATGTTTGTTGTCCGATGCATTTGGATAGCTTTCTTTTAATTGAACTGTAGACTTACCTGACCTCTCTCTAGGAGGCGCTTTAGTAAAGCCATGGAGACGATACTAAAGGCTTGTCCGGCGCATTTGGCTAACTATCTTTAAGCTGAACCAAAGATTTACTTGACCTTCCTCTAGGAGGCGCTTTAGTGAGACCTTTGATGACGGCACTGAAGACTGGTTCAATGCTTTAGATAGGCCAAAGATTACCTGTCCTCCTTCTAGGAGGTGCTCTAAATAGGTCATGTAGGTAGGGGCTGAAGGCTTGTAGGTGCTTTGGTTAGGCCTTTTCAGACGGGACCAAAGGCTTACTCTGACCTTCCTTTAGGAGGTGCTTTGACCAGGCCATCTTGGTGGGGACAAAGGCTTAGCCCCTTACTACCATCTTAGGCAGTGGTTTAGGCTTTCCATTATCTTTAGGAGAGTTTTACTCCCAACCATATAGATGCACTTATTTCGTTCAGAAGACCTTATTTTATTGATGGCTGATTTAACATTTTATACAAACTCATTGAGCTTCCCATGCCCTAGAAAATTATTGATCAAGCCCTCCAAGCTCCGACATTGGTTTGTTTCATGTCCATTTGCTCAATGATATAACGATACAGTCCTCCTAGATTCCTTTCATTCTTCTGATATTTATTTTGTGAAGGCTAGCAGTTGAGTTTGTTCTTAGTTTAGAAGTAGCTATTCTCGTAAGAGGTGCTAAGGAAGAAATTTTTAGGACGCTATGATCTTTTGGAAGTTGATCCTTCAGAATTCCGTTTGGCTTTCTTGTGCATGATAGGCTCCTTAGCTTTCGGAAAATGCTTTCTTTTTAAAGAATCTTGAGTTTCACTTAGTTCTTGAGAGTGGCTAAGGATAGTTTCCCATCTTATAGTGAATTGATCAAAATCCTTTGTTATTTCTCTTTCGAAAATGGTCCCCTTTGCTTTGAGTTGAATTTCCTTCCTTATTTTTAGGAAGACGCTATTCTTTTTGCACTACTTTCCTAAGGCAAAGATCAGTGTTGGCCTTATGTGAAATGGATTCAAACTCCATCTATCTGGGTTGTAATATGCTGCTTGTCTTCTCTTATTTTCCATGAATTGTAGTGCCTTGATTCTCAATACTTTTTCTTCATGAAGCCAGGGATTATTAGTGATTTGGTAAATTGGCCTAGTCACTTGAAGCTCGGAGGATCCTTGTTCCGTGATCTTAGTACAATTAATTTACATGACTAAGCAAAACTTAGTTGATGCGATTAATTGGTATTAAAGATAAAAGATAAGTTAGATTAGAATGGGATATGCTTTGCAAGGACAAGTCCTTTAAGCCCTATATATGCAAGCCAGGGTAGTTCCACTTAGGGTTTTAACGGAGTCGAAGGTTCGAGCCCTCATTCTAGCACCAAAATATAAACGAATTTCTTCATTAACCCCAAAAGTGTAGGAAAAGTGGACTTGGTTAAGAAATGACAAAGTCAATCCTATGTTAGGTCGCTAGGACGAGGTATGCTTGATGTCAAGTCCATAATAGTTCTATGTATAGAAATTGAAGTCATGTTCGAATGTTATAGAGGATCCAAGTCGATATGCAAGTCACAAGTGAAAGCCGAGTCGTATGCAAGTCCCAAATTTCATCAAATATGTTATGCCATAGTTCAATATTCAATCCCATATGTATACAAAGTTTAAGTGTTACAATTAGCAAAAATTCCCAAATCAATTTAGGATTTACAAAGTTTAAAATGTAAGAAGAGATAAGAAATGATTAGCCCCTTCCAAAGTGCCCCAAGGTCTATATTTATAGGGTTAGATGAGTGGCACACCAGCTTGGTGTCGGCATTCTTGGGCTTCAGCATCGTCGATGATGCTAGTGACGTTCGACATCTTTAGGTATAGGGGGAAGCTTCGACTTTGCTATAATGATGAAGGTACGCGACACTAAGGATTTATGACATTGATGGCTTCTGGAGACATTGACGGCGTTCGCCGTCAACGTCGCATGTATAGCCTTTGTAGACATTGATGACGTTCAATATCAACATTGTAGAATGGCAGCTTTGATCGTTGGCGACCTTAATGATGGGTAGTTCTATCTAGATGATGACTTTAAGGAGCGACGACATTGGAATTGAAGCAACATCATACGTGACATCATTATTTAACATCATAGATGAATAGCGATATGGGATAGTGGCGACATTGACGACGACGACGTTATTAACTTCGAGCAACATTATAGGAGAAGCATCAACCATAAACTTCTTTGGGCAACATTGTGCACGACATCACTTATTAAGTGGATGGCGCCATTGATTAGGTACGACATCAAAGAAACGCAACATAGGTTATGTTGATATTCATTGATGCATTACTATATTGATCACATTCGACACCGTTACTACATTGAAGAGATGCACCATTGGTTCATGCAGTATTGGTGACATGTGATATCAATCGCTATACAGGTAAATAGTGGCATAGATAGGGTACGACGCCAATGAAGTGTGACATCGATTTCTTATGCATTGACATGGTTGACTTTGTTCACGCCCTTTTATCGATGAAGCGCAGCATCGAATTCCTTTGATTATTAGCGCCACAAGAGTATTGCTTGTCACATGTCCTCGTGAATAATATCAGTAGTAACGGTCCCTTGAAATAGAGGCATTATTTCTACTATGTTAATGTAAAACAAGTTGTATGTTTTGATTCCATTTTTGAATACATACACAAGTCTGTTTTGTTTTGCTAATCTAAATTGTGATATTACCTATTTTAAAAACTGTACATTGGTCTAGGGACGAATGGATATAGAAATTGTGATATACAAACCAAATAGGAAGCGAAAATCTTAGTATAGGAGTATTATTATGCATGCCTTGGAATATTTAACAAAATCTAGCTGGTTAATAATTTACGTTAAGCATAAATATAATAATTACGTAAAAGTCGTAATGTATAAAATAAATAGGTTAATAAATAATAACAAACCATATAAAAGGAAGTTAAGAACAATCACGGAAATTTATCCATAATTAAAAGGCGAAATAAAGAGTTTCCCTTATATGGCCTTAATGTGTAAATGCGAGTGAGGTATATTATGTATATTTATATATTATACATATATATTGGTATAATTTCATAAGGTTAGAGAAATAAGACTAAGTTATAGGGATGCGAGGCCAGTTAAAAGTACACAAAAGTATACCCAATTAATCTGGCTTCTGATAGTGTGACTTTGGAAATTATGTGGGGCATTGCCTGTAGTAAGTACCCACAATGGACAAAAGGTTCGTCTCAATTCTGTAGGATAAGCCTGCCTAGCTAATCAGCTGCCAGCACTTGGGAATTGTCAAACTAATGTGAGACATCACAATTTTTGTTACAGGTCACATAACAGATATCCCAAGATGGGCCTGCTTCGGGGTCAAAGGTAATAAATGGCTATTGTAATGTCTGCCTTCTCACTATTCAAGAAGTATTAAATGGTCGGGGTTATATTTTAGGTAAGATAATGGAAATCTCGGGAGGTGTTCGCTTCATGGTTGAGGTACTCAATAACTATTGAAGGGTGTTCCTCTTCCCCATTTAAGAAGTATTAAGTGGCCTTATGGAATTTCTTTCGATGTCAGCTAGAAACTATCAGAGAGGGGTTCGCCTTGGGCATAAGTATTAAATGATGGGTCCAAGCCTGCCTATTTCCCATTAAAAAGGTCTTAAGTGACTCGAGTGCTTTCTCTTGCATTGTTTGGTTATGACTGACGGAGATGGGTCATTTGACCCACTGTATATTCCATAGTGCGTTAAACCTGCGTTATAGTTATGAAGCTAGACTTGTAAAGGGCATTGGCCTGTAGTTAGAGACACATTATGGAGCTAGACTGGAAGAGCCGTTGGCTTACAATTAGCGGTATACTCGAAAAGGTATGGTTAGAAATTGCATAAGACATAATACTCATCTAAATGAAACTACTCAAATAGTATTATGGTAAGACTTGAAATTTTCATTTACTAGACTTTTTTATTCTGACTCACTCCTCATTACAACCTATAGATCAGAGGGAAACGATGCTGATGGTGAAGGTGAAGGAGGCAGTGAAGGCTGGTGACAATATAGCTATTTATTTATGTTTATAGTTTATTTTGATGTAACTAGGTTTTAGACTTATTGATGTTCTTTTTTGAGACACTGTGTTATGGATAGTTGAAATAATTGTATTTTTGAGATTTGGAAATTTTGAATGGGTACTTATTTTATCCCTTACGTTGTGAAATTTAGAAGATAGCTCTGTGTACTGTTTATTTAATCAATTTTACCAAGCAATAGTCAGCTTTAGGTTCAAATGAGTTTTTATTAGGTCAAAAATTAGGCTCATGGAGAGGGTTGTTACATTTGATATCGGATCTCAGGTTACTCGACTAGAGGGAATATATATACATGAGAGTACGTATTTGTTATTTATTAAAATGTTTTTCAAAACCCTACTATGTATATACATACATATATGGAAATACGCGAACACCCTAGGCATACTTTTGATTTAACAAGTAATACTATCAAAGCAAATTGTAATTAATCTGAAATTTTAAACCTACAAATGTTGGAAATGGCTGAGAATAACACCTCTGAAGTTAGAAACTGCCCCGCACAAGAGATACCCATCGTTTCGGGTATGCCATCATGGTTCTAACAATATCTAAGGTTCGTTGAGGCAAGTTCCCATTCCTCAACAAGCTACACCAACGGCGCCATTGCTTTGCCCGCCAATTAGGTACCCTGCCCACTAGACTTCCCTAAACTATGTAAAGACTTTCAAAATATGGGAGGAAGAGCATTTTTGGGGAGAATATTTTGTAGAAACCAAGGCGTGGATTAACGGCCATGATCGAATATTTCGGGAGCTATGATGGGAAGACCAAGTTAAGTAGAGGACAACTACATGACGCCTATCATAGTCATCGAAGAAAATAAAGAGGAAGAAATTACATGTTGAATTCAGGGCTCACTTCGAGTCATGATTCATGTCCAAAGCTGAATTAAGTCTTCAATTGGAGAAGTTTATCCAACTGAGGCGGGGGACTGCACAGTGAAAAAAATATCAATAAGTTCATGAAAGTAACTAAGTTTGGAACGAGCCTTATCTGCAAAGAAGACAATGAAGTTTGTAAAAGGCCTAAATTGTCCACTTAGGCTGCTAATTTTACCTCAAGTTCTTGCAAGCGCAACCTATGAGATGTTAGTAGAAATGACCTTGCTTTAGACTGTTGGTGTAGAAGAAAAGGAGAATGTAGAACAATCACATAATCAAGGTAAAGGGAAGAAAGGGGTTGCTTGACAGTCAAGAAAGCCAAGGGGAAGATCAGGAAAGGAGATATGGTATGCCACATATGTCAGAAGAAGGGACACGTCGCTAAGGACTATAAAGTGAGTTTGATGAGAGAAGATTTCAAGGGGAGGTGTTTTAACTGCCATGAAGAAGGGCACTACAGGAACCAGTGACTGAAACTAGCAAAGGAGGGACAAGATGGGCAAGCTTATGCCATTAAGGTTGTACATCTCTCAAGTAGACCTCCTCCCAAGGATTAAGGAAAAGTTGCGATGGAAGGTCCAACTATTATTTTGGAAATACTATTCACGCCTTATTTGATTTAGGAGCATCATATTCATTCATAACAAAGAATGCATTTGACTCTTTAGGACTAAAGATCCAATTTTCCACTAACCCTATAGTCATGCCAAATTCTATTGGGGGTTGACACATCTTTCTATAATTTGCAAAGACCTAATGGTGGATATATGTAATTTTCACTTTATTTGTAACATGTATGTTCTGGGTTTTGAGGGGTATAGACTTATCTTAGAGATGGATTGGTTGTCTTACTATAGGGCTGCCTTAGATTGTGATAAGAGGATTGTATGGTTGAGAAGTTGTAGGGGGTAGGATATAGATGTTCTTCCATGCTCTAAAGCTTAGTCAAGTTAAGTTATCTATATTTTATTAACCTATCACATGATGAGCTCTCATCTATGCCCCTAGTTCGAGACTTTCCAAATGTTTTTGAGGAAGTCTCCAATCTTCCAGCCCAAAGGGAGATCGAGTTTAGGATTGATTTAGAGAAGGACGCTAGACCCATCATGCTGCAATTGAGGCATATGGCCCCTAAAGAAAGAGCTGGATAAGTAGATTTCAGTGTTATTACAGAAGGGGTTTATTCATTGTGGCACTTCAGAGTATGGAGCGCCAGTTGTCTTTGCCATTAAGGCAAATGGCTTATTAGGGCTATGCTTCAATTACTGAGCACTCAGCAAGCTGACTAAGAAGAACAGTTATCCTTTACCTTGAATAGACAACTTGTTTTATCAGCTTGTCTGGACCAAAGTCTTTTCCCAACTAGACTTGGCCACTAGATTCCATCAATTAAGAATAATTGAAAATAGCAAGGAGAAGGTTGCTTTTCGCACTCCGGATGGACTATATGAATGGAAAGTAATGCCTTTTGGGCTCACAAAGGCCCTTGTATACTTTGTATGAGCAGGGTCTTCAGGAGGCAACTGAATAAGTTCATCATAGTGTTTGTAGATGATATTCTAGTATTCTCTAAAGGTGAAGGTGAGCGTGAAAATCACTTAAAGGAGGTACTAGGAACTATGAGAGAACATCGGCTAAAAGCCAAATTACCAAAGGGTCATTTTTGGAGGAAGGAGGTAGGATTTGTTGGCCATATTGTCTCCAAGAAAGGTTTAGCGGTTGAGCCTGTAAAGGTAGAAGCTATTCAAGAATGGAACATTCCGAGGAATGCTACTGAAGTTAGGAGCTTTCTTGGTTTGATCGATCACTATAGAAAATTCATTAAGGACTTTACAAAGATAGTAGTACCATTGACTCACCTTACCAAGAAAAACTTTGTATTTGCGTAGGATGTGGAATGAATGGAGTCCTTTGAGAAGTTGAAGGAGCTATTGACTAGTGCACCAGTGTTAACTATTCCAGATGGGTTGAAGCTTTTTCTGTTTATACCAACACATGCGGTATGAGGTTAGGAGTTGTTCTTGTGCAAGAAAGAAAAGTAGTAGCCTATGTAAGTAGGCTGTTAAAGGACTATGAGAAGAGGTATCCCACTCACGACTTAGAGTTAGCAGTTATCATATTCGATTTGAAGATGTGGAGGCATTATCTTTTGGGGGAAAGGTTCGAGTTATTCATCGACCACAAATCCCTTAAATACCCGTTTCCCAAAAAGATTTTAACCTTAGGCAGCAGAGGTGGATGGAGTTTATCGAATCATATGACTTTGAAATTCAGTATACCCTTGGAAAAGAGAATGTTTTTGTCGACGCACTTAACCGGAGGCATGCCACTCTTGGTGGTGTATATGAGTGGAGGCAGTTGGAATTCCTCTCGAATTTCAATTTCCTACCACCATCACAACTCATTATAGGTTATCCGGCAACAATGGAAGTAAGGCCAGCATTAATAGACCGCATCAGTCAAGAATAGGGGAGGAATGTGACAATAGTTGATATTTTGAGCAAGTCGGTTAGGAGAGAGCATTCCCCCCACATTAGTAGGTATTCAGTAGATAAAAGAAGATGGCTAAGGAGAGATGGACAATTATATGTTCCAGTAGTGGAGGTTGTTATGGATAAAGTATTGGCGGAATGCCAATTTTCAAATATGACTATTCATCCTGGTGTCGATAAGATTTATAAGGTGTGAAGTAGATTTTCTATTGGCTAGGAATGAAGAGGCAATTAGTAGAACATGTCACTAAATGTTTGACGTGCCAAAGGATAAAAGTGGAGGAAGGTAATCCCAGGGGTTTGTTATTGCCATTAGAGATACCAACTTGGAAATGGAAGCATATATCGATGGAGGATCTGCCATTTCTGAACCGAGCAACGGAGCTCCATCATTTCTCCTTCTCCACTACTTCTAGAAATTTTAAAAATGCTATATATATATAGTAGAGAAGGGCAGAAAATAAAAAGAAGAAGAGAAGGAGTGACAATTCTGTGAAAGAGGTAAGTTTAGAAATAATAAATATGATTTCCATTTAAATTTAAATCTCCTTTCAGACCTTAAATTCTAATGGGTGTGTATACACTTCAAACACATACTTTTGGTTGAAAAGAAAAGGGGTCAAGTAAGAAGAATGGGTTTGGATATGGAGATATGAAAGCCATAAGATAAGTGTAAAATTATATAATTTCCATAATACAAAATTTATATCATTAGAATTTTATTTTTGTTATTATGCCTATGTGAAAGCCATTAAATTGTTGGCTTAATTGAATAAATCTTAATTGAAACCCTTGCCTACGTATTAAAAAAATTATCTAACTTTGAAAAAATGGCATGTACACCCTAGATATGGAATCTAGGGAGAATAGCCCCTAAAATTTATGAAATATGATATTTACATAATTGTGTAGTTATTTCCAGGATTTTGTTATTTGGGTTGTAAATTGTTAGACTTGTTAATAATTTAATTGGAATGTTTTAATTTGGTTTAGGATTTAAATTTTCTATATTTCAATTCATTGAAATTGTAGAATGCAAAATCTACTTGTATTGACCTCCATGTGAATTTCCACAAACTGGCCAACTTCACAGTTGTATATCAAAAGTGCGTCATTTGAAATAACAAGGACTAATGATATATCCAAAGGAAAGAGATGTGCAAAGCGGGGATGTTATTCAGTAGTTTGCACTTTCTATTTCGATAAAAAAAATAGAAAGAGATAATTTCTTATAATTACATACGTATCACAACCCCACATATTGGCAGTTTATGCAAAGTTGCAACGGTAACATTTCCATTTTGGAAAAGATATAGTT
This sequence comes from Allium fistulosum, assembly GCA_030737815.1. Lineage (NCBI taxonomy): Eukaryota > Viridiplantae > Streptophyta > Magnoliopsida > Asparagales > Amaryllidaceae > Allium > Allium fistulosum. The sequence continues at coordinate 1,280,172,733 of CM060902.1, read as the reverse complement.
CCAAATCATTAAAATGTAGAAATAAATAATTTTTTGTAATTTACACATAAGTGTATATTCAAAAATCTTTAAACATAGAAACTAAAAAGCAGCAATAATTTTTTTATAAATAACTTATTATAATAGCAGTAATCATATGTACAAATATATATAGTAAAGTACAAGTTTAAGAAATAAATAAATAAACGTCAGTTATCATATTAATTACGTATAAAACGTTAAAATACGATTAACGTAATAATCAAGGTGTCACGGGTCACAATGTTAATTGGCCTTAATTACATAGTTAATGGGAAGTTACAGTAAGCAAACATGGATGTAAATTTGTTTAATGGATTTAATTGTAGAATTAAATATGGTATTTATGTAGGAAATTAAACATGCATGATAAATTAATTCTGAAACGGATAAATAAATGTCATTAATAATCATCCAATTTGAATATAAAAGGTCATTTATGTAGGGCGTTCATTGGGAGTAAAGGAAGTAGTAAGTGATATCTAATAACATTAATGAGGATAGAATTCAAAGATAGTAAACGTACAAAATAAAAAGAACATAGCAAGTAAATAAATGAATACTAATAACTGAACTTAGGAGGCATCATAATTTCCACAGTTGATCTTATATGGCCTCAATAATGCGTTTGCGACGGGCATGAATTAGTGGGCCTACCCCAATATTTAGGTTGACTATAAATGGCATGATTTAGTATGGGTTGGGATGCGAGGTCTTTAGATTTACACAACGGAATTCTGCCCTCCACAAGGGGTTACCGGGGCCTGTGTATATGTACTACTGATGGGTGACATCTCCAACTATAGGACCCATGATGGATATATGTTCGCGTATAAATTTTGAGGAAAATATACATCGAGTTTGCCTTGGAGTTGAAATATTAAATGGCTAAGTACCTTTAGGGTGGTCAAGGGATTTACTCTGGGTTGAGGTATTAAATGGTTATTGGTTCTGCCTCTTCCCTATTTAAAAAGTCTTAAATAACCTATGACAGTGCCCAAGTGGGAAAGTGGGGTCTGCTTCAATTCCAAACTAGAGATATTAAGTAATGGGAGAGTGGGCCTTTTCCTTGGCTTGTATTAGGCAAGTCTAAATGGGATTTGGTTTGGAGGTCGACTCTTTGTAGCATAGTTTTTAAATCGGTATTTGTGGAGTAGGGCTAGGCATAGGTCTGACCACTAGTGGTGCCAAGCGATCATTAGCGAAGACTTGGGTTATGCCCTGACGGTTTACAATTTCTACTAGTGTAATGTCCATATAGGATACACATAGACCTCAAATTTTGGTTGCTTGTATGTTTGGTTAGAGGTAGGTTTGTTAACCCTTAGATAAGTCTTTGATTTGCATTAGTAATGTAGCTCATTAGATTTTAAAGTTGTATCTAGGAGTCAACGGCCTTCGTAGTTAGGCTCAGTTAGCCATCAATTACGTTACGAATGGGCCTAATTCAGGGTCGAGGTATTAAATAGCCATTGCGTCGGCCTCCTCCCTATTTAAGATGTATTAAATGTCCGTTACGGAGAGCCCGCTTCGTGATTGAGGTATTGAATGGCTGTTGGGTCCGCCTCTTCCCTATTTAAGAAGTACTAAGTGGCTGGGATTTCTTTTTGGGGAGTACATCGACGCCTATATATATATATGTATATTTATATGCATATATACTTATACTTTGGAGTAGGTTGGATATATCGTATGCACATATGGAATTAATTGAATAATCCATAAATAGTAGTCATAACACTTAAATAGGAATCAATCGGCATAAACTAGTGTATGGATAAAGTACGTAATTTACCCGTCAACAGAATATTGTTCTGACCCCCTCCTTATTACAACCCATAGGATAAATTTAGAGAGACATGACACTTGTACAAGATGGTAATGATGGGTGGACAAGTTTTCTCATTTGTGCTCGGCACTTACACAGGAACTAGATATCCAAGGAATAATATTAGGTCTAAGGCAGTAGCCTTAGTCCGTATATGTGTTTTATTATATTTTATTGGTACAAGATGGTAACGATGGGTGGATAAGTCTTCTCATTCATGCTCGGCACTGACATGGAAACTAGATATCCAAGGAATAATATTAGTTCTAAGGCAATAGCCTTAGTCATTATAAGTGTTTTATTATATTTTACTAGTACAAGATGGTAACAATGGGTGGACAAGTCTTCTCATTTATGCATGGCACTGACACGGGAACTAGATATCCAAGGAATAATATTAGTTCTAAGCAGTAGCCTTAGTCAGTATATATGTTTTATTATTTTTTACTATTCCGTTGTGCATTCATATAGAAAACTCTCTGATATACCTATGTTTATTATTCGTTACCAACATCAATGATTCATACCCTAATGGACTTGGATTTTCGATTTAGTCGAAAATCGGGCCCACTAGTGCAAGGTTTTACATTTGGTCTCAAAATCTAGATTAGTCGATCATAAGAATTAGAATACGCTAAGTGAACATATTCTATATCACACCAAACTCTACCAATCCCGACTATAGAATTAGTTGCGACCATATTGTTTGCGCCAAAAATGGTCACAAACCCCAAGTGTTGTGAAAGCACCAGTGTATGAATAAAATCAGCAATATTCAAACACAAATATCAGATATAAGTAAGCAACAAACAGCAATCCAGAAATAATGAGCAGTGACACACAATTTATAGTGGTTCGACTATCTCCGGCCTACGTCCACTTCAAGGTTTTCATGATTTTATTGCTTGATACTTGAAGATTACAATTTTCTATCGCGTGGTACAGCAGATTTTATGAGCTAAGTCTGAATCTAAGGCAACCGTGGCGATCTGGAGTAAATCTGGCAGAATCTGGGCGCTCTTTAGCTCTCAAAATTATCCGACCCCTTTTCTGAATGACCAGGGGCTCTATTTATAGGTGTAGGAGGCTGATATTTCGCCTAAACTGAAGGGAGACCAGTTCTGGTACGTCAGGGGGCCCACATGCCCGCTTTCTGGAAGTCCAGGCCCACTTTGGGATCGATTCGAAGCTATGTTCGAATCGATCAAGAAATTGTCCAATCGAGCTGAAATTTGGTGTGAACATTCTTCAACATGTGCTCAAGCTACTGCGAAAATTTCATAGCATTTGGACTTGTAGATCTCGAGTTATGATCGATTCAAGATTGCATTCCTGGCTGACACGCTTGCTTCGACTCGATTCGTTCGAATCGATAGGCTCGACTCGATGGCTTCATGCGCCTTTGCGATGATGTGGTGCGCATTTCCTGGGTCAATCCACTTTTCACTCCGAGTCGACCGAGTCGACTCCATCTTTTCCGCTGCTTTGACTTAGTGGGTTCCAGAGAATAGATTCGAAGGTGTGCTCGTTCGAATCGATCATGTTATGCTACAGCCAATTGATTCGAAGTCATCATAATAGGATGGGTTCGAAGGTATTTATTTCGATGGAATCGAAGGACACCGGTCTGTGATTTTATGGTTTCGAAGCAACTCATCCCTTGATCGATTCGAGTGAATGTTTGTCTGGTGGGTGCGAACCAAGTGGAGTCGAACCGATGGATTCGAATAAAGCGCTCTCCGGTGGATACGAAGTGGATGGAGTTAATCTTGATGGAGTCGAAGCTAAAGTACTTCTCATGGATTCGAAGCAACCAGGGGAATTTTGCTGGAGTCGAACTTGATGGATTCGACCTTAGTGGATTCGAACTATGTGGAGACGAAATCAATGCTATGCCCTTCACTTGTGTGGACGATATCTTGAGCGTACGACCTCGGATTGACTTGATTTTTGGAACGTTGCTTTTCCTGACCTTGCTTGACGTGTCTTATCAATTGTAGCCCAATCTGGACTTGGGCATAATCCATCGATAATTGCAGTTGCCCAACAATCATTCAAAGTTGAAGACGTGTGATCCTGTTTCTTTTTCAGCTAGTTTCTTGGTATCTCGGCCTTGCCAAAAGGCGGGATAACATTTGCCCCCCAAAACATGCCTTGTGATAAGAAGGCGTGTTTTGAATAGTTTCCGAATCCGATATCCAAAGTTCATAGCCAGTTCCATGCCCATCCAAACCCGAAGACTAAGCTGCTAGTCCATCCTTTTCCAGCAACCGAATCCAAGACCTCTCCGGGTCGATATCCAGCTCTGTAACCTCTCTTGGCTTTTGCCAAGCGCAATCCGCACCTGATGACCATGGTCCAGTGTCCCTGGACGTTAAGCTAACCTCTCCGGGTTCTTGCCAAGCGCAATCCACACCTGACGACCGTAGTCCAGTGTCCCTGGACATTAAGCTAACCTCTCCGGGTTCTTGCCAAGCCCAATCCACACCTGACGACCGTGTTCCAGTGTCCCTGGACGTAACTAATGCCGTGGCTTAAGTCCTAAGCCGAATCCTGGTCACTCCGGACCCTTGCCGAGCATAGTCCATACTCGACGACCTGAAACAATAATCGATAATAGGGGGCCTAAGTCCTAGGCCAAATCCTGGTCACTCCGGACCCTTGCCGAGCATAGTCCATACTCGACGACCTGAATGAGTCAATCTACCACGTTCGGGCAGAAAAGACTCACCCCTTGCCAGGCGTAATCCACACCTGACGACCGTTTATCAAAAACCAAGAAGAATCCAATCAAAATCCAATAAAAATCCAATCTAAAATCCAAATCAAATCGGAAAACCAGAAACCCATATCAAAAATCGAAATCATCATCCAAAACGGAGAACAATCATCCGAATGAATGCCAAAACCAGAAAAACAAGAAAAATCAGGAGTTCAATCCAAACCCCAAAAAACCAAACCAGAAAACCAAGTGTCCAATCCAAAAACAAAAGACATATTTCGCAAACCATGGCTTTGCGGTTTATCATCATTCAGAGCATGCCTAGGGGCTATCTCCGTCCCCATACATGTGTAAATGACTTGGTTGCTTGCCAATGGTTTGTTACTTATTTCATATTACCCCTGGTCAATTGATGACCAATCGACCATTATTCCTGTGCCTCATGCCATCCTGGCTTGAGGTGGGCGGTGGTTGCTCCTGCTCCACCGCTGCATTCCGAGCTCCAACATACTGCCTCAATTGTCCATTCCTTGCATGCTCCTCAATTATGTCCTTTAGGTGCCTGCAGCTGTTGGTATCATGTCCGTCCAAATCGTGGAAGAGACAATGCTTTCCTGATGCCCTCTCCCGCTCGGATGGTTCTCTCCTAGCCGGCCTCCGGTAAGGTAGGCGATTCCAAGTTTCCATGTATATCCGCTCTAGTGTCTCGTTTAATTCTGTGTATGTGGAAAACCTTGGATCCCTCAATCGCTTCCTGGCTTTTCCTGAATCGTCGTCCAGCTTCCTTTTTCCTTTGTCTTTATCCGGGTTTCCGTTGGATGGTCCTCCACCCTCAGTCGCTTTCACCTCCTTTAACTTTAAATCAGTACATGCGTCTTCTTGCCGAAGGAACCTTTCAGCTTCATGGAAGAATTCCCCAAGATCCAGTGGTGGGTCTCGTACTAAAGATACCTTAAAATCTGAATCCTCTCTGACTCCTGACACCACCGCCATCAAAACCATTGATGGATCCGGCCGATCCACCGAAGCTACCGCCGCATTGAACCGAGTTAGAAAAGCCCTAAGCGATTCATCTATTCTTTGCTTTACTGATGTTAACGTCATCACGTTCTTAGGTCTTTTGATATGAACCCGAAACTATCCCAAAAACCTGTCCACCAATTCCCTCCAAGTCCTGATAGATCCTTCTTCCAGCTGCCTAAACCACATTGCCGTTAGGTCTGTCAAGTATAAAGGGAAACATCTGGCCATCACTTACTCTGATGCCCCAGCACTTCCATGTGCCTAGTGTATCTCATTAAGTGATCAGTTGGATCGACTTTGCCATTATATGCTTCCACGCTGGGTAACTTGAACTTCGGTGGATTCTGAGCTACCCTGATTTCCCGAGCGAACGGACTCCTGTTCATTCCTTCCAAGTCTCTATTGGTCAAACCTCCACGCATAGTCTTCCTAATGATTTCCATTAATCCAGCGTTGCCTGTTAGGGGTTGACCTCCATGCTCCCGAGGGAACTCCGGCACATATTCTTCATGTGGCTCATTAGCCGCAACGTTGGCTCTAGCCTGCTGAACTCCTTCCAAAGGTCCTTCTGCGTTGGATCCTGCGGGCCTGCCCCCAAGCCCTTGTTGATTGCCTTCCGGTTCTGTATTCTGTCCTCCATTGGGTTCCGCAACCCTAGTTTCTTGTTCCACATTAGCAGTCGCTATAGTTGGTCCAAGGTTCTGTGTTCCTGCAGCTCTTATCTGCTCGAAGAAAGTCTGCATCATATCCTGTTGACTCTTCAGCAACCTCTCATGTAATGAATTTGCCATAGCTTCCATTTCGTCTCTGGTAATGTAGATCGAAGCTTGTCCTTCTCCAGCACCAGAGGATGCCTCTTGACTTCCTCCCTGTTGGCTTCTCTCAGCTCTTTGCCTTCTACTTGTTTGTCGAGTCATTGTCTTTCAAATCTAAACTTCAATCCGATGTAGCGGGTGCTAGTCGTTCTCAGTGAAAGCACCAAAGTGTTTGCACCAAAAATGGTCACAAACCCCAAGTGTTGTGAAAGCACCAGTGTATGAATAAAATCAGCAATATTCAAACACAAATATCAGATATAAGTAAGCAACAAACAACAATCCAGAAATAATGAGCAGTGACACACAATTTATAGTGGTTCGGCTATCTCCGGCCTACGTCCACTTCAAGGTTTTCATGATTTTATTGCTTGATACTTGAAGATTACAATTTTCTATCGCGTGGTACAGCAGATTTTATGAGCTAAGTCTGAATCTAAGGCAACCATGGCGATCTGGAGTAAATCTGGCAGAATCTGGGCGCTCTTTAGCTCTCAAAATTATCCGACTCCTTTTCTGAATGACCAAGGGCTCTATTTATAGGTGTAGGAGGCTAATATTTTGCCTAAACTGAAGGGAGACCAGTTCTGGTACGTCAGGGGGCCCACATGCCCGCTTTCTGGAAGTCCGGGCCCACTTTGGGATCGATTCGAAGCTATGTTCGAATCGATCAAGAAATTGTCCAATCGAGCTGAAATTTGGTGTGAACATTCTTCAACATGTGCTCAAGCTACTGTGAAAATTTCGTAGCATTTGGACTTGTAGATCTCGAGTTATGATCGATTCAAGATTGCATTCCTGGCTGACACGCTTGCTTCGACTCGATTCGTTCGAATCGATAGGCTCGACTCGATGGCTTCATGCGCCTTTGCGATGATGTGGTGCGCATTTCCTGGGTCAATCCACTTTTCACTCCGAGTCGACCGATTCGACTCCATCTTTTCCGCTGCTTTGACTTAGTGGGTTCTAGAGAATAGATTCGAAGGTGTGCTCGTTCGAATCGATCATGTTATGCTACAGCCAATCGATTCGAAGTCATCATAATAGGATGGGTTTGAAGGTATTTATTTCGATGGAATCGAAGGACACCGGTCTGTGATTTTATGGTTTCGAAGCAACTCATCCCTTGATCGATTAGAGTGAATGTTTGTCTGGTGGGTGCGAACCAAGTGGAGTCGAACCGATGGATTCGAATAAAGCGCTCTCCGGTGGATACGAAGTGGATGGAGTTAATCTTGATGGAGTCGAAGCTAAAGTACTTCTCATGGATTCGAAGCAACCAGGGGAATTTTGCTGGAGTCGAACTTGATGGATTCGACCTTAGTGGATTCGAACTATGTGGAGATGAAATCAAGGCTAGGCCCTTCATTTGTGTGGACGATATCTTGAGCGTACGACCTCGGATTGACTTGATTTTTGGAACGTTGCTTTTCCTGACCTTGCTTGACGTGTCTTATCAATTGTAGCCCAATCCGGACTTGGGCATAATCCATCGATAATTGCAGTTGCCCAACAATCATTCAAAGTTGAAGACGTGTGATCCTGTTTCTTTTTCAGCTAGTTTCTTGGTATCTCGGCCTTGCCAAAAGGCGGGATAACACATATTCTAAAAATATGGATAAGGTAACTATGGGTTGGAACAATAAATGGAGTTAAATTTATACACCTACCCCGATTACCCTAAGGGATGTAGGTCGTATCGTAAGGCGTTGAGTTAAGAAGAGCATGAGCAGGACATATAGAAGGCTCTATGAAGCTGGATGGTACTTGACTCCTTTGTTGTGCTTAGACTGCCCTATGTTTGTGGATTTTTCCGAATTGCTGATTAAAGACATAGATTTCATCTAGATAGATGGGAAGTAAGAACCTACGTGTTGCAAGCATCCAAAAGAAAGGTATAAATGGGATTGAGCAAGTTCCCATAAGAAGGTGGGTAATAATCACCTCAGAAAGGTAGCTGAATTCTTAATATATTCTTAATGAAGATGAGTCAAGAATGAGTGGAAAAGAAGAAAATTCCAAAAGAAAGGATAATTAAAATACATTATTGAGTCCAACCCTAAGTGAAAGAATTTAAAAGATTTTAAATTTTCTGGATATATTTAAAGTAGTTTTAGAAGGATCTATTTAAAAATAAAAAGGGCCCTATTACTAAAAAGTAATTTTTTTTAAAACTAAGTAAATACTAATTTTTTCCCCATATAAAATATCCTTAAAAAAGGATTCTTGAAAAATTAGAAAATTTAGGAAATTTTTAACAAAATGAGCTATTTAAAAATTTCTAGGTGAAACAACAACTGACTAAACTAAAAGTTCCAATTAAAGAGTTTTTAATAAAGGAGTCTTTACTTTTTTGCAATAAATAGAAAATATAGTGTATGTTTGACTCAATGATTTTTCTATTTCTATAAACTTAAAAGTTTTAAATTTCTTTTTAAAGGGTAAATAAAAAGAAATGGTACTTGATTTAAATGGGTCAAAGAGAATGGAAGCGTAAGAACACTCAATAGTAAAAATAGAAAGAATATTCTCATAGAAGGAAAATACGAAGAAAAATAACTGAAATAGATTTACGCACAAAAAGTAATTAGTTTCATGTTAATTGAGAAAAAGAGTTATATAATGAGAAGCCATTTTTGTTAGTCACTATGCATAGGATTGAAGATGGCTAATTAATAGTAAATGTAAATGTGGTGGAATAGTATAGTAGACCACATAGTCGATTTTATACTGGTTCGAACCAATCGTCCTACGTCTAGTTCCAAAGCCCCCTTCGGTATTTCTAACCAAACTACCCTCACTTCACCCGGAGGTACAAACTCCGTCTGAACAACCGAACAGGGCTTCAACAACTATTTCAAGTAGTGTAACGAATGTTACTTTCTGACACAACATATCTTGATATTCAAAATGTCACTTTGATGTACAATGTCTCTTATAACCAAACCAAATGTTATCGAGTGGAGGTGTAGAGGCTAAGGAGTTTATTCGACTAGAATATGGGATGTGGGGATGAAGTACACTAGTCGATAATCTATGAATCACATAAATCTTTTGAAGTTCGGACTCTTGCTTTTAAGATTGTGAGAAAATCAAAGCATGGAGTGGAATATTGTTGTGTGGTAATATGTAGGGATTCAGGGATGTTAGGGGGTTTTATAGGTTGTAGGGATGCTAAATTAGGGGTGCAACCTATCAGATTCGCCATTGACGAAGAGATGCAACTTCTGGAGCAAAGACACCGCTTCTGGAAACTAGCCGTTTTAGTCTACTGGGAGAAAGCTTTAGTCGATTGGCTTAGTGTAAAATTCAAGCCCCAGACGACTATCAAAAATAGTAGACAAGACAGCGTATTTAGTCAACTAGATTTATTTTCAGTCGACTAAGTCACTACAAATTCTAAAAACTTCTATGGTGCAGTGGTAAAGGTCTATGCTATTGTCTCAGACCACCTAAGTTCGAATCCCAGCTTTGCAATTTTTAGCCATTTTATTTTCCAACTTTTTCATCATTGTTTTTGTGAATCAGCAGAATGGGGGTCTTAAGGCTAAATTAACACTAAAGGGAGGGGGGTGTGAATAGTGTTTAATAGATTATATGAATATTTTTCAAATTATTTAAGATTCTACTTGGAACGATGTAATTAACAATCACAGAAACAATTAAAGAATCAAAGTGCAGATAAAAGTAAATGCAGTAAAAGTAAAAAGGAAAGAATACACCAGGATTTTATACTGGTTCAGAGTTATCCTACATCCAGTCCCGCACAATTTCTTGTACAGATTTCTTTTCAACTAGTAGATGCAAATACAATCTCAATTTCAAGGCTATGAGACACACCCTTTAGAGTCCCGACCTCTGGGTAGAGTCACTTGATTTCCGGGCTATAAGCATACCCACTAGATTTATGGGCTACTAAGCACACCCAATTGATTTTACTAGCTACAATCACACCCACAAGTATAACGATCTGATTTGATAGAGTTTTACAGACTCAAATTTTCGATCATGATTACAATTGATCTTATAACTCTTGAATAGCACTTTGATCTTGGTTTGAGTGAGGGAGATGAAGAAATCAGAGAGTATATGAAGGAGAATCAAATTAGTGATGATTGAATTTGATTCTGGTTGAATTTCGACATTGTTTGGGTATATTTTGATTTAGAAAATGAAAGAGTGGAAGGAGGAGAGATGAATAAGAAAGTGATGATTAAACATTCATTTGGAAGTCTGGTATTCATAGAGGAACGACGGTCATATTCATTCTTGAAGAGATACGATGAAAAGGCACTTCTTTTGAAATTTACATTTTGAAAAAATTGGCCACTATGTCGACATACAAACATAAAGTATGTCGATATACTCTTTTTAAAATTTAAAAATAATTTAAAACATTATTTTAAAAACTCATTGTTTCATAAAATAGTTTAATACTTTGTAAAATCATTTAAGCATAGTTTATACGTATTTTAATCATAATAAAACTTTATATAATAATTTTGAAATATAATGTAAATAATATATATAAAATCAATATAATTATAACTTATTAAAGTATAAAAAAAATTCAATATATATATATATATATAAACTGAAAAATACTAAAATAATATCTTTATAAGTATAAGAGATTGAAAATCCCTTTGAGAAATATTTTGAAAAGATTTTTAAAACCAAGATATTTGAAAAACAATTTAAAATAAAGAGAAGGAGAGAAAGATCAAGAAAGTGCTATCAAGATTTTGACATAAATTCTACGACTCTATAACTTATTTGGAATATCTTGAAACCTTGAACTCTTCAATACTCATGAGTCTTCATTCTCCAATTCTTGAAACTATATATTAGCATCTTTAATCTACTCTTGATACCTTACAATCTTCTTAATCAACACCTACCTAATATCCTACACTATATACTATATATAACTTGACAAAACATTAGTATCTATATTTTATATAATGTCATATAATTGTTATCATCAAAATCTATACCTAAAGTACTAACAATCTTCCCTTTTTTGATGATGACAACTCTATATATAAAATATAATATAACTCCTCCGGGTTACAAAACTCCCCCTTAATCCATGAGTAGATTTTATATATTTCTCTCACTTTGTCATCAACAAAAATAACTACCTAAAACTATAACTCTAACACTAACTCTTACTCTAACTCTAACTCCTCCTAAATAAAATATTATAGACTAATGACATATAATGACGATAAGAATGATTTATATAAGAACAATAAGTGATATGTAAAATGAGATAATCATGAAATGGAAATAATGATATGAATGATATATAAGAAATGATAAGTGATAATACAAATCATTAATAGTAACCGGACCAATCTATATATTCATTCAATACCACACCATAATCCAATCACATCTTAAAATGTGCATATAAGTAAGCAAAACAAATGTTAAATTAAATTAAATATACACACCACACTATCAAATTAACGAAGACAAGTACCATCCTAACGTGATTTTCTAATGATCGGGGATTTGTGAATATGGCAATGAGGATTATGAAGACAAAAGTTCCCCTTTTATTCTATGAGATTTTCATCTCAATCGAAACATACTTCTCTAATGAATTGGACTTCGTCATCTTCCTCCATGCGTTCTTCCTCTTCTTCTTCTTCTTTCTTTCCTTCGTCTTCATCCCCATCATTGCTGCCTTGAATGGAGTTATGAATAGCCAAATTTGCAGAATCATCTTCAATAACTATTGGATTCTTAGAATTATCCAATAGATATTTTTTCAAATTGCAAAGAATTCTACTTTGTTTCTCTTGTCCTTTGGATGTACAAAGTTGTACAACTTATATTTCAGTCAACATCTCCAGAACATTCTTTATTTCTCCTTCCAATTTAATAACTTTGGCCATAGTAGTGTTTTCGAAGGGGCCTTGGGTAGGAAAAGGGAAGGAAAATGTGAATTCTCGTCTCTAGAACATTTGGGATTTGAGGAGGCCATGGTTTATTTGTTTCAGAAGTTTAAAACAGAGAGAACATGGAGAAATGAAGAAGAAAGTCGAAATTTGGTTATTATATAACCACCCGTTTGAATTTTAGAGGGAGATTTATAAAACAAAAATTATCGTTATATGTCGACATAGGGGGATCGGATATGCCAACATATATGCTATAATTTTGATTATTTTGTTTTTCTTTATATTTTGTAATTTTTACTTCATTTTTTTATATTTTCGATAGAGAACAAATTCCTAACTCTCTTCTTAACTTAGTAAAAGATATTTGAATCAATGGTTTTGTTAATATGTTAGCTAATTGATTTTCAATGTTTATAAATTCAAGTGATATTATTTCTTTGTTTGCATTATCTCTTAGAAAATGGTGTCTTATATCAATATGTTTAGTTCTAACATGTTGAGTTGGATTTTTAGATAGATTGATCGCACTTGTATTATCAAAGTATATTGGTGATTTAGTAAAATTTAAACCAAAATCTTTTAATGTTTGTTGCATATAGATAACCTATAAGTAGGCTAATGCCGTTGAAATATATTATGCTTCTGTCATAGACAGAGATACAGAGTTTTGCTTCTTACTAAACTAGGAAACCGGAGAGTGTCCAAAAAAGTGACGAGTTCCACTTGTACTTTTTCGGTCTGATTTACAACCATCATAGTCAGCATCACTATATGAATCAATTCAAAGGAGTCTTCTTTTTGGTAAAAGAGTCCATAGTCTAATGTGTTGTTTACATATCTCAAAATTCGTTTTACGGATTTTAAATGAGTTTCTTTAGGTTGAGATTGATACCTTCCACAGAGATAAACACTATGCATTATATCAGGTCTACTAGCAGTTATATAAATTAGTGATCTAACCATTCCTCTATATAATTTTTGATTTACATCCTTTGAATTTTCTTCTTTATTTAATTTTTCATTAATTGCCATAGGGGTTGGTTTACCACTGGTATTTGACATACCAAATTTCTTAACAAAATCTTTAGCATATTTTTCTTGACTAATAAAAATTCCATTACTTAGTTGTTTTATTTGTAATTCTAGAAAATAAATTATTTCTCCCATATTACTCATTTCAAATTCTTTAGTCACTATTTTTGAGAATTCCTTATTTAGTTTATCGTTGGTAGGTACAAAAATTATATCATCTACATATATTTGTATTAACTGGATATCATTTTTATCTCTTTTAATAAAACATGTACTATCTACTTTTTCTATTTTAAAATTTTATTGTAATAGATGGCATTTAAGTTTGTCATACCAAGCTCTTGGAGCCTGTTTCAGACCATACAAAGCCTTCTTTAATTTGTAAACATGATTAGATAGGTTTTCATCTTCAAAACATGAGGGTTGTTCTACATATACATCTTCTTTAATAAAACCATTTAAAATGCACTTTTAAGATCCATTTAACATAAATTAAAAATTATTACGATTAGCGAAAGTAAGTAAAATTCGTATAGCTTCTAATCTTGCTGCGGGTGCAAAGGTTTCATCAAAATCTATTCCTTCTTCTTGACAATAACCTTGTGCAAGTAATAGGGCTTTATTTCTCACAACCTCTCCTTGTTCATTCATTTTGTTTCTATATACCCATTTAGTTCATATTATGGATTTATCCTTAGGTCTTGGGACCAATTCCCATACATCATTTCTTGTAAATTGATTCAATTCCTCTTGCATAGCAAGAATCCATGAATCATCAGTTGATGCTTCCTTTGGATTTTTAGGTTCAATAGTTGAAATAAAAGCAACGTTGCTCATTTTATTTAGTTGATTTCTAGTTTTAACAACAGATTTAATATTTCCAAGTATATTTTATATAGGATAACCTTTCAAGTATCTTGTTCTCTTATTTGGATGTGAATTTTCTAAATTATTTTTGTTTTTGTTTTCGGTAATCTCATTATTACTAATTCCATTTGGGCCAATGCTTTATTCTTCATCAGTATCTGGATTATAAACTTTAAAATTTTCGTCAAATGAGACATGTAATGTCTCTTAAATAGTATTAGTTCTAGTATTGAAAACTCTATATGCTTTACTTCTATTTGAATATCCTAGTGCACTCTTGAATCATCCTATTTTTACATTCTACCACTCTATTTTGTGATGGTGTTCTTAGAAATGAAAAATTATGAGTCATACCTTTCTTATTACAGAAATTCTCAAAATTTTCATATTTGAATTCTCCACCATGACCACTTCGAATAATTTTAATTTTACTAGTCATTTGACTTTGAATTCGTTTAATAAAGATTTTAAAAGCATCACTTTTAAATTTAAGAAAATCATCTAGGTAAACCTAGAATAATCATCTACGATTACAAATACATATTTACTATGATTTATAGATTGTATCTGTGAGGGACCGAAAAGATCTAAGTGAAGAAGTTCAAGGGGTTGAGAGGTAGAAATCATATCTTTTGATTTAAAAGAACTTTTTCTAAGTTTTCCTAATTGACACGCATCACATAATTACTAGCTTTAAAAATCATTTTGGGAAGACCTCTAACTAGATCATTTTTAGCAATTTTAGATATTAGTTTGAAATTCAAATAATCAAATCTTTTATGCAAAATCCAAGGACCACTTGATTTAGTAAGAAGACACAAATTATCATTTGAGATTTTCATACTTAATATATAGATGTTTCATTTCCTAATACCTTCAAGGATAAAGTTTGACTCATTATCTTCAATGTGACATTTACCTTTTACGAATTTAATTTTAAAACCCTTATTACACAATTGACTAATACTCAATAGATTATGCTTTAAATTCCTAACTAACAAAACATTAGAAATAGCAGGACTTTTAGAATTACCGACATTGCCGATACTAATCACATATCCTTTAGAGTTGTCTCCAAAATTTACCGATCCACCATCTTTGTAAACTATATCTTTCAAAATCTCCGAATTTCCATTCATGTGTCTTAAGCATCCACTATCCAATATCCATTTGTCCTTTTTGATCTGTAGAGTTTGGTCATCATGTGTCTGTTCATCAAAAGCCATGTAACACATCTGTTCCGGCAATTCATACCTTTTCAAAAGATCACGTGATTTTTTATAATGAATAAATACAAATTTATGAAGCAACATTATGATGATTTTGCAAATTATTTTTTCAAAAATAGTGTTAAAAATGTTATCAAAAATTATCATTGAAACTTTTTCAAAAAATCAGATTATGAATACTTTGAAAACTAATGCTCTAATACCAAATGTGAATCGGCGGAATACGGATCTTAAGGCTAAATTAACACTAGAGGGAGGGGGTGAATATTGTTTAATGGATTATATGAATATTTTTCAAATTCTTTTAGATCCTCTTGGAATGGTGTAACTAACAATCATAGAATCAAAGTGCAGACAAAAGTAAATGTTGTAAAAGTAAAAAAGAAAGAACATAGCAGGATTTTATACTGGTTTGGAGTTATCCTACATCCAGTCTCGCATAATTTATTGTACGGATTTCTTTTCAACTGGTAAATGCAAATACAATCTCGATTTCAAGGCTACGAGACACACCCTCCAGAATTCCAACCTATGGGTAGAGTCACTTAATTTTCAGGCTACAAGCACACCCACTAGATTTATGGGCTACTAAGCACACCCAATTGATTTTACGGGCTATAATCACACCCACAAGTATAACCGTATGATTTGATATTTTACAAACTCAGGTCTTCGATCTTAACTATAATTGATCCTATAACTATTGAATAGCACTTTGGTCTTGGTTTGAGTGAGAGAGATGAGAGAAATTAGAGAGTAGATGAAGGAGAATCAAACTAGTGATGGTTGAATTTGATTCTGGTTGAATTTCGGCAGAGTTTAGGTATATTAAGAAAATGAGAGTGGAAGGAGAGATGAATAAGAAAATGATGATTAAAAATTCATTTAGAAGTCTGATATTTATAGAGAAACAACGGTCATATCCATTCATGAAGAGATATGCCAAAAATACACTTCTTTTGAAATTTAAATTTTGAAAAAATCAGCCACTATGTCGACATACATACATAGAGTATGTCGACATACTCTTTTTAAAATCTAAAAATACTTTAAAACATTATTTTGGAAACTCGTTGTTTTGCAAAATAGTTTGATACTTTGTAAAATCATTTAAGCATAGTTTATACATACTTTAATCATAATAAAACTTAATAAAACTTTGTATAATAATTTTGAAAATTTTAATATAATGTATATAATATATATATAACCAATTAATTATAACTTATTAAAGTATAAACAAAAATTCAATATATATATAAACTTAAAAACACTAAAACAGTATCTTTATAAGTAAAACAGATTGAAAATCAATTTGAGAAATATTTTGAAAAGATTCAAAACCAGGATATTTGAAAAACAATTTAAAACAAAATTAGAGAAGAAGAGAGATCGAAAAAGTGCTATCTAGGTTTTAACATAAATTCTATGACTCTATAACTTATCTAGAATATCTTGAATTCTTTAGTACTCATGAGTCATTATTCTCTAACTCTAGAAACTCTATATCAGCATCTTGAATCTACTCTTGATACTGTGCAGCTTCTTAATCAAAACCTGTCTAATATTCTGCAATCTATACTATATATAACTTTATAAAACACTAGTATCTATACTTTATATAATGTCCTATGGATGTTATCAAAACCAATACCTAAGGTACTAACAGTTTTGTTTAGAAATAACTCAATATACACATCAGTAGCATTGTTGCATGGTTGTTATCATCAAAACACCATATATATGAACCTTTCATTCTCCCCATTTTTGATGATGACAACCACACAACTTTATTATATAAAATAATAGTTCCCCATAAATATAAGTTATATATATAATAAGTTTATTTCCTATAATTTTATATAATGCTAATATAAAATATGTGAAGAACACGTTCCTCTCCCCTATTGTCATCAACAAAAGGAGAAAAGAGAAAAGGCATATTATATGTTAAGAACTCCCCCTAAATATAATATTTCTCTTAAGCTTCGTGCTTTTCCTATATATGTGTACAATTTTCTCCACTTTTGTAAAAAGAGATAGGAAGATTCATAGATAAGTTTTAAAAAATAATAATTTAACATTAATGCAAAGAGAAAATATCTAATAGATATGTAAAGTTTAAGCAAAATGATACTCATTTTTCTAAAAATATAGGGTTCACGACTGTAACGACCCGCCTTTTCGACCCTTAAAAGTCGACATTAATACATTCACGGTATTCATGTGCCAAGCATCCAAGTACCAGAAAGATAGATTATTGGGGGAAAAGGAAAGAAAAGACAGAACAGAATCTTAGATTGTGATGTGTAATATATAATGTACAACCGATCTTTACAAAAGAAAACAGTAATATACATACATCAAAATCAGAGTACACTAATCTATCATTAGCTTGGACAGTTATAACAACCTGTCATAACAATTGCTGATAAGTACAAACAACAAACGTAGTGGAAATAAAATATACGTGAATATGTCTTGGAGGCATCCAGTTCGTGTCCTGAAGCTCTCAAACTAAATCTAAAAAATATGCTCGGTTTGACCTGAGCACTATAAGAAAATAACACCCAGATCAGTCTGGTAAACCAGCTTGAGAAACACACCTCAAAATGGATTTAATAAAGGTTTCTCCTAAGACCACGCCGCATATAAATACAGATGGGTTTTTACCTTATGATAATCAAAACATTTCTATAGAAAATCCAGTGATATTATTATAATGTCTAGGGTTTAAAGTAAATTATAAATATAGCTGGAATGCTTACATCTCACGTTCCAGTGTAGTTGGGCACAACTAATTCTGTACAGTGATTATTAGAGAATGGATTCCACCAATGACCAGGCACCAAGGTACCGCCTTCCACAGTACATCTCTAGAAAAATGTACCGAGGTGGAACCTATCAACCCCTACGAATCAGGACCAATCCTACCCCTTACTGGATAGTTTCAAATATTTCATCCCACTGGTTGCTTTGTAGCCTTTTTGGAGAGCTCTCATGCACAACCAAATCCATAGATGTATATATCTAGAAATGGTGATGAAAATACCCTAATAGGTGTGATCCACATAGCCCTGAAGTATATCCCTTGTTTTAGTCATTCCCACTTGTTGAGGCTAGAGGCTACGTTATACCTTTTTGATTGCAACCCCACTTGGAATTGTAACACTGCCCTCTAGGCAACAATGCAATGCCAGCATTTGTCCATACAAGTTATTCAGGATATGAACAAACTGAAGGCACTACTTCTACTACATCCATTGTCACGCCCCATCTCTATACTCACACTAACCAAGGACAATACTGGGTAATACCGTCAATTAGTATGAAGAATAAGGTTGTTGAGGAGCGACCATCTGTGTAATTGGTTTGAGCGAGAACCGATACGTCAGATAGTATATCAGGCATTTCATTTCAAGAGGAAATCTGACATATCCAATCCAAACTCAAATCTACTACACAGTGGCTAAGGGGACTTTAGAATCAATATAAAATAAACATAACATAAAATCAGTCACAAATATTCATATCACTAAGGTGGAAACAGATATGAATAGAATACATAGAAATGAACATCATAGTACTGGTCATACAAGATCCACTACATGACAAAAGAATAGGTACATGTTCTACACAAAAGAATATGGATACATCAAAGAGTCTCTATCTCGTATACATGAAAGACAAAAACTACTAAGCCAAAGTAGTTAACAAAGGTGAGAAGCTAATCCCTGCTAAGAAGTCAAGTGGAAGCACTTGAAACACCTCGGTCTGACCCGAGTATTATCTAAGAAGAAAAATAATAAACGGATCAGTCTAGCTATAATTATCATGTAAGATGAGATAGGATAAGAGATATGACAAATATATATGATAACAACAAAAATCATACAATATCTCAAATTTTCTCAAACACCAAAAAGAATTTTTATTCACCAAATCAAAAATATTGATAGAGCTTATCAATGTAAATCACAAAAATTGGTGAAACACAAATTCTAGAAATCAATAATTAGAATTCTAGAAAACACAAAGGGGGAAGGCCTATCATAAACGGGAGCATGAAAACTCACCAACACATGTATCATAAACGGGACGCTATCCCATACGTCGCTAACCTATAAAATACGGGATACAGCCCCCTCTTGGGGACAAATGAGCCGAACATCGACGCACCTAAAAAGATACGCCCCATGCACTGACTCATTAAGCCGATTGCTCCACAAACGGTCAAAAGACAATAGGTCGCTACCCCACCAAATTGAGCCGAAGATCGACAGAACGGGGTATAGTCCCCCACGCGGACAAAGAGACATCGCATATCGCTAGTCTAAATCACAAAATGATCATCGCTGATCAAAAGGAAGTGCAAATTACACTAAGCTAGTAAACAAATGAGTTTAGCTTTATGTCCCATAACCACTGGCTTAACTTAAATATTTACGAACAAATTGTACATTTCCACTCGAAAATTGTCAAAAGATTTCAATCAAACAAGTCTAAGAATTAAACGATGAAGTAAAGGCAAGCGTTTCATATCACTTGCTAAGTCGTTTAATTGGATTTCTCTTAAGAATGAGGTAAAGGTTGGTATATACTAGTAGATTGGAAAACGGTTTTTAAAATGAGCTTTGTATTAAAAGTAATGTTGAAATCATTTTTGTGAAAGAGTTTGAGTATTTACTACTAGTATAGAAACCTTTGTATTTTAAAGTGACAAATCATAGAAACAATTATAAAAACAATCTATCACAAAAAATTCACATTAGACGACGTGAATTAAAACCATGAAATTTGATATCAAACCCATCAAATGGATATTCCCAAAATCCAGAAAAGAAATCATCAAAGTCGATAATAAATGACAAGAACTAACCATACAACAAAAACCCATAAAACGGAAACCCACATAAAAATAGGCAAATTGGCTGAATTTAACAGTGCCAGACGTCTGGTTGTTTTCCCAGACGTCTGAGCTGAAGGTCTGAAAATTTCTTCTATATCGCTCAGAGTCTGGGAATAACCTCAGATGTCTGAGCTGTAGGTCTGAAATTTTTATTCCTTTGCCTCAGACGTCTGAGTGTTTTCCCAGACGTTTGAGCTAAAGCTCAGGGCAAAATTTGCCTAGACCATTGATGGCCAAATAAACTCGGAAGCGATCGAATGAGTGATGATGGCTAGGGATTTATGCCAAACGACAACCTAGCCCTATAGGCTCTTCAATACACTCCAAACAACATGTCCAAACATCCATAGTAGGATTTTCATAGAGTTTGACTTCAAAATACCAAAATTGGAAAATTCACCAAACCAATTCAATTCAAAAGCAATTGAACATGAAATAGATGTTAGGAATTCATACCTACCAACAATGAAAGCTATAGACATAGATGGGAGTTCAAGAACTCACCTTTAAACTCAAAAATAGAATAGAGAAGCTTCAAAACAAGCTAAGATCAATTCTTCCTCAACTACACCTCTAGAATCTTCAATCTAGTATCACATGCAAAGATTTCCTAAATTAGGTTGTAGGAAATTATCAAGAATTGAAGAGTAATTGAGATGTAGAAGATGAAGAGGATGCTTACCTAATCTTCTCTTTGATTTTAGAACTAGAACTTGAATTTCCTAAGAGAACTAGGGCTTAGGAATTTTGATTTCCCCCATTTTCCCTTAGGGCTTGAGTGTTAGGAATTTAGAAAATAGAATGAATGAATGAAGAGGAGTGGAGTGGGAGCTATTAGGTAGAAGAGTTTGGGTTCTCTTATTGGGTTAGTGGGCTAGAACACAAACCAAAGCTCAAATGAAAATACCAAAATCCTAATCAACTCCAAATATATCGATGTTTATACTTAAACAAGTTGTTAACGTCGTTTTGAACTCAATGAAAGCGGCCTCGAGTCCGAATTCGACTGTTCACAAAAAGTCACATTTCGGACTTTAATCCAACTAACGATGCTATATTTAAATAAAACATTTAAATATATATTCGTAAAATATGAGGGTTGTTATAGACCTCCCTCCTTAAAGAAATTGCGTCCTCGCAATACTTAAGAAGAAAATAAAGAGTAACAACCACACTAATGTATAATAACACGAAAGAAAATTTTGAAGTAAGAAGTTCACCTTAAAGAGCACGAGAGAGTAAGTCCGGATGTGTTCGCTCGATGAATTCTCTGGATTCCCATGAACAATCTTTAGGATTTGCGGACCATTGAACTTTCACAAGCGGAACATCTTTATTACGAAGGTGTTTAACCTCCATAGCAATGATACGAATAGGATGTTTCCCATAAGTCAAATTAGGTGAAACTTCAATTTCTTCAATAACATCGGGCTCAAGAATAGAATTGGAATCTCTAAGGCATTTCTGTAGTTGAGAAACGTGGAATACGTCATGAATAGTAGAAAATTGAGCTGGTAATGAAAGGCGATAAGCCATGGAACCAATGCATTCAGTGATGGGAAATGGGCCAATATATCAAGGTGCTAACTTTCCCGATCGACTGAAACACACAACACCCTTCATAGGTGAAACACGAATGAATACCAAATCTCCCACAGCAAATTCCAAATTCCTTCTTCGGTTATCGGCATAGGATTTTTATCTACTTTGAGCTTCTTTCATCCTATGACGAATAAGGTCAATCTTTTCTGTGCCATTATGAATATAATCTGGACCTAAAACCAGCTTCTCACCGGCTTCAAGCCAACATGAAGGAGATCGGCATGGCCTTCTGTAAAGTGCCTCGAAAGGTGCCATACCAATACTAGACTAGAAGCTATTATTATAAGAAAACTCAACAAGAGAAATATGGTCTTCCCAACTTCCACCAAAATCAAGAACACAAGCACAAAGGAGACCTTCAAGAGTTTGATTCACACGCTCCGTTTGTCCATCGGATTGAGGATGATAAGCGGTGCTAAAATTAAGCTTCATTCCCAAAGCTTTTTGAAGACCCTTCCAAAATCCACTAGTAAATAATGGATCATGATCGCTAACAATAAAAGTAGGAACTCCATGCAATTTAACAATTTCTTTAACATAGAGTTTGGCCAAAAGAGGTACGGTCCGATTGGACCGAACGAGAATAAAATGGGTGGATTTTGTAAGTCTATCTACAATCACCCATAGACTGTCATGACCCGAACGAGAACAGGGAAGACCGTCAATAAAGTCCATGGAGACTTGATCCCACTTCCAAACCGGAATGTCCAAAGGCTGCAATAACCCAGCGGGCCTTTGATGCTCGGCCTTAACGAGTTGGCAAGTCACGCTTAATAAAGTTAGCATTATCAGATTTCATTCCATCCCAATAATAAAGTCACTTCATGTCCGCATACATTTTACTACTACCGGGATGAATGGTAAATTTAGAACGATGAGAATCTTCTAAAATGTCTTTACGAAGATCACTAACATTTGGCACAATAAGTCTACCAAATTTTTGAATGCCTCCACGAGCATCGATTTCAAAGTCTTTCAGACTATCAATATTATTTTTATCCCTACAACTTTGGCTAAGATGAGCCAACTCGGGATCATGCTTTTGAGCTTCAAGAATGCGATCTAAAAGAGAGGGATGAGCTCAAGGCTACATAAAACAAGAGATGAACACGAATCGGATTCACGATCTCGAATCTCACAAGTGGACAAAGTATCGAGATCATTCCATTCAGATATCATCTTGGAAACAACCGCTTGTTGCTTACGACTAAGGGCATCGGCAACACGATTTCCCTTTCCAGGAGTATAAAGAATATCAAGATCATAAGATGCAAGGAATTCGAGCCAACGTTGTTGATGCAAATTAAGTTCCTTTTGAGAAAATAAATACTTTAAAGATTTATGATCGGTGTAGAGAACAAATTTTTCTCCCAAAAGATAATGACGCCAAATTCTAAGGGCGAAAACAATGGCGCGAGCTCTAAATCATGAGTGGCATATCTAGTCTCGGCAGGCTTTAATTGCCTAGAAGCATAAGCGATAATACATTCCCTTTGCATGAGAACGGCTCCTAAACCAACACGACTAGCATCGGTATAAACAATCAAGTCTTGGTTCCCTTCGGGAATCACAAGGATAGGAGCATCGGAAACGAGTTCTTTTAAAAACTGAAAAGCGGCTTCACGTTTGTCTGACTAAATGTACTTAACTCCCTTCTTTGTCAAACTAGTAAGAGGTACGGAAATTTTAGAAAAGTCTTTTATGAACCGACGGTAATAGCCCGCCAATCCAAGAAAGCTATGAATTTCCATCACACTCTCCGGTCTCTTCCAATTTTGAATCGCCTCAATCTTTGAAGGATGCACAGAAATTCCGGATTCAGAAATAATATGTCCTAAAATTTTTACACGGGATTGCCAAAAGTGGCACTTAGAAAATTTTGCTTTCAATTGATTGCTCCTAAGGGTTTCCAACACAATTCAAAGATGTTTTTCATGCTCTTCCTCGGTTTTAGAATAAACAAGAATATCATCAATAAAGATGAGAACAAATCGATCGAGGAAGTCTTTGAAAATTCGGTTTATAAGGTCAACGAAATAAGCTGGAGCATTCATTAAACCAAATGGCATAACAAGCCATTCATAAGATCCATAACGAGTACAGAACGATGTCAAAGGAATACTATCCTCTGCAATTCAAAGCTGATGAAAACCGGTTGCTAAGTCTAACTGTGAAAAGACCATAGCATTGCAAAGTTGATCGAATAGATCATCAATCCGAGGTAAGGGATATTTATTCTTGATGGTGAGATCATTAAGCTTGCGGTAGTCAACGCAAAGCCTAAGTGTACCATCAAATTTCTTCATAAAGATAGCTGAAGCTCCCCAAGGAGAGGAACTAGATCGAATAAACTGTTTCTCTTCCAATTCGGATAATTGTTTACGCATCTCCTCATTTTCCTTATTGGACATACGATAAGGAGGGCGAGTGATAGGTAGAGCTCCAGGGATTAGATTAATTCAGAACTCAATTGCTCGCTTAGGTGGTAATCCTAAAACAGGCCTAAATATATCGGGAAATTCACGAACAACGTGAATAAGGGAAATGACATCTTCCTCATCATCATTATCGTCATCATGCGAATTTAGAGAATATAAAGATGCTACCGAATTGGAATCTGAATCTTTAAGAACAATAGAAATCTGCTTAACAGATTGGGGATGTCGAAGATGGATAGTCCTCTCGGGACATAGGATGTGGGCTTCATAACGATTAAGCCAATCCATTCCTAAAATCATTTCGAAACCTAAGTAACGCATAACATGCAAATCGGCACGGAAAGCATAATCACATAAAATAATTTCAACATCCTTATAAAATAAATCGAGTGTTGCGGATCCACCAACCGGATTCACAATTCTTAATGAAGTCATCAAGCCCATAACATTTAAAGAAAAAGTATCAACAAGTTCTTCTGATATAAAAGAGAGAGATGCTACAGCATCAAAAAGAACTCGAATAGGATGATCATGAAACATAATAATGCCATCAAGGACAGAATGAGAAATACCTTGACCAAGAGAAGTGTTACTAGGGGTTTGCACAACATTCAGCTTTCCCTCTTTCTTGATTTGAAGTTTGGGACATGAAGATATATGATGACCCGAACTTTTGCAATAGCGGCAATAAAGGGGTTTCAGACACCTATTTGCATAATGGTCCTTAGAACCACAATTGTAGCATTCTCCACAACTAGAGGGAATAGTCTTTGCTACCGAAGTTGATTGCTTCCCTTTCTTGTTAGGATTAGGTTTGAACTTATTATTGGGATACCTCTTCTTGTTGTGATTGAAGTTCTTCTTGGCACCCACAACTTGAACACCACTTTCTTTATCGACCTCTTCAAGTCAAAGATCGATATCTACAAGCTGAACGAAAGGAACTTCTAGTTTTAGAAGTAAAGCCTTTTTGATATTCTTATTCAACCCATAGATAAACCTCTGATTTTTCTTCAATGGGGTATTAATATACTCGACCTTATATTTAGAGAGGGATTCAAAAGATGCGACATAATCTGTCACAGAAGATTCACCTTGAACAAGGTCAATTAAGCGTCGGGCTAAAGTTACCTTTTCAGCTTCCGGCACAAACTTTAACTCGAACCTTTCCCGGAATTGCTCCCAAATAAGATCCGCTTCAACAATTTCCAAAATTAAAAGCTCATACCAATCTAATGCTCTCTTCTGGAGCATGCTAGAAGCCACTTGGACTCGATGTAGATCCATAAGGTTCATGCGAGAAAAGATGAGATCGCATGTTCTAAGTCAAGCTTGGACTTCTATAACGCTTTTAGAACCCTTGAATGGCCTTCCACCCAAATTGGTATAATTACTGCACAAGCGTGCAAACCTGGATTTAGGATGAGTAGGCTCAGGAATGGGTTCGACAGCTTGGGCATTCTTTACAAGATCCAAAAGCTGTTGGGTAGACATGAATACGCCATACTGAGGAGTAGCACTAGATTGACCGTTGCTGGAACGACCAGGTCTAACCATTTTTCTTATTTAAGAAAGAAAGAAAGAAGAGGAAAAAAGGTTATTCTTAGAATGAATATCAAACAAACTTGATTGATAAAACAAGGCATCATAAAAGAAAATAGGATAGAATGGTACGAAGACTCGAATTAAATCCTAAGGCACGATTCCTAAGGGAGACTTAGGACAATGATCCTTATCATAATATACTATATTGTTTCGAAGTTTGGCTCTGATACCAAGCTGTCACGCCCCACCTCTATACTCACACTAACTAAGGACACTATAGGGTAATGCCGTCAATTAGTATGAAGAGTAAGGCTGTTTAGGAGCGACCATCTGTGTAATTGGTTTGAGCGAGAACCGATCCGTCAGATAGTATATCAGGCATTTCATTCCAAGAGAAAATCTGACATATCCAATCCAAACTGAAATCTACTACACAGTGGCTAAGGGGACTTCGTAATCAATATAAAATAAACATAACATAAAATCAGTCACAAATATTCATATCACTAAGGCGGAAACAGATATGAATACAATACATAGAAATGAACATCATAGTACTGGTCATACAAGATCCACTATATGACAAAAGAATTGGTACATGTTCTACACAAAAGAATATGTATACATCAAAGAGTCTCTATCTCGTATACATGAAAGACAAAAACTACTAAGCTAAAGTAGTTAGCCAAAATCAGAAGCTAATCCCTGCTAAGAAGTCTAGTGGAAGCACTTGAAACACCTCGGTCTGACCCGAGTATTATTTAAGAAGAAAAATAATAAACGGATCAGTCTAGCTATAATTATCATGTAAGATGAGATAGGATAAGAGATATGACAAATATATATGATAACAACAAAAATCATACAATATCTCAAATTTTCTCAGACACCAAAAAGAATGTCATATTCTTTATTTTTATTCACCAAATCAATAATATTGATAGAGCTTATCAATGCAAATCACAAAAATTGTTGAAACACAAATTCTAGAAATCAATAATTAGAATTATAGAAAACACAAAGAGGGAAGGCCTATCATAAACGGGAGCATGAAAACTCACTAACACGTGTATCATAAACAGGACGCTATCCCATAGGTCGCTAACCCATAAAATACGAAGTATAACCCCCCTTGGGGAGAAATGAGCTGAACATCGACGCACCTAAAAAGATACGCCCCATGCACTGACTCATTGAGCCGATTGCTCCATGAATGGTCAAAAGACCATGGGTCGCTACCCCACCAAACTGAGCCGAAGCTCCACAGAACGGGGTATAGTGCCCCACGCGGACAAAGAGACATTGCATATCGCTAGTCTAAATTACAAAACGATCATCACCGATCAAAAGGAAGTGTAAATTACACTAAGCTAGTAAACAAATGAGTTTAGCTTTATGTCCCATAACCACTGGCTTAACTTAAATATTTATGAACAAATTGTAGATTTCCACTCGAAAATTGTCACAAGGTTTCAATCGAACAAGTCTAAGAATTAACCGACGAAGTAAGCATTTCATATCACTTGTTTTGCTAAGTTGTTTAATTGGATTTCTCGTACGAATGAGGTAAAGGTTTGTATATACTAATAGATTGGAAAATAGTTTTAAAAATGAGCTTTGTATTAAAATTACTGTTGAAATCATTTTTGTGAAAGAGTTTGAGTATTTACTACTAGTATAGACACCTTTGTATTTTAAAGTGACAAATCATAGAAACGATTGTAAAAACAATCTATCACCAAAAATTCACATTCGACGACGTGAATTGAAACCATGAAAATCGATATCAAACCCATCAAATGGATATTCCCAAAAATCCAGAAAAGAAATCATCAAAGTCGATAATAAATGACAAGAACTAACTGGATTAACAAAACCGATAAAACAGAAACCCACATAAAAAATAGGCAAATTGGCTGAATTTAACAGCACCAGATGTCTGGTGGTTTTCCCAAACGTCTGAGCTGAAGGTCTAGAAATTTCTTCTAGATCGCTCAGATGTTTGGGAATAACCTCAGATGTTTGAGCTGTAGGTGTGGAATTTTTATTTCTTTGCCTCAGACGTCTAAGTGTTTTCCCAAACGTCTGAGCTGAAGCTCAGGGCAAAATTTACCTAGACCATTGATGGCCAAATCAACTCAGAAGCGATTGAATGAGCGATGGTGGCAAAGGATTTATGCCAAACGACAACCCAGCCCTATAGGCTCTTCAATACCCTCCAAACAACATGTCCAAACATCCATAATAGGATTTTCATAGATTTTGACTTCAAAATACCAAAATTGGAAAATTCACCAAACCAATTCAATTCAAAAGCAATTGAACATGAAATAGATGTTAGGAATTCATACCTCATAATAATGAAAGCTATAGACATAGATGGGAGTTCAAGAACTCACCTTTACACTCAAAAATAGAATATTGAAGCTTCAAAACAAGCTAAGATCAATTCTTCCTCAACTACACCTCTAGAATCTTCAATCTAGAATCACATGCAAAGATTTCCTAAATTAGGTTATAGGAAATTATCAAGAATTGAAGAGGAATTGAGATGGAGAAGATAAAGAGGATGCTTACCTAAGCTTCTCTTTGATTTTAGAACTAGAACTTTAATTTCCTAAGAGAACTAGGGCTTAGGAATTTTGATTTCCCCTCTTTTCCCCCATTTTTCCCTTAGGGCTTGAGTGTTAGGAATTTAGAAAATGGAATGAATGAATGAAGAGGAGTGGAGTGGGAGCTATTAGGTAGAAGAGTTTGGGTTCTCTTATTGGGTTAGTGGGCTAGAACACAAACCAAGGCCCAAATGAAAATACCAAAATCCTAATCAACTCTAAACATATCGATGTTTATACTTAAACAAGTTGTAAACGTCATTTTGAACTCAATGAAAGTGGTCTCGAGTCCGAATTCGACTGTTTACAAAAAGTCATATTTCGGACTTTAATTCAACTAACGATGCTATATTTAAATAAAACATTTAAATATATATTCGTAAAATATGTGGGTTGTTACATCCATTTTGGAATCACCCTTAGGATTAGGAGCAAGAAGCCCTTGCACTTCAAAGAACTCCATCTTCAATCATCTTCAAGATATTCCAATTCGAAATGCTTATACCGGTCCGAAGTGGTTTTCAGATAACTCACGTTTATCCGATCTCGGTCTCTTCGAACAGACAACGATAATTTAAAAACTGGCCATGATTTGATAGTCAGTTATTTAACTATCAAATAAATAAACAATTTAACTAGAGATTTAACCCAGCTCGGTTAAGCACAAAGAAACCACTAAGTCTCTTTAATTGATCATTTCGTTAATTAAAACAATAATTGAAAATAATTGTATCCAAAATACTTTTTACAAAGATATACCAATGTATATCACTCCTTCACTATTCATTTACTTCTTTCAATGCTCGTAAAACTATCCATATACTTATATCATCAGTATAAGTATATTTCCAAAATACTATGAAAGATTTCACTTCCCAAAACTGTACTTATTTAGGATGAACAAATGTCATTTGAAACAAAGATAATAATAACCCAAAACAATAATCCTTCGATGTTATGGATGAAAAAGAATGTCTCATACCATTATAATTAAGAAGGTCGTTTAGGGAATCAAATCCCCTTTCATAAATATTTTTTTATAGAATTTCTTTTATAAGTACAAGCTATAAATCCATTTCTAACTAATATCTATTTATAAAGCTCCATTTTATTAATCTCAAAATAAAATTATAAAGTCCATTAATAAATCTATGAAAGACAATTATAAGGCTCCTTATATTTACAAACTCCTTTTATAAAATATTATTTGTAAATTATAAATTCCCCATTATCACATATTTAATAAAAAATTAAACCTCCCTTTTCAATCCTCTAAAATTATTCCCTTTAAAAACATCCTTTATACTCTTTATACAAAACTCTTTTATAAACTTCTTTTATAAAATATCATTTATAGAACTCATTCTATAAATCCCAAATTTATTTGCACCTCTTTTATTAACTCCAATTCATACATAGAACTACCCTTTCAAATTTCTAAATAGAATTGCATATTCCTTTTTATAACCAAAACTCCAAATATAAACCAAACATAAATATAAAACAAACTCTTAATACGATTAGTAAAAACTCAGGTACTTTCTATAATACGAACGTTCCATATATTTTAGTAAATTCACAGATGTAAATAATCATTCCAATTTATCAAAATGATATTGATTTCCCTTTTATATGATATTATTTATAAAACCATTCATTATTTATAAAACACTTTTTATAAAAACATCACTTTACACAACATTTTATATAAGCATTTCACAAATATTTATTTCAGATATTTCTATCTTCTTTTAAAATGAAAATCCCTTTAAAATAAAAGATAATCCTTTTTATACCTTTTTGAAAATAAATATTTATTATTATAATAATTTTCTATAAAGACCAATACTTCCAAAATAATTACTAAAACATTTACATATAATCACATGTGCGAGCGCGAGCGCGCAGCGCGCGCGCACGCACACACATATATATAAAGAATAAATAAAGAAGTTGAAAAAGGATAGAAAAGTTCAAACTCAATTTAAATAAAATATCACAGAAACTCCCAAAAAAAGTCAGATTTAAATATCATTTTCCAAAACGAAAACATTTCCAAATCAACAGCACTTAATAGTATTTTCTCAAAATGCTATAATGAGCCCAGTATTTAATATAACACTTAACCAGTGCTATTAGTGCCTTTTCTCTGAAAAGGTTCAATTTTTCACATATGTCGGTGTCACATCCAAGATGGTTAAATTATAAATTTTTGACGTATAACAATCTATATATATCAGACATATAACTGAAACAAAATCAACAGAAATATAAGTAGAAATTAAAAATCACAATATCGAGAAATCTGGATTTCTCTACTAAATTCTTGGATTTCCAATTTAAATGTCAATCGCTTTTCTGAAATGGATATTTAACCAAATCAAGCCATATTTCATCGAAACACAAAAAGTGAATTTTATCTACTATATGTCATCATAATTATCCAAAAAGATGAGTTAAACTCATCGAAATTTCAGTGGATGCTTAGGCCATTCCAGTTTGAACTAAAATGTTCAATTTTAGGCTAAATTTTCACTAGCTCCTAGTTCAACGAAATCAGTTCCAACGCGTGGCTATCGGCATTACGAGTGCAATGCAATACACCACATCTCGATTGGACCTCGTATGAGATAATTACATATTTTATAAGTTAAGAGATTTAAAATATAAATTAATTTATTCCTTAATTACAAAGTTAAATATAATCACCTTATTAATCATTCTCCCTCATCATTCAAACTCCCGCCTTACCACCTTAAGCTAACCCATTCATGCCGTAGTTTCCATCTCCCTTATCTCAAGCCACAGTCGATAAAACTCTAAATTGACGATGCCGACGAACTCCTTATGAAAATTCCATCCCCGCGACACTACGATGACAGGGCCGATCCCCTCACCAAAATCACAACCTCCACCTCCCTATTCATGACCATACAACGTCGCTTTCCCCTATACGGGTGCGCACCCTACCAAAAACCACCCGAAGGTGGACATTCCTTCGGTGCACGCTGCTCCAACCTCCGATTCTCGAATAGTTGACCGAATTTTCCGAAATCCTTAACCCTAGTCTATTTCTCTCATGTTCAAAATGCTCATCCATCCAAAACAAAGGCCGCACCCTACTCATTTCATATGAATGTGTAGTTCTCCTCTATTCAAACTCAAAGATTTAGCCGTTTTATTTTTTCATTTTTATTTGAATTGTTTTTGAATTTTACAAGAAATGGATTTTCTAAGTTTTTTGCTTCTAAGTAAAAATGGATGGAACAACATAGAGGATAAAGGAAAGAAAATGTATTGGGTTTTCAAGTATTTAAGTTAGTATTTCTGTTTTCTGACATCTTGCTGCAAAGATTTTCATTTGCGTATGAAGCACGAATGGTAAAACAAAAATACAGCCGCACTCAAAACAGCTACGCGACCTCAAAACGATAATAATATACACAAGTTAACTGATTTTGCAAAATCACAAAATACCTTCGTTTGATGAAAAATCGTCAAACGATAATTTAAATAATTTCCAAATTAAAAATTATAGAAAAATCAAATAAGTTAAATTAAAAATACATCAATAAAAATTGAGTCATTGCATTAAAAATATTTTTTTTATATTCGAACCATTTTTTTATTGCAATATAAAAAATGAATTCACCATTATTATTTATTAATTAAAAGGAGTTAAATAAGACCATTAAATCCATTAAATAAATATTCAATTCAAAATCCAAATATTTAAATTACTATTCAATATTAAATTCACAACTCATATATTTTAACAAATCTCTATATTTGAATTCAAGTTTTTAAACTTTAAAAACCAATTGTTTCAATATTTATAATTAATTAATAATTCAAAGCAAATGACAAAATTCCGGGTTGTTACATTCTGCCCCCTAAAAAGAATTTCGTCATCGAAATTGCCAAAGCATGAAAAATGTCTCAAACCCCTTAAGCTTATAAAAATCTTATTCTCAAAGAAAGTTATAAAATCTTTTAATAATCTTATAAGTTACAAAAAGAATTCGACAGCACCTCCTTTGCATGGCTCGATCGAAAAAACTACAACTTACCATAATGGGCCCAAACCAACAAAAGAAAACAAAGGGTAAGTAGGCTCCCATATAAGGGGCATAAAATCATCAACAATAACAAAAATATAAGCATGTACCTATTTTTTGAGCAACCAACTCTACTCATGAAGACTAATGCATCAAACTAGTCTTTGCTTCCATGAACCTGCATCTCACTTACCATTGCCATCAAACCATACAACTTGCATTTTTCAAATGTCAAAAGCAAACAATTTATTAAAGCTGTATGATGTACATATACCATCCATATGCCATACCAAATTTGATCGCTCACTCGATCATATAAATTTCACTTCCGAACTAGTATTGTGCACTCGGCTACTCTAATGCGAACTCGATCAGGTTCCTTGATTAGAAACCTCCATTTTTCTTGCACATCCACATACTATGATAGTAAACTTCAGAAAATCAAAAATCCATATCTAGTGTTCGCCGTTATGAATAGAGTGAAAAATCCTAACTCGAGGCGATGTAAATCACCTGGAAATCGTGTACTCGAATCTGGATCAAAACAGTATGTAAATAAAATGATCCACATACAACTTACATATTTAATTCAATGTTTTCTTAACTATAACAATTATTTTTATTCACATTCATTTTAAAATGCAACAAATTACTCCAATAATATATTTAATTTAATACTAAAATATATTTACGAACCATTTCATAAACCATCACTTAAGTTTACAAACATTTCCCGAAACATACTTATATTTATTAATCACTTTTTAGCTTAAGTTCATATTCGTATAACACTCTTCTACATCCTAAGAGTATGTATACAAATTTCAAATTTGTTTTACTTAACCAGAATGTTCAATAAATTTAAATTTTGGTTTAACTTCCCATTTTCTCAAATTTATAAGTTATAAAACTTATTTGCTTATAATTTCCTAAATCTCTTAACTTCAATTAATATCAACTCAAAAGCTTTTCGACTATCCAAAATCATCAAAAATTCCATTTCAATTCATTTCCTTACAATAGATGAAAATTATCAATCAACAAATCAGAATGAGATGCACAAACCAAACTATCATATTGCATAGGATACATGAGTCTATAATATCACTTAACTGAAAATTTAAGAACTAAACATCGGGTTGTATTTCAAAACATTCTAAAATAATAATATACTTATCTTCTTTTATATATCAAATCACTCCTTTGGGATTATAAAACAAACTTTGTTTACCAAGCATATCTGAAGCAATACTACTGTGGTAGTAATTGCTCACTTAGAAACTTGAAAATAAACGCTAATGATGCTGCAGTCATCACCATAATTATTTTCCAGTGACCGAAGTAAGTTCAATGTTTTTTATCTCATTTACAACCCACTTTAAATATTTCTATTTAAAAATACTTGCAAATAATAATATTATTATTTTCTTAATAATTCCTAAAAACAATTTCCAAAAACTCTAGGATTTAAGTTCTCAAATTCTCAGTTTAAATCCTTTTTATTTATATACACATTTTTAAATTTTACTTATAAAGTTTCACTTCTTATATAAAATCATTTCACCAATGTTTATCTTGTTCAGGTTATAATAAACAACTTTTATAAAAAATAAATTTTAACCAACATTACCAACGGATGCCTTAGATTAAAATCATGAAACTGAATTCATAAGGAGTTCATATGTAATTTAATGCTCATAAACTATATGGGCCCAGACTAATCAAAAATAATTGATAAAATTCGAATATTATCATTTTCTAACAACCAAACACATCATAAATTACTATATCCATTTCTAAAAATAATTATTATATATGTGCAAAATATATTCTAGGTAAAATTATTTCATTTATCCATTTTCAAAACAATATTGTGTCAATTTGCCATGTTCAAGAGTTTAGAAACCACTATCGATACAGTAGTTCTTTCTGTATCGACCAGAATTCATAAACCACTCAACTAATAAATAAACATAATATAAAACATTTTTATATCACTAATAAATACACGCTTATTATCCGACATTTTGACTCGGCTATATCCAAACTGGCTGGACAAGTTAGACTCAACTATCATCAAGGCCAGTAGCCCAGAGCGATGATTGCGAGGTCCAGAAATCAAGTGCATGCTTTGATGTGAAGCGACGATCAACCGAGACCAAGAGATAGACTCTCCAGAATATTCTAATTATATATTAGTACCTTCCCCGGGCAAGGGATAGGTGCCTATCCCTTTCCCTAGGGGATCGATACATATTGTCTATTTTAGTCAATATAGAGTGACAAGGAAGGCCCCTGAGGCTATATTTCAAATCTAAAGTCATTTGGAGTTTGTATCCTCAAGTTATAGGCAAATTACTTCACCTAAGAAAGGGATCGGTATAAAAGGGAATGGTATAAAAGGGATCGATATAAAAAGGATCGGTACAAAAGGGATCGTATAAAAGGGATCGGTATAAAAGTGATCGTATAAAAAGGATCAGTATAAAAGGGATCGTACGGAAGGGATCGGCATATTTCAACCAAGCAAGTGCAAGTCATTGGAAAACAATCAATATATCAAGACCCATAAGTCCAATGCATATGAAATTTTAGGAACAATATGTAGGGACCCTAGGGAGCCTACCCCAGGGATCATACCTTAAAAGGATAAAGAGAGAGGGATCAGCCCTCTTCCCTCAATATGGATCGGCTAGAAGCAGGCACCCAGGATCGATCAATAACTCAAGTTATACTCATCCAATTGACATGAAACATGGAGCACAAGCTTACTACAACATGTGGAACACCCCATAGGGATCGCACATAAAATGGGACACTTTGGAGGGATCGACCCCTATCCCTTCAAAGGGATCAGCTGAAATCGGAATACATGCAACGACACTTCACGGAAAATGCAATATCTCACAAACCGTACGTCTTAATTGCACGAAATTTGAAAGTCAAGTAGCTAACATCATGGGGAACCCCCACTAGAGGAATCGCACCCCATTTGGACACCAAAATAGGGATTGGGGCCGATCACTATTGTGGGCCCCAATGGGCCTCAAAATTCTTGTATGGCATCGTCTTAGCCTGGAGGTTCTTCTATCGAAATTTTAGCCCGATCTGTGCACGTCTTCCACTATAAATAAAGTAGGCATGGCATCAGAAAAGGGATCCTTCTTTCTACTACCAAGACTCTTCCATTTTTGTTCTTTATTCTTGTACTAATGGATCCCAACTGATCCAAACATTCTTGTAATCATAATCAAGTGTAAAATCAATAAAAATATGAAGTGGACGTAGGCCAAGATTGTCGAACCACTATAAAAATATGTGTGTTCATTTACTTTCTCTGCTATGTTTTAATTTCATTCATCATTTTAATCTCTACGAGATTCTATTGTGTGTTGATGCCCATTTTTGGCATTAACAATGGTCATATATATATATATATACTCAAACTCATCCTAGTGTCTCACTTACCTTATCTCAAGTGAGTCTACCACACCAAAGCCTAGGTGTTCACTCAACCTAAGCTCTAATACCACGTGTAACGACCCGCTTTTTCGACCCTCAAAAGTCGACACTAATATATCTATAGTATTCACATGTTGAGCATCCAAGTGCCGGAAAGACAAATTACTGGGGGGGAGAAAGAAAGAAAAGAAAGAACAGAATCTCACATCGTGATGAGTAATATATAATACATAACAGACCTTTACAAAAGAAAATAGTAATATACATACATCAAAATCAAAGTACACTAATCTATCATCAGCCTGGACAGTTATAACAACCTATCCTCACAATTGCTGATCAGAACAAACAACAAATGTAGTGGAAGTAAAATATACATGAATATGTTTTGGAGGCATCCAGCTCATCTCCTGAAGCTTCCAAACATCCAAACTAAATATGAAAAATATATAAGTCTGACACGAGCATTATAAGAAAATAACGCTCGGATCAATCTGGTAAACCAGCATGTGAAACACACCTCAAAATGGATTTAATGTTATAAAACCTTTCAAATAAATGTATATCATAAGACCACGCCGCATATAAACACGGACTGATTTTTACCTTACGATAACCAAAAAAATTCTATAGAAAATCAAGTAATATTATAATAATATCTAGAGTTAAAAATAAATTATGAATATAGTTGGAATGCTTGCATCTCATGTTCCAACATAGTTATGCACAGCTAAGTTCGTACGACGCTTATTGGAGAATGGATTCCATCAATGACAAGGCAACGGGGTACCGCCTGCCACAGTACATCTCTAGACAAATGTACCGAGGTCGAACCTATCGACCCTATGAATCAGGACCGGGCTCACCACTTATTGGATAGTTCTAAATATTTCATCACCCTGGTTTCTTTGCAACCTTTTTCGAGAGCTCTCATGCACAACAAAATCCATAAATATATATATGTAGAAAGGGTGATGACAATACCCTAATGGGTGCAACCCACATAGCCCTAAAGCATATCCTCTGTTTTAGTCATTCTCGGTTGTTAAGGCCAGAGGCTACGTTTTTCCTATTTGATAGCTTTCCCACTTGGAATGCTAACATGCCCTCCAGGCAACAATGCAGTGCTAGCATTCGTCCATACGAGTTTTTCATGATATGAACAAATTGAAGGCACTACTTCTACTACATCCATTTTTGAATCTCCCTCGGCATCAGTAGCAAGTAGCCCTTGCACTTCAAAGAACTCCGTCTTTGATCATCTTTAAGGTATTCCAATTTGAAACATTTATGCCAGTTTGAAGTGGTGTTCGGATAACTCACGTTTATCCAATCCAGGTCTTTTCGAACTGACAATGATAATTTAAAACTAGCCAAGATTTGATAGTCGATTATTTAACTATCCAATAAACAAACAATTCAACCAGAGATCTAACCCAGCACGGCTAAGCACAAAGCAACCACTAAGCCTCTTTAATTAATCATTTCGTTAACTAAAACAAGTTTGTAAATACTTGTATCAAAAATACTTTTTATAAAGATATTCCTATGTATATTACTCCTTCACAATTCATTTACCTCTTTCAATGCCTATAAAACTATCTGCATGCTTATATCATCGGTATAAGCATATTTCCAAAATACTAGGAAAGATGTCACTTCCCAAAACTATACTTATTTGGGTTGAACAAATGTCATTTAAAAAAGAGATAATAATAACCTAAAACACAATTCCTTCAGTGTTAAATATGAAAAAGAATGTTTCATACCACCAAAATTAAGAAGTTCATTTAGGGAGTCAAATCTCTTTCATAAATAAACTCTTTTATAACATTCCTTTTATAAGTATAAGCTCATCTCTATTTATACTTATAAATTCCTTTCATAAATAAACACAATTCATTTCAAAAATTTCATTTATAAAACTCATCTCTATTTATAAAGCTCCATTTTATCAATCTTAAAATAAAATTATAAACTCCATTAATAAATCTTCAAAATACAATTATAAGGCTCCTTATATTTACAAACTCCTTTTATTAAATATTATTTATAAATTATAATTTCCCTTTTATAAAATATCTAATCAAAATTTTAAATCTCCCTTTTTAAACCACGAAAATTATATAATAAACTCCTTTAAATACATCCTTTATACTTTTTATACAAAACTCTTTTATAAATTTCTTTTATAAAATATCATTTATAGAACTCATTCTATAAATCCAAAATTTATTTGCAACTCTTTTATAAACTCAAATTCATCCCCTTTCAAAATTTCTAAATAGAATTGCATATTCCTCTTTATAACCAAAACTCCAAATATAAATCAAACCCAAATATAAAACAAACTCCAAATATGATTAATAAAAACTCAAATACTTTCCATAATACGTACGTCCCATATATTTCAGTAAATTGGAAATGGAATTAATCATTGCTATTTATCAAAATGATATTGATTTCCCTTTTATATGATGTTATTTATAAAACCATTCTTTATTTATAAAAAAACTATTTATAAAAACATCCCTTTATATAACATTTTATATTAGCGTTTCATAAATATTTATTTCAGATATTTCTATCTTCTTTTAAACGCAAAATCACTTTAGAATAAAAGATAACCCATTTTATTCCTTTTTTTTAAAATCATTTACTATTATAATAATTTTCTATGAAGACCAATACTTCCTAGATAATTATTAAAACATCTACTTATACATACATACATACATACATACATATATATATATATATGTATGTATGTATATGAAGAATAAATAAAGAAGTTGAAATAGGATAGAGAAGTTCAAACTTATTTTAATTAAATATCACAAAAATTCCTAATAAAGTCATATTTAAATATCATTTTCCAAAAAAAAAACATTTCCCAATCAGTTATACTTAATAGTATTTTCTTAAAATACTATAACGAGGCCAATAGTCACTATAACACTTAACCGGTGCTATTACTACATTTTCTCTAAAAAGGTTCAATTTTTCACATATGTCGATGTCACATCCAATATGGCCAAACCGTCAATTTTTGACATTTAACAATCTATATATATCAGGTATATAACTGAAATAAAATCAACTAGAATATAAGAGGAAATTAAAAATTACAATATCGAGAAATCCAGATTTCTCTACTTAATTCTTGTATTTCCAATTTAAATGTTAATCGCTCTTCAAAAACGTATATTTAACCAAATCAAGCCATATTTCATCCAAACAAAAAAAAAATTATCTACTCTATATCATACTGATTATCCCAAAAGGTTACTTAAACTCACCAAAATTCCAACGGACGCTTAGGCGTTCCAATTTTAAGCCCAAATTTTCACTTGCTCCAAATTCAATAAAACTAGTTCCATCACGTAGCTATTGTCATTACAAGTGCAACAAAAGACCGCACCTCGATTGGACCTCATATGAGATAGTTACACATTTTATAAGTTAAGAGATTTAAAATATAAATTAATTTATTCCTTAATTGCAAAGTTAAATATAATCACCCTATTAATCCTTCTTCCTCATCATTCAAACTCCCGCCTAATTGCCTAAAGCTAACACATCCATACCGTAGCTTCCATCTCCCTTATCTCGAGCCACAGTCAACAATACTCAAAACCGACAATGCCGACGAACTCCTCATCGAAAACTCCATCCCCTTAACACAACGACGGCACGCCGATCCCCTCACCAAATTTGCGACCTCCACCTCCTTATATGTGATCGTACAACGTCGCTTCCCCCTCTATGTGACCACACCTTGCTAAAAACCACCTGAAGTTGCGCCTCCCTTTGCCAAACGCCGCTCCACCCTTCGATTCTCAAATCGTTCACTGAATTTGCCAAAATCCTTAACCCTAATCTATTTCTTTCACGTTCAAACTTCTCATCCATCCAAAACAATGGCCATAACCTACCCATTTCATAGGAATGTGTAGATCTCCTCCATTCAAACTCAAAGATCTAACCTTTTTATTTTTCTGATTTTTATTTGAATTATTTGTGAATTTTACAAGAAATAGGTTTTCTAAGGTTTTTGTTCTAAGTAAAAATGGGTGGAACAGTAGCGTAGAGGATAACAGAAAGAAAGTGTACTGGTTTTTCAAGTGTTTGAGTTAGTTATATTTCAGTTTTTCGGCATCTCGCCGCATAGATTTTTATTTGCGTACGAACCGTGAACGATAAAACAAAAATACGATCGCGCTCAAAACAGCGACGCGACCTCAAAACAATAATAGTATACACAGATTGACTAATTCTACAAAATCACAAAAATACCATCATGTAACGAAAAATCATTGCACGGTAATTTAAACAATTTTCAAATTAAATATTATGGAAAATTAAATAAATTAAATTAAAAATGCGCTAGTAAAAATCAAGTCGTTATATTAAAAATAATTCTTATTATTTATTCGAACTATTTTTTTATTATAAATAAATTTACAAAATGAATTAACCATTATTATTTAGTAATTAAAAGGATTTAAATATGACCATTAAATCCATTAAATAAATATTCAATTCAAAATTTAGATATTTAAATCACTATTCAAATATTAAGTTCACAATTCAAATATTTTAAGTTTTTAAACCTTGAAAAACAATTATTTTAATATTTGGAATTAATTAAATATTCAAAAGCATTCGAGAAAATTCTAGGTTATTACAACGACTCAAGGAACCATATCCAGTTGGATGTGGTTGATCCTTTAAAAATATAATTTCCATTATTAATCTCAATATCGTAATATTTACTAATGTATATTTGTCTATCATGATTAGTTTGATTAGCAGGAACCCATATATTAATTATTATGGATTCAGTTTTCAAAGATTGATTTCTATTTCTGAGGAAAATACTATCATGAAATAAAATAGTTTTAGATCTATCTCTATTTTTAGTACTAGCATTAAAATGTCTATCCACGAATACATATCTCGTTCTATTTCTATAACTATCTTCTTTATAGCCTAAACTAATTCAATTATTGTAAGCTTTGGTATTCATAATTATGGAGGATAAATCATCTTTTCCTTTATTAAAATTTGTGATTTTCTTATTTAATTTATCAAAAATAGCTTTAGAATCACAAATTTCTTTCTGCAAAATAATATTACTATCTTTTAAAAGTTCGCACTCTATAATTAATTCTACATTCTTATCATTTAAAGCACTATTCTTTTTTTTTCAAGAGGCAAAAATTTAGAACTAGAATCATTTAAAAAAATTCCAAAAATATATTTTTATTTTGCAAAACTTCGATTTCCTTCAAAAGATCAATATTTTTATTATTTAAATGCTCATTTTCATTTAATAGGAAATCTTTTTGTAAAACAAGTTCTTCTAAACGGCTAATTTTACGCTCACAATCGTCTAATTTAGCTAAATCAATAGATTGATATTCGGACGCCTTAAAATCTTTTAATAAGTTCTTATGCGTAAGATCGCTATATAAAGAATCTAAGAGTACCAATTTTGATTTGAGATTAGCCATAGTATATGTACCTTGATTCTATTGATTGTTGCTTGCTTTCAAAATTTTGCTTCTTCTTGACTGTCTTTGAGCTTTGACTAGATCTTCTCTTTTGGGCTATTATTCTAGGATGTTGTTACAATCAATAGAACACCAGGCCCTGATACCACTTGTTGTTAACCCTGTTTGGATGTTTTAATGATGACAACTATATCTTTGTAAATATCTAAAATATTATATTATGCAGGTTCCAGAAGATCTTGAATTAGAGAATCAAGGAGAAAAGAAAGAGGATCATCTACAATTCAATAGCTAAGGAAATATGGATCCTCAAGTCAAATGTATGTATTTGGTCTTAGATATACTTGTAAAATCTCCTTGATAGTTCGCATGCATACTCACACACAAAACTGCATAAAAAAATTTCCAAAAATCAAAGAGTTAAACAATTTAAATTAGGTTGTTTATATAAAAAACAAATTTTATGTAGTTCAATCGACTTAAAATATTTTCGGTCAAATGAGGGCAGTCGACTGAAAGTATTTCCAATCGACTAAACATGCATATTTTATTATACAATATTATTTTTAAATTTGTGTGTAATTTATTATTTATATTTAGTAGACTGAATTTTTATTCTCAATCGACTGATCGCCCTGTAACGGTTATTTTTTGAAAAGTCACTTCGAATTGTTGCGATTGTTCAAGTGCATCTCTATGAATAGTAATGGACGTTTCGAATGATTACAACTCTTCGATGCAACTCTTTGATATCTATAAATAAAGATCAAAATTTAGGAATCATTATAACTTTCTCAACTTACTTCCTTGATCTCTATTCTCCCTTGAGCACTCTTAAACTCTCTTACATTCAAACTATATTCTTTATGCAAGAATCATTCAATATAATTCCAATAATCACAGAGCATGCATCTTGAATCATTAAGGAGATTATAGGAAGTCTTGTACCATTAGGCAAAATTTGTGTTGAAGAAATACAAGGTTGTCAAGTCAGGAACTCTACTGTATTGCCTATTCCTCCAGGCGAAGTGAGGGCATTTTGTAAGTGTAAATTCTGAAGGGGAGCTTTGGAGCTGGACGTAGGACGGGAGGTCCAAACAAGTATAAAAACTCTGGTTTGATCGTTTTTATTTACTTTACTATACTCTCCTAGTCAGTATTGCTTAGTTTTGAATATACACTCGAATGCACATCTGAGCCATATCATACGAGATTCCTGTGCACTTTCAATTGGAATCAGAGCATGTCATTTCAATAATAATAACAAATTTTTATGAATAACATTATAATATGACAAGCATTTTTCTAGAAGGTCGGTCAACTCCACGTCCTCCACTATTCATCGAGTCAAACTATGCATACTAGCCTACTCGTATAAGAATTTCAATGGAAGCTGAAGGTCTTGAAATCCGACAAGCTACTCAAACTAAGTATGAAGCACCTACAACTGAGATGTGTACTTGGACAAATGCTCAAAAAACCGCAGAAACCAATAATGCAAAAGCTATGAATGTTTAATTCTGTTCACTTGACAAGAATGAGTTCTCTAGAGTTATGCTTTGTAAAACCGCATAAGATATTTTGGCATACACTACTAATCGCTTATGAAGGCACGAATAAAGTAAAACAAGCTAAAATATCTATTACACATGATTAGTTTTCATCATTTAAAATGAAAGAAAATAAGACCATTTTAGATATGTATGCTAGATTTTAGACAATTCAACATGATCTCATGGCTCTAAGAGTTACTTTTACAGAATTTGATCTGGTCACGCGTATTTTGAATTTTTTAACTATTGAATGAAAAAAGTTTTAGTTATCAAAGAAGCTAATGATCTTCTCAACTCAAGGTTGA
The DNA here is from genome assembly GCA_030737815.1 of Allium fistulosum. Taxonomy (NCBI): domain Eukaryota; kingdom Viridiplantae; phylum Streptophyta; class Magnoliopsida; order Asparagales; family Amaryllidaceae; genus Allium; species Allium fistulosum. Next base: position 1,280,129,287 of record CM060902.1, on the reverse strand, counting down.
AGAATTAATAAGAAGTCTGATGTCGTACGAAGCTAATTTACAGGCAAGGGAAGAGCAAAACCAAGAGAAAAAATATAGCCTTTCAAGCCAATGATGATGAGTCGGAATTGGATGATGATGAGGTCATATTCATTGCTAAAAATTACAACAAATTCAACTTCAAAAAAGCTCAAAACGGTGGCAACTCAACTAGCTCATCGTACCCGATGTCAATCGAGTGCCATGGGTGTGACAAATTTGGTCATACAAAGAAAGACTGTCCATAACTAAACAATAAGAACAAGGAGAACAAATTCAAAAATTTCAAGAAATAGAGAAAGGCTTTTCAAGTTACATGGGATGATTTAGATCCATCTTCTTCTAACAGTGATAGCGATAATGACTCAGAATAAGTAAACGTCTATTTCAAGGCCACCATTGTAGAGGTAAACCCTGAACTCTCTTAAATGAAATTTTGGAAATAAGTAAAGATGACAAACTTAGTGATTTAAAGAAATTATATAAAGAAAATACATAAAAGTAAAAATAGAGCTGAATTAGAAATTGGTTTACTAAAAGATGAGAAAAGTATTCTAGAGGAGGAACTAGAAATCTCACAGAAATCTTGTGAAAACTTATCCTCTCAAAATGCTGCTTTAATCGATGAGATTAAAGCTAGCGAAACTGAGAATAATAAGCTTAGTAATGAGGTTTGTGGATTAAAATCTAGTCTAGACTCAGCTAGACATGTAATTGTCGAACTAAAGCAAAGATTGGAACAAATTACTAACAATGTTTCAAAATTTAACAAAGGAAAGCAGAGTTTAGAAAACTTAATTAAAATTTCAAAACCTTTTGGCAATAGAAATGGACTAGGTTTTAAAGCTAAACAAAGTCATAAGAAATATGGCACTTTGTACTAAGTTTAAGAAGTCCAAAGATAGTGTTAAATCAAATGATTTAAATTCAAAAATATTAAAATTTTGGATTCCTAAAACTAATAATAAATTAATTAGATAGAAATATATAGATGATTATCTACTAAATGTTATTTATAATGGTAATTATATTTCTAAAGGTTCCAAACCCTCTGGGTATTGTTACCTTCTTCTACTGACACGTAGGACCCAAATGTAGAAAGTGGGTACCACTGAAACCCTATTCTTTTGTAGGTACCCAAAAACAAAAATCACATAACACCTGTTTTTCATCCATCCAGTCGACTAAACGAAATTCCTAGTTGACTAAAACTATATATAAAATATACATAGCTGACTAAAAGATTATAAAACAGATGACTAAACCAAAGCTTAGGCTAGGAAAGAAAAATTGCCTAGAACAGTCGATTGAAAATTTTGCCAACCAACTGAATTAAGGCCAAAAATTGAACTAGTCGACTGAATTATATAAAATATCCGACTATGCAAACCAAAACAATGTGAAAATTTATCCTTTCTTAGTAAGAATGTTATATGCAAACTTATGTGGAAATTTTAACAAACCTGAAAATAGTGAAGGATTGTTATGGAGCAAAGTTCTAGGTGTAGAAATTAAGTTGTTTGTGGACGATTTGGGGTCAATCTTAGATTGTACTAGTTCCGGATATGATTTAGATGATATTGGTCACAACGATTATGCCTATAATTCAAGGAGCTATTTATTTCATATGGAACAAATAGGTAATACATCCGTTAATCTTTGTCCCCAAGCATGAATTCTTAATAAAATGATAATTCACACCATCCTGCATAGAACCAATAATTAGGAAAAAATGTATGATAACAACTACAAGGTCCTGTTTGATATTTATTCTAACAAGAAATTGAATTAGGCAAAAATAATACACGACGAGGTCAAAAGCATTCATGCCCGCTCCCGACCTCACCATGTTCTTTGCTTCTTACTTGAAAAAAATCTTCATTCACTTTGGTATTAACATGGAGAGTACCCAAGATTTTATCTTACCCGAGGTTATGGACCAAAAATCCACCTCCTTAATAAAACTACCATCTCAAATGGAACTGGTCATTCCTTATAATACCGATCTCTCTTAAAAAGTTTAAGACAATTTGGCTCAATCTTCATCTCAACCGCAAACTGAAATGAATTCATCCCTTTACCAAGAAATTGAAGAAGAAGGTTGATCTACAGATTGTGATAAGGAGATTGCACTTGTCGAGCCTTCCAAAACTATCTTCGCCAAAACTACAATCCTCCACAATCAAGAAATCCTTTTCAAACAACAACGTAAAATGATCAAACGGGAAAAGTATTTTGAAAAGACCATGTTGACTTTTTGGAGAAGATATAGAAAATATCTTCATTCATTCGTCCATCTTCTCCCAATGACTCGGAACCGGAAAGAAAAATCTTGCTTATTGCCTTGGGTTGGTAATTTTGCATGTGTTTGTTTGTTTATGCTTTGGTGAAAAACTATTTATTGAACTTGTAATATTTGAGCTTATGTGGTTATTGATGGTGTTAATGCAGTTGTATGTGTTCCTTTAAAAATGTATGGACGTATGTTGTGTTTGTTCATGTTGATATGTTTATTTGTCATATTTCATGAGTTCTTGACTATTGAAATATTCTATTTGTTGTGTTCGACTTTGTGATAGTTAGTTGTGATAATATCGTATAACGATGTGTTTAGTTTGATTTCTATGTCATGATTGTGCATCTCATACAATTTTCATTTCCCCTATGTTGTTTATTTGTTTTATCTCACCTTTGTAGTATTCTCTTTTTTTTGTTGATGATAAAGGGGGAGAGTATATTGATATAGGGAGCATGTATTAAGGGGGGAGATTTATATATTATCTTATCTCAACTTATATACTTGTCATCATCAAAAGCAGGAGATTGTTAGAACCAGGTTTGTATGTATTAAGGATGACAATTATATCTCCGTGTATATCTAGAATATTATATTATAAAGGTTCTAAAAGACCTTGAACCAGAGAATCAAGGAGAAAAGAAAGCAGATCATCTAAATATTAATAGCTAAGGAAATAAGGATCGCTAAGTCAAGTGTAAGTATTTTGTCTTAGATATTCTTGTTAAATCTCCTTGATAGTTCACATGCACACTCACACATGCGTACAAAGATTTCCAAAAATCAAATAGTTAAATAATCTAAATTAGGTTGTCTATATAAAACAAAAATTTATATAGTTCAATAGGCAGAGGGCAGTCGGCTGAAAATATTTCCAATCGATTGAACATGCATATTTTACTGTACAATCTTATTTTTAAATTTGCCAGGTAATTTATTGTTTATATTTAGGTCGACTGATCACACTTTAATGGCTATTTTCTTAAAAGTCACTTTGAATGGTTGTGATCGTTCAAGAGCATCTTTATGAATAGTAATGGTTGTTCCGAATCATTACAACTCTTCGGTGCAACTCTTTGATATCTATAAATAGAGATCAACATTCAAGAATCCTTCTAACTTTCTCAACTTACTTTCCTGATCTCCATTCTATCTTGAGCACTCTTGATCTCTCTTGCATTCAAAGTATATTCTTTACTCAAGAATCACTCAATACACTTCCAATAATAACGAAGCATGCATCTTGAATAATCAAGGAGATTAGGAAGTCTTATACCATCAGTCAAAATCTATGTTTAAGGAACACAAGATTGACAAGTCATAAATTCTGCTATATTGCTTATTTATTCAGGCGAAGTGAGAGTATTTGGTTAGTGGAAATTCCAAAGGGGAACTTGAGGACTGGATGTAGAACAGGAGGTCCGAATCAGTATAAAAACTTTGGTATGATCATTTTTTATTTACTATACTTTACTATACTCTGCTAGATAGTATTGCTTAGTTTTGAATATACACTTGAATACACATCTAAGTCATATTATACGAGATCTCTGTGCACTTTCAATTTTAAATAAGAGTAATTTAGGTAGAAGAAATTTAAATAGTTGCGACATTAGGAAATTTAAATATACACAACATTAGGAATTTAAAATAAATAATGTTAGTAATATAATTTGAAAAAACTAAGGGAATATGGATAATTTCCATAAATATGTGTATGCACATATTTTTTAAAAGTTCCCCTCATATGCCATTAGAGTCCGGGCTAGGGTTGAAAGTGGAAATTGCATTAGTAAAAGGAAAACAATAGAATGAAAGTTGTCCTTATCTACTCTAGTCATTATTGTTTACAATTATAAAAGAAGCTATAGAAACACTGTAACAGTGTATTTTGGGAAACTGTTTGGTATAACGATTGAGTTTTTGAATGCAAAATTTAATAAATGGTTTGAATTGAAAATCCTACTTTTTAAGAAGAAAATCTCTATTGTAAAAAGGCCTTAAATACAGAATTGATTTGTTAACTATTTATGTAATAAAAACTTGACTCTTGATATTTGAAAAGAAAGAACTAATGTTGTTTGAAGGAAATGATATTTTTAAATTAAATTTTTAACATTGACTTTTAACTTAACGAGACGACCGCCCTATGCCGCCAACACACAATATACGTGTATGGCGCACTGTAATGGTGCTCGGTTGATGCGGGGTGATCATCCATAAGATTGTAAGGTAAAAACAACACATAATCTATCATATATCTCACAGCGCATTGAATAAAATATACTAGTAAACATCTCAAATATAAAATAAACATGCGAGACAACAAATAACTGAATAAATCACAACATCAAAGTATATAGATACATACAGTAAACATCATAAGCGATTGAGTTATACATTAATATACTAACCCATAAAACTGTCTCTAAATAGAAAGCACTAGTATGCTCAATAGTGTTGTGCAGCGGAATAGCAAATGAGTACACATAATAATACGAGAATAGCCTCATGCTCGCCACCTGTCTAGCTTCATGTGCTCACTAAACCTGGTATCCCTAATCTACTCATTTATGAGTACTTAGAGTAATAGGAAGCAAAGCATAAACCCCAGGTCAGACAACAGTATGGTGTGGGCGATAGAAATCTCAAATATTATAAAGGCAATAAAATAGGACAAAAAGTATGGAGAACCATACCTGACCTATCCCTGCACCATGAATGGTCGTCCTTGAATTCCTATTCCATGAAATCTAATAGATTGTATTAGGCTTTCCGTGAAGTTTTTTTACTTTTCCATTTTTATTGGGTTCGGGATGTGGATCATCATTATTCATGCAAAATATTAATTTTGACTCTGTAATTTCCAAAGTGTTTACGAATGGCAAGGGGGTTGTGTTTAAAAAGTTCAAGCGAAAATTAACGTGAGATGATGGATCGCCAGTGATCCAATCACCTTGATTTTTTTTGTTGAAATCTTTCCTATTTAGTACTATCCTCGAGCCAACACTTCGACTTTTCCTCACTTCATTTCCTTACGACCCGAACCAATCACAACCTAAAAGCTTTTGCCGCCGTCGCCGTTGATCTCTATCGCCAGAGCCTACTGCCGCCAACCTCTGCTACCTTTGCCATCACCTCGCGCCAAACCCTAGCACAAGAATTGCCGCTTGCTTGGATTGCTACCGACCTTGCAGACCGCTAACCCTATCTTGGATCGCCATGAACCCAAAGTCGAATCCACTGGTCTTTGATCCAAGGTTGGTGATGACGTGGTTAGCGTATTGGGTTTGGTTGCCAATGAATTTGGGGCGATCGAAGAGAACGATGAACGAAGCGGGTTGATTGTGATTTATTGGAGGTAGATAGTGGATTCGTGTCTTGTAGTTGACGCATTCTACTATCTTCGTCCAATAAATAAAAATTGATTAGCTTATGCCTCGATGTTTGGATGAGGCAGTTACTATGGACTTGATCATCCTGGATTAGTTTTACTATCGCATGCTCGGTGTAACTAAGAATAGAATAAGCTTTCCGTGTTGCTTTGGACAATGGATCCTTTATCGATTGTCGACGAGTAACGGGTAAGTGTAAGAGGAATAACTTTAATGAATGATACAAAAAACTTTTTCCTTTTTCTGCAACGAGTGAACTATCTACACAAGATAGAGCATTCTTAGTGTTCAGGACACCGAGCCTATCTTACATAGATAACACACTTCACTTGCCTCAATTAACGCTTGGAATCCGATGAGTTGGCACAAGTCAACGTCTTTTCGGAATCCAAGCATTAAACATACATGGATTTCAAGTTAAAAATAGGGTTTCCTGACCATAATGTATACAAGTTCTGTTATATAGAATGAAACGTCCATCATTTCGACGTAAATCCAGTAGAGGAAGCCCGGGACTCTCGGAGCAGAATCGACATAAGTTATGCCTTCGCAAACGATTCCAACAGCGCCTACTTCGTCGGTACCACAAGCTCAATATCGTCAATTGGTGCTGATTGGTCTGGTCATCGATCAAACTCCTCCGAACTTTAGATTTTTACTTAACCTTCCAGAGAGAGATTCTACTGCCATTTCTGCTAAAGTTCTACACAACATTTGTTTACAGCATGGTATTCCGTATGACGATGTGCGCCTTCCACCGAAAAATGAGTTTGCACACATGCCACCTTCGAGGTACACTACATGCCATCGGTACAGGTGCTTGAATGGTGCGGTTCCCCTATTCAACTATTTCTTAAGCGAGACTCTTCAAAATTTGGAAATAGCCCTATTTCAGATTCATCCCAAAGGTTATGCAATTTTGACCTATATTCATGTTTTGTTTATGCGGACATTCAACCGTACACCAAACTTTGACGATTTGAGATGCTTCCTTTCATTCAAGAAGATAATGGAATGTCAATCTCTTGTGATTGTCGAGGTTCAGAGAAATCGCAAAATCATGTTGCAACTTCAAAGCAACTTATCCCAGTTCAAGACCCAATATTTCTTCGATAGATGTCCTGAAGGGTTTAACCGTCTTTGGATGACATGGGTAAGTTTTCTCTTCTCTCCTTGAGACTTGTTACAATGGTGCTGGGTTTTAATAAACTGAATGCTTCTTATGGTTTTTCCGAGGCCAAATAAAGATCCAACACTAGACTCTATCTTCCATACTTTGAAGGCCATAGATGTTAGAGAGAGATCGGTCAACCTTTTGCTGATGGACAAGAATTTGCATCGGTACAGATTGTTACATCCTAGGAGGTCCGCAATCGCTGTTGAGGTTCCATCCCCTACTCGTTCTAGGATTTGAACATGCTCCACTTCTTCATTGCGTAATTCCAAAGAGAGCGGTCTACAAGGAGAAGAAGGTCCATCCGATGGATCAACTGAGGAAATTCGTGAAGAAAAGGGCGTTACGACTAGAGCTATTAGTCTGAACAGGATGCCCCCAATCTCGGAGGAAGGGGAAGAGGAGTTCAAATAACGAGAAGGCAAGGCTGTGGTGATCGTAGAAAAAGAGGAAGGTGAAATTGAGTGGAAGTGACGGTGACCCCTCCTCCAGCGATGAGGAATTTGATGCGCGTTCCAGCGAAGGAGATCTCGAATCTTGTGATGAAACTCTGGGAATGAGTCCTATTCTCCCGGGTTCACCTCCCCAAGAGGTTATTGCTAAAGATGCTCCCCTAACAACTGGATGACTTCATGGTTCTACGCCTAAGGAAACCGATATCGCCTTTGGGGACTTGAGCAATGTTTATGTGGACATTGCAGAACTCACGTGAGATGATTTTGAGTCCGAGGGATTGTCTCCTTACTCCGATCATGCTGTTTCCAGAATCATCCTGACTCCCACTATAGCCGCTTCCCGATCCGGTTAGTGAAGTCTTTTTAGGGCCCCTACGACATGTTACATACTTCACTAGGGTCACTTACACTCATATATGCATTATTTGAGCTCATTTTCTGCCGCTAAAGTTACTTCATTTTTTCTTCTTGTATTAGGTACTATGGAAGGTCGTGGACTTTATGAAGATCTTGAACAATTTATAGATGCACAACGTGAGTTGAAACAGACTTCAAGCCGCTACCAGCCTCGAGAAAATGATGAAGAATGGAGGAGGAGAAAAGATTGGGAAGATGAAGCTCGTTGTCAAGATGATAGGGATCGAGGTAGAGTTTATAGGGGTGGCTATTAGAAGAGGAAGACTCCCGATGATCGGGAAGAGCCATCCAGAAAGTCGAAAGTAGATTGTAATCCTCTTCCTTCCAAGCATCATACAACTACCCAGCTCCAGTTTCTATCGAAATTGAGGTTTCATCTTCTACTATTAAGATTGCTCCATCAGCCCAGACTACGTCAACTCATGTTGTTCTTGCTTCTTTTTTTTCATGCCCTCGCAAAAGGCCTGCTTATATTCTCCCATCTGGTCCACCTAAACTTGAAGCCGCATTCCCTGGCTGGTTCCTGAAGGGAGTTAAATTCGATTGTGACCTACGTCTTATTCATAAGGATTATGTACCCCATCTCCAGGTGATTCAGAGCGACTTGGATCAAGCTGAAGGATAGGAGAAATTATGTAACTAGATGGCTGACACAAATCGTAACAACTATCAAGAGATTCTTTCTTTCAAGTAGGAAAACGATGATTACGAAAGGATGCTGACAGAATGTGACACCAGAATTGATCAATTGACAAAAGAGAGATGCTTCCATTCGAGATAGTAAGAGCTGCAGCTGCTAAAGCACCACCAGAGCCTTTCAGTTCTGGGCCTGGCGAATCATCTAAGCAACTTCATGATCAGACAGAAATCATTCCAGCTTTGACCGGTACTGTTTTGTTGTTCGTCCCTTCAACCCCTATCTCCGAAGCCTTGGGAAGTCTTGAAACATTGCTAAAGATTGTAAAACCATCTAAAGAAGGAAATGGTAGGGAGTACGAGGTTGAGATTCACGGTCACACTTCTGATGCAGGTAACTTTCTTGTTTCTCCCGAGTTTGAGGACTTCCAGCTTACGCTGCAAGAACAAGGTGAACTGAATGCTTTTCTTTTTGATCTTATAGATTTGTCTTCTTTGCCTATCGAACTGCCAATTTCTCTAGTCCTGGGGCCTACTGCTATCTCGACTGCTTCAATGCTTATTTCTATAGCTGCTTTGATCACCATGCCCGTGTCTGGCTTGCAACCAAAGCCGGAATCTGAGAAGAGTATTGTATTGCATGACCTAGACGACCCCTCATTATGGGAAAAAATGCGTTAGACGACAAATATGCTCTATTGTCTAATTGCATATTTATCCGTCGTTAAATCCCATGCCGTCTCATTTCTCATCAGACCACAGATATGCCCCATTGTCTGATATGCACTAACATAACAAAAAAAACCATATGTTGTCTAATGTTGTAGTATCATTTTTAGAATTTCCTATTATACAACATATATATATTGATTGATAGGCACACCGATTACACATATTATATTTGCAAAATGAAATAAATGAATCGAAAATTTATTTAAACAAATATTTTATTTCAAATCAAATTCAAATGCAATATAACTTTCACTATCACTCATATATACAAATTTTCTCTACACTCTCATATATAACCTTTTTTATACTCGCTCTCACTCACACTCACTCGAGTTTATTTTTGATGTGTTAATCTTGATTTTCTTGCTCCAGCTTGTATCCAGTCATTTCCTATACCTATCAAATAAACAACGCAGTAAAATGGAAAAGGAAACAAACCTAAATTGCATAACTAAATTGAATTTGAATATTAATATTGCCTCAGTTCATGGGTTTGTTTTCTCTTCATGTTTTAGACAGGGGAAAATATATATGTGCATGGACAACTTATGATATGCATAGTGTATCACTCTGAATATCACAAGGCCGGGCATCAATTAAATCTCACGGACTGTTGCACAAACAAGTAAAGGCACAAGCATATAAAAGTGCACAAACTAGATTAACCACCAACATTCACTATATATACATACATATGTATGTATATACATGAAAATTCAAAGAAAAAATAAGTTTCAATAATTCAACAACATCGACCAGCAAAGATAAAAAGGGCTAGTGTGCACTGCCGTGAATAGGGTGGCGGCAGTGCACCATCAAACCAAAGCAAAGCCTCATTAAACAAAGCTTTAAAGTAACAAAACAAAATGGACATCATATAAAAGAGTTAAACCAGACTCATAGATCCAAAGATGTCAGTAATTAAACAAGTGCCACAAATTGAATAAAGTCCATATCACTAACAATTTTATATCACTGTCTTGAACAAGTGCCACAAATTGAACAAAGCACAAATTGAACACGTGCCACAAAATTGAACAAGACACTAACGCTAACCACAAATTCGAACCACCAACATTCACACATATATACATACATATGTATGTATATACAGGGCTGATATTGGAATTAAAGTGCACAACTTTACCTCGATCGATAGTTGAACTTACTGCAAAGTACTAATCCAAGTAAAAACAAAGTGCATACAGTAATGCAATATGTGAACAAGTATCAGTTTCAGGCTAAACTATCGAACAAGACTAAACTATAGAATACATACATACATGTATGCATGTATATACATGGATGAACCAAGATAACATAAGTAATATACATATATACACATATGTATATACATGTATATATGTACATAGTGAGCAATAGGCAGTTCAAACCATCGAATTAGTAAACATAACATGAAGTAAAGGCATAGGCATATGAAAGTTCACACGAAAATGTATACAAGAAACCAAAGCACATGAAAGTAATCAAACAGAACAACATGAAGTAAAGGCACAAACATATGAAAGTGCACGAACAAGTAAAGGCACAAGCACATGAAAGTGCACAAGCACATAAGTTGAAGTATAAATATAATGAGCAACACACACACACATATATACATGTATATATGCAACACATGTTCAGTGTTGAAGTGCACTGCCTTGAACAAGGCAATTCCAGTCAACACTACCTTAGACAACAAGGTCCAACATAGCAATTCACTAACTCGGACATGAAGTCAAGAGCGCATGGTCAGGCAACATAGTGAAAAACAAGGTCTAACATAGCAATCAAATTAGAAAATGGAAACCAAAGCATAAATTCAAGAATCAAAAAATCATCAAGAGCGTTCAAACATAAATCGACATCCGAGAAAAATAATTTGAAAAATTCAAATCGAATCATATATTCGCATATTTAGGAAATAAATTCTTATATAAGAAACCCAAATTATCATCGGCCATAGATTAGAAGTCGAGAATAATATAAATCGAAAGTGGCATAAATCATACCAGTATCAATTAAAAACACTCGATAAAGAGGAGCTGCAACCATCAATAGTCAGTAAATCAAAGTACGCAATCTATAAGGAAGGAACAGAGCAAGGTGCTTTGAAGCTTAACTTTCAAGCAGCGGCTTTCATGAAACCCTAATTTCAGAAAGAAGATGAAAGAGGCGGCTCTGATTAGGAATCCCTAAGTTTATCGAAGAACATCGACGAGATGGGAGAAGGCTATGGTCGGCAGCATGTGATAGCTAGGAGGAGGGATAGGCGAAGGCAGCGAGGAAAATAATTGAAGGAACGAACGCCATTTTTTCTCTATAAAGAGGGAGAAATAATTGAAAAAACGGGGCCACGAAATAATCTAGGCAACATCGAGAGGGAAACCAAAATTTTGATAAGGAGCCAAAATGAAAATGAAATCTTTGATAATTTGAATCTGACAATAAATATAATATTGTTCGAATGGCATGGATGATACCTCAATAGAAAAAGGATTTCACGGGCTATGATACACAACTGGTGGTTTTTCCATGTGTGATGTGAAACAGTGGTAAATATTGGGATAACAACAAATCTACCTTATGTTGTATGATCACTGTTGTCTGATTCACTTTGTGGCATAGTGCCTCCGTATCTCTAGAGGGCGATTTAACAACAGCTGACACCCGAGAGCAGACAAACCAAGCTAGCCAGCCAGGTAAAACTGAGTAGCAGATGGTGGCAGTTAAGAAGAAGAAAGTAGAGAAGAGAAAGTCTTCGAGGAGCTCCCGTAAGTCCTGCAAGCGCAAGACCAAAGGGGAGTCTTCCAAGGGGGCCAAAAAACAAGAAGGAGACATGGGCATGGAGCCTATAATCAATATCTTTGGCAGCGATACAACTCCCAGTGGGGATGCTGAGGAGAAGAAGAAACTTACGATCAAAGGAGGAAAAGGCAGTGGTGGCAAGAAGCGTTGACGAGCTCGAGTGACAGTGGCTCTAGATTTTGTAGCATTTTGATTTGTTCGACATGTATTTTGTACAAGTGCAGAGTCTGCACTTATAACTTTTGTTGTTGTAGCATTTGTACTTCTCTCTTTGTTGACCAATATTGTGTGGGTATGCCCCCCCCTCCCGCATTTTGACTTTGTACAAAAATGATATGAGAAATGAAAAGATTAATGTTTTTACTGCTTTCACTTCTGTGTTCTTTCTTATTTATCATGTATTTAGCTTGTTTTTATACCACTTATATGTGTACATGACGCGACCGCTTATTTTGCAATTTCTATACTTCATATTGTCGTGCCGTGTTTTATGGTATACGATGCCTTTATTTCCGTGATTTCACGCATTATATATGCATTTTTTCAGTTTTTCAACTAGATTTGTTATGATTGCCAAAATTCTTTGTTCGACGTAACAGGACAGTGGAGTAGTTTTCCTTTCAACTTAGTATTGGTGTGTGTGCGCCCCCTACTTCACAGGGTTGTTTACTCCGAACACTTTATAAATGATCGGTTGATCCGAGTGATTCCTCTGATGTCTATAGCCAAATTTACTTTGCGTTTCCTATCTTCGGGAACTTGTGACTCGAATGTCAATGATCGGAATTCTTTGCTTATTTCTAGTTTTGTGACATTGCTAGACTCATGTCGATTCTCTTTTATAGTGGGAGTTGATCCTTGCTAGTCCTGCAATATACAAGTTTTCTGGTGTTTCTACGATAATGGCGGTACTTAGAAATTCTTAAAGGTTTGCTGATGATGTCGGGGCAACATTAAGCAGTGCTTGCACAGCTTATGAAATATGCGGCTTTTAAGAGTACGTGGCTTACGAAATGTGCGGCTTCTGAGAGTGCGCGGCTTTTAGGAGTGCGCGGCTTACGAAATGTGCGGCTTTTGGGTTTGAGTTGATTTAGTTTTGTTGACTTGGCGAGTAGGCGACGCGTACTTGGGTGTGGTTTCACTTCCCCATGCAGCTTATGAATGATTTTTAGTCGGCTCACTTTTGTCAACTCGGTGAGTAATTTATATGAACACAGTTTTATTGGTTCAAGAAACTAAAGAGATTTCATTGATAAAATAGAAAGTGGAGCAAATTTTCCTATTTACAATGCCCCCAGTGTAGTCGGGCAGCTTATTTGCAAAAATAGGAAATACACATATAAAATCTAAATAAAGTAATGCCAGAGCGAGTCGCTATTCCAAGCACGGGGAATCTGAATTCCATCGATCGTGGTCAGCTTGAAAGTGCCATCTTTGAGCTTTTGCCCGATTAAGTAAGGCCCTTCCCAGTTTGGTCCGAATGTTCCTGTAGCTAGATAGGTCCACAAGACGAGATCTCCCACTTCAAAATACGGTTGTGGACCTTGGAGTTGAAATGCCGTGTTACCCTTTTCTGGTGAGCCTCGTCCTTAGCTCAGCTTCCTCCCATTTCTCGTCAATCAAATCAAGTCACTCTAGAAGGAGCTGCTCATTTTCTTTTTGATTGAAGTTTCGTTTTCGATGGGAGGGAACTTCCAATTCGACTGGGATCAATACTTTGGATCCATATGCTAGGGTGAATAGCGAGTGTCTAGTTGCTGACTTATGCGTCATCTGGTAAGCCCATAGTGCAAGTGGGAGCCCATCAACCCAATTTCCTTTGACTTTCGTCGGCTGTTTCTTGATGGTGGACTGATGATTTTGTTCATCGCCTCCACTTGCCCATTTTCTTGAGGCAATGCCAATGCGGAGAACCCTTTTCGATGGGAAAATGCTTGCAAAAGTCCTTGAATTCAGTGCTTTCGAATTGTGTTCTGTTATCTATGATGATTTTGTGTGGCACTCCAAACCTGCAAATAATATTTTTAGTGATGAAGTTAATTACTTTCTTAGTTGTAATAGTAGCCAGCGGTTCCGCTTCGGCCCATTTTGTGAAGCAATCAACATCAACAATAGCATATTTGACTCCTCCTTTAGCAATTGGGAGCACTCCGATCATGTCAATTCCCCAAACCGCGAACGACCATGGGCCAACCATTGGCATAAGTTCTATGGATGGAGTTCTCTGTATTTTGGCGAACTTTTGGCATTGCACACATCGCCTGGCATAGTCCGATGCATCATGGTTGATGGATGGCCAGAAGTAACCGTATCGGAGGATATTCATTGCTAGAGTCTGCCTACAATATGGTTTCCACAATCGCCTTCATGGACTTCCCTGAGGATCCTTTTGGCTTTGCTGTTGGTTACACATCTGAGTAGGGGATTAGATAATCCCCTCCTATAAAGGATTCCATCCTGCAAGACAAACCGTGGTGCCTTCCAGAGTAGCTTCTTTCACTCATTCTGATCCTTGGGGAGTGTACCTTCGATTAGGTAATCTTTCATCGGCGTCATCCATGATTCCTCTTCATCTATGGTTTCCATAATCCAATTGATATCCATATCATCTATGCTGGGTTATGTAAGCATTTCGACTGGGGCCAGCCCCACTAACTGAGCATTTCCGGAACAGGCTAGTTTGGCTAGGTGATCCGCTTGCATATTCTATTCCCTCAAAATGTGACTTAAAGTGTAGTGCTCGATGTCCTGCAGCAATTCCCGTGCTTTTGATGGGTAGAAGGTGAGGTTGCCCCTTGCCTGGTACTCCCCTTTCACTTGGAAGACGACTAGCTAAGAATTACTGTAGATATGCACAGATTTTATTCCTAATTCTTTAACTATTTTTAATCCTATCATCAAAGTGTCGTATTCTGCTTCATTATTGGTGGCAAGAAATTCCAGTCTTAGAGCGTAGCAAAAAGATCGTCCTTCGAGGGTTTTTAGTACTACCCCTGCACCTGAATAGGATTCATTTGATGCACCATCAACAAACAACTTCTACTATGGCACTATGTCCTAAGTGCTTTCTTCTTCACCATCCCGCCCGGTAAATTTGGCGATGAAATCTTCTAGTGCATGTTCATTGATAGCTCTTTGAGGGTGATAAGTGATTTCATATTGGCTTAACTCGATATTCCATTTCAGAAGTTGACTTAATGTCTTTGGGCGATACAACACTTGTTTCAGAGGTTGATCCGTCAATACCTTGATGGGATGAGCCTGGAAGTATGGTTGTAGCTTCCTCGAAATGATCAACAGGAAATAGGCGAGTTTTTCCAAATTCGGGTAATTCTTTTTGGCTCTAGTGAACCACTTACTGATGTAGTAGACGGGTCGCTGGACCCTAGCCTCTTTACGTACCAATGTTGTATTTAGAGCATGGGTCGACATAGCAAGGTAAATAAACAAATCTTCCCCATTTATTGGCTTGGATAAGATCGGCGGGGTTTCCATATGATGGAGTAATTCTTCAAAGGCCGTCTAGTAGTCCATTCGAAATTCTTCTTTTCCTTCTTCAATGCATCGAAGAACAGTATGCACTTGCCAGTCGCTCGGGAGATGAATCAGCTCAACGTTGTGATCTTTCTATTTAGACTTTATTATTCCTTTTTGGTCATGAGGGCTTTGACGTTCCTTAGGGCAGTAATCTATTCCAGATTAGCTTCAATGCCCCTTGCAATCACGATGAAACCAAGGAATTTTCCAAAAGCAACACCGAAAGATCATTTCAATGGGCTGAGCTTCATTCCATATTTCTACAATATTTCAAAACTCTATGAAATTGCCAAAGTGATTTTCTTATACATGTAATTTGACAAGCATATCGTTTACGTATACTTCCATCATTTTCCCAATCCAATCTTTGAACATTATGTTTACTAGTCATTAGTAGGTTGCCCCTGTGTTCTTTAGTTCGAAGGGCATAAATCGATAATAGTAAAATCCAAAAGGCATGCATCATGATTTGTTTGTATCCAGAGTAGGCATCCATAAATGATAGTAGCTCGTGGCCTGCCATGACATCAACAAGATGATCGATCTTGGGCAATCGGAAGCTATCCTTTGGGTAGGCTTTGTTCAAATCTAAGTAATCAATGCAAGTTCGCCACTTCCCATTAGACTTTTTTACAAAAATCGGATTTGAAACCTATACGAGATAGGTTCATCGCGGATGAAGCCGTTTTCCAACAGCTTATCCACTTCCACTCTTAGTGCAACAGACTGTTCTGGTCCCAGGGTGCGCCTCTTCTGCCTCACTGGAGTGTACTTTGGATCGATATTAAGTGTGTGACATGCTATCTTCGACGATATCCTACACATATCGGAATGCATCCAAGCAAACATGTCTAGATTGGCGTAAAGAAACTTGACTAATTCTTGTCATGTCTTGGTTCCAAGATGTGATCCTATTTTTAGTACTCGTGTCGGGTCATCCATGTCTACAGGGACATGCACCGTAATCTGTGTTGGTGCTGTCTGTTCCTCCCCTAAACTCTTTTTTCTAGAGTCCATAGCCTTATCGAATCGGCCATAGTCCCCATGACATGGGCGGTTCTGTAGTTGCTATGTTGAAAGTTCGCGAATGTGGAGAGTTTTCTCCGCACTCTTCCCCTTTTCTTTCTTTCTTGTTTCACGCAATTCAGTATAACATCCCCTATCTAGAGGCCCAAAACTAAGCGCTACAGATGTTGTAGTCATCTATAGTATTAGCTTCTGGCCACTAAATACGGCTATGTTAATGGTATCAATAATATCAGAAGCACTTGAATAAGAAACAAAACACAGATTTCAAAAAACACATTTACTTCATTACATTTTAAAATAAAATGTTTCACATTCACAACGCATAATCCCCAAATCGTTCCAGGCATAGATCAATTATAATTATTACAAATTATGCCAAGAGCGGTATATGAAGATACCCCCTTGGTTGATCAAAGTCATATAGTCATAATAGACCTAAAACAAACAACACAATGGAAAATCCATCAAAACATAACAAGAACTGCAAATCGTAAGCAACTATCTGTTGCCTCTTACATGCCTCCGGTAGCTTATTCGTCAACATTCTAAAACCTGAAAAAGAACCTTAACCCCTCAGCCTACTCAAATCGATTTTGAGCATCTGAGAGTTTAAGGGGAAATCATAAACTTTGAGTCAGACATAAAGCCTAGTGTGAACAATATTATACATCCCGGAATAATTATGTTAAGTGAGACCATGCCGCTTAGCGGAACGGGTTTCCCCTCACTAACATCCTTTTAAAACATATCTTTGCAAAACCTTTCACAAAACCATATACTGTGCTCCTGCATCCACAATGGTTAAACACTGTAAAGCAATCATTATGTAAACATACATAAATATCATGTAATAATGAACTATCTGTTCAAATACACAAGTTTTGTTTGGATAAATTTTAACCTTTGGCTGACTCAGGCCTACCAGACAATATAATCAAAATTAACCTAACACCTGTTAGATATTCTCCTTATGGATTATCTATCCTTAACTATCTGTTAAACATTTCCCATTTGGACGGTCTATCCTTAACTATCTGTTAAATAATTCACTTCTGGACGGTCTGTCCCTAACTTAATCATCTCCTTGGTCTTCCCGATCCTATTGGTTTTCCAGGCTCACCAATAACCTATCTGTATACAAACATATATTCCTTTCAGTGTGTAATCATAATTTTAGTCTACCTCTGACAAAGCCCTACACATTGGAATTTCGAACAATAATTAGCCGGGGCTATTAGCTATTGTATAGGGCGTGACCCCATACTAGTCCCATCTGGTTTTCTAATATCTGAGTCATTTTCACTTAAGGATCACCTCCCATAATTTTCCTTGAAAACAATTTCAAAATGATTTAAAACCTCTAAATCAAACTTAAACAAGGAGAAGTATATAATCTTTATGCTTTACTCAAAATCATATCATCATGCCATATATATATATATATATATATTCTTTACTTAATTCTTAGTTGATGAAAACATTTAAACACTTGAAAGAACCTCTTTCTAAACCTTTGAAATAATCTCTTTCAATACCAATATCAAACCTTTCAAAATCATTCCTCAAACCTTTCGAAATCATACATCAAACCTTTCGAAACCATTCTCCAAACCTTTCGAACCCATTGAAAAGCAAACCTTTTGAAAGTTATAAAACTTTAGACATCCTTCTTTTAAAACCACTTTAAAACATTGCCTTAGAAAAACCTTTGGAAAACCTTCCTTTATAAACCTTTCAAAATCATTCAATAAACATTTCAAAACCTTTGAACTAAACCTTTCGAAATTATTCAACTAAAACCTTTTGAAACCATTCAATAAACCTTTCGAAACCATTGAACTAAACCTTTTGAAATCATTCAACTAAAACCTTTAACCATTAAATAAACCTTTCGAAACCATTGAACTAAACCTCTCAAAAACTTACTGGGTTCAATTTAAAACAAGTGGAAACCTTCTTTTAAAACCTTTCTAAATCATTGGAAGAAAACTTTCGACTTTGTCAAAAGCTCTGCTTCGAAAGCTTTAAACATACACTTTAAAACAACTCTTTCGAAAGCTTTTATTTATACTTCAATTTATAAAACAACGGTAAATCACCTAAGTCAAAAGCTTCCTTTCGAAAGCATGGAGAAACGGCTAGTTTTTAAAACAAGTAAACCTTTCGTCTTTGTCGAAAGGTTCAAAACAAAACACTTATAAAGCGGCAGTAACCCTTCGACTGTGCCGAAAGGTTTCAAAACAGAATAGTGTTAAAACAGCAGTAACCTTTGACTATGTCGAAAGGTTTAAAACCTTTACTTTAAACATTTGACTTGGTTGAAAGCAACCAAGTCGAAAGCTCTTATTCGAAAGCAAAGCAGGTGAAAGATTTTGGTTTATACAACAAACATACCCCAACCTCTTTAGCCATCAACCCTTCGACTTAGAACCCTTCGACTCTGTCCAATTCATTACATACCATGCAGCTTGATATCATATACATTGGTTTGACCTTGTCGAAAGCTTAGAACCTCTCGACCTTGTCGGAAGGTCTGGGTCAGAAGGTTTATTGCCGTAAAGGCTGAAACATGTAAAAAGTGTGATTTCTCGTTTTTAACTTAAAAAAAGAAATCTTTTCAACTAACCTGCCTTTGTTTGTCAAATTCTCATTGGTTAACGATTACTTTTCAGAAATGTGCTGCCACTCTTTTTAAAATTAAATAATCATTTTATTTTACAAATGCCCCTTCTCCTTAATTAAATATATAAAACATTTAAGTCCCATACTTAAATAATTTTATATATTCATCAAAACACTTAGGAAAAATCTAGAAAAATTCCAGAAAATCTATTTTAATATGTTGCCTAACATATAAAATTTTTAACCCTAAATAATTACAAATTTAGCCAAAAATAATTTATAACAGAATAAACAATTTCCTTCACTAGAAAATTAATATAAAATCCATATTAATTCAGAAAATTATGAAAATTGTAACCCATCTCTAAAATATCATTTCTGACCTATATTTAAATTTTCAAGGCATTTGGATATCATTAAATAAGGTTTTCATGCCAAACATATCATAAAACTAACATGAACATATATAATTCATCAACCACATATATATATATAATTTTAATCATCAAAACATGGCATATACTTGCAAAATCATTTCGGGTCTAATCTTAAAATCGAAAAATAAAAGAAATTGGGATGTAGTAATTATTCACCTTAGCTTTGAGATTATAGATGTGAGATTTGATGTTGATTTAGTTGATTGTTTCCCTTCCCTTGAATCCTAGCTTTAATCTTCTTCTTGAGAATGATAATGGTGGCCGGCCTTAGTATTTTTAGTTTGAGTAAAATGAAATGAACGTGAGCATTCTATCTCCTAAGGGTTTAAGGTATAAGCTCCACCTATTTCCCATATTGCCCTTCTCATATCCTAAAACATTAGCTTAGTTATTTCATTTTAGTTTGCACATTAACATGGCACGGGTACCCTTAGCTAATCAATTATAAACTTGTCAATCTCCTCATTATTTATTTAATTTACCCAATTAATTATTCTAAATAATGTTATAAAAATATGAGGTGTTACAGACTCTCCACCTTAAAGAATTTCGTCCTCGAAATTACGATAAGCTACACAACAAAACAATCAAAGGTAGAACATACCATCAAACAAATCAGGGTAAGAGTCTCTAATCCTGCTCTCCGTCTCCCAAGTACAGTCTTTAGCATCGTCACTCCAACGAACCTTTACTAACTTGATTGTTTTGTTCCTCAACTTCTTCTCATCTCTAACCACAATCTGAACCGGCTTTCTAACTATGGTCAAATTCAGTTCTGCTACTAAATCTTCTAACACTGTAGGTGCTATGGTAGTCTCTGGGTCTCTAACACATTTCCTAAGATAAGAAACATGGAAAACATCATGGACTCCAGCCAAACTACTTGGTAACTCTACTTTATAAGCGAGTCTCCCGATCCTCTCAACAATACAGAAAGGTCCAACAAATCTAGGTGCTAACTTCCCTGACTTCCCAAATCTCATCACACCCTTCATCGGTGAAACCTAAATGAACACATAGTCTCCGACAGAAAATTCCAAATCTTTCCTTCTTCTATCAACATAACTTTTCTACCTAGACTGAGCTTCCTTCATCCTAACTCGGATCAACTCAATCTTCTTCGCAGCTTCCTTCACCAAATTCGGACCAAGAACAAACCTATCCCCGGTCTCTAACCAACATACGGGAGATTTGCATGGTCTTCCATACAAAGCTTCAAACGATGCCATCCCAATACTATTCTGATAACTATTGTTATACGAGAACTCGACTAGATGAAGATGGTCCTCCCATGATCCCCCGAAATCCAATACACAAGCTCTTAACAAATCCTCCAAGATTTTGTTAACTCTTTCCGTTTTCCCATCAGTCTGTGGATGGTAAGCGGTACTCATGTTGAGCTTGGTTCCCAATGCTTTCTGTAGACTTTTCCAGAACTCACTAGTAAATAAAGAATCTCTATCACTGACAATACTACTAGGAATCCCGTGCAGTCTAACTACATTCTTCATAAATAACTTCACCAAAATAGGTGTCGTCCTAGTTGACTTTACTGGAATGAATGGGCACTCTTAGTCAGTCTATCTACTATAACCCATATGCTTTTATTTCCTCTACTAGACCTTGTCAACCAATCAATAAAATCCATAGAGATGGAATTCCATTTCCATAACGGAACTTCTAATGGTTGAAGCAATCCACTAGGCTTCTAGTGTTCAGCCTTTGCCTATTGGCAATTCAAGCACTGCTTAACACACAAACCAATGTCCCGTTTCATACCTTCCCAGAAGAAACTTCTCTTCATATCCTGATACATCTTCATTCCTCTTGGACGAATAGTTAACCTCGAACGGTGGCACTCATCCAAAACTTCCTTCCTCATGTCTCCTACATTCGGAACACACAACCTTCCTTTCTTCCTCAACCACCCATTTTGGTCAAGACTAAAATCATTTAGGTCATCGCTCTCCGTTCCTTCCCTCAACCTTCTGATCCGTTCAGCCAAAACTGGATCCTCCTCCTATTTAGAAGCTATCTTCTCAATCATTACTGGTCGAACTTCTAAATAAGATAGCATAGCACTTCCTGCACTTGAACCTACCTTGGATCTAAACTGCACACTGTGAGCTGATAATGCTTCTAAATCATTCCACTCAACAATCACAGCCAATACTGCATTCTGATGTTTCCGACTGAGTGCATCTGCCACCTTGTTTCCTTTTCCGGGTGTGTACTCAATTCCAAAATCATAAGCAACAATAAACTCCAACCATCTCTATTGTCTCATGTTCAGCTCCTTCTGAGAGAACAAGTACTTCAACGACTTATGATTAGTGTAAAGCTCAAATCGCTCTCCTAAAAGATAATGCCTCCACACCTTCAAAGCAAATATAATGGCAGCTAACTCCAAATCATGCGTAGGATACCTAACTTCATATGGCCTGAGCTGTCTAGAAGTATAAGCAATCACTTTACCTCTTTGCATCAACATAGCTCCCAATCCAATTCTATACGCATCAGTATAAACAACCAAATCTTGATTCCTCTCCGGAACTACTAATATCGGTACATGGGTCAGTAAGTGTTTCAAGCTCTGAAATGCTTCCTCACACTTATCAGTCCATACAAACTTCACATCTTTTCGCGTAAGCTTAGTCATTGGTGCAGCTATCCGCGAAAAATTCTTTATAAAGCTCCGATAATATCCAGCCAATTCAAGAAATCTCTTAATCTCGGTCACCGTCTCGGGTCTCTTCCAATTATTCATTGACTCAATCTTAGTTGGATCTACAGACAACCCTTTCTCTGAGACGACATGACTAAGGAACTTCACTTCCTTCTTCCAAAAATGACACTTCGAAAACTTAGCCTTCAACTGATGCTCCCTCAACGTTTCGAGCACAACTCTAAGATGAACTTCATGCTCCTTCTTATCCTTAGAGTATATCAAAATGTCATCTATAAAGACCAACACAAATCTATCCAAGTTCTCATGAAAAATTCTATTTATCATATCCACAAAGAATGTCAGCACATTAGTTAGTCTGAACGGCATAACTAACCATTAGTACGATCCATACGTTGTCCTAAACACCATCAAAGGAATGCTATCCTCTGCCACTCTAAGCTGATGAAATACCGTCGCTAAATCCAGTTGAGAGAATACCTTGGCTCCACTTAACTGATCGAACAAATCGTCAATTCTCGGCAATGGATATTGGTTCTTTATCATCTTCTCATTCAACTTACGATAATCGATACATAGCCTCAACGATCCGTCTGGCTTCTTCGCAAACACTACGGCAGCCCCCCATGGTGAACTACTTGGTTGGATAAAACTCTTGCCTTCCAAATCCACCAACCGCACCTTCAACTCTCTCATCTTAGTGGGTGTCATCTACTTGGCGGCCTACTCACCGGCTCTGCTCCAGGCACCAAATCAATCTGAAACTCTATGGCTCGTTTCGGTGGCAGTCCAACTACCGGCTCAAATACATTAGCAAATTCTCTAACTACAAAGACTCGATGCAACTCATCCTCCAACTCCATAATACCCGATAAAGCATTCACTTCACAACTAGGGTTCTTTATGGTATAAGCTATCCGATCACTACAATCCGGGTGACTAAGTGATATTTTTCTATCATGGAAAAATATCATAGCATCATATTTACTTAACCAATCCATCCCAAGGATAATCCCAAATCCCACAAAGTCAAACACATGCAAACAACAATCAAAAGTATGGTCTAGCAAATCAAATTC
Organism: Allium fistulosum; assembly: GCA_030737815.1. Classification (NCBI taxonomy): domain Eukaryota; kingdom Viridiplantae; phylum Streptophyta; class Magnoliopsida; order Asparagales; family Amaryllidaceae; genus Allium; species Allium fistulosum. The sequence goes on along the minus strand of CM060902.1, from coordinate 1,280,105,963 downwards.
TAAATGGTCACACCTCATCCCAAGCGTTGCATGCCCTCCTATCAGAATTGCAACCCTTAAGGAAGTAACTAAGTATGAAGGTTCTAGATTAAGCCTATCTGCCAAACATCGAGAAATAAAAGAATGAGATGCTCCAGTATCAAATAGAACGCTAACAGACATACCGTGAATTTGCAGCGAGCCTCCCAAAACAGCCTTCCCTTTGTCCTGCATAACTGGCCTTGAGGTTATGGGCTCCAAAGCATAAACTTGCCCCATTCCTTCTCTTTCAGGTTCTGGGCACTTGTTCTTGTAATGACCGATCTGATCACAATTAAAACATCTAACATTCTTCTTTCCACCAGCCTCTTTTCCTTTTCCTTTACCGGTTCGACACTCATTAGCATAGTGTCCCTTCTTGTCGCATCTGTAGCAAACCACTTCAGCCTTTCCTTCCTTCTGTGCTCCCTCTTTTTGAACATTCTTTTTCTAGAAAAACTTCCTTTTCTGGCCCTATCCCATCTGGGTCTCCTTCATCTTCTTCCTCAAGCATGCCAACGCCTCTTCTTGCCTTAATGCCGTTTCAACCACTACATCACTGGGATCTCTCAAATGCGGCAAAGTGGCACTTATCAACTCTGGCCTCAAGCCCGTTATAAACTTTTCATTCCTCCTAATCACGGTGTCTACCAAAGCATACCCGTATCAGGCCAACTCCTCAAACTTCCTTGCATACTCCAAGACGGACATATCTCCATGTTCCAACTCTGCAAACTTCCTCACCAACGCCGACTGCACCATTACAGACATAAATCTTTCTGAAAACCTTCTCCTAAACTCCTCCCAAGATATGGTTTCCTCATCAACTCCAGTAGTAACAGTATTCCACTAGAATAGAGCAGCTCCCTGCAGCTACCTCGAAGCCAATCTCCTCTTCTGTGCATCATTCAATCCTAAGTCAACAAAAATTCTCTTGCAATGCAGTAGCCAATTTTCCTCCTCGATCGCACCTTCAGTACCAATAAATAGCTTACCTCCAAGCCTAATGTAATCCCTACTCAAGTTAGCATACTGATTGACCATCGGAACTTTTTGAGCCCCAACTCCAGCAACATTACCTCCGACAACTCCGGCTGCTATTCTAGCTTGCATCATGTTTACAAAGAACTGATACATGCTCCCATGTCCATCTGGGGAACTCCTGCACCAACAGTTTCAGCTTGTTCCTAACTGGGACCTCTCCTAGTGTTTGGTCGGGCATTTCCATTGGTGGTGGTGCTATCTCCTCCATGATTTACTCTGCCTTTTCTTCCCTCCATATCTGTATTCAAACCTCGTGAGATACAGATAAATAGCCTAACTAAGATAGGAGTCTAGAAAGACACCGTATACTTATATATATAGCAAATACAAGTACGTTACTATAACGTTATCCTATACTCCGATCTTAACTCTAATTTCTAAGAATTATGTTTTCAAAAATCATTTTAGTTAAAGTATTTCATAAACCATGCTCTGATACCAAGCTGTAACATCCCCTATCTAGAGGCCCAAAACTAAGCGCTACAGATGCTGCAGTCATCTATAGTATTAGCTTCTGATGACTAAATACAGCTATGTTAATGGTATCAATAATATCAGAAGAACTTGAATATGAAACAAAACACAGATTTCAAAAAACACATTTACTTCATTATATTTCAAAAATAAAATGTTTCACATTCACAATGCATAATCCCCAAATCGTTCACAGGCATAGATCAATTATAATTATTACAAATTACGCCAAGAGCAGTATATGAGGATACCCCCTTGGTTGATCAGAGTCATATGATCATAATAGACCTAATACAAACATCACAGCGGAAAATCCGTCAAAACATAACAAGAAATTCAAATTGTAAGTAGCTATTCGTTGCCTCCTGCATGCCTTCGGTAGCTTATTTGTCAACATTCTAAAACTTGAAAAAGAACCTTAACCCCTCCTCCTACTCAAATCAATTTTGAGAACCCAAGAGTTTAAGGGGAAATCATAAACTTCGAGTCAGACATAAAGCCTGGGGTGAACAATATTATACATCTCGGAATAATTATGTTAAGTGAGACCACGCCGCTTAGCGGAATGGGTTTACCCTCACTAACATCCTTTTAAAACATATCTTTGCAAAACCTTTCACAAAACCATATACTATGCTCCTGCATCCACAATGGTTAAACACTGTAAAGCAATCATTATGTAAACATACATAAATATCAGGTATTAATGAACTATCTATTCAAACACACAAGTTTTATTTGGATAACATTTAACCTTTGGCTGACTCGGGCCTACCAGATAATATAATCAAAATTAACCTAACATCTGTTAGATATTCTTCTTCTGGATTATCTATCCTTAACCATCTGTTAAACATTTCCCATCTGGACGGTCTATCCTTAACTATTTGTTAAATACATCACTTCTGGACGGTCTGTCCCTAAATTAATCATCTCCAAGGTCTTTTCGATCCTAATGGTTTTTTGGGCTCAACAATAACCTATCTATATACAGACATATATTCCTTTCAGTGTGTAATCATAATTTTAGTCTACCTATGACAAAGCCCTACACATTGGAATTTTAAACAACAATTAGCCGGGGCTATTAGCTAATGTAGAGGGCGCGACCCTATACTAGTCCCATCTGGTTTTCTAATATCTGAGTCATTTTCACTTAAGGATCCCCTCCCATAATTTTCCTTGAAAACAATTTCAAAATGATTTAAAACCTCTAAATCAAACTTAAACAAGGAGAAGTATATAATCTTTATGCTTTACTCAAAATCATACCATCATGCCATATATATATATATATTCTTTACTTTATTCTTAGTTAATGAAAACATTTAAACACTTGAAAGAACCTCTTTCTAAACCTTTGAAATTATCTCTTTCAAAACCAATATCAAACCTTTCGAAATCATTCCTCAAAACTTTCAAAACCATTCTCCAAACCTTTCGAACCCATTGAAAAGCAAACCTTTCGAAAGCTATAAAACTTTAGACATCCTTCTTTTAAAACCACTTTAAAACATTGCCTTAGAAAAACGTTTGGAAAACCTTCCTTCATAAACCTTTCGAAATCATTCAATAAACCTTTCGAAACCTTTGAACTAAAGCTTTCAAAATTATTCAACTAAAACCTTTCAAAACCATTCAATAAACCTTTTGAAACCATTGAACTAAACCTTTCAAAATCATTTAACTAAAACCTTTCAAAACCATTCAATTTAAGTGGAAAATGTGCTATGTGTATGGATCGCTAGCGATCCATACACCATGGATCGCCTACGATCCATACTTGTCCATGGATCTTCGACGAGCTAGCTAGGCAAAGTAATGGAGATAGAAGCTAAGTAATTAGCTCGCACGTGAGATAAGTCTATGGATCGCTAGCGATCCATAGACCATGGATAACTAGCGATCCATGGTTTTGACTCGGGTCGCGAGCTAAGCATTTAGATCATCATGTGTCCATCTGCAAGTGACTGACAAGCGGGTTTGGTCCAGAAGCTCTCCGATCTCTATAAATACCATCCTTCCTGCAATATAAACTGGATCTTCTTCGGACTGGTTGCTGAAGCTCTGCTGGAAACTTTCTTCACTCTCTACCTCCCTTACAACAACCTTCAAAGGGGTTCACTATGATTCTCCAATGGATTCCAACTCTGGGGATTCAATCTAGCTAAGGATAATCAAGAGCCTTATAACCAAACACTACTTGTAACAGCAATCAGTCTATAATAAAACCATAAGGTGGACGTAGGCTTCATTAACAGCCGAACGACTATAAAAATTCCTTGTCTTCTTTCATTTACTGTCATTTTCGATACCTATTATCTATGTTATTGCTTTGTCAGAACAGGACTGGTGCTTTCATACTCAAACCAGGATGTTGATCCATTTTTTGGATTAACGGAGACGTAATCGACGGCCAGAATAATGTATAGATTTCCAAAAGAATTGGGAAATGGTCCCATAAAGTCAATGCCCCAAACGTCAAAGATTTCGATCATAAGAATGGGGTTCAAAGGCATCATGTTTTGTCGAGAGATTCTTCCTAGCATTTGGCAATGATCGCAAGTTTTATAAAACTCGAATGCATCTTTGAAAAGCGTATGCTAGTAAAAACCACATTAAAGCACCTTTTCGGATGTTTTCTTTAGACTGAAGTGACCACCACAAGCTTGGTCATGACAAAATGAAAGAACACTCTTGATTTCATAATCTGGAATGCAACGTCAAATGATTTGGTCGGAATAGTACTTAAACAAGTATGGATCATCCTAATAGATGTACTTGACTTGGGAAAGAAATTTATATTTATCTTGTTTCGACCAAAATGAAGGAATTTCCTTAGTGACTAAATAGTTCACTATTTCGGCATACCATGGATCGATAGAAATAGAAAGGAGTTGTTCATCAAGAAAGTTCTCGTTGATCGGTAAAGAAGACAGTGCGTTTTGAAGATACTATAGATGATCAGCGATGAAATTGTCGGATAATTTTTTGGTTTTGATCTTAAGGTCAAATTCTTGGAGTAACAGGATCCAATGAATCAAATGAGACTTAGCATCCTTTTTAGCAAAAAGGTGTCTAAGAGCGGAATGGTCAGTGTAAACAGTAATGTGTAAGCCAATCAAATACTGTCGAAATTTTTCGAGCGCAAAGACTACTGCTAAAACCTCTTTTTCAGTGGTAGTGTAATTGAGTTGAGCGTCATTAAGAGTCATACTAGCGTAGTAGATGACATGAAGAATTTTTTTGATGCGTTGTCCTAAGACATCACCAACTGCGAAGTTAGAAGCGTCACACATTATTTCGAATGGAACGTCTTTTCCAAGAAGAGTCGTCAGAGGTCGAGAGATTTTACTAAAGTATTTTACAAAGCGTCGATAAGAATCAACATGCCCAAGGAATGAACGAATGTCCTTGACAGATTTGAGAATGGGTAGATTTGCAATTACGTCAACTTTTTCTTTATCCACCTCAATGCCTTTGTTTGAAATGATATGCCCAAGGACAATGCCATGTTTGACCATAAAATGACATTTTTTCCAATTTAACGTTATGTGTTTTTCCTTACATTGATTCAGAACCAACTCAAGATGGTGTAAGCACTCGAAAAAATAGTTTCCAAAGATGGAAAAATCATCCATTAACACTTCAAAAAGCATTTGATCATGTTGGAAAAGATACTGACCATGCATCTTTGGAAAGTAGCAGAAGCATTGCAAAGGCCAAAAGGCATACATCAATATGCAAAGTTGCTAAAGAGACACATGAAAGTCGTTTTCTCTTGATCTTTGGGAGCGATTGGAATTTGGTTATAACCGGAATAACCAGCAATAGAATTCGTGGCCGGCTAATTGTTCAAGCATTTGGTCAATGAAAGGAAAAGGGAAGTGATCTTTACGTGTTGCAGCATTTAATTTTCGATAATCAATGCAAACACCCCAACCCATTTGAGTACAAGTTGGAATGAGTTTGTTAGAGTCGTTTTTGATAACGGTAAGTGTGGACTTTTTAGGCAAGACATGAATTGGGCTAACCCACAAACTATCCGAGATTGGGTATATGATTCCATTATCGAGAAGTTTAAGAATTTTGTCATGAACCGCATCCTTCATTTTTGGGTTAAGCCTTCGTTGTGCGTCACGAACAAGCTTGGCATCATCAACTAAATTAATGCAATTTTGAACAAGAGTGGCACTAATTCCCTTTATATCGGTGATCGACCATCCAATTGCTTCTTTGTTTTTCGACAAAATTGAAAGAAGGGAAACTTCTTGGTCAAGAGAGAGAGTTGAAGAGATTATGACAGGAAATGTTTCGTTGTCACCAAAGTATGCGTACTTAAGGTGATCAAGAAGGGGTTTGAGTTCAAACCGCGGGGGTTGTTCAATTAAGGATTTCGGTTGAAGTTCAAACTCAATAGTAAGGGGTGCAAATGGAAGCGCATTTTTAATTTCGTTAGGCTCGTTTCAAAACAGTTGTTTGTATTCAGTCTCGCATTCGTTGTTAAGGTCAAAAGTTTCATTATCAAAATTTTCTTGAATGGAGCTAACTTCCAGCATTTGGTCACGTGGTTCGTTTGATTGATTTTCAAGATTGAAAATGCTAAGATCCAAAGTCATGTTTCCAAAGAAATTTTCATCGAACCATTTCGACAATTGATTAGAACATTTGTAGTAGCCAAGAAAGGTCAGTCTAAAATCAATGGAATTTGACTCCTTATTGTTCACGGGTTGTGTTTCAAGGACGATGAAATCGATAGGGAAAATAAATTGATTGATTTTGATGAGTATGTCCTAGATTTCTCCCACGGTTTTCTTTATTAAACGATAGACAAACTGAAGGGTTACTTTCATCGTTTTTTGGTACACAAGTCCTTGAGAAACTTAGCGTAAGTTGGGACTTGTTGAATGATATCAAGAAGCGGGATGTTAACTTTAAATTGTTTGAAAATTTCCAATATCTTTTCCATTTGATCAGAGTGTTTCTTGGGCCGAAGACGATGTGGAAATGGAACATAATACTTAGTAGGTTGGTCTACTTGAGTAGAAGAAGAATTTGGAGTGGAATTTGATTCGATGTTTGGCCCAATGTTTTATTCAGATTCACTTGATGTTTTTGAAGTGTCGAGAGGAGTTTCCGGTAAATCGTTTGGATTAACAACTTGATTATCGATTTTTTTTCCCGGAATGCAAAGCCGTGATAGCATTAATTTGGTTTACATTGCTATATTGAACAACATGGGCTAGATTTGAATTCGTATTTTGATTTCTGGAATTCGAAACCGGCTGACCTGGGAATGTGTCGTTCACTCACAGACGTGGCTAATTGGCTCATTTGCATTTCAAATTTAGCAATCGATTGACTCATATTCTGCATGTACGAGGTTAACAAATTTTGCAAATTGCTATTTGATTGGAGATTTTGAGTGGTTGGCTTAGCTAAAGTTTCAAGACTTTCTCAAGTGAAGTCGATCGTTTATCGTCTTGAGGAGCAAAAGATTGTTGCAGTTGATTTTGAGACGAACCCGCAAAATGTTGTTGAAAATGATTGGGTTGAAAGCGAGGATTCGAAATATTGTTCAGAAATGCTTGAAAATTGGGACGAACCAAATTCGTGTTGGAATTATTTTGGTTCCACGCAAAGTTAGGATGATTTCTCCAACCAGGATTGTATGTTAGAGAAAACGGGTCATTCTTAACCTTATTAAAAGCATTGAGTTGTTCTATCGAATTAGGGCACTGATCGGCTATGTGATTCGGATCGTTGCATTTATAACACATGGGTTGGGATGCTTGGTTCATTTGGTCGGATGAGAAAACACTATCAAATTTATTAATCATTGCATCGATTTTAGCTTCCAAAGCCAAAGATGATCCTAACGAGTGCACACTCGATCGTGAATAAATTTATTTTTCGTTAGAACATTCCCATTGGAATGACATTTCGGCCAAGTTTTCAAGGCATCGCCAAGCATTATCAGGATGTTAGGCGAGAAAATTGCCTTGACACATCGATTCAAGCCTGGTTCATGAGCTATTTTCAAGTCCATCGTATGAGATTGGACAAAGGGTCCATTTTTCGAAATTATGGTGTGGACATTTTATCAAAAGCTTTTTAAATCTTTCAAAATATTTTTTGAAAGGTTCACCCCTAAATTGATGAAAATTGACAATTTTGTTTTGGATTTTGGTCGTTTTTTCCAAGGGGTAGAATTTTTTTAAGAAAACTTTAACAAATTCTTTCCAAGTTTTGATTGAGTTTGATGGTAAGCTGTACAACCATTTTTCAGCGTAATCGGTAATGAGGAATGGAATAAACCGAAGTTTGATTCCATCATCACAAAGTTGTTGAAGTTTAATGGTCGCACATACTTGTTCGAATTTCGTTAAGAAAATGTATGCGTGGTCGTGCTCAAAATTGCCAAATTTTGGAAGCATTGCAATATGATAAGAATGTATTTCGAAATGGTTACCCGCCAGGGCGGGTAATGTGATACAAGAAGGAATAGAAACTCTATCGGGAAAGATTCTATCCATGAGAGTTCGAGGAGGATTTCCGTTCGCCATCATTGGAGGATCGTTTGTTCGAGTTAAATGATTTGTTCTTGTTTCACAAGACCAAGTACTCATGCACAAGAAAAAGTCAAAAAGAGAAAGAAGTAAGAATCGAGTTTAAGAGAATGAAGCAAGGTTTAGAGAACGAAGTGAAAAACTGTTTTGTTTTTTTTTTATAAAAATTCTTTTTTTTTTTAAAACAGAAAAGCATTTACCTAAGAGAATTTATTTTTCAAAAGGGAGATTTGATTTTTTTATTTATTTGGATTTTCAAATATTTTCTTCTTTTTTATATGTTTTTGTTTTTTTTAGTTTTTGTTTTCGTTATTGAAAAGATTATTTTTTTTCTAAAAAATAACTTTAAAAAAATACTTGTTTTTGAATTTTCGATTTTGTTTGTTCATTTTTTTTCCAAAGAAAAAGATTTAAAAAGATTTTTTTTGAATTAAAAAAAAAAACTAAGTTAAGTAAAATGTACAATTTTTTTTAGTTTTGGATTTTGTTTTTTTTGTTGTTTTTATTATATATACATGAACTAAATGAATGCAAGGATTTAATTATAAATTTTATGTCCTTAGTAGGTCCTAACCCAAAATTGTATAATCACACTTTGTCTTAATCCAACAAAATAGTTCTTAGCCAGGTAACAGACAGGGATTATCATTGCACCATGAATCGCCATAGCAGTGCAGTCGAAGGGTTAAGTATCTTCAGAGAAACAATCACTATAATATTTACGAATCACCGTAATATTTATATTTGATTATTGCTCTGTCGTAGCCTAGACACCAAGAAGTTAAATTGTCGAAAGAAGACAACTTGTCAAGATATAATTAAGCCCTAGGTGAGCTCGTGACTCCCTTATGTCCAACGTCTAACCGTTGTCAAATTCTAAGATGAAATGCAATTTGTGGGTCAAGGAAGGGGTGATGAAATCCCCCACCTTATGTGGATTTGGGTGGCGCCCTTAGAAAAGAAAATAAGATGATATGAATGTAAAACAAAATTAAATGTGATTGAACAATGCAACTACGAATGAAATTTTTTCTGTTTTTGTTTGTGGATTTTTAAAATGCATACAACCAACAATGCAATGAAAAAAAAAGATACGAGAGCACGATACCAGAGCGTGCAGAATTATTAGCAGTTTATTTTTTTACTTTTCAAAGCAGCAATTTTTCAAAGCAAGCAAGCAGAGCAATTATGTTTTTAAGCAAGCACTTCTTCTTCTTCTTCTTCTTCTTCTGCTTTTGCAACCTAAAATAGAGTTGAAATCGATTTTTTTATTATTATTCCTCTTTTTTCTTAAGGAAAGAGTAAAATATTTCTTTTTAAAAGAAGAATAAATAAAAATAAAAACAAAAGACAAAACAGAACCTCACACTAAATTGAACAAGCCCGCCGCAAATTCAGGCTCGAAACTCAGCAACAAGCAAATAAATAAAACGCAGCAACAAGCAAATTTTCTCAACCCAACTTTCACCTAATACTCAAAACAAAATCGAAACCAAAACAATTTCCAAAATCGAAATTAACACGAAATCAAACAATTGGAGGTTGATTGACGGTTGCGGTTGTTTGATGTGATTGATTTGATGAAAGCAGTGGAAGGTATGGAGACTGGATGGATTGTATGGAATTCATGTCACATGGGGAGGAAGGCGAATTGCTTATTTGAAGTCGCAGTTGCTATTGTCTTAGTCGCGGCTGGAGATGGTTGCTCGCCTGGGTTTCATGAATTGGGTGTTCTGATGTCGAAGTTTGCAGTGAGTTGAAGTGGTGCAGAAGTGAATTTGAGGAAGAGGTGGTGATCGAGCAGCAGGGGGTTGCCGTGGTGGACAGTGGGTTGTTGGTTGGTTGGGTCGAGGCAGAAGTAGTGGTTGGAAGTTTGGAAGTGTGATAGATGTAATGAATGGAAGATGATAGGAGACCGTGGCAAGTGGGAGTTGGTTCGATGAAGTGTGGTTGAAGTTAAGGCAGAAGTGGTTTCTGGTGGCAGGGGTGTTTCGGCAGGCTATGATAGCAGTGACAGTGGTGAGGTGTGGATTTGCAGAACTGTTGATGGTTATTGATGGCAGTTTAGTGCGGGGAGAAGGATGAAGTATGTGCTTGAGTATAGTAGTGGCTTGGATGGTTGTTGGAGGCAGAGTTGCAAGGGTAGAAGTGTGCTGTTGTGGTGATGGTGGCAGGAACAAGGCATTGGCAATGGATGGTGGTGGAACAATTTTGAGGTAAGCAGGGAGTGGATATGGGAGTAGATGTTGTTTGGGATTGTGAAGCTTGTGATGTAACAGGAAGGTGAAGATGATTGTGGTTGTTTAAGGCGATGGAGCGGAGATGGTTGTGAGAAGAAGTGTTGATGGAATTTGGTTAGCAGTGGGATGCAACAAGGTGATGACTGTTGTATTGCAATGGTGTTGCAACAATGATGCAGTACTGTTGTGGTGAAGTAGGGGATGGAGGTGGATATTGTTATGGTGGAGGTTGGAGGCAGAAGTGTGTCAATGGTGGCAGTGGGAATTATTGATGGATGGTGAGTAATAGTCGAGTTGGTGGTAGATGTTATGGGAATAATGAATGTAAGTGGATGAAGTGGATGTGGTAGTGGGAGTTTGAGTTGATGGTTTGTTGAAGTTCCGAATTGAGGAGAGTTGAAGTTGAAGTGTATGTGCTGTGATAAGGATGGTTTGGGACTGAGGATGAAGTACTGTTGTGATGTCAGTGGAGGTTGGTATTTGAATGTTGATGGTGGCAGGCAGTGCACTTGGGTGAAGTTGCAGTTGGGTAGGAAAGTAGATGTTGCGTTCACTTTGATTATTGAGATGAGGCAGTTAGGTGGAAGGTTGTGGCAAGTATGGTAGAAGTGTGTTGAAGTGTGGTGGAGTTGATGGAAGTGGTGCAATGTATGGTGGCAGTGTAGTTTGTGGGTGGATATTTGGGCAATGGGAGAAGGATATGATTGATTGTTTAAAGCAGAGGTTGTTTGATAAAGGAGGTTGGTAAAGAAGGTGATTGTAGCAGTGATGGGTAAGGGAAAGAGGTGGAGAAGGCAGTGAATTTGCAATGTAGGAGGCTGCTGTTGGAATGTTTGTGCAAAGGTGTTTGTTCGACAGTGATAGTTTGGTGATGGTGGAGTGTTTGGGTGTGGAGGTGGAATTTGGTTTGTAATGTAGAGGTAGTTGACAGTGTGGTTGGATGAAAGATTAGGAGGAAGGTGTTGTGGTTTTAGTCAGGCAGGAGTGAAGTAATGCAGATTTGAATGTAAACAGAAATGAGTGTAATAAAGAGTGTAACAGAAATGCAGAAGTGAGAAACAGAGAGTGTAATAGAGTACAAAAAGTGAAATGCAGATTTGAATGTAAACAGAAATGCACTTTGTTCGAGGATTTTGAAACAGTTTTGTGAATGAAATGCCAATTCAGATGCAAACTAAAATGAAACCATAATAATAAAAATTGAAATTTGGATTTTTAATTATTATTATTTTGAAATGAAATGAAACTTAAATGTAGATTCAAATGGAATGCAACTCTAATGCAACTAAAACAGTAACCTGAAATGATGAAATGCAAATTAAAATGAACAAAGCAGTCAGGGAACAAGCAGTGCAACCAAGAATAAACAATGCAAAACAAACAATGAGATGTACATGGAGAAATGTTGAGAACAAATGCAACAAAAAATATTTTTAAAATTTTCTTTAAAGAAGAAAATGCAAATTAAAAGAAAATTAATTCGAAGAGTAAAATCAAGTATAAATTGCTTTTCCCGGCAACGGCACCAAAAACTTTTTAGATGGCGGATTTTCTACGATTAGAAAATCGTCGAAAAATTATGTTGTTAAAAATCGCAAGCGCACGGCATACAATTGTAGTACGTATGCGAGTACGGGTCGATCCGCATGGAATGAATTAAATTTCAATAATACTCAATCAAATTAGCCCAAAGTTTTGAAGTGGTTTTAAACTAAGAAAAATTGTAAAAAATAGCTAAATCAAAAGTGAATGAACAATGATAATAAATTGTAATTTAGAGGCAAATCCACTTCCACTCATTCATATAAATCAACAACAAATCCACTTGTAATCTCTCATTAAAATATTACGAAGAAATGATAGATGTGCTTGTTATAAGTATGATTAATTTTTGCTATTAATTAACACAACTTAATTCATCAAACTCTAACACACCATTCAAATCCACTTATCAACACTCATGGAAATGATATGAAAATTAAAAATAAAATATATTTTAAGTATGATCTATTCACCATTAATTAGTAACATAAACCATCAAATTTTGATTCTAGTTTGACTTTCATTATCAGAATCACTTAGGCAAATGATCAAATAGTTTATGTTTTAAATGGAGTTAAGCATAGTCTATTTGAATGTCAACATAGGCTATCAAAATTCAATAAAAAGAAGAAGCATAAACCACCATCATTCATATTTTCCATTAAGCACATATGAGAGATCACTAATGAAATCCTTATATTAATTTAATATGATTAATGGGGGCTTCATTACCCCTAAACTGAAGGGGTTTAGCTACTCATTTTTGAAAACATGTTAACATAAATTGATTTCAACATAAACATAAATGAAGAGAAATGCTACTTGAAAGAAGAAGGAACTAACTACTTACATAAAATAAATCTAAACTAATTGCATGAATTAAAAGAGAGCATAAGAGAATAAAAGAGCATGAAAGAAATCATAAATAAAAATTGCATGAAAGTAAAAGCAAGGCTAAGAAACCATGAAAGAAACTTTTATTTTTCTTTGATTTTGTGGCTACAACTTGCATGAAAGGTAGAAGATAATTTCATCAGACACAAGGGTATTTATACATGCTTAAAACCTTAATTCATATTTTAGGGGACTACCTAAAATACCCTTGAGAAAATGTAACCTCCAAGTAATCATTAGGGAATTAATTAATCCCCACTAACATGCCTTTAAGCCTCCATTTACATGTGCGTGTGATTTTAATTATGGACCATATGGTAGTGAGTTTGTGTGCTCCTCCATGTTTCATGAATTCATTTTTTTCCATTCTTCATTTGCCTTCAACATATGTGCATGCATTTTTCCATGAACCCTTTTCATATTTGCACTTCATTTCCTACAAATAAAAATAAAAATGTGCAAATAAATTATCTCAAATTAAATCATACACAAAATTACCATTTTATCCCCCAAATGAAAATGAATAAATGATGATTTAAAAACAATTTAAATTTTGGTTTAAACATGTAAAATACCCTAATATGCTCATTTATTTAATTAAAAGATTATTAAATATGGAAATAAAAATATGCACTTTTACATGCACATCACTCGTGATGCCCTTTGGGCTAATGAACGCTCTAGCTTATTTTGTTGACCTTATGAATATAGTTTTTAAGAAATATTTGGATAAGTTTATTCTTGTTTTCATCGACAACATCTTGATTTATTCTAAGTCTGAGGAAGAGCATGAGAAACATCTTAGAATCATTTTGGAGACACTTCAGACAAATCAGTTGAAAGCAAAATTTTCTAAGTGTCATTTCTGGTAGAGTCGACCGAAGTTTTTGAGGCATGTTATTTCTGAAGTTGGAATTTCTATGAATCCTTCTAAGACTAAGATGATTCAAAATTGGAAGAGGCCGGAGAATGTATCAGAGATTTGTAGTTTTCTTGGATTGGCAGGTTATTACCGTCGATTCATTAAAGACTTTTCTAAGATTGTTTTGCCTCTTACTACTTTGACAAGAAAAGGAGTTAAGTATATTTGGTCAGATAAGTGTGAAGTGGCTTTTCAGAAATTAAAGGACTCCTTACCCATGCTCTTATTCTTGTGATTTCAGAAGGGAACCAAGATCTTGTGGTTTTTACCAATGCTTGTAGATTTGGATTAGGAGCCGTTCTTATGTAGAGAGACTGCGTTGTTGCTTTTGCTTCGAGATAGTTGAAGCCGAACGAGGTTAGATATGCTACTCATGATTTGAAGCTTACGGTTATTATCTTCGCCCTTAAGATTTGGCAACTTTATTTGTTAGGCGAGAGATTTGTGCTTTATACAGACCATAATCCATTGAAATATTTATTTTCCCAAAAAGAGCTTAATGTGCATCAGCAGAGATAGCTCGAGTTCCTTCCATCTTATGATTTTGATATAAGTATACTCTGGGGAAAGGGAATGAGTGGCTGATGCGCTTAGTCGTAAACAGCAAGCGGAGCATGTGAACCAAATTCTAGAGGACCTTCTTTGAGCCTGTATTCTTGATTTCAGTGGGAGTTAGGAAGATCATAATGATCTTGTTGGGTTTGCTTATAATAACAGCTTTGAGTCTCGCATCGGAATGGCACCTTTCGAAGCTTTTTATGGAAGGTCGTGCCGATCACCATCTTGTTGGCTCGAAACTGGTAAGAAACTAGTTTATTAGGGCCCGATTCTGTTTGTGAAACTTCGAAGAAGGTTGATCTTATTTGGTAAGGATGAAAGAGGCCTAGAGTGGGCAAAAATCATATGTTGATAATAGAAGAAGAGATTTGGAATTTTCTGTGGGAGACTTAGTATTCATCCGAGTTTCACCTTTGAAGAGTGTAATTCATTTCAATCGATCCGGGAAGTTAGCACCTCACTACATTGGACCATACCTAATCACTGAATGCATTGGCCAAGTTGCTTATCGTATCTCTCTTCCAGCTCAATTTTTCAGTATTCATGAGGTGTTTTATGTATCTCAACTTTAGAAAAGTCTTAAAGAATCTAATTCTATCCTTGAGCCTAGAGTCCTCGAAGAGCTTGGGATCTCTCCCAATTTGACTTATGAGCAGTATCATATTGGTGTTATTTCTTTGGAGGTTAAACGCCTTCGAAATAAAGACGTTCAGCTTGTTAAAATTCAATGGTCGTAAGGATTGCTCTTGGGAAACCAAAGAATTTATCAAGCGAACGCATCCAGAATTATTCTCTAGTGCTCATTAGTAGTGAGTCCTTCATTTAAATTATTCTTTGTCAATTGCATAATTATCTGGTAAAGATGTATTGCTTGTGAATTGTTAATTAAATTGGAGTTTGTTGTTAATTAAATTGGAGTTTAGTAGTGAGTCTTTCATTTATTGTTAATTAAATTGGAGTTTGGGAAATATATACATGGAGTTCATGTAAATGATTTTCTAATAAAAAATGGCTATTTGAGAATTTTAGTAATAATGGAAGTAGTTAGTATGTGATTAATTCTTTTAATTTGTAATAAAAGAAAATGTGAAATTTAATTAATGAAATAAGGATTTGAGAACCCTTTTATTTGAGTTTAACTTAATGACTTATTTTATCACTTGTAAAATCATTCTAATGGATGTACCATGAATTTATAAAAATTAAAGTATTTTTTATTCTTGTTTAAATGGAGGATTTACAGCTTAATGGATTATTAGTTTTCCATTATTTTTTTAAAAATAAAAATAAATAAAAAGAATGGTTTATTATTATTATAAAAAGGTTGTAAATTTATTCCATTATTTGAAGTTGAAATGCAATAAATGAACTAACACTGATTTTATAAATTGTTGTTAATCTATGAAGTATAACTTAAAACATTGTTTAAGTTTCCTCCTTAAAATTGAAAATGAGAATACTGATTATGTCCTTTCGGTAAGTAAATATTTAGCTTGGCCCATTTAGAGTTAGTGAATAAACTATACGTTTATTCCTTCTCTCATTTTCACTTTTCTCACTTCTTTTAGCAACAAAAGAAATTACAGTAAAATTATATCATCTTTCTAAAACAAACTCTACTTCTTCCCCAAATGAACCAAATAGAAAGTGAAATCACTAGTTCTAAAGCTAATAAACTAAGGTAATCTATACTAACCATTGATACATCTTGTTGCTCCTTCATTTCAATTTTACATTAGCAATTGAATTGTGTATTTTGGGATTATCTTTGAGAATTTAAGGAGCAACTGTCATGAGGAGTTTAGCAGAGGTCAGAAGCAGCAAACAACTTCTCTTTTTAGCAATACGGTGAATTATCTCACAATTTCTAGTTATAATTCACTCCAAGTGGTAAGTAGTTGAATTTTGAAAAAATAGTTGGATTTGAATCTCAGTCTGTGCTTAATCTGTTGTCTATTCTTCTCTTTATCAGTAGCAATTCTTTCCACTGTTTTCATCTGTGTTTGCCTTTTTCAATTACCATATCAACTATTGTGTGTATGCATGCTTGTATATGGTATATATTGATAAAAAGGTGTTGCCGGACATCCAAAAACTAAACGGTGAACAAACTATCGATGGTGAGGAGCACGGACCTGGCGCAAACGCTGCTCCAGGCCCATCCATCGGTCGATCGGCCCAGATAAATCGATCGATCAGTCAGTTGCTGGCTGGAGCAGTGTTTGCTCTAGAAAACTGCTTCTCCTCCCTTTGACGTTTGTGCCTTGTTTCGTCTGATTTTGCTTTGTTGTTTTGATCATTATGATGAGTTTATTTGCTACTGAATTTCAGTAATTTAGTAAACATTTCGATGATATGAATATTGTGAATTTTGTGATAAGTTGGTTTTAAATAAATACTGATTTTTTTTATAAAAATGAATATATAGATTTCAAGAGATTTCTGAAATGATTTGGAGTAATTTAATTATATTTCAACTCGTTTTCTAAATTATATTTTAATAAAACATTTTATACTATTTATATACAGCAAGAAATCTCATTTTATGGATTTTCAACTCTCTTTTCCAAAACAAATATTTTAGAAAAGAATTTCCAAAACTAGTAGTAATATATAAATTCTTAATTTTGTTTGGATGAGGAATTCAATTAAACGACTTAGTAAAACAAGTGGTATGGAATGCTTGCGTTTATCTCGTCGGTTAATTCCCGAACTTATTCGATTGAACCCCTATTTATGAAATATTGATTATAAAATTTTAAATATGATTTGAGGAATAAATATTGTTGTATATATTTATAATAGTTATAAATAATTTTGATCGATATTTGATATTGACAAGAAATTAAATCAAATTTAATTAGTAATACTTATTTGGACTTAAATGGGCTATTAGCCCATGATGGTGGGTAGCTATTTTCGGCAACAAACATTATAGGGGTGGCTAAAAAAGGTAGAAGGTTTTGGAGATGGATGGTTGAGATTTGGTGAGAAATGATATAAGATTTGAACCACCTATTTCAACCACTATAAAAAGGCCCATAACCCTAACTTTTAAAGAACTTTTTGGCTGCTTTCTATCTCTATTTGTCCTGCTAATCCATGCCTCAAAGAGCTCCATTAATATTCAAATCAAATCAGTTCAAAGCTACAACTATTTGGTAGCAAAAGGTGTACGATTCAAGAATTAGCAATTTACCAAATTGAGAAGAGTTCTAAGGAGAGATATTCATCATAGTAAGGTGTAATTCAAGGCATAGATTTTGGTATGGTCCTATTATTTCACACGACTATAACTAATGCATAATATTATATTGCTTGTTTATATGTATCATAATTATATTGTTAGTTAGATGAGATTCTTATATGTATGGATGTTGTCACATATTAAATGGTTATGTATATGTATATGTATATATAATAAAAAAAACATTTTTTATATAGATCTTATATACACACAACCAAATAAATTTATTTTCATTATTTTATTAATTAATTATATTTATATTAATATGTCAAATTACATAAATTAAAAGACTTAATATTAATTATGCCATCATATCATGTTAAAATTGATTTAATAATTTTAAATAGGCAAATTTGCACTAAATATAATTTTAGGTAACAACAAAGTATTTTTTAACAATTATTTACTAATTTAAATATTATATAAATCGAAATATAAGTTGAATAATTCATACAAAATAATATATGTTTTGAAAATTATATTTTAAATTTTATAAAAATTCTTGATCACCATATTATCTTCCAGCCAAAATCCTAGAATTAAAAAATAAAATTATTATTTTTGAAAAATCATTTAATTATGCGGTCAGAATTAATTAAATAATAAAAAATATAATTTTGACTTGGAAAATTGTGGAATTTTTTTCTTGACCTTATAATACCTTATTTGAATTTCTAAAATTTAAAATTTGAAAAATATGTCATCAAAATATTTTTAATATTATTTTAATTCTTTTCGGCTAATATATATATACATAAATAATTAATAACATAAAATTATAATAAAATATTTTATGTGTTGTGTATTGCATTAGGAATGCTATAAAAATAAATATTTTATTTTAGTTAGTTTTCATAATTAATATAATTATACACACACACACACATATTTATAAATACTTTAAAAATTATAAATATAATTATATGTAGACATACACGCATACACACACACACATATTAATTTCTTACTATAAAATATACGTATGCAATATATTTAAAAAACTATATATATGCATATGTATATGTTTATAAATATAGTCATTTATTTAATTAATATCTATTTAATATATATATATATATATTATTAACATTTTACATTTATGCAATGTATTATATATATAAGTGAATATTTATATTTTAATATTTATTTAAATAACATGTTTATATATACATACATATATTTGGACAATATACAATACATATAAGATGAGCTAACATGTCTACTGCGATGCAAATTCCAACATTTATATGAGGACATGTTATACCTTGCACATATTATTATCTAACACATGCACACACATACATGTATGTATACGATACATATGTGTACCATTATATTTAATTAAACTTGGGTTAAATAAAATTGCATTCATTATTTATAAATTTAAATGGAATAAAAGATTCTATTTAAATTTAATCTAGAAATGCTCTAAATAAATTATGCTTCATAGGCCCAATAAAGATCCAACAGGGTAATTTTTTTGAAATTTACACATAACTTTCGCTGCGGGCTTGCTCACTTCCAACATATACAGTGTCGCACAACGGACTAATCATAAGTCACATATAGATAAAAGAAAGCACAATCTCCTGCTTGTCCTATGTACAACACTGCGTATCACTCAAACCTACTATCTATTCTAGGAGTACCCGAGATAATAAGAAGTAAAGATAAAACCTCGAGTCAGACAACAATCTAGTCTAAGTGCTAGGAAGTTTCAAAATACTATACGAGTCGATATAGTAAGGAACAAAGGTATAAGAACCATACCTGAAATGTCCTTACATCCAAAGAGTTAGCACATAATAATATATGCAAATCTATCATGTATTATAATCATAGAGGTGTACTAGATCCTAAGTATAATGTCTGGTGTCTAGATATCCACATCCATAGTACATATGTCATGTGACATCCCTAGAGTGATAATCAATAACTGTAGCACCCATCGCAAATATAACATCTATCAAACAAACCTCGCTATCTCTCAATGTGCTTTGGATATACGATAGCTCATATGATCGTCCTATGTTCGAGACCAATGGAGAAGTCCTGGTTCCTTGGTGCTGGGAGTCCACGCCACTCAGTAGGCTAGGAGATAAACTGCACGTCCTAGCCATCCAGGGTATATGGATCCCGTCCTGGATCAAGGGTATACATCCTAATACACAATGAGTGTCTTCACATACTCCTGCTCTACTAGCACACTAGAAACACTCCGAGTATCAACGATCCCTTCGCACACATCTTTGAACCCTTCCTTGCTTGATTCATTCTCATTTCGATTGTAAAACCCTTCCTTGTTCTACTCATTTCCATTTTCCACAGTAGAGAGCATCCGCCCAACCCCATAAGTTCGCGTCCTAGAACTTTTCCTCACGGATCACTATCACGACTCCCTTCCTCGAGTCGTCATCATCATCAAAGCACTTTTAGATGTCCACATTAGTCCTAGAATCATCTCCTTAAAGCCCCGAAGCCATCACAACAAAGCACCTTAACATTGCCTCATCCATTAATCATCATGCTTCTTCGCGCTGCTATGTTGCAACCATACTTCAAGCGAATGAATAAACACCTCTAACATGACCCATAGGACCTCCACAATATACCTTGGGAATTTGGCCGGAATTGGCCAACCCCTATTCATGTCAGTCTTGACATGAATCCATTTATGTCGGTGCCGGCATAAATTACTTACAGCCAAAAATTGGCTAAGTACCTCACTCCCTAACTTATTCCTTCCTTTGCTTGCCTGGAGCTCTCTTTTCACTACTCTGAAGTTCCTGCCCCATTCTTCTGCCTCAAAAAGATGTCTGTACCGAGTATAAATACTTGGTGCCAAGTTGAATTTGCTTCTCTAATTTGAAGTTAAGTCCTCCAAATCCCTTCCCTTGCCTCGCATCATACCTGCTCTGGAGTTCTATGACTTAAGTCACGAAGTTGCTCCTTCACGGATATGAAATACGTCACCACTGACCTAAGTTTGACCACCTAAAACATCTCTAAACCGCATGCGCCTTGATCTTTAGGCTCCCCAACTTCCCACAATAACATGTTCGAGTCGCATCCAATTTTGAGCAATTTTGCTTCTTGAAACACTAAAATAACGACCATTTTCTACTACACAAAGCATGTTAAAACGTACAACAAGTATATGCAACCAATGCACAACATCCATACATGATTTACAAGCTTATAATTCCATGGATCTATTTTCATGCTAAAATCACAACATGATTTATAAAAGGGTACAAAACCATTTAAGATCCATTCTTACCTTTTTAAATTCTGTCATAAACGTGTCACTAAGGTTAGAAAATGTTTTGACATAAAAATTATCTTTAAAACATCATTTTTAAGTATATGAACATACATAGTATAGTGAGAGATACCAAATCACTCACATAACAACAAAATTGCCCAATTCTACCTTTAAACACGAAGTGGACAACAACCACATGATTTCCAGGGCAGCCAAAAAATGAATCTAAGACCTTCCCCTTGGTAATTACCCTTTATCGATGATTTTAGGGAAGATTTAGTCAGAAAATGAGGAGCTTTTTAATGACTTGTTTTTGGGAAGTAGAAAATGATTTAGATCTGTCCCATCGGTCCCAATTTGGCACAAATCCCGAAATGGGTTATTAGGCTTAGGTTCGAAAGAATTTAAACCAATCGATGACACTAAGTCGATTATTAATACTCCTTAAATTATAGAATTAAGGTTCTCAAAACATTTTTCTCTTTTGAGTTTATTATTTAAAACACTTATTATAATTTCCATAAATTCGGTCATTATTTAACTTTACAAAAATATTCACAGTTTGTTAAAATATTCCTTAACTCTGAATTCTTCTAAGATTTTACTTATATACACTAAGTTGTCTCAAATTTCCATATAGTTGTATTATTCACAAAACTATACTTTAAAACCATATTTAAATACTCTTCTAATTCCATATTAAAATATAACCATTTCATTTAAAAATAAATTAAGTTTATACTTTTCAAAACTACATTCCAAAATTCCATGAATCCTATATTATTTATTTAATAAATCATAATACTTATATTCCAAATTCATAATCACTTTTATGTAAAAATAGATTAGATTTGTATTTCCAAAGTCATATTTCCAGATCTATAAATATTTTATTAAACATGCTTAATATATAAAATAACTTGCTAAAAAATCATTTTTAATATTTATTAACTTAATTTAGAAATAATTCAAAGATTTATAAATTAAAAATAATTCTCTTTCATAAAATTACTTGTATACGAAGCTTATCTATTTACTTCGTTTAACTCAAATTTATGATTCAAAGATATGCAGGTTCGACCACCTAAATCTCATAATTTTACAAAACTTAAAACATGAAAGTTGTAGACAAAAGTCTCAACTTTAAAACAAGAAACAGATCATCTAATTTAGGTTTATGCTTTAAAAGTTATGACCAAAATAATGTTCAGATTTAAATTTATTAACTCTGTCTTTCATTAACAGAGCAGCAAAAAAGAAACAAAATTTTGACCATTTAAACTTTAAAATTATGAAAAACTCAAAACTTGAAAGTTGAAGCACAAAGACCATTCTTTCTAGAACTTCAAAAATTATCAAATTCCGATAAGTAACGAAAAAGTTGTGCCTAAACCAATTCATGTGTTTCAATGCTTAGATTAAACACATGATAGAGAGGTTGCCTCTTCTTCAAACCCACATCACTCTTAGTAAACTATAGATTTACAAAAAATGATAAACATAAAGTTGTTCTTATAAAAATAACCTTTCAACTGAAAAAAACCTCACTCAATTTCGTTCTACCAATCAAAAGTAATGATAATTTTAATATCAGGTTTCAACTTAAAGAAATTGCACAGGACATAGCTACACCATCGGTTTCAAACTCAATTTCGACCCTCTAAACTACAGAATTTCGAAATGCAATTAAAAGATAATTTGTAGATAACTGAAAGAAATTTCTACCACAAAATGATTGAGTCGGTTCGGATCACTTTGCACTAGGATATCGCTGTTTTACTGCAGCGATTTTCACACTAAATTTCCAATTACAACAACTCAACAATCATCCAAGTTTGCAATCAAATTTTTAACCAATTCAATTCAACAAATCATCCAAACAATTACATACATTAAACAAAGATTTAGAAATAGATTTGTGAGTGATTAAGTCACCTTTTAACTTGAATTGATCATAGAAACCCAAATTCCCCTATGTTAGCCTCTTTCATCAACTAGACCTTGGTTTAATTTCAGAATTATGCAAAACACAATTACTAACTAAGATGAGATTGAAATTAAAATCCTAATAAATGAAATATAGGGTAGAAGAGGTTACCTTATTTGATTTCTACAAGTATTAGACCAAAGCCCTTTGATTTGCTCTTGGATTCGAGGATTTTAGATTTAGGGTTCATGAGAAAGAAGTTTTTTCTTCTGATTTGGTTTGCTGTTTCTGTTTTCTTTTACTGATAGAGGAGTGAACGTAAAAAATAAGAGGAGGATTTATCTTGTTGACTAAGTGGACTTGGGTTAAGAACCAAACCAAATAAGAAAAGAAGTGTTACTAATTTGATTCCTAGGAATGTGTTACTAAATATTTCTCAATTCTCTTATTATAAACACTATTTTTACCTTAAACCAATGTTTTATTTAACATATTTTAGTCTCTTAAAATTTACCAAAACTCATTCACAAGATAAAAATTCCCATTTATATAAATATAGAAATGTTTTGTACAATTAAATGTAACTTTTTAAAATAAAGGTCATTCTCTTTATTCTCAATAAATCTAATAAATCCTAAATTGAAATTTCTCATGTTAACAATAAAGTCTCAATATTAACACTTAATTAAATTTACAACCTTCTTTAAAATCATTCTTATATTATCAAATATAAGAATTAAATTTCACAAATTACAATTATAAATTAATTATCCTTAATTAATTAAGTAATTGACAACAGGGTTGTTACAGACTTCCCCCTTAAAATATTGTGTCCCCGCAATTTCCTTAATGAAAGAAATACATAATATAAATTTTTTCTTGAAACAATTATTTTGTTAACTGGTTTCTAATTTTATTTCCAAAACATTCAATTAATATCACTCCAAATTATAACACTAAACCCAATTTTTTTAGTTATCAAAATTTCTCAAAATTTTCAAAAATATTCTAGCACCTCATATTTGCGGAAACTTTCGCCAGCGTCTCCTTTGCGCGGCTAGCGTTTCGAAAATTTACAATATGAATATAATTACATAATATACATCTCATCTCAAGGATGAGACATCCCGTAGGGAAAAATACAAAAATGTGATATGTCATCTGAGATACATAACTTATATTCGAAATATTAGCGAGTCCGTTAATATTCCTTAAGCAAACAATTTGTAATCTTTTAAACAATATCTATTTAACTTCGGATATCTCCACCTATCTCAAAAATTCATATTAGTATTCAATATCAAATTCATATCATATAGAAGATATTAACATTTCATGATTACAATTTAATTAGATTGACATCATATAATATTCCATAATGAAAGAAATCCGTATTAAATTTTCAAGTTTTAAATTATTACTTATGTCAAAATGTCACTTTCGATGTTTAGGAATTCCTGTCGATAACATGGCGTCCCATATATCGATCAGATCCTTAAACAACGTTCGGATAAGTTAACACAATAGATAATCACAAGTTTAGATGTTTTTATTTTATTATCACTAACATCCATGCATCCAATTTTAAATAAATTCAACAAAGCAATTAATTCCTAGCAACCAATCAACCAAAACATATATAATCACTTACAGCGGAACAATTCAATGTCTGAAATTCCGCTACGCAACTCTGATTAATTCTAGACCATTTAACTCTTAAACTTATTTACTCAGTTTTCTCTAATTCTCTTATTTAAAAGTAAAATTGTTTACTTTAAAATTAATTCATTCCAGTTTAATTCCAAAATTTTGTAAACTCTAAAAGATTTTGCTCATTAATTTACAAAAGTTTTAATGTCACAAATTCCAATTAATCAATTTAAAATTTTTAAATCAATTTATGCCCCAAATGATTATCCGGATAATCATTTTATATTTCTATCCCTAATTAGATAATTAATATAACTATCTACCATACACCCCAAGGGATAGGACTCTAAGTCATCTAGGTCTCGGATCTGTAATATTACATGATATAATGTTCTGACACAGCTCGGATACCAAGCACTAACGACCCCACGGCGATACCCATATTAGCAAAGAACATTACAAGTAACGTCGTCTACTAATATGGCTTGTTAAGTGTAACGACCGTGATTTTGATTTACGGTCGGTGTATATATTTTAAATAAAAACTTTTTAAAGTAAAATTTGAAAAGAAAAATAGTGCAAACATTGCGTGTTCAGGTTGTCACCAAACATGCGTATCAAATATGCATGTATCATGCGTGCATATTGTTTTCTTGACATATAAAATAGATGCAAGGCAATTCATTATGCATACATGTAACAGGCTAGAGCCTAAATGCTTGAAAGAAACCAGGTGTGAACACAGGTCCAATTCCAAAAGCTAACATAAACATATTTTGCCATCATTATGTTATGCAGTGGTCCTTTTTGTTTACTTTATACACGTTTCATTAAATGCAAGAGTAGACTAGCTTGTTTTCAATGTTAATGCATTTGTACCCTTCTTCCATTGGGAGTCAGTCTTCACTTTTGTTCAAAAGATAAACTCCAATGGCCGAGAATAAGCACATTAATGGCAGATCTAAGAATAGCTTTAGGTGGTTCCGGTAGCTAGCGAATTGTGAAGAGAATTTAAATGTGAGTCCCAACTCACATCTCTAATTTATTCTCCTTCTTTGCATGCATTGAATTCTAGTGTTCAAGCTTTTAATTTCATGCGTGACTTCATATTTTTCTTCACACGTGACTGCATCCAAAAATGTATGCTTCAGGGACATTTTATTTGAGTAGCTTGTCTTTGTATGCACATGTGTATAGGATGCCAGGTAGCTTTAGTTATATTTTATTTACTTCTTGCGTGCATGTGGAAATGCAGTGGTTTTTCATGCGTTTTATTATGATGTTGCATGTTCATATCCACGAAAACAAAGTTTAGACCATGAAAAGTGAATATTATTTTAGGCCTTGCCATGTATTGCCTTCAACAGGTTTTGTTAATTTTTTTTTTCGTGTAAAGATATTTAGTACCAGGTTGCATCTTTGCGTCTAGTATATTTACATTTTCTTGCGTGAAAAGAATGTACAGGACTGATTGTACATGCATGCCGTGTGTGATTGAGGTAGTGCATTTACTGGCATATCCAGAAGTAAAGTGTAGCTTTCATTTTAGCAACTACATATATTTCGATTTCCCCATCTTTTCATGTATTTGTCTTGTGCACTTCCTGGCATGAATTGGGAAATATTTCTAAACCATTTTTCACCACTTTAGCTTGCGTGTAATGCATGCCCAGACCACATTTATTTCTTGCTTATATGAAGGATTAGTAGAGAGTCCAGTTTGCCTTTACTTCATAATTTGCATGAAAATTTATGTTAAGCCCAGGCTATTGTTTTGTTACGTGCTGCGTGAGAAACTGTATACCTCAGGTCACTTGGTGTTGAGTCCAAAAATTTATATTTTTGCATATGTGTCACGCGCAATGTAGCAGTGTGTGTGAGAGTGTGTCCATGTTGCATGTGTATAATTTAATTCGTGCATTCAAGTGTTAAGTCCAGGCAGTGCAATAATTTGTTGAAATTATAGTGGTGTAGCCCACTATTTAAATTTTGTTGAACTGGTGTTACGTTTTAAAAACGTATTTTGTGTCGTTATTTTTATAACGGAATTGTTACACCGGTGCTATATTTTGATACGTGTTGTCTGGATGGCATATTGACGAATAAATTTACTGTTGTTTTGACTTCAGTATCCGTCAATTTTAAAGTGAATTTTCAGGCAGTTATTCCGCAACACTGTTTTGATACCCGTTTTTACGGTGTTTTGTGAAGCGCAATTTCTTTATCGAAATTGCTATATGATTTGCTGTTTTAATCACGTGTTTTTAAAATCGTTTTAAAATAAAATTGTTTCCAAATTTTTTTAAAGTTTACGCTTTCAATAGAATGAGGAATCGATTTAAACGCTTCAGCAAAATTGAGGACTATGAACCCTTACTTTTACTGATTCGCTTAATTCCGGACTTGTCCGTTTGAGAACGTGAAATGTTATTTATATAAAATACACAATTTTGCACTTTCAAGGAAACGATGAAGAGATTTAAACGATTTAGCAAAAGTGCGGAGTATGGAACCACGCTCTTACTATTTCGCTTAATTCTGGACTCGTTAATTGGAATATTTGCTGTTTGGAGATTCTGATGATTTTGTTGGGCTTTCGGGTCACTCTGCTGGACCTTCAGGTCATCTGATGGACCTTCGGGTCAATTACCAGTACTAGACCTTCGGGTCACTCTGCGAACCTTCGGGTCATCTGATGGGCGCCACAAATTATAGTACTTGGTAGGCTTCGGATATTTGAGATGCACGTGCGGCGTAGATAAAACTCGCCATCTGCTGGGATCGATCCACTTTTATGCTGATTTTTCTAGTTATCTTATGTTTGATTTCTAGATTTTGCGACTGCTGATTTTCTAGTTATCTATTTTGATTTCTAGATTTTGTGAATTGCTGCTTTGAATTCAATTATGAATTTGGAAGTTGAGTTTGAGTATAGTCTCATATGAGATTATAAATTTGCGTATTGCTGTTTTGAATTCGATTGTGAATTTGAAAATTGATTTTGATGGAGTTTAAATTGATATTTCTTCATTTAAACTATGTTGATTATTTATGCTGAATAGTCTCATTCGAGACTATAATTATTTGTTTAAGTGTTGTCTATCATACACTTATTTCTGAGTTTAAATTAGATTGATCCGTTTATTATTTTCTTTTAAATAATACTCGGGTCAGACCGAGTTATTTCAAGGTAATCGCCATCTCTGATTCAGTTGCTGCTTCAGCTTTTGGGATATCACATCATCTTTTGTCTAGACTTCGAGGAGTACTTTTGGTTTATTGACTCTCGTCTCATGTATGTTGATGACATGTATATGTACATTTGGTTCATGTGAACTATCGATTGTTGTAGCATGTATCCAGACTTGTCTTCCGCTATATATCTGATATTTCTGTTCTGATGTGATTATACTATCTGTGTTGTTGTATTATAAGTTGTTCTGGATTTTTCTTTAGCCACTGTAGTTTCGTTTTAGATTTGGGTTGAATTTATATCTTTGGGAGTAATTTTCACAACTCCTATCGATGTAATCAATACTCGTCTAAGGCATAACTTATGGATGGTCACTTCTAACAAGCTTTATTCTTCGTAATAGCAGACGTTATTCCTCATAATAACCTTTGTTATTGTGAGCATAGAGGTGGGGCATCACAGTTGGTATCAGAGCTGAAATCCAGAACAAATTATAATGAAACACAGAACAGAAACAGAATGGAACATGTGTTACAACTATTTGAGGGTTTTATTCGTGCCTTTCTAATCTATTCTTTCCTCTTTAACCTGTGGAGTATGTTTAGGAATAAATCTCATATTCCGTAGTATTCCAATTGTTAAATTTCTTATCTATTGTGTATTGTTTTAACTATTCCTTACCTTCTCTTGTCTCTCAGCCTATGGCTGGAAGAGGTAGAGGGAAGCGTTCTACTGCAGGTCCGTCTAGTGGTTCTCATCCGGACGGAGTTTATATGTCAGCTGATTAGTTTATGGAGCTATTTAGGAGTGCTCTGCCTTCTGTTGCTACTCCTGTAGCTCCTAATCAAAGTCTGCCTTCGCCCGCATGTGTAGTGACTATTCCCACCTTGGAGGTCAGCCTTTCAAGGGATCAGAAAGTGTAATGGAGGTTCAGACTTGGTTGCGCACTTGTGAGCGCATATTTTCTCGGATGGATCTTTCTGATCATCATCGCGTTCTCGTGGCATCTAGCATGTTGCAAGAGCGTGCTCTTGATTGGTATGAGCTTTTTATTGCGGAAGTTGATGAGTCCTCTCTCTCGTGGATTCAGTTTAAGGAACGTTTCGAACTTAAGTTCGTTCTTGAATCGGAAAAGGCTAATCTTGCTCGTAGTTTCCTTGAGTTGAAGCAAGGAAAGTCCTCTATTTCTTATTATGTTGCATCTTTCGAGGCCTTGTCCAAGTACGGAGTTGAGTTCATTAACACTCCGCGTAAGAAGAATCTTCGTTTTGTTGATGGTTTGAAGAAGTATTTGAAGAAGGTTCTTTTGCTTCAACTTAAGCTCTCTTTTGAGGAACTTGTTGATTCGGCACTTTGTCTTGAAGCTGTCGAAAAGGAACGTGATAGTGGTGATGAGGTTGAGGTTTCCATTTCATAAGCCTAATTCTTCCAACAAGAAGAAGAAGCAAACTACCTCTAGTTCTCAGCCTAGTAGTGCACCTTCTGTTCCGAGGGCGTGCTATAATTGTGGTTCTCTGGATCATCTTCAGGGTAATTGTCCTAAGCCTCGCATTTGCCGCTATTGTAAGAAAGAGGGTCATTGGATTTCTGATTGCCCTACTGCTTCTAGGGGTCTCAAATTTGGGAAGCTTAATGTTGCTAAAGCTTCTGGTTATTCTTCTCATCCCAAAGGTATTACTCCTTCTGTTTTGGAAGGTTTTATTTTATTTCATGGCCGTTCTATTAGAGTTCTCTTCGATACGGGTGCATTACATTCATTCGTGTCAAAGGAGCTTGTTGATATTATTCCTTTGGATGTTGTTACTCTTTGCGACCCTTTGAGGATCGTAAATCCTATTAGTGGATCCACTACTCTTGGGTTGTTGTGTGTTGATGTTGAGATTATTCTATGTGGTTTCTCCTTTCATGTGAATCTGCATGTTATGGATCGTCTTGGCTTTGATATGATATTGGGTATGGATTGGCTCGTCCGTTATGAAGTTCAAATTCTATGTCCCGAAAGAACTTTATATCTTAAGCATCCCGATGCTAGCGAGCAGTTATCTATTATATTTCGAAGCGTGGATCATGCTTCTAATGCTCTCATTTCTTCCTTGGAATCGGAGGATGTCATTGCAAATATTCCGGTTGTTTGTGATTTTTCTGATGTTTTTGAGCCTATTTCGTGTTTGCCACCGAAAAGGGCAATAGAATTCCGTATAGATCTTATATCCGGTGCACATCCTGTCAGTCGTCCTCCCACGAGGATGTCTGCTAAGGAAAATGAGGAACTCAAGCAACAATTATCTGAGTTGGAAGCCAAGCATTTTATTCATTCTAGCTCATCTCCTTGGGGTGCCGCCGTTGTCTTTGTTAAGAAGCCAGATGGTACTCTTAGGCTTTGCATTGATTATCGCAAGCTTAACGAGCTCACTATCAAAAATAAGTATCCATTGCCTAGGATCGATGACATGTTCGATCAATTGAGTGGCGCTAAACTGTTCTCCCAACTCGATCTTGCTACCGGTTTTCATCAGTTACAAGTTGCGGAAGATAGCATTCCTCTTACCGCATTCCGCACTCGTTATGGTTCTTACGAATGGCTTGTTATGCCGTTCGGTTTGACGAATGCTCCGGTGTATTTTGTAGATCTTATGAATCGGATATTCCGCGAATATCTCGATAAGTTCGTCTTGGTTTTCATTGATGATATTCTTATTTATTCCAAATTTGAAGCCGATCATATTCAGCATTTGGAGATTTTTTTGAGCACTCTTCGCCAGCATCAGCTTTATGCCAAATTCTCCAAGTGTCACTTCTGGGAGAATAAGGTGAAGTTTCTCGGTCATATTGTTTCTTCCGATGGTATTTCTGTCGATCCTTCCAAGATCGAATCTATTCAGAATTGGAAGAGGCCCGAGACCGTTACTGAGATCCGTAGTTTTCTTGGATTGGCGGGTTATTACCGCCGGTTTATTAAGGACTTTTCTCGTATTGCTTTACCGCTTACCACTCTTACGAGAAAAGTTGTTCCTTTTATTTGGTCGGATAAGTGTGAGAATTCTTTCTTGAAATTAAAAGATCTCCTTACTCATGCTCCTATCTTAGTGGTTCTCGAAGGGAATCATGATCTTGTTGTTTATACCGATGCTAGTGGTTTTGGGCTCGGTGTTGTTCTCATGCAAAAGGATAGAGTAGTTGCCTATGCTTCTAGACAACTAAAGCCTAACGAGACTCGCTATGCTACCCATGATTTGGAGTTAGCCGCTATAGTCTTTGCTTTAAAGATTTGGCGACATTATTTGTTGGGCGAGCGTTTTATTCTCTTTACTGATCACAAATCTCTGAAGTATTTATTTACTCAGAAAGAGCTTAATATGAGGCAACAGCGTTGGCTCAAATTTCTTGCTTCATATGATTTCGATATTCAGTATACCCCTGGTAAGGGTAATCGAGTTGCTGATGCGCTTAGTCGCAAGCAGCAGGTTGTTGTTTCCATGATGCTAGCAGAGTGGAATATATTAGAAGCTTTATCTCTTTGTGATATTAGAGACCGTCCTTCAGTTTCTGATTCTCCTATGCTTTTAGTTAGCATGGAAGCTCGTCCTAGTTTGTTGGATCGTGTTGCCGATGCCCAGAAACAAGATCCACATATTGCTTATCTTATCCAGAGTTGTAAATCGGAATCCCGAAGTGATGATCTAAAGGATTTCGATATTGATGTTCATGGTTGTATTTGGAAGAAGGGTAGGTTGATCGTGCCTAGTGTTTCTAATCTTAGAAATGACATTCTTAAGGACTGTCATCGTTCTAAGTATACTATCCATCTGGGTAGTAGTAAAATGTATGCTGATATGAAACGCTTATACTATTGGGAGAGTATGAAGCGTGATGTTGCAAGTTATGTAAGTCGTTGCATGACTTGTCAACTTGTTAAAGCAGAACACCAGCGTCCCAGTGGTCTTTTGCAGCCCCTTGAGATTCCATTATGGAAATGGGATCAGATTTCCATGGACTTCATTGATGGTCTACCTCGCTCGAGGTCGGGCCATACTAGTATTTGGGTGATTGTTGACCGATTGACTAAATCAGCCCATTTTATTCCTATCGAGTCCAATCGGACTGCTCCTTTGTTGGCTAAGCTGTTTATTAAGGAAGTCGTTCGACTTCATGGTGTGCCTAGTTATATTGTTAGTGACAGAGATCCGCTTTTTACTAGTGGTTTCTGGCAGAGCCTTCAGAAAGCTTTGGGCACTAAGCTCAATCTCAGTATAGCTTATCATCCGCAGTCTGACGGTCAGACTGAAAGGGTGAATCAAGTTTTAGAGGATCTCCTTCGAGCCTGCATTCTTGATTTTGGTGGTAGTTGGGAAGACCATTTATCTCTCGTTGAGTTCTCTTATAACAACAGTTTTCAATCAATTATCGGTATGGCTCCTTTCGAAGCTCTTTACGGAAGGCCGTGTCGATCACCATCTTGTTGGTTAGAATCGGGGGAAAAGTTAGTTCTCAGCCCCGATTATATTCGTGACTCTTCTGAGAGAATTGATATTATCAGACAAAGAATGAAAGAGGCTCAGAATAGGCAGAAATCTTATGCCGATCATCGTAGGAAGCCTTTGGAATTTTCTGTTGGCGATCACGTGTTCATTCGTGTTTCTTCGATGAAGGGTGTGGTACGTTTTAGTAGCTCCGGGAAATTGGCTCCTTGATATGTTGGACCGTTTCCTATTACAGAACGCATTGGCCCTGTTGCTTATCGTGTATCGCTACCTATTCAGTTTTCGGGAATTCATGACGTATTTCATGTATCCCAGCTTCATCGATGCCTTCGAGATTCAGATTCTATTATTGATCCTCCTATGTTGCAAGATCTTGAGATCTCACCCGACTTGTCTATTGTGCAAAATCATGTTCGTGTGCTAGCTTCGGAGGTTAAACGCCTTCGGAATAAAGAAGTTCCGCTTGTGAAAATTCAATTGTCCGCAAACCCCAAAGATTGCACTTGGTAAACCAGAGAATTCATCGAGCGTACTTATCCGGGTTTTCTCTCCGCTTCGGGTGGGGGTGAGCATTCTTATCCGGGTTTTCTCTCCGCTTCGGGTGGGGGTGAGCATTCTTATCCGGGTTTTCTCTCCGCTTCGGGTGGGGGTGAGCATTCTTATCCATCTTTTCTAATTTAAATCTTTGTGGTGATGAATTATTTGTAGTATTGACTGCTTCTAGTATGAAAATTGCGGGGACGCAATTTTTATAAGGAGGGGAGTCTGTAGCGACCGTGATTTTGATTTACGGTCGGTGTATATATTTTAAATAAAAACTTTTTAAAGTAAAATTTGAAAAGAAAATAGTGCAAATATTGCGTGTTCAGGTTGTCACCAAACATGCGTATCAAATATGCATGTATCATGCGTGCATATTGTTTTCCTGACATATAAAATAGATGCAAGGCAATTCATTATGCATAAATGTAACAGGCTAGAGCCTAAATGCTTGAAAGAAACAAGGTGTGAACGCAGGTCTAATTCCAAAAGCTAACATAAACATCTTTTGCCATCATTATTTTATGCAGTGGTCCTTTTTTTTTACTTTATACACGTTTCATTAAATGTAAGAGTAGACTAGCCTGTTTTCAATGTTAATGCATTTGTACCCTTCTTCCATTGGGAGTCGGTCTTCACTTTTGTTCAAAAGATAAACTCCAGTGGCCGAGAATGAGCACATTAATGGCAGATCTAAGAATAGCTTTAGGTGGTTCCGGTAGCTAGCGAATTTTGAAGAGAATTTAAATGTGAGTCCCAACTCACTTCTCTAATTTATTCTCCTTCTTTGCGTGCATTGAATGCCAGTGTTCAAGCTTTTAATTTCATGCGTGACTTCATATTTTTCTTCACACGTGACTGCATCCAAAAATGTATGCTTCAGGGATATTTTATTTGAGTAGCTTGTCTTTGTATGCACATGTGTATAGGATGCCAGGTAGCTTTAGTTATATTTTATTTACTACTTGCGTGCATGTGGAAATGCAGTGGTTTTTCATGCGTTTTATTATGATGTTGCATGTTCATATCTACGAAAACAAAGTTTAGACCATGAAAAGTGAATATTATTTTAGGCCTTGCCATGTATTGCCTTCAACAGGTTTTGTTAATTTTTTTTTTCGTGTAAAGATATTTAGTACCAGGTTGCATCTTTGCGTCTAGTATATTTACATTTTCTTGCGTGAAAAGAATGTACAGGACTGATTGTACATGCATGCCGTGTGTGATTGAGGTAGTGCATTTACTGGCATATCCAGAAGTAAAGTGTAGCTTTCATTTTAGCAACTACATATATTTCGATTTCCCCATCTTTTCGTGTATTTGTCTTGTGCACTTCCTGGCGTGAATTGGGTAATATTTCTAAACCATTTTTCACCACTTTAGCTTGCGTGTAATGCATGCCCAGACCACATTTATTTCTTGCTTATATGAAGGATTAGTAGAGAGTCCAGTTTGCCTTTACTTCATAATTTGCATGAAAATTTATGTTAAGCCCAGGCTATTGTTTTGTTACGTGCTGCGTGAAAAACTGTATACCTCAGGTCATTTGGTATTGAGTCCAAAAATTTATATTTTTGCATATGTGTCACGCGCAATGTAGCAGTGTGTGTGAGAGTGTGTCCATGTTGCATGTGTATAATTTAATTCGTGCGTTCAAGTGTTAAGTCCAGGCAGTGCAATAATTTGTTGAAATTATAGTGGTGTAGCCCACTATTTAAATTTTGTTGAACCGGTGTTACGTTTTAAAAAGTATTTTGCGCCGTTATTTTTATAATGGAATTTTTACACCGGTGCTATATTTTGATACGTGTTGTCTGGATGGCATATTGACGAATAAATTTACTATTGTTTTGACTTCAGTATCAGTCAATTTTAAAGTGAATTTTCAGGCAGTTATTCCGCAACACTGTTTTGATACCCGTTTTTACGGTGTTTTGTGAAGCGCAATTTCTTTATCGAAATTGCTATATGAGTTGCTGTTTTAATCACGTGTTTTTAAAATCGTTTTAAAATAAAACTGTTTCCAAATTTTTTTACAGTTTACGCTTTCAAAAGAATAAGGAATCGATTTAAACGCTTCAGCAAAATTGAGGACTATGAACCCTTACTTTTACTGATTCGCTTAATTCCGGACTTGTCCGTTTGAGAACATGAAATGTTATTTATATAAAATACACAATTTTGCAATTTCAAGGAAATGATGAAGAGATTTAAACGATTTAGCAAAAGTGCGGAGTATGGAACCACGCTTTTACTATTTCGCTTAATTCCGGACTCGTTAATTGAAATATTTGCTGTTTGGAGATTCTGATGATTTTGTTGGGCTTTCGGATCACTCTGCTGGACCTTCGTGTCATCTGATGGACCTTCGGGTCAATTACCAGTACTAGACCTTCGGGTCACTCTGCGGACCTTCGGGTCATCTGATGGGCGCCACAAATTATAGTACTTGGTAGGCTTCGACCATTTGAGATGCACGTGCGGCGTAGCTAAAACTCGCCATCTGCTGGGATCGATCCACTTTTATGCTGATTTTTCTAGTTATCTTATTTTTGATTTCTAGATTTTGCGACTGCTAATTTTCTAGTTATCAATTTTGATTTCTATATTTTGTGAATTGCTGCTTTGAATTCAATTATGAATTTGGAAGTTGAGTTTGAGTATAGTCTCATCTGAGATTATAAATTTGCGTATTGCTGTTTTGAATTCGATTGTGAATTTGAAAATTGATTTTGATGGAGTTTAAATTGATATTTCTTCATTTAAACTATGTTGATTATTTATGTTGAATAGTCTCATTCGAGACTATAATTATTTGTTTAAGTGTTGTCTATCATACACTTATTTTTGAGTTTAAATTAGACTGATCCGTTTATTATTTTCTTTTAAATAATACTCGGGTCAGACCGAGTTATTTCAGGGTAATCGCTATCTCTGATTCAGTTGCTGCTTCAGCTTTTGGGATATCACATCATCTTTTGTCTAGACTTCGAGGAGTACTTTTGGTTTATTGACTCTTGTCTCATGTATGTTGATGACATGTATATGTACATTTGGTTCATGTGAACTATCGATTGTTGTAGCATGTATCCAGACTTGTCTTCCGCTATATATCTGATATTTCTGTTCTGATGTGATTATACTATCTGTGTTGTTGTATTATGAGTTGTTTTGGATTTTTCTTTAGCCACTGTAGTTTCGTTTTAGATTTGGGTTGAATTTATATCTTTGGGAGTAATTTTCACAACTCCTATCGATGTAATCAATACTTGTCTAAGGCATAACTTATGGATTTTCGCTTCTAACAAGCCTTATTCTTCGCAATAGCAGACGTTATTCCTCATAATAACCTTTGTTATTGTGAGCATAGAGGTGGGGCGTCACATTAAGGGCGGCCGAATGTGAATATATCTTTATACCAACACTGACACGTCATTTATACCTTTTTACTTAATATTTGAACTGAAATTTGACGTGTACAGTATTAATACAAAGTAATAGACACACCAATTTCTCGAATTAAGAACAATATATCATATAAGCAACAGTCACAAATCATAGTGGAAAAATAATCTCTTATACATATACAAATTGTGAGGCTACAAAATAAAACACTAAACTCACATAATATATAAGTTTTACAATTCTCTAATCTCAATTATACATTTTATAAACAAGGTCCAAATTCCTAAATGGGATAAACTAAATGTCCAAATGTTTATCTCCTTGCTAGCATAACCATTCAAAGATCGACCTATCCTTTAACCTGAAGAGTCTCGGCCTGACCGGAGCAAAATAATACTCGGGTCAGACTATCTCTAAATATCCAATAGGGTGAGAACACGATATAACACAAGAACAAACAACATATAAGTAAATATGGATGTCCATGAAATAACGAGTCACGGGAATTAATTTAACTTAGAGTTCATCACAAGACATATGGTTATACATTTAAGTCACAAACACATATTAGTCACTAAACACAGAATAACAGAATTAACTTAACATCCATCACAAGACACAAGAATATATATTTATTTCACTAACACAAGACACAATAATATATATTTATTTCACGAATGCAGAATAGTCACAGAATCCAAATATATAGAATCCAAGAGATATTAATCCAAACTGATCGTAATGATCATCCAAAACAATCGCAATGATTGTACTCAAAACCCGTGGCAAACAAACAAACAAATTGGTATCACTCGAACCGATCTGATACCAAGGATCGTACTCAGACCGGGAACACAGAATCACAGAATGATCTCAAGGATAGTCCATACCGGTCAAGGTGATCCTAGAAACCATGACTCGATAAATTTACATTTATTTAATATTATTGTATTATTATGTTCAAAAAGAAATCTAGGAATAAACTTCATAAGGATCTAGCAGCCACTTGCTATACAACAAAAAAGAGTAAACTCTAAAGTGCCAAATACTATCAACTTTAATAATCACTAGAACTTAACCAATACGTCCCATACCGTATGGTGGAATCCAAATATTTACTAAAAGCTAGTAAATATCACTTATTACGGATACCACAGAAAAACTTGAACTACATTCTCTTAAGGATCTAGCATCCACTTGTCGCACATAAGAAGAGAATACAACTCTAAAGTGTAAAATACTTCCTAATAGCAATCACACGAATTTAACCAAGGCATCCCATACTACTCGGTAAAATTCGAGTATTCGCTAATGGGCTAGTAAGTTCCATTCAATGAGTTATACCATATTCGACAAAGTCTTATTCGAAAGCATTTAAACCAATCGATGACACTAAGTCGATTATTAGTACTCCTCAAATTATAGAATCAAGGTTCTCAAAACATTTTTCTCTTTTGAGTTTATTATTTAAAACACTTATTATAATTTCCATAAATCCGTTCATTATTTAAATTTATAAAAATATTCATATATTTGTTAAAATATTCCATAACTCCGAATTGTTCCAAGATTTTACTTATATACACTAGGTTGCCTCAAATTTATATATGGTTGTATTATTCACAAAACTATACTTTAAAACCATATTTAATTACTCTTCTAAATCCATATTAAAATATAACCATTTTATTTAAAAATAAATTAAGTTTATAATTTTCAAAACTATATTCTCAAATTCTATGAATCCTATATTAATTATTTAATAAATCATAATACTTATATTCCAAATTCATAATCACTTTTATATAAAAATAGATTAGATTTGAATTTCCAAAGTCGTATTTCCAGATCCATAAATATTTTACTAAACATGCTTAATATATAAAATAACTTGCTAAAAATCATTTTTAATATTTATTAACTTAATTTAGAAATAATTCTAATATTTATAGATTAAAAATAATTCTCTTTCGTAAAATTACTTGTATACGAAGCTTGTCTATTTACTTCGTTTAACTCAAATTTATGATTTAAAGATATGTAGTTTAGACCACCTAAATCTCATAATTTTACAAAACTAAAAACACGAAAGTTGTAGACAAAAGTCTCATATTTTTAACAAGAAAAAGATCATCTAATTTGGATTTGCGGTTTAAAAGTTATGACCGAAATAATTTTTAGATTTCAATTTATTAACTCTGTCTTTCATTGACAGAGCGGCGAAAAAGAAATGAATTTTTGACCATTTAAACTTAAAATTTATGCAAAACTCAAAACATGAAAGTTGTAGCACAAAGTCTGTGCTTTCCATAACTTCAAAATTTATCAAATTTTGATAAGTAACGAAAAAGTTGTGCCTAAAACAATTTCTGTGTTTCAATGCTTAGATTAAACACAGGACAGAGAGGTTGCATATTCTTCAAACCCACATCACTCTTAGTAAACTATAGATTTACAAAATATGATAAACATAAAAGTTGTTTCTTATAAAAAACCTTTCAACTTAAAAAAATATCACTCAATTCGATCTACCAATCAAAAGTTATTGTAATTTTAATATCAGATTTCAACTTAAAGAAATTGCACAGGGTAGAGCTACACCATCGGTTTCAAACTCAATTTCGACCCTCTAAACTACAGAATTTCGAAATGCAATTAAAAGAGAATTTGTAGATAACAGAATGAAATTTCTACCACAAAAAGATTGAGTCGGTTTGTATTATTTTGCGCTAGGATATTGTTGTTTTACTACAGCGATTTCCACACAAAATTTCCAATTACAACAACTCAACAATCATCCAAGTTTGCAATCAAATT
The DNA here is from genome assembly GCA_030737815.1 of Allium fistulosum. Taxonomy (NCBI): domain Eukaryota; kingdom Viridiplantae; phylum Streptophyta; class Magnoliopsida; order Asparagales; family Amaryllidaceae; genus Allium; species Allium fistulosum. The sequence continues at coordinate 1,280,067,177 of CM060902.1, read as the reverse complement.
TTTATCCAATTCAATTCAACAAATCATCCAAACAATTATATACATTAAACAAATATTTAGAATAATGTTTGTGAGTGATTAGCTCACCTTTTAACTTTAATTGATCATAGAAACCCAAATTCCCCAATGCTAGCCTCTTCCATCAACTAGACCTAGGTTTAATTTCAGAATTTTGCAAAACACAATTACTAACTAAGATGAGACTGAAATTAAAATCCTAATAAATGAAATATAGGATAGAAGAGGTTACCTTATTTGATTTCTACAAGTACTAGACCAAAGCCCTTTGGTTTGCCCTTAGATTTGAGGATTTTAGCTTTAGGGTTCATGAGAAAGAATTTTTTTTTCTTCTGATTTGGTTTGCTGTTTCTGTTTTCTTTTACTGATAGAGGAGTGAACGTAAAAAATAAGAGGAGGATTTATCTTGTTGACTAAGTGGACTTGGGTTAAGAACCAAACCCAATAAGAAAAGAAGTGTTACTAGTTTGATTCCTAGGAAAGTGTTACTAAATTTTTCTCAATTCTCTTATTATAAACACTATTTTTGCCTTAAACCAATGTTTTATTTAACATATTTTAATCTCTTAAAATTTACCAAAACCCATTCACAAGATACCCATTTATATAATTATAGAAATGTTTTGTACAATTTAATGTAACTTTTAAAAATAAAGGTCATTCTCTTTATTCTCAATAAAATTTTATAAGGCCTAAATTGAAACTTCTCATTTTAACAATAAAGTCTCAATGTTAACACATAATTAAATTTACAACGTTCTTTAAAATCATTCTTATAGTATCAAATATAAGAATTAAATTTCACAAATTATAATTACAAATTAATTATCCTTAATTAATTTTAATTAATTAGGTAATTAACAATAGGGTTATTACGTATGCAGCCCTGTTGCTCTCCTCTATTTCCTACGTGCAACCGCCTTCCCTTTCACCTCGTTGAAACTTCACTAACTCCATCATCTTCCTTCTAAGCTGTTTCGTATCATGTTCAACAATACAAACCGTCCTATGAGATTTTGAAGCTCCTAGTTCAATCTCAATAACATAAAGTTGATCATGTGCAATCATCATGCCTGAATTGTACGCAAACTTCTATAAGTTAGGGACATGGAATAAGTTATGCACGCTGGCCATCTTCTGAGTTATGTTGACCCTATATGCTAGGTTTTCAATCCTCTCCATGATCGGAAAAGGACATACGAGTCTCGATGCCAACTTTTCATTACTACCGAATCGAACAACATTCTTCAAAGAAGAAATCTTCATAAGTACCATATCACCGAAAGAGAACTCCATATCTTTATATCTCTTATCAACATCGCTCTTTTGCCTATCTTGAGCAGCCTTCATTCGTTGCCGAATGATCTCAATCTTCATCGAGGTCTCTTTGATAATGCCTGACCCAGGTATCAGTTTTTCATCCGCTTCCCGCCAACACGAAGGAGTGTTACACGATCGGCCATGTAATGCTTTGAATGATGCAATATGGATGCTAGACTGATAACTATTATTATATGTGAACTCCACCTGATCATCCCATGAGCCTCCAAAATCAAGAATGCAAGCCAACACGAGACCTTCTAATATACGATTCACCTTCTTGGTCCGCCCATCGGTTTGCAGGTGATAAATTGTACTGAGATGTAGCTTCGTCCCCAACACCTCTTGTAAGCTCTTCCAAAACCCACTAGTAAATAAAGGGTCTCGGTCACTCACGATTCTCTTCAGCACACCATGGAATCGCACTACCCATTTCACATACAACTAGGCCAATTTGGATGTCGTTCTACTAAACTCGATGGGTATGAACTGAGCACTCTTCTTTAGTCTATCGACTATAACCCAAATGCTATCGTACCCTCCTTTGGTCCTCGATAACCCATCAATAGAATCCATTGATACTTGTTCCCACTTCCACTCGGGAACCTCCAATGATTGCATCAACCCACTCTACTTTTTCTGCTCCGCCATTACCAAGTGGTCGCTCATACACTTCAAGACAAATGTCCTAACATCCTTCTTCATCCTCTCCCAATAATATGTCTGCTTTATATCATGGTACATCTTATTACCACCAGGATGTATAGTCAATCTAAAATGATAGCACTCTCATAGCACATCATCTCATAATCTATCAACATCGAGAACAAACATCCTCCTCTCCTTACATAGCGAACCATCTTGATCGAGTCCATACTGCCTCATCTCAGCAAACTCCACTCCTTCCTCTATCTTTTCTATGATCTCTACTAGTCTAGCATCTTGCTTTAGACTTGTACCAATCCTCTCGCTTAACATCAGTCCGATGGTCAAACTTGCCAACATATCTGGCTCTTACTCGCAATGAGGTCTGACGTCATAGCCATCGATATACTCCAACTTCTTCCACTTTAAGAACATCACCCCCAAACTGGCATGTCTTATGCTTAAAGCATCGACGGCTGCGGTTCCCTTATTAGGTGTATAAGAAATGCTAAGGTCATAGGAAGCTAAGAACTCTAAGTATTGCTAGTGACGAAGGTTGAGTTCCTTCTGGGGAAAAAGGTATTTAAAGGATTTGTGGTCCATAAACAACTCAAACCTTTCTTCTAATAGATAGTGCCTTCAAATCTTCAAAGCAAACAGTATCGCCCACAACTCTAAATCCTGGATCGGATACTTCACTCATGCGGCTTCAGTTATCAACTACCGTAGGTGACAACCTTACCTCCTTGCATCACTACACCTAATCTAGTACCACAAGCATCGGTGTATACCATCATCTACTTATTCCCACTCGAAATGATTAACACGGGTGCACTCGTTAACCTCTTATTCAGCTCATGAATTCACACTCACACTTCAGGTCCCAACTAAAGATCTGATTCTTCTTCGTTAAATTGGTCGACAGTGTTCCTGCCTTCAAGTGATAAAGCATCCATGGGAACTCCTCACGTCAGTAGCATTCTTGGGTTGGTTCCAATCTTGAACCGTTGCCACATTGGCAGGATTTACAATGATATCCTTCTCAGAGACGACATGACCTAAGGATCTCACTTCCCTCTTCTAGAGGTGACACTTTGAAAAAATTTCTTTCATCCTGTGCTTCCTCAACACTTCAAGCACAATCCTCAAGTGCACTTGTGTTCCTCCTCTATCCTAGAATAGACCATAATATCATCCACAAACACAAGCACAAACTTATTCAACTGAACTCTGAAGACACGGTTTATGAGATCAACAAAGTATGTCAGAGCGTTGTTTAGCCTATATGGCATAACCAACCACTCATGGACACCGGATAGCATATGAAACATGGTGATTGGCATACTCCCCTTCTCTACTCTCAGCTGATGAAATCCCATCGCAAGATCCAACTGAGAGAACTCCTCATCATGGAGGCGATCAAATAAGTCGACAATACATGGGACTGGATACTTATTCTTCCTTGTCACCTTATTCAGCTCATGGTGTCAACACACAAGCTCAGAGAGCCAGCCGCCTTAATGGCGAATACTACAGGTGTGCCCCACTCAAATATATTCCTATGAATGAACCATCATCTCAATAGGTCATTCACTTTCAAATCCAATCCCTTTTTCTCTCTGGGTGCCATATGCCTCAAAGGAATAACTATCGGTCTGGCATCCTTTACTAAGTCTACGGGGAACTCAATCTCTCAGTGTGGCAGTAATCCAACCACCACTTTACGTACTCTTGATACTCTCTATGATAGGCACATATAATGACTCACCTTATGGGACCTATAGCGAATATAGAAAGCTAACCATAACCTCATCCTCTGGTAGGCAGCCAATCTCTATATTTTGCCCATCATCAACTCTAATTGTCATTAACAGCTTCTCGCAATCCACCATTACTGCATACTTCCTTAGCCAGTTCATCCCCTAGATAATCCCAAACCCAACAAAACCTAAACCAAAGCAATCACAAACAAAAGAGCATCCATGACTCGATAAGACCAAACCATGACAAACCATACAAAGACTAATGGTGCCTCCAATAGGGTTCGTCACTACTAAAGGTCGGTCAACTATTTCGGGTCTCAATCAAAATATATCTACCAGATCACTAGATATAAAGGAATGCGAAGCCCCGATATCGAATAAACACATATGGAAACACAATAAATAGAAAGCATACTTTAAATATTGATACCTTTACCCTTCTCCTTTGCCTAGGGAGCACTCGAAGAAGCCGAGATAACATCCAATGCATATGCCTTCCCCACCTGTCTCTGCTTCATTGGTTTAGGGTAGTTTCTCTACATATGTCCCAGCTTGTTGCAAACACTTCTTGCCTCCAGCTTTATAACCCTTAGTCGATGACCCCTCTCACCACATTTATAGCAAGTAGATCCCCACTTACCCTTCTTCTGAGCATCCTTACCCTAAAACTTCTTCCTCTTCCCATTCCATTTCTTCTTGCCTCCACTGCCTTGTTGCAGCTTTGGATCTTCCTTAAAAACATCAGGGACTTGGGTTTAGAATACAAACTCTCAAGCTGGAGGGCTTTCTCAACTTCCTTCTTAAATGGCTCATCAATGTGCCCTACAAACTTCTCTCCCAAGTAATCATTCAACCCTATAATAAGCTTTTTGTTCTTCTTCAACGAAGTATCGATGAAAGACATCTCATACTTTGATAAAGCATCAAACTCCAAAACATACTCGGAGATAGACATGTCCTCCTGCTTCAGCTCGGCAAATTTTCTAAACAGAACCAACTTCTGGGCAGCTGGTATAAACTTCACCTTAAATCTAGTATAAAAATGGTCCCAAGTGAACTCATCCTTGGGAGTAGCAACTTTAATAGTGTTCCATCGGCTCAAAGTTCTACCTTGGAGCTATCAAGAAGCCATCATTCTCCTCATCGCATCATCCAATTCCAAGTCGTCAAAAATCGTTTCATAGGTATTCAACCTATCTTGAACTTACATAGCCCATTCCATTTTTGGAATAGTTTGGCACCAAGACTGGTAAAAATCCTTATTCAACTTCATGACATCGACTTTCGATGCATGCATTTGAGCACGCTAACCTACAGCAATGTTATGAGCAGTCACTTGGGCATTTTGGAGCATGTTCGCCACCATCGCATTGAACATTGCTTGCCAATTAGGGTTAACATCCCTTGAGCCCACCCCTTCCCCGACTCCAGAGATGGAGTCTCTCGCAGCGTTTCTTGTATGCCAGCTCATTCTTGATCTACAACAAGAATGATCAGTCTCTCAAAAAGGAAACTACAACAATGGTACTCATGTGTGCAATGAAAATTATATACTATATATACTACTATATAATTTTGATAATCAAAATATATAACAAATATGCACTCTTATATATATATGTATGTATGTATGTATATATATATGTACTATTAATCCAGTCTAAGGTGATAACTTCTTCCTTATCTCTACCAGATCACGGTATCAACTAAGGTTAACCACGCAACCTAAGCTCTGATACCAAATGGGATGACCGTCCTATAACTTCGGCAACTTAAATACCTAAATAGTGCACTGTAATGGTGCCCGACCGATGCAGGACGATTGCCAGGGGTTGAAAAGTAAATGAAACATCACATAACATGTCATATATCTTACAACGCATCAAATAAAATATAATAATCATCACAAATATAAAATAGAACAGACAGTAATAACTAAATGAACTAGATATCAAAGCATATAAGTTCACAGAGTTATACAAAATAGTAATAAAGTTTATACAAATGGAAATAAACTCAAATATAACTGTCTTGATAATATAGTAGACAATGTCTAGGCTCCACGGTGTTGCACATTGGAATAAGCACAAGTAAAGCACATATAGATACGAGAAAATGCCATCTCCCGCCTTTCCTCTATATAGAACGTGTATCTCCCAAATCTGATATCTAATTTACTCATTTAAGAGTACCAAACATAATAAGAAGCAAAGCATAAACCTTCTGTTAGACAACAGTCTGGTATGAGTGATAAGAAGTCTCAAAATACTATACCAGTTGATATAGTAAGGAACATAGGTATAAGAATTACAGCTAGTGTCCCTACATCCAAAGAGTTAGCATATAATAATATATGCTAATCTATTATCGTCGTAAAGGTGTACTTCATCCTAGGTACAATGCCGGGTGTCTAGGTATCTACATCCACAATACCTACGTCTTGTGACACCCTAGAGTGATAATCAATAACCATAGAAATCATAGCAAACATAACATACATTAAACAAACCTTATTATCACTCAATGCGCTTTGGATGCCAAAATGAGTGGATCATTATCATGACTCACTCGAACAACTTCAATAAGTGTGAATCTACATTCAACCACTCGTACAACATGATGGTTGTCAGCCCATTTACATCAAAATAGTGGAATCATGTAGTCCTTATACTCAACCTCCCAAATGTCATTTATCGTGTAATATGACATTGTCGCATTTATTGCCATGTTATCTTTAGCACTAGCAAACTTTCTTTAAGATGCCATGACACAAACTTCGCTATTTTGCATTTTGATCTTCTCTTCTAGGCACTTCCTATAGAAGACATACTCATTAATATCATATAATTCATAAGGGTTGACTTGAAATCGAGGCCTATATGCCAATCATTTTACTGTATCAAAATGTCATGATTTGTTTGAGATGGTTGAGAATTACTCTATCTTTGAACCATATGACGAAGGAATGGTTATGCTCATTTATCAACCACCTTTCGGTTTTTAAGGATTATGAGAATTTATTATTGTCATATGCTCCTCCAGGTAAGGATGAACCTCACTATGGTGTTGCAAAAAAATTAAGCGGGCTTTGTCAAACATTTCATCACCAGTTGAAATTAATTTAAACCCAATTATGCATTGACCGTCAAGTCGCCCTTCATGCCGAGACTTGCAAAGTCCAATAGATTCAGCACTCGTTAAATATTGAGTGGAAAATTCAATAACTTCCTTAGCTATAGTACCCTTTATGATACTAGCTTCAGGTCAATGTCTATTCTTTGTTTTCCTTTTTAAATTTCCCATGTGCATTTCGAATGGATAAAATATGTCATAAACATTGGACTACAAATCTTGATTTCTCTTATCATATGAACAAACAATTGCTCCATAACATCAAAAAACGAAAAGGAATACACATCTTAAATTGGCGTAAGGTAACAATAACATCATCTTGTTGATCATCCAACATATCAGGATCAATCACCTTGCTACAATTTACATTAAAAAGGATACAAAGCTTTGTAATAACATATCTAACATGTTTAGGAAATATACCTCGAATTGCAACAGGTAACAAATGTTGCATCAACACATGGCGGTCATGAGACTTCATGCCGGTCAATTTTAAATCCTTCATTGATACATAACTGCTGGTGTTCAGAGAATAACCTGCTGGGACCTTGACACCATGAAGACACTCACATAAACTAGTTTTCTCTTTTTTGGACAATGTGTAATATGCTAGAAGCAAATAAGAACGTTTACCTTTCTCCATTGGTGCTAACTCCTTCTGAATACCTATTTTCAACATAACTTGCCTAGCTAACTCACCAATTCCAAGCTTTATTCTATTTTATTTGGAGTGATAATAAATGGAATATGGGCTTTAAATAATGAAAATGATTTCATTTTAGAGAAAATACAATAATTATATTAATTATTGTCCATTTGCTTCTTTTAATAATTTAAAAAAAAAGTATGTAAATTTTAAAGGTGGTTTATTGAAGTAAAAGATAGAAATTGGGTTAAAAATAAGTTTTGGCTATAAATAATGTTTTGAAATGGTTTGAAATATTTTCTAAGTGAGAAAATAAATTTTGTGGAATTTTAGAAGTTAAAAACAATAGTTTCCAGTCCAGTATCGGCATGGCCTTCCGTAAAGGGCTTCGAAAGGAGCCATACCGTCACAAACATTTTCTTCTATATGCATTACAACTGGGTAATGCCTAACATGTAAGTGTCTCCAATATGGATGTTCCCAAAATATATATTTCTTCTTCCATGAGCCATCTATAAGAGGATAGGCTTTGCCAAATACATTTTCAATATCCTTGATTTGTTCGTAAACATCATTTCCTATTAATGGCAAAACAACAACTCCACTCTCTATCTCCACATTGAAAGGCTTCTTCTTTTTACGATAAAGGTGATTGGGAGGGAGAAATCTATGGTGATGCATATACACATTTTTCTTGCAAATTGGGCATGCGTTGACACTTTTTGTACAATATCTAGACATGTTGCCATTAGCGGGAAAATCATTGATGGTATAAAAAATCATGGCGCGCAATGTGAAATCACTTTTACTATATGGATCAAACACGCACATACCTTTATCCTACAAAAATTTTAAATCATTAATAATAGGAGATAGATAAACATCGATTTCGTTTCTGGTTGTCTTGGTCCCAAGGTTAGAAGAGACAATATGATATGCTAATGCTTTTATACTCAAGTGAGGTGGAAAAATGTAAACCACCAAAAGAACCGGCCAAGTACTATGTTAACTACTAAGGCTGCCAAATAGGTTTATGCCATCTATGCAAAGACTAAATCTGAGATTGCTTATTTCTTCACCGAAACTAGGATACATTGTATCAATGTTTCTGATCCACTACGGAGAATCGGTTGGATGCCCTAGTAATCCATCATCATTCCTCACATCTGCATGTCATCTCAAGCATTTAAATCTTGTTATAATCGGCAAATACCGTAACACCTTTGTTGGAGGCCATTTCTCATCTGATTCATTATGAACATTCCCTCGTGACTTGTAACGAGATAATCCACACTTGGGATACTCATGCAAGCTCTCATATTCATTTTGATATAATAAAAATCATTTAGACATACATGTATCTTTTTGTACCCTGTACCAATTGGAGACATGATTTCCTTTGCCTTATAGTTTGAAGTAGGATGCTCATTATCTTCTAGGAGCGTGTCTTCAAAAGTTCACTACAAGAAAAATCATAATTTATAATGGACAATAATCGTTATTAAAACACTTCAACAACATTTAGACTACCATTGTCATATCCATAGTTGCGAAAAAATATTTTTTTTACAACGTCTACATGTTGCATTGATCGTTGTGTATTTTATATTTACAACTTTATTCAACCATTGTAAAAACTAAATATAAAATCCAAAAACCTTTACATAATGGTTTCTAGATATTTTAGAATAGAAATATTACAATGCATTCCAAACATAGTAGAAACTATTTCTATGATAGATATGAAATGTTGTATTTTTCATATTCAATGTTTTTTATACATTGTAAATATAATTTTGTAACAAAGATAAATTATTGTAAAAATACGAAAATGTACTTCATGTAAAAACATGTCTACCTTTTATATGATAACTTTAATACGTTATAGATTAGAATATTGCACATGCATCCATGGATGCATGCATGCTTACATTCCAAAAACAAAGGAACATACCCAATATAATCAACTCGCTATCATTTATAATCGAACCAATCCAAATTGCAATTTTGTATCTAATGACAAATCCAATATTAAACTAAAATATTATATTATCGAATAACAAAACAAAATAATAAAATAACCATTTTAACATTGCATGTTTGCTAACATATATATATTTACATAAATTACATCAGCAAGAAAAGAAAGTAAACCACCAAACAAATGAGGGCCAATCACTCCATACAATCATCATATTGATTTTCCTCTGAATTGTGAGGCAGTTGTAAGACATTGGAGATCACAAATATTGGGTCATATGTAAAAACTATTGCAGATACGGTTACCACTATTGCATTAGATCAAAAAATGGCATGCTTGTCCATGTAGCCCTGAATGAATCTGAAGGCTTAGGTGAATTTTTCAATTGTATGCTTCCAATGAGATATATGTGTTTCCTGGTACATTATGTAAAAATGAGAAATATTCAGGTATTTGAATATTATTTTTATAATAACGAAATAATATCTCATGTATTTCTATAGTAAAATAAATTAACAAATGAAGAAGGCTTTCCATGTAAATTAGAAGTGTGTTTGATTCTCGTTTTTTTCATATAAAATATGATCCCAAGAAACAAGAACCCGATTTGATATAAAATTCTATTATATAAGTGATAATTTAGGTGATATTTCATATAGATGTGGATTACCTGAAACTAAGTATATATATGATAATTTGATTTAATTGGTATGATAATGTGGTAACTAAGGTACCATTCTTATGACGAACTGGGCAGAAGAAATTGGCGTTTGCGTCAGACACGTCGAAGGTTGACCACACGAGTTTGCCCAGTTCCCTTAACCGTTGTAGGGGAGCCATTCGCGTCTGACACGTCCGACGTGACTCGGACACGAACGGCTCCCCTACAACGTCCATATTTTCCCCATCTCTTGTATAATCCCCCCTCCTCTACCACTCTTCACACTCACTTTCAATTCTCAATTTAAAAATTAACTAATCCGAGCTTTCGTAGTAACAACACCATATTTCGGTAATTTTATTTCTGTTTTTGTTCATTTCGTTTATTTTCTTTTCTTGTTTTTCTGGTTTTTTGACATATTTTGTCTCAGAAATGGCCGAACAAAATGTACCGAGAAATTCCCACCGTAGCCCAAGAGTTTGGTCCACTCACGTATATTCTGAATTTTTATGAATAGTTGCTAAAGCTTATCAAGCTGATGGTCAATCCAAAAAAGGAATTCATAAGAAGATAATGGCAGAACTGAACGAGACTTTAGTAGGTGTTTCGATCAAAGCATCATTCATTGTCGAACAAATTACGGCCAAATACGACTCGCTGAAGAACAATTTGAGAAATAAAACGGGCGTAGGATGGGATAATGTTCGAGGAATGATTAGTGGAAGCCAACATTGGTGGATCGATCGCGCGGGGATAATACGTTTTATCTTTTTTGTTTTCTAATTTACCGCAACTAATTTATGTTCCTTTTGAATTTTAGGAGTTTGGCAACTCAGTTTTGAAGTATAGTAGACAGTCGATAGAGAATTTGAACGAACTCAAATAAATTTTTGGTAATAGTATTGCAACTGGTGCCCATGCTTTCACTCCTGGCACTACCAAAGGTCTCAACGCGCAACAGTCACCTCGTTCTCCTCCTCAAGAAGACATCACAAACAAGTATTTCGATAATACATGGGGAACAGAAGGTTTTCAAGTCCCAGTTGAAGACATCAACACACAACAGTCGTTTCAGCAACCTACACAAACATGTGGCGTAGGTTCTTCCAGGTCTCGATCCAGCAGAAGAAGACAGACGGAGAACGAGGAAAAAATGGATGCACTTGTTGATATGATGTATGAAAAACATAAAAACAAGAAATATCGTTCTGACACAAATAATCCATCCACTGATGCTAGTAGCTCTCCTTATGCTAATGCAAGCCCATAGTCCGATACACCATGTTCGGATTTGAAGGCTACAATTGAGCGTGTGAAGAAATTTGAAGATACTCAACTTTTCAAAGCAATTTCACTACTCCAAATTAAGGATAATAGAGATATTCTCACACTTTTGGAAGACGACGAAGCCCAAGAATGGTTGCGGTATGAGATCGACAAATGCAATCATACAATCAGATACCAACAGTATATGATGTCTTTGCCACCACCTGTCTTTCCAGCTGCATTTCCTCCTACATTTCCACCGAACTTTCCACCTACCTTTCCACTTACATATCCACCAAACTTTCCACCTACCTATCCACCACAATACCCACCACAGTAGTACTAATTTGTAGATTCTGCTTTGTAGTTCGTATTTTGTATTCTACAATTTGAATTTTGAACTATGTATTCGGTATTATGTATTATGTATTCTGTATTCTGTATTTGGTATATATCTATTTTATTTAAAAATAATTAACATAAATAAAATAATAATATAAATAATAATTTTGCCCCTTTCGCGTTGCCCCTTTCGTAAAAAGAACGCATTCTCCTTTCGCGAACTTACCCCTTTCCCATCTCCTTTCGTTTGCCCCTTTCATTTACCCCTTTCGGTTCAAAAAAGAACGCACCCTCACTCTTAGGTACCGTTCTTATGATGAACTGGGCAAACAAAATTGGCATTTGCATCCGACGTGTCTGACGCATCGAACGCATCGAAGGTGGACCCCACGAGTTTGCCCAGTACGCATTAACCGTTGTAGGGGAGCCGTTCGCGTCCGACGCGACTTAGACGCGAACGACTCCCCTACAACGTCCATATTTTCCCCATCTCTTATATAATCCACCCTCCTCTACCACTCTCCACACTCACTTTCAATTCTCAATCTAAAAATTCACTAATCCGAGCTTTCGTAGTAACAGCACCGTATTTCGGTAATTTTATTTCTGTTTTTGTTCATTTCGTTTATTTTCTTTTCTTGTTTTTCTGGTTTTTTGACATATTTTGTCTTAGAAATGGCCGAACAAAATGTAACGAGAAATTCCTGCCGTAGCCTAAGAGTTTGGTCCGCTCACGCATATTATGATTTTTTACGAATAGCCGCCGAAGCTTATCAAGCTGTCGGTCAATCCAAAAAAGGAATTCATAAGAAGATAATGGCAGAACTGAACGAGACTTTAGTGGGTGTTCCGAACGAAGCACCATTCACTGTCAATCCAAAAAAGGAATTCATAAGACGATAATGCAAGCCCACATTCCAATACACCATGTTCGGATTTGAAGGCTACAATTAAGCGTGTGAAGAAATTTGAAGATATTCAACTTTCCAAAGCAATTTCACTACTCCAAATTAAGGACAACAGAGATACGCTCACACTTTTGGAAGACGACAAAGCCCGAGAATGGTTGCAGTATGAGATCGACAAATGCAATCATACAATCAGGTGCTAATAGTATATGATGTCTTTGCCACCACCTGCCTTTCCAGCTACATTTCCACCGAACTTTCCACCTACAAATTCACCGAACTTTCCACCTACCTATCTACCACAATACCCACCACAGTAGTTTGTATTTGTAGATTCTGCTTTGTATTTCATATTTTGTATTCTGCATTTTGAATTCTGAACTATGTATTCGGTATTATTTATTCTGTATTCGGTATATATCTATTTTATTCAAAAATAATTAACACAAATAAAATAATAATTTTGCCCCTTTCGCGTTGCCCCTTTCGTAAAAAGAACGCATTCTCCTTTCGCGAACTTACCTATTTCCCAACCCTTTTCGTTTACCCCTTTCATTTGCCCCTTTCGGTTCAAAGAAGAACGCACCCTTAGTATTACAAAAGTATATTGAATTTCGTACTGATTTTTTTGTGCATTGTCTAAACCAGAAATCAATGCAGTATATACCGACAAGTGACTGATGTGGTCTTTGACTCACAACTGTCTCTTAATCAATGTATTTTATAATGTGCGAAAACTTTACATGATCATATTTGTTTATGAAGTTCTTTTTCTTAGCATTATTGAGGGTATATGCTGAAGAGATTTGTATGGAGTCCTACTATAGGTTTGGAACCTCTATCCCTTCCATTATCTATTTATTATTATGATAATATGATAGGCCACATGGCATTCTAGAATAAACTATTTTGTAACAAACTATCACTATTATAACAATTTTAATACAAAGAAAGGATAATTTGTCTTCACATGGCTTGCTTATTGCTTCATGATAGTGTTTCAACTTGTGCTTGGTTGGTACTATTATTTACCACATTGCTTTCTGAAATAACAATGATATATTTGTGCATATGTAAGTGTATCATATCCATGTTTATGTGTAGTTAAGATCATGCATTTCAAGATTCCGGCCATTACCCTTGAATCCCGACCATTCTAGTACAATTTCAGTAGCGATCGGACCTGAATTCGTCTAGAAATTCATTTTTGATACTGCAATCGAATGAAAAGGAAAAATAATTTATGTACATAAATACATGTGAAAAGAGAGAGAAAACAGAGAGGAGTAGAGAGAGCTCGAGGAGAAATAGATGCGGTAGCATTTTGGGAGGGTGGCGGTACCGTTTTCAATTTTTCTTCGTCTAGTAGGTTATAGAAAATTTGATGTTAGACTAAGTATGCTGCCTAAATGACTGGCTATTTGTATCTTATACTTGTTGAGCTGGTCTTTTAAAGTTTTGAGCTAGTATTATTAGTTTTTTAAGAAATTATGGGCTAATAATAAAAATTGCTGTAGATTAATTAATGTAAAATAACTTGTGTTAAGTTATTATATTAGAGAATTATAATAAGATTATTTGTATAAAATTTATTTAAAGTTTATATTTATTTAATTTCAATTAACATCAAATTATTTATATGAAAAATTATACTAATTAACGTATATATAAAAAAAATACTAGAATTCACACACTGGAATTAAACCGGAATTTCTGAAATGAAACCAAAATTTTAAATTTTTTCAATGACCAAAATGAAAATGGAAAAAGGAATTTTAAAGCTAAGGTAAAATATGACTAAAGCATCTCTCATAAATTGATGGTAACTGAAAGCTAATACGCAATAAAGTGTTAGTGAAACTTTTTATAAAATTGTTTGTATGAGTTATTTGTTTTAAAATAAGAAGAAGAGAAAGAGAAGAGGAAGAATGCGGGATCGGAATAGTCTAACTTCTTAGAATATATGGAACTATATTTGTTTGAATATAGGTTCCTCAAGGGAAGATTTGGTCCTTTGGGCACCCATTGTTTGCTCTTTTGTGAAGAGGGAAGCTATGCATAACCATCAAACACGTGTGCACCGCCGTCTGTCTGACCAACCGGGTCAGGTTTCGGTCAAAATTATAATTTTTGGCTAGAATTATTTTTGTTCAGCGGACCTGATCTAAACCCATTAACAAGCCTAGAATTCGAATTTGAATATATGAAAATAGCGGGAAACGCGACAGTTTAAAAATGGCTGGACTTTTGAATTCAAACGAATGGAAGCCTAGTCTGGCAGGAGATGCAACGTTTCAAATATGAAAAGACACCTCTTTGCAACTATAAATAGAAATGCCTAAAAAAGTGTTTCAAAATCAATTCAATATTTCTCTTTGAAAACAGAAATGCCTGAAAAGCTTTTCAGATTCAAGTTTACTTTGTTTCAAATCTACTTCTCTTCTCATCTCTTATTTCTTTCAATACTATTTCGGGTTTGTGATGCTGCAGATCATAAACTCGATACTCTTATCACTGCAGTCAATTCAGAAGACAATTTGAATCGATTTCGCCAGTGCTATCGCGATCGATTGAAGACGTTTATCATCTCGATTCAGTTTTATCTTGGGAGATAATTTGTCTTAACTCACAGCACCCATATATTTATTCAAACAAGTGGTGAGGGCAAATAATGTCTTAAGGAGAGCGGCATCGACATGCCTTGGAGCGACCTCTACAGATTTGATGTTACCACTGATATGCCACTTCACCAGAATCCAGAAATCCACACCAACAATCTGCAGACGTTATTCGGCTATGGCACCGCACAATTTTGTGCGTTGGCAAAAAAATGCATTTTTTTGTTGGCTGGACTAAAAGTGGTTTATGTTCTTATGCCGCCAAAGCCAAAGGAAACGGAAAATGAGACTATTACGCAAGCACGATCAAGACCAAATGGGAGCAAGATGATTACATATGCAAGCGGCACATATGCAATGTAATGATGGATACTCTGTTTGATATGTACTACAATAAATCAATTTCCAAAGAAGTATGGGATATGCTGGAGGGCAAGTATCTAATGGAGGATGCACCAAGTAAGCAATTTTTGGCTACAAATTTTTTTAATTATAAAATGACTGATACTAGGCCAGTAATAGAGCAATTCAATGATATTATGAATATCCTAAACCAATTCAACCAGCATAACAGGAATATTGATGAGGAGATAAAAGTCTCATTCATAATAGACAAGCTTCCCCCTTCTTGGAAGGATAAAAGGAAAATCCTTAAATTCGAAGAAGGAGGATATAAGTCTAGATAATCTTGCATAGTACTTGCAAGTGGAAGAACAACTTAGGCAGAAAGAAATCACTGAACCAACAGTGTTTCCATCTAAGATCCATATAGTAGAGGGAAAAGAGGAAAATAAAACCTCTGGCCACTCTTTTAAATCAAAAAAGGAAATTTCAGAATAAGAAAAACTTGATAACAAGAAGGCCATAATATGAATGAATGCTACAATTGTGGAAAACCTGGTCACTTTAAAAGAGATTGTCGTTTTCTTAAAAAGAATCTTCAATTGACAAAAGAAAACTTTGCAACTGTAATCTCTAAAATCGACATAATTGAAAGAGATTATTCTTGGTAGATCGACTCTGGTGCTACTAAGCATATCTGCGATGTGAAGAGTCTATTAAAGAAATTTAAACCATCTGAGGATGAAACTTACCACTATATGGGAAACTCAGCGAAAGCAACAACTAAGTGGAAGTGGACAGTAGAATTGGACTTCACGTCCTGAAAATTTCTGACATTGAATGATGTATATTATGTACTCGAGATTAGAAACATTTTTTCTGTTAGTCTATTAAATAAGTTTGGCTTTAACAAGTCTTTGAGTCAGATAAATATGTACTGACCGAAGACATATTGTTTGTTTGAAAAGGGTACTTGTGTGATGGAATGTTCAAATTGAATATTGATAAAATGGTTGCTTCTGCTTATATTGTTGACCTTTTTTCTTGATGGCATAGTAGACTACGACTTTTTAACATTACAAGTATGGATAATATGATTTCGTTGAACATGATCCCTAAGTACGATAATAAATCCGATGATAATTGTAGGATATCTCTTTAACCAAAATGACTAGAAATCCATTTCCATCAAAATCTATTACTACCACTAATCTGTTACAATTTATTTATAGTGATGTTTGTGATATGCATAGTACTCCTACTAAAGGAGGAAAGAAGTATTTTGTCACATTTATAGATGACTATTCAAGGTATTGTTATGGTTATCTAATGCATAGTAAGGATGAAGTGTTAAATTCATTTATGACCTATAAGACAGAAATAGAAAACCGATGTGATGTTAAAATTAAGACCCTTATATTTGATAGGGGAGTTGAATATCATTTCCTGCATTTTATGAATTTGTAGGAATTATAGACAAGACATCTATAGCTTATACTCCACAATAAAATGGAGTAGTAGAATGTTAAAATAGGACCCCTACTAAAATGGCTAATGCTATGTTATGCAATTCTGGTCTCAATACTAATTTCTAGGGTGAGGCATTACTTATTGTCTATTACATCTTAAATAGAATATCTCATAAGAAGACTAAAGTTACACCTTATGAACTTTGGAAGAAACGCAAACTAAATCTTGATTATTATCGAGTTTGGAGCTGTAGAGCCATTGTTCGATTACCTGAACCAAAAATCAAGAAATTAGGACAATAAGGCATTGAGTGTATTTTCTTAAGATACGCATAAATACAGTAAGGGTTATAGGTTTCTAGTAATAGAACCTAATAATTTGATTAAGGTAAACACAATAATAGAATCTAGAGATGCGGTGTTATATTAAAATAGTTTCACATCTATTCCATCCAATCCATCTATTAATGAAACGGTGGAGGTTAAACACCTATACGTGAAATGGTGGAGGCCACTAAACCTGTTACTACTAAAATTCCTTTCGACCTAGTTGAAACCACTTTGAACAAAAGACAAAGAAGAACAAGCGGAAATGGCTCCAGCTAGACCATTCAAAGGAGTCAAAGGGATGCTACAGGAAAAGTCCACAAGCTTTTGAGCCTTTCGAAGTGGTCGAAAGGATGCTACAGTCAAGGTCTAGAACATTCTCAACCTTTTGAAGGGGTCGATGGGGTCGAAAGCTCCCTTCCGCTTCAGTGACCACATTTCGAAGCAGACGATTCCATATGCATGAAGACCTTTCAAATGAGTCAAAGCTACACCTTTCGAAGACAAAGAAGGGCAACTCTTCATATATGCGCCAAACCTTTCGAAACCAAAGGTTTCGCCTTCACTCAAACCACTTAGAAACATGCATTGGCCAGAGCAACCCTTTCGAAAGCCAAACCAAGCCTTTCGAATCGGTCGAAGCCACTATTTTCCAGGGAGGTTCTATGTCAAGTCACGCGTAGAAGTTCAAAAGCAACTAACAGAGTCGAAACCATCAGAATTGCAACACCTTCGAAACCACTGGATAAAGCCAATCGACAAAGTCGAAAGCTCATACAAAGCAACATAGAGAAGAAAAGCGCAACCATCCCTTTCGACAAGGGCGGAAGCATACTAAAGACAATACGGCAGCCACCTTTCGACCAGGTCAAAAGCATTAAGGTCGAAAGGTGCTGACCCACATCTATAAATAAGACCCAAGGGGTCTAGTTTTGGGGATCAAAACTCAGTCATTCAACACTTGTGTTTTCTTAATTCAAAAGGCTGTAACCCTAGTTTGTAAATTGAATTAGGGAAATTGAGCAATAAAGACTTTGTTGAGTAACGAAAGGGAAGTCTTCAATGTTTTTGATTACTTAGCTGTTTTACTAACTTTTGTCTGATTTAATTGTGCTTTTCAAGTGTCGACCACGTCGAAGGAACTCTTCCGACTAAGATCGAAACCCCTGCATACTCAACTAATTTTACTGATAGCTACCAGAACCTTTTATTGGACTTCTACTTCCGACAAGGTCGAAACCTTATCTCAATCCACTCTAACCTGCGATTCTTAATCCAAACCCAAAACACTTAAGAGTTCAGCTTTCGACAGGGTCGAAACATCAATTCTAGTTGAATTAGTCTTGGATCCCAAAATCAAAGTCTTAACCACTAAGTAACTTAGCCTTTGACAGGGTCAAAACCCACTAATCCAAACCTTACTTTGAGATTCATAGAGCTATCCATTTGTGTTTCGCAACAACTTCGAAAGGAAGGCTTTCGAAGGGTAAACTATACTATCTCAGCAAGCTCGAAGGGCTGATAAGAAAGGAAATTAATCGTTTCGACCGGGTCGAAAGGTGGATACAAGAGAGTCTTCACTAAATCATCATGTTCAAAAGGGCAAGTAAAGAGATCAACCTCTTTCCTCAACTTTACTTTAGGGTGTTGACAAGATTTCTTGTTAACATTTTTGCGCTAGAAGGAGGGCTCAAACCTACGACTTAGTTGAACACCCAAACCCACTTGTCTCTAACCCAACTCAACTCAATTTCAAGCTTATCTGCTTCGGACTAACACCATCATGGCTAGAAGAACCAAAAGATCTGAGCAAGGATCTTCCAACCACATTTGATAGGATTCTCCCCAGGAACAATCAAGGATTCCAACCAATATGAAGAGAAAACTCTAAGATTGAAAGCTCTAAATATTATAAAAGAGAAAAGAGCGAAAATATATGATCCGAAAAAATGGAGTTTGAATCCCTTTCATATTGGCCCCACCCCTATTTTTGCCTTAGGAAAAAGGAAAAATGGAAGTGATAAGTTATTCAGTTAAATGAGGAGAACTATTCAACATTATTCCCGAGGCACAATCTTTGAAAAAGAGATAATGGCTGACTATAATGCCTTTGCACATAAATGGCAATGAACTACAACAAGAACACTTCCAATACAAGAACTCCACAGGATGTTGAAAAGAAAGGCGATCGAAGAATATGAAACTAAAAGGCCAAGAAACAAGAAGTCAAAAGGTCATCCTCAAGAAACAAGTTTCAAATTTAGGCTTCCTAAAGAGTTCAACTTAACAACTTCCATAGAAAATGTCTACTTGTTAACCAAGGATAAGCTTAATTATTGGCCATTACAGAAAAAGAAGCCAAAACATGAAAAGAATCTAGGGGAATCCTACTGTTATTATCACATGATGAACGGACATGAAACCAACCATTGCAGAGCCCTAGAAGGGATGATAATCAACTTCTTCCATCAAGGAAAGATTAACGAATTTGTAAAGAGAACGTGAGTAAATTCAATAAAGAATCACTTTTCTAAGAAAGAACTACATGGTTCGGAGTGAAATACTTCTTGCATTTGGACACAACCTAAGACGGTAGAAAGCCTCTGTCCATGCCGTGTTGGCCAGGACAGAGCACTTCCTAGAGGAAGGGCGGAGTAAGCCTTTAACCGCACCACGCTATGGCCAGGTTAAAGCACCGGACAAGCCCTTGGTCGCGCCTCTGGTCAACTCTAGGCACCTCCTGGAGGGAGGACGGAGTAAGCCTCTATCCGCGCTACGCCATGGCTAGGATAAAGCACTGAACAAGCCCCTGTCTATGCCATGCTATGGCCAGGGCAGCGCGCCTCTTGGAGGGAGGTCGGAGTAAACCTTTATCCGCGCCACACTATGGCCAAGTTAAAGAACCGGACAAGCCCTTGGCCGCGCCTTTGGTCAGGTTAAGGCACCTCCTGGAGGGAGGTTGGGTAAGTCCTTGGTTCCAGCCTCTATGAATTAGCTAACCAAGAGCACCAGACAACAATGGACTAAGATGTCCAAGCCCGATAAGAGGATCATTAAACAATGGACTAAGATGTCCAAGCCTGAGAAGAGGCTCATCAAGCAGTGGACTAAGATGTCCAAGCCTGAGAAACGACATATCTCCAGAAGATTAAGATGTCCAGGCCCAAGAAGCAACATATCAGATTATGGACTAAGATGTCCAAGCTCAAGAGGCAACCGATCAAATTGCAACTACATACAAGACTTAAAGGGTTCATACATGTCAAAGGATACAGAATCAAAGAAGAAAAACAGAACTCCACTTATTAATACCTGAATCTGGGTTTCGGGACCTTCATTTCTGAACTTCATTTACTAATACCTGAATCTGGGTTTCGGGTCTTTATTAATCACTTGTTGTCTTTATCATACCCGAATCTGGGTTTCAAGACTATTACTTATTAATGCCCTAATCAGGGTTTGAGATTTCTATTATGAATTTTTGATTATCCACTACTAATGCTCGAATCTGGGTCAAAGACTTTTCTCAAGAAGATCATTATTATGAGTTTTCGTTAATACCCGAATCTAGGTTTCGGACTTCTAAGCTTTCAAATTTCATTAATACCCGAGTATGGGTCATTATATTTCTACTACAAATATTCAGATAATGATTTCTGGACTTTTTCATATTTAGCTCTTTATTAACTATCTCCAGAGGATGACTTTCTGATATTTATATCCCTACTTCGGGACAGGATTTTCCACTGACAAACTTTGGATATTCCAGCAATATGATTAAAATTTCTCATCGTGACCCAAGAGGGGATTTAGACATTTTGACCAAATATAAACTACATTTCATACGATTAACATGATGATTTGTTAACCTTCACAAATGATATACATAGACTTATACATAAATTTCGAGCTAACAATAAGAAATGTTGTTTGCTTCATACTTTTTAGGGAAATCAAAACAACAAAGAAGAATGAAAGATTCAGTAAACACAGAAGTTGTGGTATAAGCTATCAAACAAATGCTTTAGAAATAACATTACAGGAAAGGATCACAAATCAGGTGATATTTTCAAAATTTACATGATTTATATAACTTATGAAATTATTTACAAATATACAGATCAAGTATATGCATTCCATGAATATAAATCTACCATAAATCCTGGGTAGCCTTATTCAGGCTCTCAGCAATTGAAGGATCTACAATGTGATGAATTGCGATGCAGAGGACCTCTTTGAGTTTCTTCTCTTTCTTCCTTATCTTATCTGCATTGTCGATTGCATCGATATTAGTCTTCAGAGCGCGATTAAAAGCTCTGTTTGTGCCTCTAAGGATTTTATTGTCCCTTTCCAATTCCGCGATGCGCTTTTGAAGGAAGTAGTTGTCGCGTTCAAGTTCCTGAATTTTTGCAGCATTACTCATTTATGCTCTGCGAATATTTAGCTTTTTGTTGTTCATCGAAACACTTTGCCACTTCAAGTTTAACTTTCCTGCACCATTAGCCCACTACCTTCTCGTCTAGGCCAGAAGGAGGATTAGCCCTTGTGGGGAATTTCTGAGCAGTGAGGGAAGTAGACCTTGTAGGTCTGGTAACAGAAGGAGCCGCATGGGGAGTTGGTAAATCGATACTCGATATGTTATCCCCCATAATATATTCCAACAATTCGCATTGAGCTTGGCCACCATCACACGCACACGCACGTGCACGCGCCACTGCCACCGTCTGACCGGGACGGGTTTTGGTCTAAATTATAATTTTTGGACAGAATTATTTTAGTTAAAGCGGGATAGATCTCAAGCTATTAACAAGCCGAGAATTCAAATTTGAATAGATGAAAACGACAAAAGACGCGACTATTTAAAAGTGGTGGGACATTTGAATTCAAATGAAAGGAAGCGTCTTTTGGCAGAAAATGCAAAGTTTTAAATACGAAAAGTCACTTCTTTGCAACTATAAATAGAAACGTCTGCAAGTGTTTCAGAATAAATTCAGTTTTTCTCTTTGAAAACAGAAAAGCCTTAAAAGCATTTCAATTTCAATTTTCCTTTGTTTCAAATCTCCTTATCTTCTCCTCTTTTATTTCTTTCAGTGCTATTTTAGATTTGTTATATTGCAGATCACAAACTTGATACTCTTGTCGCTGTAGTCAATTAAAAAGATAGCTTGAATTGATTTCGACAGTGTTATCGCAATCGATTAAAGTGATTTATCATCTCCGCACCATTTTATCTTGAGAGACGATTTGCCTTAACACACAGAACTCATTTGTTTGTTCAAACAAATGGTGAGGACAAATAACGTCTTAAAGAGAGCATCATTAACGTGCCTTGGAGCGATCTCTACAGATTTGATTTTACCACTGCTGTGCCACTTCACTAGAAATTCAGAAATCAACACCAACATAAAGGTAATGATGTATGCTAGTTGTTTTCTCTAACTGTTGACTTGAAAAAGAGGGCACCTTTAACATATTTTGTCAACTTCGTAAGCTTGCCAAAATTGATTGTTGATCAAAATCTTCGATGCATCACTACTACTAAATACAACTATGCAAGATATAACAATCAATCTGTAGTAGCAGTCACATTAGTTATATCACAATTATAACTGTCTTGACCTGCAAGATATAACTATGCAAGAATCTCTACTGGAAATTAACATAGATGGCAATAGGGCCGGGTGCCACTTGACCTGCAATTGTAATTGATAATAGCAGTTATATAGTGGCATCAAAATACAAAAACATGCTCTAGCTAACCTTTATTGATGAAGCATAAAAATGCTACTGCAAATTATAAATTTTGATATCATAAAGCCGTCCTTTTGCCATTTTGAGCTTTAAGAAGGCTCTATCCCTCATACTTTATCTACTCAATCATGTCTCATTTCGAGGACACTATTGAATGTTCTCG
Source organism: Allium fistulosum (assembly GCA_030737815.1). NCBI lineage: Eukaryota > Viridiplantae > Streptophyta > Magnoliopsida > Asparagales > Amaryllidaceae > Allium > Allium fistulosum. The sequence goes on along the minus strand of CM060902.1, from coordinate 1,280,043,825 downwards.
AGTGTTGATAATATCCTTTATTTTGTTGGACATGATTCCATTTTATAAGGTATGTCAATTGCTTCATTCTTGTTAGTTATAGTATATAATAATTGGTAACATTCAGATGATATAAACTTGAATAATTAGCATGTTGCAGTCTGAATTTTGTTAAGGTTTATCCTTATAAGCGGATATTACCCAATAACACTGATGTGGAAACAAATAGGATCCAATATAGATATGGTGAAACAAATAAAATTATTGGGGTTAATTTATTCATGATAAAGATGACATTACCAAATTAATAATAAATGAAAGGAAGCACATCACAATTTTTAAAGTGGTTCCACTATTAATGTGATAGTGTACGTCCACTAAGGGAGAAGAATTTATATTAATACTTAGAAAGAAGATTACAGAGAGTTGCAATTATTTCCATTACATAGACTCCTTTAAATATAAGCTTTGGAACTTAGGATTGAACTTATCCCGTGATATGGGACTAAACAAAACATCAAAACCCAATATTATATCACTTTTTTACAACATTCCACCTTGATAGAATATATATATTTAAACAAAGCCATCCAAATCCTTCTACACCTTTATACTCTGAGCAATCACGAGTCAACTAACACTTCCCCAATGAGCTTTGGGAATGCCATCACCCAGTACAGTTTTCGACCAACTCCAATAACGCCACCGCCCACCAATAAAGTGTTTAAACATATCCTTTTTGGGTAGGAACTATCAATCTTCTCAATGAAAACAAACGTCTCCATTTACCAATTCTCTCTTCCCTGTGCCACCATGTGACACCTAACATCTTGATAAGAGGATCAAGTTCGAGCAATGCTCAAACTTTGCAACAGGTAAGGACTTGGTGAACATCTCTTCTGCATTCTCCTCTGTGCGAACCTTCTGAAAAAGAATTAGCTTCTCTTCATTCATTGAGACAAGAAAGGATTCTCTCACCTCACTATGCTTCGTCCTTGAGCTGAAAGTTAGATTTTCAACTAAGTGAATTGCACTTTGACTATCACAATTCACTTTTAATCCATCGTAAATAAAGCCTAAATCACACATCGACGACCCTAAATACAGTGCCTCCTTAGCTGCTTCAATGGCAGGTATAAGCTCTGCCTTTATAATAGATAAAGCAATAAGGGTCTGCAACCTCGCTCTCTAAATAAATGTTGTCTGTCCAAGAGTGAACACATAACCTAAGGTCGACTTCCTTTGATCTCTATCACTGGCGTAGTTAGAATCACAAAATCCTACCAAGCTGAAATCTCTATCTCTGCCGCCAAAATCAAATCCATGGTCTAGTTCCTCTAAGATATCTGAAAATATACTTTACTACTTCCCAATACATCTTTCTTGGATTTTCCATAAATCTACTAACCAATCGAACAGCCTGCACAATGTCAGGCCTAGTGCAAATCATATCATACATCAAACTACCAGCTGCACTCGCATATGGCTCCTTCTCCATGTAGGCTTTGTCCTTCTCTAAGATTGGAGAGCCTTTATTAGAAAGCCATATGTGCGAAGACATGGGTGTACTAATTGCTTTTGCTCTTTTCATGCTAAACCGAGCAAGCATCTTCCTAAAATACCCCTTTTAAGTGTGCCTCAAAAGTCATAGCTTTCTATCTCTTTGGATTTTCATACCTAAAATCTTCCTTGCTTTCCCAAGGTTTTTCATCTCAAATTCGCCTTTAACTTTATCTTCAAACTACCAATTTCAGCTTTATCCTTGGAAGCAATCAACAGGTCATTCACATACAAAAGTAAAAACACCCAACTATTGCTCTCTAAATGCTTGAAGTACACGCAAGCAACTTTGATACTACAATCAAAACCAAGTGTCAAACCTCTTGTATCATTGTCTAGGCGACTGCTTAACTCCATAAAGTGACTTTTAACTTGCAAACACATTTCTCTTTCCCACTTACAACAAATCCATTTAGGTGCTCCATGTAAATGGTCTCTTCTAAGTCACCATGTAAGAAAGCAGTCTTCACATCAAGTTGCTCCAACTCCAAGTCATAAGTAGCAAAATGTAGATGGAGGTATGCCTCGCTACAGGAGAGAATATTTCATCATACTCCACTCCATTCCTTTGTGAAAACTCTTTAGCAACTAATCTAGCCTTGTATCTCCGATCATCCTTCACCTTGAATACCCACTTGCAACATATGGCTCGGCTTCCTGGGGAGGTGTTACCAAATCCCAAGTCTTGTTCTTTCTCAACGACTCTAACTCCTCTTCCATAGCGTACATCCATTTCGAGCTATCAGTCGACTTCATAGCTTCTTCAAGATCAAATTGTTCATTATGAACCACATGTAGGGCATAATCAAACTGATCGCCAAGGCTAAGATTCACATACTGCTAATAATCATACCTCCCGGGCGGCCTAATAGTTCTACAATTGGCTCGAATATGTACGACTTTTCATAAACTCCTTTCAGCTCCACCTTGAACTGAACTTCCTCTAGTCTCATGTACATCACCCAAACTACTAGAAGGAACATGTGGACTACTCTATGATGTCTCATCAACTATACCTACATATTTCACAATAGCAAAAATTCTACTACTAGGCCGAAATATGGAAACCTCTTGGAACTCCTTAGGCCTATCAGACTTATTTGATGTGGTAGGTAGCTCCTCCTTAGGATTGAACATTGCAGACTCATCAAAAGTATTATGTATGGAATGCACAATCTTTCTATCAATAAGGTTTCTAATGTGATACCCTTTGATACCATCCGTGTATCCCATAAATATGCCATTGTACGATCTAGCCTCCAACTTATCATCACCCGTACAGTGAACATACACATGATAACCAAAAATACAAAAGTAACCAAGATACACTTGTTTACCTCTCCACTTCTCCTCCAGAATCTTCCCATCTATGGCTGAGCACGAAATTCAACTTTTAATATGTGCTGTAGTCGATAAAGCTTCAGCCCAAAAGCCTCTAGACAACCCTGGCGTCAATCTAAAGCAACTTGTCTTCTCAAGTAGAGTTTGATTAATCCTCTTAGCAAACTCATTGGATTGCAGGTCTCATGGTGTAGCAAAATATCTCTGAATACCATGCTACTTATAAAAATTGAGGAACTCCATAATAACAAATTCACCGTCGTTATTAGATTTAAGCATCTTCAACTTACAATTAGATTAATTCTCAACTAGAGCTTTCCAAGCCTTAAACTTCTCAAAGCTTCTGATTTGGCCTTCATCAAATACACCCAAACTTTTTGAGTAAAGTCATCAATAAAGGAAATAAAGTACTTTGCTCCCTCACTGAAAGCGGTAGCTAATGGTCACCAGACATCTATATGCATATAATCAAGCACTCTCTTTGATCTATGAAGTCCAACTCCAAAATATACTTTCATCTACTTTCCCATTACACACTCCAAGCAAAATTCCAACTTGTCCAAGCTTTGTCCTTTGATCATCTTTCGACTGCGAAGCAACTCTAAACCCTTCTCCTAAATATGACCCAATCATAGATGCCAAAGTTTAGTGGCATCTAAAACACGGGAACTGTCCACTCCAACAAAAGACTCTCCAAGAACCGTGGTTCCCTTCAGCAGATACAGATTTCGTAACACTTCTCCCTTCATTAAAACAAGTGCACCTCTAGAAACTTTTAAACCATCCTTTTCCATAGTCACCTTGCATCTCATGGATGCCAATTGTTCTAAAGAAATCAATGACTTTCGAAGACCCGGAACATAGAAAATACATATTAAAGTGCATATCACTCCGTTAATCATCCTAATCCGAACTGTACCATCTTCCATAGCTTTAAAACGAGCATCATTTTCCATAAGGATTGCACATCCCACTTTTTCAACAAAAGTGCTAAATAATCCTTGTTTGGTGTCATATGGAACGACGCCCCTCAATCAAGCACCCAATGGTCTAATACATCGATACCGCTGCAGTCAACACATCGGATACGGTCTTCTTAACCATAATCGATGAAGATTCATCCTCGGCCTTCTTTTTCAAATCTGGACAGTATCTCTTCCAATGGTATGGTTTCTTACAATAGTGGCACTTTTCATCTCTAGACATTTCTCTCTAACTATTTCCGGACTTCTTAGACTTGGAACGCCCATATGTTTCCAACACTTCTTCTCCTCTCTTCGTCTCTTAATAAATAGGCATTGACTACTATTCCCTCCTTTTCCTTCATTCATCTCCTTCATCTGATCCCTCAAGTCTTCAAATTAAAGACTCGACTTCACATCATCTACAGTCAAAGTGTCTCTCCAATAAATCAGACTGTTAGCGAAACCTATGTAACGCTCCAGAAGGGAACACAAAAGAACCATCGCCTTCTATTCTTCATCCACCTTCAAGTTCATAGTCTTCATCTTCATTACAAGATCATCGAAGAAACTAAGATGCGCCTTCACTTAAGCACTCTCTCTCATCTTCATGGTGAAAAACGTCTTCAGCAGAATCAAACGATTAGTGAGTGATTTATTTAGTTAGAGATTCTCTAGCTTGATCCAAATTCCTTTAGCAGTAGTTCCATGCTGATTTTCGAGATAACATTTTCTCTCATGTCCAGTTGTAGAGTGTAAACACCCATTCATCCATCTCCTTCTTTTCCGTGGCAGAAATTCAGTCGATAACTCCTAAGTGTTAAAAACAAACTGATGAACCATATTTCCTTCCATTGTCACTTTTTGAAGTCTTTATCATCATTCCACCTTTTATTGTCAACTAAGATCCAGATGCAATATAAGAACCTCTGACATAAGGTCTTGTTACAACAGGGGTAGCCTCATCTTCTGCCATACTTTCTTGCACCTTCTATAAACCAACCTAGATGGTCTGATACGTGATTGTTGGAGTTTATCCTTCCAAACTGATATTATTCAACAACACTGATGCGGAAACAAATATGATCAAATATAGAAATTACAAAACAAACATATAAAATTATTAGGATTTATTCACAACAAAGATGACATTATCCAATTAATAATTAATGAAAGGAAGCATACCAATTTTTTTAAAGTGGTTCCACTATCAATGTGATAGTGTATGTCCACTAAAAAGAGAAGAATTTTAGTAATACATAAAAAAAAAGATTACACAGAGGTACAATTATTTTTATTGCATAGACTCCTTTAAATATAAACGTTGGAACTTGGGATTGAACTTGTATCACGAAATCAGAACATCAAAATCCAATATTGTATCCATTTTTTAAACAGACTGAGACAATTCATTGGCATTTCACGAGATATTTAATGCAGACTATATATTACCAAACATATTTCATAGCGAGGAGGCATATTCTAAGTTTTAGAGGCATCTATAGCGTCTCAACGTTTTGCCCCCACTTCAAAGTTCAAACAACATAGATCAAAACAAAATGAAAACTCGATAGGCATACATGATACAGTACATATGAAATTGAAATGATAAAGTCAAGTAGCTAGTGCCCTCTGTGCATCCATGCTTTTACCATATTCATGAACCCTGAGATGCACCTCGGCTGCGGCTACGAGGAAATGCAAGGCCTGCAAAGGTTTCAAAATGCTAATGACTCCTCGCAGTGTATTCATTCTGAGTTGGTCGGCTTTTTCCAGAACCTTCTCCATATGTTGCTCAATTGTTTCCATCTGTGGTTTCAGCATTTTCTCACCTTCGTTTTCACCGCCGCTTCCACCTGTCTCCGTAATAATGTTTACCACCTCCACCATCTGCTTGTTTGCTCCTGTTTCTTGGTTTTTTGCCATTTTTTCAGATATTTCCCGTTCCAGCTTTATTGTCATCATTTGGAGTTCATCGATCTGCTGCATTTGGGAGTGAGATATGTCTGACAAGTCATGTGTGGATGTTCCATTGATAACCTGCATGTTTAATATTTCACGACTGTTTGCTATTCAATTCTGTGTCAAAATGTTCCTAACGTGGCCCCTGCCTCTATGTTAGATTTGCTCATACTTTGCATCATCATTTTTCTACAGAATTATCATTCACGTTCGTTTTTCTTTTCTCAGATATAAATGCGTGGAAATAGCAAGTAAGTAGGTAAAAAGAGACCTGGGCAAGGTGAGAGTGGAGTTGAATGCCAGACTTAGAGTAGAGAAGATGAAAGGCCATGCTGGGACGCCACCCTCCAACCCAAAGGAACATATTTTCGGTAGTGGAGGTCCAGGAAGGAGAGAACATCAACTTCACATCTATTTTAGCAAAGTTGGACTTATGGCTGTAGTAGTTTTCATAGTTTGATATAACTCGGTCGATAAGGGACTGAATTTGGCGATTCTCTTGTTGTTCCGCAGGAGTAGAAGGGGAGAAGGCTGAAGTGGCAGCTAGCAGTGCTTGGAGGTCATACCGCTGTTGCTCTATCCATTGATCGAAATAACTTGAAAATTTGTCCCCATTTTTGGGGGTGATTTGATCAGTAGTGTTGTTGGGTAGGTAAGCATTGACACCTGTGGTTAAGGTAACTTGATATGACAAGCTAGAACTAATTAAGACTTTGAAGTGATGAAGTAGCAAAATAAAATAAAAAAGAGGAGAAAAAGAGCAGAGATGTACGTACCTGAGAAGATGGACATTTCTGGAAGCTGCTTTTGTAATACATACAATGTATGTGTGTATATCAGCAGTGTAATATGTGTGCGGGTATATATAGGAACACCAATAAACAGTGTACTATAGTCTATAGCACATGGAATTGCTAATAGCAAAAGGTGGGAACGTAGGACCCATTGTGTATAAAATAGAATTTTTGTCTGTTTTGAGTTGTGAGCTGAACTTGGTGGATTTACTCTATTCTGTAATAGGCGTGATGTATCTATTTTCTTATATCTTAAGTTGGTCGTTCACCGACCCGTTAACCCAACCAGGTCCTTCTTCAGTTGTATGTAGCTGTTACGTTTGATCTATTTTTAATTGCAAGTCAGATATATTTAAATTGTATCATCATTTGGATTTTGTTTTATAGATAAACCATGACTATAATAACTGATTTATCATTGTACAGCCTTAATTGAAATTGATCTCTAGAATTGTCAGTTAATTTTGTTGGTAAGTGCAACCATGTCATGGGAATGCTGCAGCATTTATACTAATATCTAAACCAATGTACTAATGTGTACACATTGTTTTTTTGGTACTGAATATCCGTGGGTATGGAACGCAGACTGAATTTTTGTTTATATGTTAATAGTTGATTAATTCAGATATTAGATAGAACAATATCATTCTTTCGTAAACTAAACTGATTTTATCTTGCAAAACACAAATATGAGCTATGTTATACTAATATGTAAACCAAGTACATTACAAACTTATATGAGAAGCAGGAAAGCAAAGTACGGAAATAACGCGTTTTTAGTTTTTACTATCTTCTTTTTTTTTACAGCTTGAAGTATACACGTATATATTGGCTAATCTATGCATGAGTTGTAAGTTAGATTGTTGATAGTACAACATGCATGTAAACGAATGCTCGTCCGTCTCTGTAACACTTCCTCTTGATGGACAGTTTATTGTAGCTGTCTTGTTTGAACCTTACTAGAAATGCCTAGTGGGATCAGACCTATATGAAGAAAAGAGTACAGTTATTTTCACAATAATCATTGCTTCCTTGATTAAGCGTTAGTTCGTAACAATGGTTGATCACCGACTCTTCATATGCTAGTACCGTAAACAAATCTCTTGAAGATTGACATCTGCAATGCATTTGTTGTTAAAATTTCAATAGGAGCAGAAAAATTTTAATAACAGAGGCAAAATAACTGAAGGAAGAGAAACTTATTTTCTTATACAACTAAATGAAAACCGTACAACATAAGAAGAAAACAAAATGATTGATCCTAAAATTATGCCAGGATAGCAGCTGATAGTACTCAGAAAAAGTAAACAACTTGAAAAATTCAACGATATGATAAAAGGCAGTCCTAAACACAATATTCAACACTCCTCCTTGCTTTAGGAACTGCATACACCAAGCTTTTTTCTGAAAAATTCAAACTTGCTGACCGGAAGTTGCTTTGTGAAAACATCTGCAACTTGATCATCAGTTTTGCAGTAAACAAGATTGATATCTCCATCCTTTTGTACTTCTCTTAAAAAATATAGCTTAATATTGAAATGTTTAGTTTTTCCATGAAACACAGGATTTTGAGAGATTGCAATAGCAGCTTGGTTATCAATAAAAAAAATTGTGCTCTCCATTTGCTTCATGTTAAGATCAACTAATATCTTTCTCAGCCACAAAACTTGATTAACAGCAGCTGTTGCAGTGATAAATTCCGCTTCAGCTGTAGATTGAGCTACAATTTCTTGTTTCTTTGAGCTCCATGAGAAAACACCGGAACTAAATGGGAAGGAGTAGCCAGAAGTGCTTTTCATATCATCAGTGCAACCTCCCCAATCGCTATCTGAGAAACCATACACCTTAAACTCATTGCTCCTTGTGAATTTTATACCAAAATCACATGTGCCTTTAACATATCTAAGCACCATTTTTGCAGCCTTAAGATGTCATTCACTTGCACAATGCATAAATCGAGATAAAATGCTTACAGCATTCAAAATATCCGGCCAAGTTGCTGTGAGATACATCAAGCAACCAATCAAGCTTCTAAAATATGCCTAGTCTATCTTATTAGTTCCATCTTCTTTGCTAAGTTTCTCTTTTGAGTTCATAGGAGTGCTCATTTCTTTGCAATTATCAAGTCTAAACTTCATCAGAATCTCCTTAGTATATTTCTTCTGGCAAATGAAAACTTCATATTCACTTTGTCTAATCTCCATCCCAAGAAAAAATGTCATCAATTCAAGATCCGTCATCTCAAAAAAATTCATCATCTCTTGTTTGAATTTCTCCACATCACTTGATTTGTTTCCTGTAACAAGCAAGTCATCTACATACAGTGAGATGATAAGAATGTCTAGACCATTAAGCTTGACATATAGTGTTGCTTCAGATGGGCTTTTAACAAATCCTAAACTTTGAAAGTATTCATCAATCCTGCTGTACCAAGCTCTTGGAGCTTGCTTTAAACCGTAAAGAGCCTTTTTTTAAAAGGTAGACTTTGTTTTCATCTCCGTGCTTTATATAGCCTTCTGGTTGCTCTACATAAATCTCCTCTTGTAGGAAACCATTCAAGAACGCCGATTTGACATCCAATTGATAGATTTTCCAGTTATTTTGCACCGAAATAGCAAATAAAAGCCTTATAATATCAAGTCTAGAGACCGGCGCAAAGGTATTTGAGAAATCCACACCAGGTATTTGAGTGTATCCTTTGACTACTAATCTAGCTTTATACTTGTTGATTGAACCATCGGCATTAAGTTTAGTTCTATATACCCACTTGACTCCAATAACCTTTCTATTTTGAGGTCGATTAACCAACTCCCATGTTTTATTTTTTTCAATCATCAATAATTCTTCCTTCATTGCTGTAACCCAGTTCTCACTAGTCTTGGCTTCTTCATAATTGGTCGGTTCACATATAGCAACGTTGCACCTTTGATAAACACCAAAAAGTGGTCTTGTTCCCCTGGCGGATACATCATCTACCATTTCATTCTCCCAATCTTCAATGCTTTGTCCTACTGTGTTAAAAATAGGACTCTGGAAATTTGGTTCTTTTGAGATTGAATCTACCTTCTTTACATCATCCCAATTCCATTCTTCATCTTCCATAAAATGCACATCTCTACTTATTGTAATCTTTTCAGTTTCAGGGTGAAATTTTTTATAAGCTTTTGCAACAGAGCTATAACCAATAAAGATCCCTGGAAGTGCTTTTTTTATCTAATTTGTCTCTTTTGACCTGTGGAACATGAGTGAAACACAAACATCCAAATATTTTTAAAAATGTTAAAGATGGCTTATATCCATACCAGACCTCAAATGGTGTTTTATCTTTCACCACTCTTGTCGGAAGCCTATTTTGTAGAAAAACAGCAATGCTTGCTGCTTCAGTCCAGAACTGCTTTGGTAGATTTTTTTCATGTAGCATACACCGTGTCATTTCTAATATAGATCTATTTCGTCTTTCACTAACTCCATTTTGTTGTGGAGTATATGGCGTGGTTAGTTGATGTTGAATACCTGCTTCCTCACAAAACCGATCAAATATTTCAGAAGTGTACTCCTTGCCATTGTCTGAACGAAGAGTTTGAATTTTACACCCACTCTCATTTTCAACTTTGGCTTTAAACTTCCAGAACACTTGAGCTACATCTGATTTATGTTTCAAAAAGATAATCCAACACATATGAGTGAAATCATCAATGAAAGTAACATAATAAAAACTACCATTTAGAGAAGGTGTTCTTTGTGGGCCAGCAATATCAGTATGCACTAATTGAAGCTTCTTTGTTGCTCTCCATGTTGTTTTAGGAAACGGTCTTCTGCTTTGCTTTCCATATTGACATGTTTTGCAGTTTGGAATATTATTATCAAGTTCAGGTAGATCATTTGACATTTCCTTTGATTTCATTTGCAGCAGCCCCTGATAATGATAATGTCCGAGCCTTTTGTGTCATAACTCGTTGATATTTTCTTTAATTTTAAAGGCAGTGTGCTCCTCCTCTAATAAATTTATAGCAAAACTTTTCCCTTTCATTTTTATTTTGAAAATATCTTTACCATTTGCGTCTTTAATTAAACAGCATTTGTCTTCAATTACAACTTTATTTCCCATTTCAATTAGCTGACCAACACTTAACAAATTTTGATCAATTTCAGGAACATATAACACATCAGAAATGAATTTTGTACCTGAACTAGTTGAGATTGCAACTGTTCCTTTTCCATTTACAGCTATATACTTGCCGTTTCCAACTCGAACCTTCGATGAATTTGCGCTGCTTAGCTCCTGAAATAGATCTTTGTTATATGTCATGTGGTTTGTACAACCACTGTCTATAAGCCAGCTCTCATTTGATTCAATGGTAGAGAAACATGTAGCAACAAACAAATGATCCTCCTCCTCTTGGTCAGCGGTCTTTTCCTCTTCATCACTTTGCTGAATTTTGTTTCTACAAATAACAGCTTCATGCCCCATTTGATTACATCTGTTGCACTTAGCATCGGGTCTCTTCCAACATTTAAATGGAGGATGACCTTTCTTTCCACAATGTTGACATGGTGGATAAGTTCGCTTTTGAATTTTGTTCTTTCCCTTTGCATACGCATATGCTGTACTTGCTCCATTTTCTTCCATATCCTCCTCATTTTTACTTTTGGCTACATCATGATGCTTAGCTACTAAAGCTCCTTCTGTGACTATATCCTCTCTCATTATTCTTCTTTGTTCTTGTGCTTGCAATGCATTTAGCAATTCTTCCAATGAAATCTTTGATAAATCCCTTGTGTTCTCCAAGGTTGTGATAGTTGCTTCATACCTTTCAGGCACAGTGACAAGAATTTTCTCAAAAATTATGGAGTCAGTAAATTCTGATCCAAGAAGCCTCACTTTATTTGCAATATTAAAAAGTCGGTCGGAGTAATCTTTGATCGTCTCAAAATCCTTCATCCGTTGAAGTTCAAATTCTCTGATCAAGTTCATGACCTGCATACCTTTGATTCTTTCATCCCCTTCATACTCCTTTTTTAGATAATCCAATATCTCTTTTGCTGTCTTTAAGGACATGATGCGAGTGAAAATAGTAGATGTGACAGCAGCAAACAAGCATGCCTTAGCCTTTGATTTCTTTGTTTTTCTTTCTTTATGCACTTTTATTTGTGCCAAAGTTGGATTGTTTGGAAGCATAGGAATTTCCAGGTCTTCTTCCACTGCTTCCCATAGATCCAAAGCTTCTAAGTATGTCTCCATACGCACTGCCCAAATCTGGTAGTTGTTTCCATCGAACACTGATGGAGCAAACGAAGACAGACTAGTTTCAGTTTCCATAGTTTTAAATTTTTAAGCATAGATCCCTTAAGAAGACAGCTCTGATACCAATTGTTGTTAAAATTTCAGTAGGAGCAGAAAAATTTTAATAACAGAGGCAAAATAACTGAAGGAAGAGAAACTTATTTTCTTATACAACTAAATGAAAACCGTACAACATAAGAAGAAAACAAAATGATTGATCCTAAAATTATGCCAGGATAGCAGCTGACAGAACTAAGAAAAAGTAAACAACTTGAAAAATTCAACGATATGATAAAAGGCAGTCCTAAACACAATATTCAACAGCATTTACGAATATTTCAACAAGATTGTTGTCTGATCGTATTTGCATAACTTTAATCGTATTATTGTACTGTAGTCCATGTGTGTAAGGGAACAATGATAATGTATGATTTGTTTACTCCTACTTTTATTTGAGTAATACACGCAGCTTTGTCTTCATATATGTAGTTGGACATTTAGTGGTAATAGGCTACTCATAACTCCTTCTATATGATTGATAATTAATCTTAACAGCGCATGCATGACCTACTTCATGAAGTGCAAATATCTTTGAATGATTGGATGATGTAGCAACTAATGTATTGTTAATCTCTAGAAAATAACACATGGACTTGTTATTTCCTAGAGTTTGACAATCTTTCGAGCCTCATGTTGATCAAAAGTGCATTCGGCATCCTGTAGCCACTTAATGTGACGACCCGGAATTTTTGTATATTTGAAATGTGAATATTTAATTTATTTTAAATATCCGAAGGTTAAATTTTAACTTTAATTTCAAATATACAGTATTTATTTGGATAATTAATTATTAAATTTAATTATCGGGATTGGGTAAAATATTGAATCTTGATTTTAAGCCTGTTAAAAATAGTTCAAAGGTTCAGAAAATTTATATTGTTAATACTGAAGATGATAGAACTTTTAAAATGGAATTTTAAAAGAGTTTTGTTCAGTTTTAAAAATATATCGTTGAAATTGAATTTAAAAATAGCCGTTCAAGGCACAGTCTCGGAATTCAGCGAAACCAGTTTCATTGGAACCGTAATATTGTATTTTTATCGGATTTTAAATTTCGGAGCGTTTGGAGTTGTTGTGTAAGCATACGGTATATAAACGTATAGAAATTCAGAGCATGTGTCCTTCCTGGCAACGTTCTCTTCTTGCCTAAGTAATTAGATGTAGATACGTATAATTTAAACACGTGTTCAACTGGTATAACACGCGTCCTCTCTCAAGAAATAAAAGACAAAAGAAAAAGAACCCCGTGCCTCCTATACTCCTTCCAATTGAAATCAGAAAAGAAAAAGGGGCAATCGAAAATCAAAATTTAATCTGTTCTTCCTCCCTCTTTAAATCAAGTTACAGTTCAATATCAATCTCCATATCGCGATGCTTGAAACCGAGAGAAACTAGGGTTTCGAAAATCAACGCCTTCATAATAATTATCGCTACACACTCAGCTATTCCATCAGCCATCGTCGAATTCATCCTCCTCCTATGCGATATTTCTACTGCCGATTTGGGGTCCTGCAACAGTTTCTTTTGCTTCGTGGGAAGCTTCGTCGTCGTCAGGGTGAAAGGGCTTGACCAAATCGATGTTGTCGAGTGATTTTAACATCACGATGCTGGAGGTGGCCTTCCTTATGGAAACCCACAATTCACTGATTGAATTCTTCTGTTCGGAAAGTGGGGAATAAGAATTCGGGTTTCAAAAAAGGAGTACGCTTGCGTCCGCGGAAAGTTACTGTTTTGCTCTTTTTTTATGGTAAATGATCCCACTCAATCAAATGAATAGATGTGAAAGCTATAATTGTAAACCACGATCGAATCTATGGAAGCATTGGGATTTTCATGGGATAGGGGTTGGCATCGATCGCGTGTAATCGCGATAAGGTGGGGCTGTTGAAATGGATCGAGTCGAATCGCGTGCAATTTGGGGCGATTAGAGCTGCTGCTGCATCTGGACGAAGGTGATGCAGTGCTCGATCAACTAGGGTTTGGTCTCGCATCTGGTTAAGGGAAGGATGGGGCCTCGACATAGGGAGCCGCTCGCCTAGGGTTCGCAGTCGAGCAAATTGGGAGTAGGAGTCGAAGTTCGTCGCGAGGCTTTGATGGAAGCCGAGCTCGATTTTGGGTACGATGTCTGCTTCTTCGTCGTTTAATTTAAATAATTTTGTTAACTGTAATTTTGCAGCAAGCTATATAATACAAATCCATTTGAATTTAACATATACACATAAGGTTTGTGGAAGATTCTATATAAAGTTTGAGCCTATATTATATCTGTTAATCTTTCGGGTGAGCAGAAATTTGATAAGATATTATATTACCAATAGGGTCAAAGATTTTACTTTTAAAGAAAACATATATATATTCATTTGTTTTAAACTGTATAGAACAGTGAAATGAAATTAGGAGAAATAAATGTACTAGTTTGGTTCAAAGTAACCCATTTAATCATTTTAGTTACCAAAAGATTTTCGAGGAAACTTAGGGGTTAAAGTAAATTATTAGTTAATTGAATTAATTTTATGGAAACTAAAGGTCGATTTATATTTCGAATATTAACAAAACATATAAATTATTTTTTTTCAAGGCCTACATCTGAAAAGAAGCAAGCTGGATTTGCAAATGGATGCTAATGAATATCAAGGTGAGTTAATCTCACTCAGTTAAATTTAAATGGTTAAATTTAAATAATTGATTGGATGATTGCATTGATTGATGTGCTATATTATATATAGTAATATATAGCAATATATACATATTGGCATATGTATATATTGGAATTGTTGATATTCCCGCATTATATAGCGGATGAGACCCTATGCGCCGCATAATAGCGGATGATTTTTATATAAATCCCATATACCGCGATATTCCACCTCGAAGTGGAATTGGTATTGTGCTAACGTCTATGGATGCAGGGAAACAGGTTGGAGGGATCCAACTGGATTCCTCAAAATTTTTAGATTTATTTAATATTCTGTGTTCAGAATATTTGATATCATGTGATGATTTTATATTGGATGATGTGGTTGATTTGGATGGTCCAATATAATAAATTATAAAATCTATGGAATTGAATTTTTGAAAAGAAATAAAGGAATAAAAGTTTAAGTAAAATAATTCGAGGAATTGGGATAAAATTTATAACGAATTGAAATAAAAATAAGGTGATTTGGAATTTTAACAAATATGAAATAAGGGGATTTTGAATTCACAAGGGATAATAAATTTTATACTTAAGTGATATTATTTGAAGAATAAAAGAAGTTATTTTTGAAATTAAGGATTAAAGTTAATTAAAGAATAAATAAGGAGTTTTGGAAATCTGTAATCGATATTGGTAAAAAAAGGGGTTTAACTCGTAATAAGGAATAAAAATTTAAAGGTTAATGTATTTTGGAATAAATGAAGTAGCAAAGGAAATTTATTTCAAGTAAAATAAATTGGGAAATCAATTATAAATTGATTTAAATACTTTGGGATTTGGAATTTAAAAGAGAAGTGAGATTCTGAAATTTATAAACTGGGTTTATAAAGTAAAATAAAATATCAGGGGATATTTGAGAATATAAATTCAAGGTGGGAATTTATAAAGGGATATGAATTGGTTTAAAAATAAATGTTGATTTATTTTTAAAAGATGGGAATGAGAAGTGTATTTCTCTGGATAGCCAAGTACGTTTCAAAGAAATTTTTAATATAAGTTAAAAGTTCAAATTGTGTTTTTAAAAGCATATTTTAGAAAATCTATTATTTCTAAATGTTAAAGCCTAAAGTAGTATTTTCAAAAATCTATTATTGTAATAATTATATAAAAGTGATTTGCTATTATGTTTTAAAAAGAGAAATTTAGTTTATATTTGAAAAGTGGTTTCATTTTAAATATTCCTTAAGTATATATTTTGTTAAGGTATTAAAGTGGTTTTTAAATTTCAATATTATAAAGTATATTTATAGTAAGTGTTTTAAAATTATTTTAAAATCTAAAAGTATTTTGTACTTGGTGATTCAGTGGAAATAAATATTTGGAAATGTATTCCGTAAGCAGAAACTGTTTGAAATTGTTTTCAAAAGGAGTTTGAAAATAGAAATATATCTTGGAAAGATATTTGGGCAAATAAATAATGTGGGAAATTATTTATTGTGTGATGGTTGCTTGTGAATGTTAATTGATAGTTAAATAACCGACTATCAATATTGGCCAAATGCGCTGATCGTTTCGAAGGGACCGGGATCGGGTTTCCGTATACCGGGATTCTAGGTCTGGAGACCCGAATACCACTTCGATCCGGTTTGTACGTTTCGTGTAACGATTTCGGAGTCGAAGATGGAGCAGTGAAGTGCAAGGGCTAGTCGCTACTAATCCTGAGGATATTTCCAAAATGGATGTAGTAGGAGTAGTGCCTTCGGTTCCGTTCAAACCCAGGACAAACTTGTATGGACGAATGCTTGCGAAACATCGTCAGCGGACGATGGGCATTCTAAGGGATATGTTCTCTAAAAGGTATCGTTTAGCCTCGAACCTCATCAACCGGGAATGACTGAAAATCAGGGGTTATGCAGCAAGGCTTCGTGGGTAGCTCCCACTGGAGGGTAAGGTCATCCCTGTCTAGATGTCCCTTTTTATTTCGGCTTAGTGGTGCGGTTGCTGATCCCAACCGTGGGGTGATTTTATTCGGAATCATCCAGTAAGGGATGGTTCCGGCCTTGTGTTGCAGGGGAGCGGGCGTACTCCTCGGTACGGTGATCTAGGCCACGTACTGTGATAGGTGGTACCCCAGTGCCTAGTCATTGTTGGAAATCCTTTCTTCCTACGTGCCTTGTACGGTATTTGTTTGTATTACCCACTTTTGTGGCTAGTATGATGGAATTTAATAATGTAACAATTTCAGCTATTTTAATAAGTATTTGTATATAGACACTATTATAATATCAAAGGAATTTGATAAAAAGTGTTTTAGCTATCGTAAGGTAAAAACCCGACATGTTTATTTGTGGCGTGGTCTTACGATATGCTTTTGTTTTCAAAGGATTTTTGAAACTTTAATAATCAATTGAGTGTGATTTTCTCACGCTGGTATTCCAGACTGACTCGGGTATTGTTTTATATGATGCTCGGGTCAGACCGAGTATTATAGATTACAGGAAATGATGTTGTGAAGCTGGATGGCGATACGTACTTTCGTATTTGAGTTATATATTCCATTGTGTATTCAGATTGTGAGGACAAGTTTATGATTACTGTCCAGTTGTATGATATTGATGTGATGTACTCTGATGATGTATTTGGATGATGTATATATATATACAGATATAGTTTGATTTGTGTAAAGATCTGTTGATATATATTATATTTTATTCCGCTGCGTATGTGAGATTCTGCTGTTGTTTTCTATTTTTATTCTTGTTCTACCTCTTCTTCTTAACACAAATGGCTCGTATTCCCGTCCTTCTTGAGTTCATTAACGGAAATTAATGTCAATTCAAGGGGTACGGATTTGCGGGTTGTTACAGTGGTATCAGAGCTTAGGTTGGCGATAACCTTGGCTCTGGTGGGAATTTTGAGAGTACTAATAGATATGAGCGCGTATTTGTTAGTGGATATAAAAATGGTTTTATATTGTGTTGGTTGATTTATTGAGTGGCATATGAACCTTCGTCGGCGCAGTCTGGACAACTGTATCGAAGGGGTTTCTAAACACTTGAATAGAACAGTTCGACACAATATTGTTTTAAATAGGGTGAATGAAATAATTTTGCCCAAATTCTTTTTATATATAAAAGGATAACTTTTGTAAATTATATATTTGGATGCTTGGTTGTTAGAAAATGACAATAATGAGTTAGTCTCATTATTGAGTAGAAGTTGAAACTTATAACCTAAGTTGAAGAATAAATTTATATAACAAGATGGAATTTGAAATATAGACTAAATGAATTTATAAATTGAGATAAACTTTATATACAAAGGTGAATTACAAATGTGATTTATAATCAAATGAGATAAATTTATAAACAAATGGAATTTGTAAATGTAAATTGTAAATGTGACTTATAACTTGAAATAAAATGTGATAGAATTCCAGAGTAATGTTTAGATATAAAATTGAATGGATTTTGAATTTGAAGTTTTGGGAAAGGTTTAAATTCCTTTGGATTTAAAAATAGTTTTTAAAGGTTTTGGGGAAATAATGGTGACATTATTTCATGAATATTTTTGAAATTGAATTGAAATCTGGTGGGATTTGGGATTTAAAAATGTTTGAAATGTTTTAAAGTGATAAAAGCATTAAATTCTCTTTTGGTCGCTGGAAAATAATTTCGGTGATGACTGCAGCATCATCGATGTCTATTTTCGAGTTTCCAAAGAGAAATTGCTACCAAACTGTTTTAAATTGAAAATGATTGTGAACTGGGTTGGTTTTGAAATTCAAAGGGAAAATTGTTTGGTAAAAGCAGATTGTTTTGGAAATTGGGATTTGAGGTGATATACCAGATATGTATGAGTTATTTATGGATTCAAAATGGTTTTTGAAATAAAACCGGGCAATTGGATTCTGGGAATTCTATTTAAAATATAAATGTGGAAATTTAAATGAATCAACAATATAAAATATAGAATGAAGTTGATTGAAATAAGAAGGGAATGAAAGTTTAAATTATGAGATGGAAATAACTTAATGAGTAATATAAGTTGGTAGATAAAAGAGTTAGAGAACTTGAAGGTGAATGAATTGTAAAACTTGTATAAGATTGTATCCTAGAATTTAAATTTAATTCGAGTATATGAAGGTGAATAAAATATATTTGAATTTAACTTAAGATAAGTTAAATAAAAATTGAGATTTGGAATTGAATTAAATGTAAGTAAGTTGAAGTCGAATTGAATTGGATATAAAGGTAATGTAAAATGCTTATAATTGTGTAAAGAAATTCATATTCTTAAGTTCTTAAGTGTAATAATTTGGAATTTGAGTATAAAGATGAAAATGGACTTAAATGAATAGTCATAGATCTTTAGCAAGTAAGTTAAAACTTATGAATAAAAATGAAATTGTAAATCATAAATGGGAATCCATTACTCTGAACTATTAAGAGTTATAATTTGAAATTGCAATTATCAAATGGAAACGACTAAGATGAGTAATCTTAATTTTTAAATAAATCCAAACTTGAATTATAAAATAAATTGAACTTAAGATAATTAAGTGAAGTGATATTTAGAATTAAAAAGCAAGTATTTAATTTTAATCAGCGGAGGAACTAATTAGATAATAAATTAGTTAATGAAATTGAATTGTGAATTAATGAAATTGGAAAATAGTGATGGTTTGAATTGCGAATGGAATCCAAATAAGTGAAAATAAATTGGAAATGACCTGGTTATTAATAAAATAATTCCAGATGAATTGAGTATGGAAAATAAAATTCATAATGATTGAGTGAATGAACCACTTATATTAAATAAATAAATGGATGGAATTTGATTAAATAAGAATCAAATGAAAGATGAAAATAAAACTTTAAAGGGTTGATTAAATGGAAAATAAATTTAAGTTATTGACTTAAGTAAATGTTGAATGGAAACTGAACTCAAACAGAGGAGTGGTTTAAATAAGTTGAGAAATAGTTATTGAATGAATTAACTTGGATTGTTTTCGAGCTAAATAAAATTCAATATTCAGAAGTTGGAGATGAATTGAATTTAAGAAAATTTTTAGAAATGAAAATCTGAATGAAAATGTGGAATAAGTATTTATATTTGAAATGAAGTGGTAAATTGAAGTAAATTGAAATTCATATGAAATGGGAGTTCAATTTGAATATATACACTTCAGTGGTGAAGTAGTAAATAAATATAAGAAAATTTATATGAACTTAAGAATTGAAGAATGAAATTCTTAAGAAAATTTGTATTGGAAATATACTTAGTAATTTTGGAATGGAAAAAAAAAAATACTAAGTGAATAGTTGAATGAAGACAAAAACTGAAGTTGTGAAATGGGATAGTTGTGAATAAGGGGATAACAATCAAAAGGAATGTGAATAAAGAGAATTGATATAACTGATAATCAATTGGGCTAATTACGTAAGATGTATGTATATTATTTTATTCGCATAGCTATTTGATCCGGATTCGAACACAGAATTTCGAGATAGATATATCGATCCGAGTTGGAATTTTTCACTCGATTTTCAACGGCGAGCCTGGATATGGATTGTTGATTGATTCTGGAAATTCTCTATCATAGTTTGTGACTATGCAAGGAGAATGACGGTTTCTGATCAAGAAACCAGATCTGAGTCCGCACTAGGAAGTCGGGTGGACGATACTAGTTCGGAAGTGAAATTGTGTGATCGATTGAGCGATCAAATGTGATATTGCGTACGGAGGATATATGTGCATCGTACGGACTTAAGTAAAACAAATATTGGAAATTTGTAAAGAAAAGTATAAATGACTTTGGAATTGTGATTGGATATTATTGCTTAATAGGATATACAGGTGTATAAAAGCAATGGATAATTGGGATTTTTGATTTTAGAAGATAAAATTTAATGGCCCGACAAAAGGTATGTATTTGAATTTCTATATGAAATTTGATTGGGTTTTTGATCCAGCCACTTGGCTTTTTGTTTTCTTTTTGAGATTGGGAGGCCGTAGAGCCATTTTGTAGTAGTACCGAGCTAGCCGCGCAAAGGAGACGCTGGCGAAATTTTTCGGAAATTTAGGGAGTTAGAAAAAAAATTTTTGGAAAATTTTGATAATTCAAAATTTGAATTCAAATTTAAATTTGAATGGATAAGTAGGTGGTATGGGTTGAACTTATGATTAAGTTTGGGAAGTTAAAAGATGATTAGTGTATCATTAATAAAAGATTGTTTGGGTATTGTTAAAACTGTTTGAACTTGGGAAATAGTAATGGGTATTGGATCATTCTTCCTAACTAGTAATTTCGGGGACGAAATTCTTTTAAGGGGGGAGGAATGTGACGACCCGGAATTTTTGTATATTTGAAATGTGAATATTTAATTTATTTTAAATATCCGAAGGTTAAATTTTAACTTTAATTTCAAATATACAGTATTTATTTGGATAATTAATTATTAAATTTAATTATCGGGATTGGGTAAAATATTGAATCTTGATTTTAAGCCTGTTAAAAATAGTTCAAAGGTTCAGAAAATTTATATTGTTAATACTGAAGATGATAGAACTTTTAAAATGGAATTTTAAAAGAGTTTTGTTCAGTTTTAAAAATATATCGTTGAAATTGAATTTAAAAATAGCCGTTCAAGGCACAGTCTCGGAATTCAGCGAAACCAGTTTCATTGGAACCGTAATATTGTATTTTTATCGGATTTTAAATTTCGGAGCGTTTGGAGTTGTTGTGTAAGCATACGGTATATAAACGTATAGAAATTCAGAGCATGTGTCCTTCCTGGCAACGTTCTCTTCTTGCCTAAGTAATTAGATGTAGATACGTATAATTTAAACACGTGTTCAACTGGTATAACACGCGTCCTCTCTCAAGAAATAAAAGACAAAAGAAAAAGAACCCCGTGCCTCCTATACTCCTTCCAATTGAAATCAGAAAAGAAAAAGGGGCAATCGAAAATCAAAATTTAATCTGTTCTTCCTCCCTCTTTAAATCAAGTTACAGTTCAATATCAATCTCCATATCGCGATGCTTGAAACCGAGAGAAACTAGGGTTTCGAAAATCAACGCCTTCATAATAATTATCGCTACACACTCAGCTATTCCATCAGCCATCGTCGAATTCATCCTCCTCCTACGCGATATTTCTACTGCCGATTTGGGGTCCTGCAACAGTTTCTTTTGCTTCGTGGGAAGCTTCGTCGTCGTCAGGGTGAAAGGGCTTGACCAAATCGATGTTGTCGAGTGATTTTAACATCACGATGCTGGAGGTGGCCTTCGATTTTCGTGGGATAGGGGTTGGCATCGATCGCGTGTAATCGCGATAAGGTGGGGCTGTTGAAATGGATCGAGTCGAATCGCGTGCAATTTGGGGCGATTAGAGCTGCTGCTGCATCTGGACGAAGGTGATGCAGTGCTCGATCAACTAGGGTTTGGTCTCGCATCTGGTTAAGGGAAGGATGGGGCCTCGACATAGGGAGCCGCTCGCCTAGGGTTCGTAGTCGAGCAAATTGGGAGTAGGAGTCGAAGTTCGTCGCGAGGCTTTGATGGAAGCCGAGCTCGATTTTGGGTACGATGTCTGCTTCTTCGTCGTTTAATTTAAATAATTTTGTTAACTGTAATTTTGCAGCAAGCTATATAATACAAATCCATTTGAATTTAACATATACACATAAGGTTTGTGGAAGATTCTATATAAAGTTTGAGCCTATATTATATCTGTTAATCTTTCGGGTGAGCAGAAATTTGATAAGATATTATATTACCAATAGGGTCAAAGATTTTACTTTTAAAGAAAACATATATATATTCATTTGTTTTAAACTGTATAGAACAGTGAAATGAAATTAGGAGAAATAAATGTACTAGTTTGGTTCAAAGTAACCCATTTAATCATTTTAGTTACCAAAAGATTTTCGAGGAAACTTAGGGGTTAAAGTAAATTATTAGTTAATTGAATTAATTTTATGGAAACTAAAGGTCGATTTATATTTCGAATATTAACAAAACATATAAATTATTTTTTTCAAGGCCTACATCTGAAAAGAAGCAAGCTGGATTTGCAAATGGATGCTAATGAATATCAAGGTGAGTTAATCTCACTCAGTTAAATTTAAATGGTTAAATTTAAATAATTGATTGGATGATTGCATTGATTGATGTGCTATATTATATATAGTAATATATAGCAATATATACATATTGGCATATGTATATATTGGAATTGTTGATATTCCCGCATTATATAGCGGATGAGACCCTATGCGCCGCATAATAGCGGATGATTTTTATATAAATCCCATATACCGCGATATTCCACCTCGAAGTGGAATTGGTATTGTGCTAACGTCTGTGGATGCAGGGAAACAGGTTGGAGGGATCCAACTGGATTCCTCAAAATTTTTAGATTTATTTAATATTCTGTGTTCAGAATATTTGATATCATGTGATGATTTTATATTGGATGATGTGGTTGATTTGGATGGTCCAATATAATAAATTATAAAATCTATGGAATTGAATTTTTGAAAAGAAATAAAGGAATAAAAGTTTAAGTAAAATAATTCGAGGAATTGGGATAAAATTTATAACGAATTGAAATAAAAATAAGGTGATTTGGAATTTTAACAAATATGAAATAAGGGGATTTTGAATTCACAAGGGATAATAAATTTTATACTTAAGTGATATTATTTGAAGAATAAAAGAAGTTATTTTTGAAATTAAGGATTAAAGTTAATTAAAGAATAAATAAGGAGTTTTGGAAATCTGTAATCGATATTGGTAAAAAAAGGGGTTTAACTCGTAATAAGGAATAAAAATTTAAAGGTTAATGTATTTTGGAATAAATGAAGTAGCAAAGGAAATTTATTTCAAGTAAAATAAATTGGGAAATCAATTATAAATTGATTTAAATACTTTGGGATTTGGAATTTAAAAGAGAAGTGAGATTCTGAAATTTATAAACTGGGTTTATAAAGTAAAATAAAATATCAGGGGATATTTGAGAATATAAATTCAAGGTGGGAATTTATAAAGGGATATGAATTGGTTTAAAAATAAATGTTGATTTATTTTTAAAAGATGGGAATGAGAAGTGTATTTCTCTGGATAGCCAAGTACGTTTCAAAGAAATTTTTAATATAAGTTAAAAGTTCAAATTGTGTTTTTAAAAGCATATTTTAGAAAATCTATTATTTCTAAATGTTAAAGCCTAAAGTAGTATTTTCAAAAATCTATTATTGTAATAATTATATAAAAGTGATTTGCTATTATGTTTTAAAAAGAGAAATTTAGTTTATATTTGAAAAGTGGTTTCATTTTAAATATTCCTTAAGTATATATTTTGTTAAGGTATTAAAGTGGTTTTTAAATTTCAATATTATAAAGTATATTTATAGTAAGTGTTTTAAAATTATTTTAAAATCTAAAAGTATTTTGTACTTGGTGATTCAGTGGAAATAAATATTTGGAAATGTATTCCGTAAGCAGAAACTGTTTGAAATTGTTTTCAAAAGGAGTTTGAAAATAGAAATATATCTTGGAAAGATATTTGGGCAAATAAATAATGTGGGAAATTATTTATTGTGTGATGGTTGCTTGTGAATGTTAATTGATAGTTAAATAACCGACTATCAATATTGGCCAAATGCGCTGATCGTTTCGAAGGGACCGGGATCGGGTTTCCGTATACCGGGATTCTAGGTCTGGAGACCCGAATACCACTTCGATCCGGTTTGTACGTTTCGTGTAACGATTTCGGAGTCGAAGATGGAGCAGTGAAGTGCAAGGGCTAGTCGCTACTAATCCTGAGGATATTTCCAAAATGGATGTAGTAGGAGTAGTGCCTTCGGTTCCGTTCAAACCCAGGACGGACTTGTATGGACGAATGCTTGCGAAACATCGTCAGCGGACGATGGGCATTCTAAGGGATATGTTCTCTAAAAGGTATCGTTTAGCCTCGAACCTCATCAACCGGGAATGACTGAAAATCAGGGGTTATGCAGCAAGGCTTCGTGGGTAGCTCCCACTGGAGGGTAAGGTCATCCCTGTCTAGATGTCCCTTTTTATTTCGGCTTAGTGGTGCGGTTGCTGATCCCAACCGTGGGGTGATTTTATTCGGAATCATCCAGTAAGGGATGGTTCCGGCCTTGTGTTGCAGGGGAGCGGGCGTACTCCTCGGTACGGTGATCTAGGCCACGTACTGTGATAGGTGGTACCCCAGTGCCTAGTCATTGTTGGAAATCCTTTCTTCCTACGTGCCTTGTACGGTATTTGTTTGTATTACCCACTTTTGTGGCTAGTATGCTGGAATTTAATAATGTAACAATTTCAGCTATTTTAATAAGTATTTGTATATAGACACTATTATAATATCAAAGGAATTTGATAAAAAGTGTTTTAGCTATCGTAAGGTAAAAACCCGACATGTTTATTTGTGGCGTGGTCTTACGAGATGCTTTTGTTTTCAAAGGATTTTTGAAACTTTAATAATCAATTGAGTGTGATTTTCTCACGCTGGTATTCCAGACTGACTCGGGTATTGTTTTATATGATGCTCGGGTCAGACCCAGTATTATAGATTACAGGAAATGATGTTGTGAAGCTGGATGGCGATACGTACTTTCGTATTTGAGTTATATATTCCGCTGTGTATTCAGATTGTGAGGACAAGTTTATGATTACTGTCCAGTTGTATGATATTGATGTGATGTACTCTGATGATGTATTTGGATGATGTATATATATATATATACAGATATAGTTTGATTTGTGTAAAGATCTGTTGATATATATTATATTTTATTCCGCTGCGTATGTGAGATTCTGTTGTTGTTTTCTATTTTTCTTCTTGTTCTACCTCTTCTTCTTAACACAAATGGCTCGTATTCCCGTCCTTCTTGAGTTCATTAACGGAAATTAATGTCAATTCAAGGGGTACGGATTTGCGGGTTGTTACACTTAATTACCATGATAAATCTTTTGAGTAGAATAATTTCACATTAGTTGTACCATGAAGGTAACCTAAGGTATTTTTAATTCCGTTGCAATGCATTTTAGTTGGTTCTGAACTAAATTTGGCTAATAAACTAACTGAAAATGCGACATTGTACCTTGTACACTATGCCAAGCATGACAAAGCACCAATAGCACAAAGATACTTCAGAGCCAAGTATCTTCTCATTGCCTTCTTTCGTACGAAATGGATATGACAACTCAGTAGATGACAATATTCTTATCAAAAGTGCTTTAGGACGATTTCAGTATCAGTTGTTTGATGGATAAGATTTCCACTGAAACAATGCTCGATCTACATAACGTGATAATATTTTGATTTTCAAATATCTACAATCGCAAATTCTAATGTTCGACGGTAATTTTACCATTTCAAAACTACCAAATAAATTAATATCATCAACATATATGGTGGTGATAACATATCCAGATTCATTTTTTTAATGAATAAACAGGAACATATGGGGTTATTAGTGTAACCTTCTTTCACCAAGTATTCACTTAGCTATTGTACCACGATCTTGTCGATTGTTTTGATCCGTATAACGATCGTGTAAGTTTTATTAAGTACAAGTGATGAGGTTTTTACTTTGGGCAAATTAAGTCCTTCCGAAACTTCCATATATATAAATGTATGTATCTAATACTCACTATAATATGCAATCATCACATAGTTTAGTTACATGTCGAGTCCTTTTGAAACTGCTAGACTAATTAAATATTTAATCAAAGTCTATCCTCGGTCTATACGAGAAGTCATGTCCAACAAGTTGGGCTTTATATCAAGCAACCTCATCCTTCTCATCTCCTTTTCTTGCAACACTTTTGTAACCTGTAACGGTCCATAATTTTACACATAGTATAGTAATTTATATAATTAATTTGTTTAAAAATATGTCAAATTTTTTTGCAAATGAAAGAATTAGGGCCTGAAGTCTTGCTATTATGCAGATTAAGTTTTTCCGCTGAAAATGGACTATAAACTTGATATGTTTAGGGTTACGGAAAGAAAGTAGTAAGTGAAAAGGGTTAATAAAAATAGGAGAAATTTATATTATTTTAGCCTATAACCCAAATCAACCCACTTGATAAATGGATGGTCGATCTTCCCTCATTTCCAAATCAGGTAACTTACTCCTCTCCATCTTCCTTCATTGGTTTAATAAAAAAAATCACCAAAACAACATATCCATCCATAAAACTAAATATAAAGCATGAAAATTCAAATTAGGACAAGAGTTACCACTACAAGATAAAACGTCTATTCCAACGGTTCCTAGCCGTTGGCGGCCGTTGGAAACCGTTGGAATAGCCGTTGGAATAAATCCCACGCCTTGCATTGCTTTCCAACGGATCCAACGGACCATTTCCAACGGAATTTCCAACGGCCGCTAACGGCTTGCTGCCGTTGGAAACCGTTAGAAACCGTTACAACAAAATGGCCAATAAACCGTTGGAAACCGTTGGAAGCCGTTGGAAATACTGGGTTTATTTTGCTGTATAACAGCAGGCCTATTAACCTTCCACCCATACCATTTCCAATCCATTCAATTTCCATTCCATTTCCAATCAATTCCACACATATATATCAATATCAATACAAACAACACACATAAATCAATAAAACACCAATATAAACAAACCAAACCGATCAAACATCACAAAATCCATCAACAAATGTCAATGTACCATGTACATGCCATCAAAATATTTCTCACCCACTCCGTACCAATATATACAACATCACCATCAACATCAAAACATCTCCAAGTCAATATATACATTGTTCAAGCACAAATACTCAAAAACATACCTCCTCAAGGATCCTCGTCGCCTCCCGAAGCACCAGACGACGAAGGAAGGGTACCATGATTCTGCAAATACTGCGCAAGCTTTTGATCCAGCTGCTCCACCTGGATGGCTCGTAGACGATTCTCCTCCCGTAGCTGCTCAACCATAGCTATAAGTTCCTTGATTTCATCTTTGTCTTGGTCTTTTTGAGCTTGTCGAGCCTGTCGAGCCTGCAAATAGAAATAATAGCAAAAGGGTTGTCTCAGCATATAAAATACTATAACATTATATATCTAAACGCTGATTTTTTGTAAATACGTAAAAGGAATAATTACCGTTAGGTTCCCGAAGCCAAAACGTCTACTCCGTTGCGCCGGATCCATAACAGCAGTAAAAATGTTATCCTGCTCCACCTGTGTCAGCGCATCACGACCTGGCTGCTGAAGCGCATTAGCCTGTGCCTCCTGCAACCTCGACTAAAATGAAAAAAAAACAATTTCAGTTGAAAAATAGTAGCATGTAATTATTTCGCATAGCTAGAAATTAATAAACTTATCGGTGTAAGTATTAGAAATTTAAAAATGCATACATATGCCTCGGTCGCCCTATCTTGATCACCCCACTGATATATGATATTGCCAGCCTCATCTACTTGCCTAGACGCGTGGGTGTGAGCAAACACGTCCACTAAGCCAACAGAGCCTCCACGAGCACGTTCCTGCAATTGATAATTTGGATAATTTAACTGTACATAATTAACTAATTACTGAACTGATCAATATACAAATGTGATAATAGATAAATTTACCAAATCTTCGCGGTGATGCTGGAAAGATTTGGAGCCTCCACGGTGTGATACAGGATTCCTACTCCTGTTTGCCGAGTTCCTAGCTGACTCCTCCTGCAAATTTACAATGATTAATTATTTATTAAACGGTAAAAAATTGTTGAGATTTATTGTAGAGTTACCTTGAACTCCTCAGAGTTCCACCACTCAACCCACTTCTCCCATACAGTCGCGCTCATCCACTTGGGCTTCTTTCCTACTTTTTTAGTCTCCGACATAGTCTCCCTATAGTTCTTCGCGATCCTGGAGTTCCAGTGTCGCTGAACTAAATTGACGTCAGGCTCTTGCAAATCTATGGCGCCCTGTAGAATGAGAAAATATTACTAATTATTTATTTGTATTTAATTAATCATCTTGTAAAGCGGTATACACTTACAAGAAAATCTTGCCAAATCGTCTCTCTCACGTTGTCGGGGATCTTGCCCCACTTGGGCCAGCAATCGGTCATCCTAGCCATGTATGCCTGCTTCGAAATGTTCAGAACCACTTTGGATGGCTCCAACTCAAATCCACTGCGTTAAATATAAAATTGAACTTTAGACAATTATAGATATATCATGTACAATTAAAAAATTAAAATGCTATGCTTGCTAATTATGATACTTACGTCTCATCAGCCTTAGGATGCAAGTAAACAAGTGGCCGAGCTGGTTGCTCACCACTACCCTCTCCAACATGACGTGAAGAGCCACGTCGCCGAGACCCAGAACCAGAACCAGAACCGGACATAATATATATACCTGCCATATATACATACATATACAATTCATAATAATCATGATACGATGAACCATTAAAAAATGTAATACACTTATTGTCATTAAAATTGTGTAAATTGGATAAATGCATTATTAATCAGAGATCAATGTAATGTGAATACTTTTAAAAATTACCGGATATTACTCAATCGTCCTCATCGTTTTCTGATTCAGACTCGGTTTCATGCTCTATGTCGTTTTCCTCTACACTCTCAAATGCTTCGACTAATACATTTGTCTCATCATTTAAAGGTCCAAAATCAGTTTGATCGTCTGTAATTGCTATTTCAGCATTTTCCTCCAGATCTGCTTGATAGGCTTGTTCGTTTGGAATATTTTGTCCATCGAACGTAAATCTTGCTTTGGTTTTAAAAACCGCAGACCAATCTGCTTTATCCCTTTTTAGAGATGGATAAGGGGCATAATAAGCTTGTAGGGCTTGTTTGGCTAGTATAAATGGGTCGTACTTTTGATAACGCGAGGTATGTTTAATTTCTATAAGATTATATTGTGGATGCACGTTAATACCAGAACCTGGAAGATTGCTGAACTAGTTGCATCTAATCAAATAAACGTCCTCCACGGGTCTTGTAAAATATGTCAACTGCAATATCTGAGTTAACACGCCATAAAAATCATTTATATAATTATTAGGGTCATCACTGCCTTTAACAAATACACCAGTATTGTTTGTTAATTTTTCAGCACCGTATTCTTTGGTGTTGAATTTATATCCATTAACAAAAAATATTGGATATGTATTAACTTTTCTTTTCGGTCCAAACGCCAAATGTTTCAGTCCTTTATCGAGCACATTATTTGTGGGATCAGAAACGTATTTCGAAAACCAAGTACTAAAATCTTTGCTTAAATCGCCGCCTGGATTTTGTGATTCATAAATACTGCAAACACAAACATGATATATTACATTATTATTTATTCACACGTGTAGTATTAAATTTAACAAAACTTGGAATGTGCTAATTACCTAACAAATGGTGCAACTTCAGGACAATTTAGAAGAATATATGTGTGTGCTACATGGTATTCTTTATCATCTAGCCATACTTCCTCACATTTTCCAGCATGTCAGCCATGTTGTTTAAAAATAGATAATACTGTTTCAGAAGAAGAATCTTGTTCAACGGCCTCATCGTCATTACGCGGAACACTTACAAATGATAAGTTCACATGGTCTTTAAAATAATGAGAGAAAAAGAAAGAAGCTTCTTCTTCGATATATGATTTGCAAATAGAGCCTTCAACTCGAGCTTTTTGTCTCACTTTTTTCTTTAAATGATTTAAGTACCTAATAATTATTTGGGTTAAGTATTAACTACTATATTTATACTTAAATCAACATTTGCATACTCAATATAGTAACATACCTTTCGAATGGATACATCCATCCATATTGCACAGGACCTCGAAGACGTGCTTCATATGGAAGATGAACAGGTAAATGCTCCATTACATTAAAGAAACCCGGAGGAAATATTTTCTCCAGTTTGCAGAGCAGTATAGGAATTTCTTCTTCAAGTTTAAGTAGACGGTCAACTTTTAACGTAGTTGAACAAAGCTCCTTGTAAACTAAACTAAGTTTTGTTATTACCGTCCAAACTTTTACCGGTAACAATTCTTTGAAAGCGATGGGTAATAAATTTTCCATCATTACATGACAATCATGGCTTTTCATTCCACTCAGTCTCCCATTTTTATAGTCGACACATCTACGAAGATTAGAGGAAATTCCATCGGGAAATCGTAATCCTTCCACCCATTGTAACAGTACTTTAACTTGGTTGTTGTCTAATTCATAGCATGCTTTGGGTTTTTTATTGTCGGGAGTCATATAAATCTCGGAACGATTGCATATTTGCTTTATATCACGTCTAGATTTCAGATCGTCCTTAGTCTTGCCCTTCACATTCAAAACTGTATAAAACACATTATCAAATACGTTTTTTTCGTTATGCATCACGTCAATGTTATGACGAATTAATAGATTTTTCCAATAGGGCAATTCCCAGAATATACTTTGTTTGCACCAATTATGAAACGTCGATTTACCTTGAATTTCTTCTTGTTGTCCGGTCTCGTGTATCTTTGGATAATCTTTTACAAGTTCATATATATCCTCGCTTGACCATACCGCTGGTGGTCGTAGAGTCTCATGTCTATTAGCTATGAAGTTTTTTTTTGTCTCTTCTAAAAGGGTGATTAATATGAAGAAAACATCGATGACAATCAAACCATGAAATTTTCTTTCCATTTGGCAAAGAAAATGCTCGTGTTTCTTCCATGCAATAAGGACAAGCAAAACGACCGGCCGTACTCCAACCCAAAAGCATTGCATATGCAGGAAAATTGCTAATAGTCCATAACAAAGAAGCGAACATCCGAAAATTTTTCTTTTTTGATATGTCGTATGTTTTAACTCCTTCATACCATAATATTTTCAACTCTTCAATTAACGGTTGTAAGTAAACATCAATGCCCTGTGTCGGATCATCAGGACCAGGGACAACAATCGTGAGAAACATATATGGAGTTATCATACACATCCACGGAGGTAGATTGTAAGGTGTGATTATTATAGGCCAAGATGAATATTTAGAACCAAACTGAGAAAACGGTGAGAAGCCGTCTGTACATAAACCTAGTCTAACATTTCGGCTCTCCGCTGCGAAATCGGGATATTTCTTGTCAAAATGTTTCCATGCTTCTCCATCGGATGGGTGTGTCAACGTACCTTCTTGAGGTGTTCTCACACTGTGCCATCTCATATGATGCGATGTTACAGATGATGCATATAATCGTTGAAGTCTAGGGGTGAGGGGCAAATAATGCATACGCTTGTACGGAACTTCTTTTCCCTTCTTTTTCCTCGATTTGTATCTTTCCTGATTACATATTTTACAATTTCTAAGGTTGATGTCTTCTTTCCAATACAACATGCAACCCTTTAAACATGTATCTATTTTTTGATATGGCAAACCGAAAGATGACATAAGTTTTTTCACTTCATAATAATTTTCGCACATTAAATTATCGGATGGCATATGACGTTTAGCAGCTTGAACAACAGCCGTAAATCCAGCTTCTGTAAGGTTGTATTTTGATTTCATTGCAATGTATTCTGCAGTTACCGATAATTGAGAGCCGCTTAAACATCCATTCCAAAGGGGTTTTTTAGCATGATCCAATAAATCATATATTTTTTTAGCTCCAACATTTGGTTCCTCTTCGATGTTAACATCGTCGTTATCAATTACAATGGTAGGGAATATTGATCGTGCTGCATCTTCGACCATATGTTCTATGAGATTCGTACTACCTTCTTCGTTGATGACCTCCACCGACTGTTCTTGATTATTAGGGGATACAATTTCTCCATGACGATCCCACAGCAAATAATTGGGTACGAAACCGAATTGGCGCAAATGAACCTTAGCCATATTCGGTTCTAAATAGTTCAACAATTTGCATCTACTACACGGACAACGAATTTCTTCATCATTTTCAATATTACTTATAGCAAATTCGATGAACACTTGTACCCCTTTTAGAAAATGTTCGCTTATTGCGCCACTAATTTCCCTTCTTTGATACATCCAGCTCCGATCATTAAAGTAATTGACCATGTTTCCCTACTAGAAAACGGCTTCCAACGGACGCAAACTGCTAATTTCACAAACTTTATTTTAAATAAGCAACTATTGTTTCATTGCCACTTATGTGTCTTTCTTTGATGGTCGGTCATCCTACTTCCCATTACAAACACAATAGTAATTATATTCCGTAAATCATATCATTTTAAACGATTTACAAAATTTCGGCAGCATTTCCCCCGTGTTCCTTGTATCGTACACAAATGCGTGTACACAAGGAACGTAAAGGAAATGTCGTCGAAATTTTGTGAACCGTTTAAAGTGATATATGATTGACGGAATATAATTACTTTATAGTGTTTGTAACTTGTCCAATACTGGGACAAATCCGACAAATGATGTATCAGATGAATAGAGTTGTCCGTTTTGTGGAAAAACGGATAACCCTAAAACGATCATATACAACACTTATCAGACGGGGCCGAATAATATCTAAGGATTTAAATATTTGTTTATATTAAATTTTAATATATAACTCGTTTAATTAATATTGGTTCTAACGGCTTCCAAATGTTCGCGTGTTCGCACAAATGCAATATCCGTTCTAACGGCTTCCAAATGCAATAAACTCTATCACACACATACGTTTAATATACTTATAACCAAATAAACATAAACTAATGTAATATCTTAAATTACAAAATTTTCAATCAATTATAATAACTTGTTCATTATGTTATAATAGTTGCAATTAGGGGATAACATGATGTAATATGCATACACTAACAATTAGGAATCAATCAACATTCGAATTAAACCCTAAATCTAAAAAAACCTAAATATTAGCTTTAGGAAAATTACCGATTTGGGGAGCTAGAAGGGTGGAGATTGGCCGGAGCAGCTTCTAGATGGCGTCGGAGGCTGTCGGGTTGGTGCTTGGGGCGGCAGCAGTTCGGTAGGAGGTGGTGGAGTTGGAGAATTTGGGGAAAATGTAAGTTGGGGAAGAGATAATGAATTGCAGGTCTGGTCTCGGGTTGTTATCTCAGGAAAATTTCCAACGGCTACCAACGGCCGCAAACGGCTTATTTCCAATGGATTCCAACGGCTTCCAACGGCTACGTAAAAAATTAACGGACCGTTGGAAGCCGTTGGAATAACCGTTGGCGGCCGTTGGAAAAGAGGCGTTGGAATATACTGTTTTTCTAGTAGTGTACAAGCCTATATCAACGAAACTTGATTTGGCGACGAATGATTTTGCTGCATCACATGCATTGGCAACGAGGGAAGGAGGCAAATTTCAAAAAAATCATTTTTTAATTATTGTACTAGATCTTTAGCTTGTGTTATCATGAATAATTTGATTACATTAAATCATATTTAATGTTAATTTGAGATGATAAAAGTTTAATATTTTAAAATCTAATGTTAATTTGATTAAAATAGTGTTAAACTTATCATTGAATGTCATCTATTTATAAAAAACATACATGGCATGGTAAAGATGTCATAAGTTATATATGCATTTAATAGCCTAGTAAAATATATACATACTGTTGTATGTAAGTATAAGTGTATATGTCGTTATTGAAATTTATAACCGCATTGTATGTAATCTTATGCACATTGTTAAGCAACTAATATATATTGTAGTCATACATTGTACTTCATTTAAAAAAAACATTAAGTCTACCCTAAGCATATTTGGGCATAATGTAATTTTAAATTTTAATATTTCCTAAATACATTATATATGTATATATATGTATATATGTATGTATGTGTTATGGAAATAGTAGCGCATTGCGGAAGCTTTTACAAATGGATCTTTGTCACCCAAATCACAAAGAGATAACTTGGATTGAAAACAAGATGGAATTGAAATCTAAACGCAATAACACAAGATATTCCACCCAACCACCCACTTTATTGATTCACCAAAATTTTGATTACAATTAATAGAACAAAGCTAAAATAAACAAAATACCATTGAATCAATAACCAAATTGAGAAAGGGAGCAAATATCTATATGGCTAAAATTGTTGAAGAAGAAGAACAAAGATGGAGAAGAGAAAATTAGCAGATAGATTTTCCACCACACTTTTACTCTCTTATAGTCTCTATTTATATAATCAATTACTTAATGCTCAAGTTAACATTAGATGACAAAAAATAATTTGATTAGCCAATTAGAGAGAGAAATAAACATACTCAAATATGCCTATTAATTAGGGGAAACAAAATCTTCTCTTTCTTTCTTTTGCATATTTATTTCCCTCTAGTTGTGATTTTGTATCACCAAAATTTAACACTCCACCTTGATGCAAAATCACATATCTCCAATATATCAAGCATGCCATATCTAGATCTATCACAAATGCCCATATCTCAACCACACTAAATTACAAACCTCAACAACCGCCTGCAAGTGATGCATCTCCCACATGAGGTGCACCACATAAATTCGATCTAAAAAACGTTTGTAATACCACAAAGATCTCTGTCTTGTCTTTGTGGATTTTGCAATTCGACACTCGTCTATCACTCGATCTGAGCTCATTACCTGACCACTATCGATCCCTCAAGCATCATCAACATGAAGACCCATTAACCTCTCCACCTTGTTGTGGACTAGGTCCTTCAACCGTCACTCGCTTTCCATTGTCGACTACTGAACCAACCAAGCTATAAAGGTTTCATTCTTCCAATACTCCTCTCATCCTTACACAACCACCTTTCTTCACTCTCAAAACTCCACCTTGAGTCTCATAAGTGCAACCACGGCGATCCAAATGACCGAGAGAAATAAGATTATGCAAACAAGTGGGTACATGTCTCACTCTAGAGACTTCTCTAACCACACTGTCATGCATACAAAACCGAATAGATCCAATACCACAAATCAGTAGCTCTTCTCCATTGGCTATCATAATCATACCGACACTCTTCTCATAAGAAGAAAAACAATTCACATCTCTACAAATGTGAAAACTGGCTCCCAAATCCATCTTCCAAGGCTTATTTTCACTAAAGAGGTCATCACAAGAAGCATCACTATCGGTACCTTCAGCAAAACCTACATGTGCATCACTACTAGTATCACCATGTGCAGCCTTTTTCTGATCTCTTTTATAAGCATAACACTTGTTGCGTATGTGACCTTTCTTATTACAATAATGACAAGTGATAAAACTTTTACCATTAGCGTCCTTCTTCTTTCAAATTGTATCTTTCTTTGAGTCCCTTGCCACCATAGCCTCACTTTGAATTGATTTCATACCTGACCATTTTCTTCTAAGCTCCTCATTCAAAAGACTGCTTCGAATAGTTTCCAGAGAGATAGTTCCATTAGCATTGGAATTACTCAATGAAACAACCAAAGTTTTCCAACTTTTTGAAAGCGAACTCATTAATAAAAGAGCCTGTAACTCATCATCAAAATTGACCTTCATATTTGCCAATTTATTTATTACATCTTGAAATTCATTCAAATGCTCTACAACAGACATCTCTTCATCTAATCTCAGTTGTACCAACTTTCGAACCAGAAAAGCCTTACTAGTAGCACTCTTTGACTCATACAAAGATACCAACTTGTCCCATAAAGCCTTCGCGGATTCACAACTAGCCACATGATGGAAAACTGAATCATCAAGATATTGGCGAATCAAAGCAATCGCCTCCTTATCCATCTTCTTCCATTTTCCCTCATCTACATCAGAGCGCTTCTTTCCATCTCCATCAATCGGATCATGAAGATCATTGAGGTACAGAACATCCTCCGTCTTAGGCTTCCAAAT
This sequence comes from Allium fistulosum, assembly GCA_030737815.1. Lineage (NCBI taxonomy): Eukaryota > Viridiplantae > Streptophyta > Magnoliopsida > Asparagales > Amaryllidaceae > Allium > Allium fistulosum. Next base: position 1,280,007,411 of record CM060902.1, on the reverse strand, counting down.
AACCTAATTTTTCCCATCCTAAATAGCCATCTTCGAAAACGAAATCATATCCGACATCAATAATTTTTCAAACCAAAATTACTCTAACCTTTGCGATGATCTGTGCTCTGCTACCAAACTGTTATGGAAACAGTAGCGCTTTGTGGAAGCTTTTATCAACGGATCTTTGTCACTCAAACTACAAAGAGATAACTTGGATTGAAAACAAGACGGAATTGAAATCAAAATGCAATAACATAAGATATTCCACTCAACCACCCACTTTATTGATTCACCATAATTTTATTTACAATTAATAGAACAAAGCTAAAATAAACAAAATACCATTGAATCAATAACCAAATTGAGAAAGGGAGCAAATATCTATATGGCTAAAATTGTTGGAGAAGAAGAACAAAGATGGAGAAGAGAAAATTAGCAAATAGATTTTCCACCACACTTTTACACTCTCTTCTAGTCTCTGTTTATATAATCAATTACTTAATGCCCAAGTTAACATTAGATGGCAAAAAATAATTTGATTAACCAATTATAGAGAGAAATAAACATACTAAAATATGCCTATAATTTAGAGTAAACAAAATCTTCTCTTTCTTTCTTTCTTTCTTTTGCATATTTATTTTCCTCTATTTGTGATTTTGTATCACCAAAATTTAACAGTATGTATGTATTATATGTTGATTTATAACTTCATCATTTTAATTTTCGGACATATAAACTTAACATATTTTAGTTATATATATTTAGTGCCCTCAATCGATTTTTTTATCTTTCTATTTCAACATATATATTTTAATTTTTTAAAACATAGTATAAATAAAAATATAACTACATTATAAAATACAAGTAAATTATTTGAAGGACAAGAACAAAATGGCTTAATGATAGCCACTTTAATTTCCAATGTCAAGTACAAAGATTTCCAAAAAATAAGGGAGAGTTCAAAACTTTTATATGAAGGACACGACATTTTTCATGGCAATTCAACGTGGAATATAAATAAGTCGACATCATGGTGGAGGATGGGTTGTATTGAGCAAATGCTAGGGTTTGAAGTCATGTCGACGATAGAGAGGTGGATAGGACATAGAAGAACGAGATGAGATTCGAAGAGGACGACTTTGATAGTGAGGACTAAGGTTGAAGAAGGGATGATTTTGGTTATGGCGATGAATGAGAGTTTTGACATGTGTGGAGGAGTGCTGATTAGAGGTAGATGCGCTTCGTGGAGAAACAATAACAAATTGGGGAAGAAGAAGATAACAAATGGTAGAGATACTATGTTGTATCATTTTAAGATTAATTTTTGAAGAAAAATAATTATGTATAATTCTGCTTCTCATGCTATTTTGTGATATAATTTTACGAACTGTAGTGCCATTTTGTTCACGAAGTGTGTATATTTTAGCTCAAAATGCTATTTGAAGCAACATTTTGCTGGAGCATTTGGGTAGTAGTGCCTTCTTGGTGATGACATTGAAGTTGTCAACTAAAGGTTTCTCGATGATATGGTAATTAATAATGTTTATAGAGCAGTTTCAAGCAGGTAAAGAAGAAGACAACTACAATAATGATACTATATAGTATCATTTTATGTTTTTCATTGAAAAATAAATTAACTATGTATATTTATGCTTGTAATGTTATTTTGTATCAACATCATATGGATTGCAGTACCATCTACAGACAAAGCATGTATATTTTAACTTACAAAGCTTTTTCGGAGTAGCATTACATGAATTTTAACAGTAGTTGTTGAATTGTAGTAGTAATTTATAAGCAATATTATCATTTCTTTGATGAAATGTGTATATTCTAACTCACATTTTTATTTTATAGTAGCATTTGAGAATTATAGCAGTAATTTATGAACTATATTAGCATTTTTTTTATTTATAGTAGCATTTTATGATTTGTAGTGCCATTTTTATAAATTAACATTTGCATTTTTTTAATCTTACATTGCATTAACATTTAATGTTTAATAGTCATGTCTTAGTAGCATTTTGTACTTGATATAATTTTTTTACATAATTTTTCCGGATGATGATACCATGTGCTACCATTTTGATGTTGTTGCTATTTTGTTGTAGTTAATGATTAATGACCGTGTAGTACCATATTTAGATGCTACTACTTAGTAGCATTTTTATTTACCGAATCAAAAGGGATATAACATTTACTTTTCTATTTTACATTTTTGTAGCATTTAAATGCAACTGCAACTTAGTATTTTATATTTATTGAATTAATTATAATAAAATTAACATTTACTTTTTAATTTACCTTGCAGTATCGTTTTATGTTTAAATGCTACTACATAGTAGCCTTTTTTATTTTTATTATTTTTCTACATATTTTTTATAATAATACCATATAATGTCAAATTATACCTACTGCTATCTTTTTTGTATCTGATGATTGATGAGCAAAGTGAGATAACAAAATTATATCATTGTGTGCAGGATAATGAAGGTGGTGCGTTAAATGGTGGGAAGAGACAAGGATTTGGTTGTTTGAGTTAAGGTTTGAAGATGTGGCGGTTATAGCTTTAAAGTAAGTGGCGGTTGAGGCTGCGACAGGTGATGTGGCGATAGTAGCGCATATCAGCAGGAGGAAGAGCTACAGCAATAAGTGTGGTAGTGGATATGAGTGTCGGCAATTTGAGATACACGATGAGAAAGGAGATAAATATGTATTCTTGATTTGTCGTTGTGGCTAATTTCTGAAGGTGGTAGCCTATGGACAAAATTTTAATAGAAGTTTGTCCTTGTAACAAAATATCCCTAAAAACAAATTTTTATGTAAAGGTCTTCGACCTTAAAAATGATATTTTTAAAGTTATATATATATAATAATCAGCTCGAATTAAAAAATTGTTATTAAAATTTAAAGTATTATTTGGTCAAAAAAATCAAATTAATATATATATACACACACACACACACATACACATATGTATGTATGCCAGAAAAATCAATTGTTTTACCGAAAATACATACATGCATACATACATGTACATACATACATACATACATACATACATATATATATATATATTGAGAAAATAAGTGATCTCCTTTTGAACATAGTACTCATGTAATTTTATTATGTGCTTAAAAATAGAGCAGCCAATATGCATGGCAAGTGGCTCTACCCTATGAACCCATACAACAAAAATATAAAATGAAACCCTCTCGAACTTAATAACTAGACCCATAAAAAAATATACAAAAAGAATAAAACATCCCTATGTAAACTCAAACTTGGAAGAGAAGACATTAGATAGAGAAAAGCAGAGAGAATGAATCCAGTATCTGCAAAACCTCCACTAACACAACCGCTCATCAAACCAGCATCAGTCGGGACCTACCTCTAATTTGTTGTTCAGTTTGTTGGCAACATTGTAAGTTAGACCCGCACTTATTCACCAAATCGGTTCTAACCAAAGACTTTATGCATGCATTATGGAGATCTTGGACTAGATGGGAAAGGGAGAAAAGTCTAATCACAGTGGCTGGCATTCAATTGATGCAAAGGTTTGGCTTCCTAGGGATGGAAGTTTGTGTTTTACCGAAGCAGAGAGTTTGATAGATGACCTGCTTCAAGAGTGTCATCATTCTAGGATGACTATTCATCCCAGTGCCAATAGAATGTACAATGATGTAAAGCGCACCTATTATCAAAAGCGTGTAAAAAAGCATGTTAGTTCATAGAGAAGTACATGACTTGTCAATGAGTCAAGACCAAATAAAAGATGCTCTGTGGTTTATTATTGCATTTGGAAGTTCCACATTGGAAATAGGAGCATATTTTCATAGATTTTATAGATGGTTTGCCATGGAGTTGGAAAGGAAATGAGACATATGGGTCACTGTGGACCATTTGATAAAGAATGCTCATTTTATTTCAATGAAGGTTTCGAGAACCGCTCCATCTTGTATATACGAGTGATAGTGAGGTTACATGGTGTATCCTCTAATATTGTGAGCGATCGAGATCCACCTTTCATGACTAATATTTGGAAGAGCTTGCAACATGAATTGGGCACAGAATTGAATTTGAGTACGACCTATCATCCTCAAACCGATGGCCTAATCAAAAGAGTGAATTGTGTAGTTGAAAATTTGCAGCTTGTATTCCTTATTTTGGGGGTTCATGGGAAGATTACTTGCCACCTGTTGAATTTGTCTTCAAAATAGCTTCCAAGCTAGTATCGATACACACCATTTAAAGCTTTATGTGGACGACTTTGTAAGTCATCCGCATGTTGGTGGGAGACGAACAATAAGGTGAAACTTGAACCGGATGTAATCCTTGAGGCTTTTGAGACATTCAGGTTGATATAGAAAATAATGAAAGCATCTCAAGATCATTAAAACTCTTGTGCCGACAAGAAATGCATTGACCTTGAATTTGAAGTTGGTGATTTGATCTTTTTGAATACATCACCATTAAAGAAAGTTGTGAGATTTTAAAATTCCAGAAAGCTTGCACCTAGGTTCATTGGGCCATTTCCAATTATGGAACAGAGTAGAAGGATTGCATATCAGGTTGATCTTCCCAAATAGATGTCCAGAGTACACAACGTGTTTCATGTTTCACACTACGAAAGCGTGTGCATAACACAAGTGCGGTGTTGGGTGAAGTCAATTGGAGGGAGTGGATGTGGAATCAGACATTTGTATGGCTAGAGGACTTATTCAGATTATATTGTATAGTGCTAAGAAATTTTGGAACATGGTCGTGAAGCTTGATCGGGTCCACAGTGGTGAAGATTCCGAAAATAGTATTTAGGAGTTAGAAGAGAAGGCACGTGCGTTCAATCTACAACTTTTTACCATATTACTCCATTTACTCTAAGTATTTTATTTCCATTAAGTTGATTAGAATTGCATACTAGTATAGAACTTTCTTTATATTGTTGTGATGGATTTGCTAGTTTTGTTGTTATGTTGCTAAGTATGTCTGGCAGGGACGAATGAGTGTTAGTGCAATACATTATTCTGCCGTTGGTGATTTAAAGGGAGAAATCCTTTTAAGAGGAAGAGAATGTAACAACCCGTGATTTTTTTCTTACTAATCAATTATAATTAATCATTTAAATGAATGTTATGTGAACTAACGACTTAAAAAATGAATTTTTTAAAGAGAAATGGATTAGGACTTGAGACCTATCCCGTTGAGTTCATAATGTGTTTACATTTGAAATATATATAAAGTTTGTTAAAATCGGATAAAATATGTAAATAAGAAGAAAAAAGTAATAAGGGAAAAATGGTCATTTGGCTATAACACCTCTAAAATTTCTGAGATGAATCGTCCCATTTATTATTTTCATCTTCATCTTCTCCTTATTTTAATTCTAAGTAAGAAAAAATGTTTTCTTAACTTGAAATCCTAATAACTATTTCATCCCTTAATCAAAATTCAAAATAAAATATCTACATTCAAGGAGATTCTTTACAAATCCATACCATTTAGTTGATATTTTGGAGACTTAAATTGGGTTTCATTTGAGCTTGGATTTCTAATGAGTTTGGTTAGTGAGATCTCTTCTATAAGCTATATGATCATTTGATATGTAAAAATCATGATTTGATGATAATGTTGGTTAAGACTGGAGTATTAAATTTGATTAGAGATTTTAGAAATGAGAATCTTGTTGAATGAAGGTCTTAGTATAAACCATATATTTTGATGTGTTAAGGATTGGTAAAAATGAATGATATTGGAAAAGAATTCTTGGCTTGATTATTGATTAAATTGTTGGTAAAATGTTAGGATTGTATTCAACGATAATTAAAGCTATCATTAGAAGATTGGAGTTTGGAGTTGAAGTTGGAATGGTTGATCGAGCAATTAAAGATGAAGTTTGTTAAACTAGTTTATTGCCTTAAAGTCGTTCGTCGAGTGTAAAGATGCACTCATTCGTAGGTCGAACAATTTATAATAAAGGCGTGAATTCATGTAAAATGATGTCCAAGCGACATATATCGATGATACGATGTCATGTACCAATGACACTTACGGAAATAACCATATAGAAAGTGTATGAATCAGAGATTTAAGGTCACTAGATCAAGAGGATGTCGTCACGATCGCAATAAAAGAAATAATGAGCCGTATAGAATTTTCAATCGGAAGTTATTAACGTTTGAATATAAGCCATGCTCATGACAAGCATTCAAGCGTCTGAATACTAAATTCAAAAGTCTGAAAAGTGGTTCAAACGTCTGAATGGAGATTCAAACTACTGGATAGACGGGTGTGCATAAGTAGATGGAATTATTTCATTTATGAGGGATTCATGTGTTTGAAAATTTAATTTGAAACATTTGAAAATAGTTAGACACCTGAATATGAAGTTTAGACGTCTGAATAAGGATGCAGATCAGATCTAGTGTTTTTTGAAAGGGATTCAAACATCTAAATATTTTGATCAGATGTCTATAATTTTGGTCAGACGTTTGAAAGTTTTATTTATAAGGCTGAATGAGAATCCAGATGTTTTAATGGCTTATCAAGGCGTGATTTTTTTGATCGGTTTTGAGTGAAACTTTGGGACATGATATCTTTCGCATATGAAGTCATGTTGGGTTGCGTTTTGCATTGGTAATCTTTAATTTTTGAGGACAATGATCTATGAATTTTTGGTAGGTTTTGGTGTACTTTTATTTCGAGGACCATGCAGGACTCGCTCTGATATGTATTCCAAAATGAAAGATTTGAAGATATAGCAGAAAGGTGTATCAAAGATGTAGAATGACATGAAGGTCATATGTGATGTTGAGACATGTTTTGATAGGTATGGTAAATTTTATGGAGCCATCCCGTGGTTTTTAAGACGTGACGATTAGGGTACTATGATATACAATTCTATAAGATATAACATATGGTTTGAGTCCATATCTCTTGGCTTCGGCCTTGGGATTAGTTATTTATAGGCCACTTGTAGTATGAGTAGGTATGCACCCGCGGGTGGACCGACGCATTTGAAAGAAGACGTCCTGTATCGGTAATGCAGCTATGGACCTTTGATACGATGTAACAAGGGTAATAAGGTCGGAAGAACCTGCCATATAGTTCTCATGATAAACAAATGGTAGTGGTTACACATGTATATCAATTTGAGTTTGATACGAGTGTAGGTGTTGGGCAATTGCGTTGAAAGCATTGTGAGTATGGGTCTCATGTTGGAGAGTATAATTGGCAAGTTTGGTCTTACCGAGGGCCCATGGCTTACAACCTAGTATGTAGTGGTTGAGTCAAGATTGGTGTCATAATGTTTTGTATATGTACTTTTACTTTATAGCATAGCAGACAATAGAATGTGCTAACTTTTTGGATGTATGTGAAGATGCAGATTAAGATATGGTTTCACTACCCAAATTATTACCATTTGTTTTTATTCATGATATATTAATATATTGGTAACTATGCAGATTAGTGATATTTTCTTTTTATTAGACTTTGTGTCTAACCCTCTCTTTGTTGTTTCTTTGTTATCTATTCTTTTAGTAGGTCGACTTAGAGATGGGAATATACACTAGTTGGAGGCAATTCATAGAGCCATAGTTTTATTACTGCTAATATTGTATCCATCTAATTTTCAGGTGCATTAACATTTAGACTTATGTATTATTTTGGTACATGATTCTTATGAGATTTGATATCTCATCTATTATTTTTATTATGATGTTGGATCTTATGTCTCTTGAATGATAGGCATATAGTCTTGTATATATTTATGTTGATATTATATTTTATATCCTTCCGCTATGAGTGTTAGTTGATGACTTGATGGTGATAGATTTCCTCTGTGATATTTATTATTGTTTATATATCTTATCCTTAATGAAACATCGTAAGCTTCCCATCTCCAGCACATGCCGTACGCATATGAGTTGACACACACTTTGTTGTAACAAAAGGAATCCCCAATATTACATGCCCACTAACCCATATTTATACACCACTTCTCCAAGTTATCTAGCGATGTGGAACTATTCTGATTCCAAACCATCATTCCTTCTTGTAACATGCGGGAAAACCGTAACAATCTCCTTCTTGACTCGCATTCCTTTATTTTGAGGGTATTGTTTGTTTGCATGGCCTAGTTTGTAACCTTCTTCTTTCTTTAACATTGTTTCCGAATCCATAGAAATAACCCTTTGAAAATTTAAGAGGACTTTAATTTTCAACATGTCCCGTTCACCTTTGGTAGATTGGAAGGGATCAATAGTATAGGTATTACTCTTGGAGGAAACTTGAAGATCGCTAGTATCAGCATATACATCATCAACAGAGAAAGTACTAGGTCTGAAGAATATCGGAGCTTTGGTACTTGGAATTCGATTTCCCTATGGGAACACAACTAGGGACTTTCTGGTGACCCATTTTGGGATTAAGGTGCACCATTGAGGAATCATGTTGCTTGTATGCGTGGATTTTGGATATTACGAGAGATGGGTCGTTACAATTACGCACCCATTCCACTAATTTTTCTCTATTCAAAAATATCTGCAAGTTTTTAAAATGCTACTAAAGCTAAAATACAAAACATATAATGCAATCTTACTTACGTCTTATATTGTAAACTCATTGCTATGGTCCACTATTAAATCTCTATAATCACCTTCATTTTGACTATTTTGTCTTGAGATGATCTAAAATGAATTATGGAATTTAAGTTTAATTAATCACATAAACACAATCCTAGGAAGTAAGTAAAAGATAATAATATAAAATTAGGAAAGGAACTGTGTGGTTCATAATCATCATATTAGATGCACTACGCAAAAATATTATTCTTGGTGTAATTATGCAGTATTATGTGTAAATACAACCTATTCCTTAACGATAGAAATGAGGAAAAAAGTGAAAAGTTTACCTCTTCTCAAGGTTCCACTACAAAATCATAATCCTCCTCCATTTCTGCTCCAAAAATATCTTCCTCTGATTATAACCCTATATCATACTCTTCTTTTTCTTCTTCTTCTTCAATTTTCGTGCTTAAATAATAATTTTTTTACTAAACCGACCGCAATGGAGGTTTGCATATTGTAAGTTTGTAAAACCAAATAGCTTGAAGCTAAAAAAACAAGGATCATTTCTTTAACATGTCTCCTTATATCATCTCAATGTTATCTACTTTGTTCTATCCAAAAATGTCTCTTTAAACCACTTCGATCCTTAAATTTTTCCAACATATTATCATTTGATGTTTAACTAAAATTAATGAAAAACTAAACTAAGTATATTTTTTTCGAAATTATGTAATCCGACAATCGTTTCACCATCATTGTGCGGTTGCACTAGTTAAACCGATCGTTAGAAAGGTTTGTCAACCATATGCTTGCAAGGTCAAATATTTTGAGCTAAAAAAAATAAGGAATATCAAAGATATTGTCTTTAGCATGTCTCCTTAAAAATTTTCAATGTTTTTATTTTATTCGCTCCATAGATACCTTAAATCAAATTTCTCATACTTGGTCTTGTATTTCATTGATAACAGGTTTTCGTTTTAAAATGTTTTTGACTTTTTCATAAAATTTCATATTTCATACTTATAGATTACAGGTTTAGATTTCAAATTTAAACTTTTAGCATTCAAATTTTTAGTTTTAAATTTAAGCCAGAATTTAAATTTTCAAATGCAAAATCAGAATTTAATTTTCTTATTCAAAGAAAAAATTTCAAAAATTCAATGTTTGCGAGTTAGTAACTTCAAATTTCAGGCTCGAATTTTTTAATTCATTCAAATTTCATATTGACAAATTTGAAAGTACGAATTTTCAGAAACTCAAGTTTTTAAATTTCAAAATTTTAAAGTTCAAATTTCAAAATTTTAAAGATCAAATTTCAAATTTTTAAAATTCGAAAACTATAATTCTTAAAGTTTCGAATTCCTTATAGATTTCCTATAACGACCCGTAAATTAATTGCTTTGTATTTGAATATTTAAATCATTTTTAATATTTAAAAAATAGATTTTAATAACCAAATAAACCACTTTTAAATAATAATTAATGATGTTAAAATGATGCTCAAAGTATGTTTACAAAAATAGCAAGTCCATATAAAAATAGAAAATATGACTGAAAAATGTTTTCCGAAATTTTGACTTTTCGGCATCGGAAAGTCATTGGAAATGTCGTGCACATTTGTATGAACATGCACACACATATACATGTCATATGGTAAGTTAATTAAGGTATTAGTAGCAATAAACAATGCTTACTTTAAATATAAACATGATGTGACACATTATGTTTAAAAGAAAAGGAAATAATAAAATATAAAATAAGCTTTCATGTATCACCATACCTCAAAACCATACCTTAGTGCACATTATGGAGCAAAGCATGTTCAAGCATGGGTGTGGGCCCTAGGTAACGTGTAGAAGAGTGGGGGAGGGGGACACATGGCATCTTATGAGTGGTGGAGAAGAGGCAAGGCTAGTTTAGTCATTTTATGCGTTTCATGCCTATATATACCCATCCACTCTCCACATTTTCATACTTTAAAATATCATTCTCATTTTCTAAATCCTTCACCTCTTCATATATGAACGTTCATGGCTTCTTAGGAAAATTCCTAAGTTAAAAAGTTAGTCCATCTACCTTAAAACTAGTTTCTATATTCCTAAAACCAAGTTAAAATTATTCCACTTCACTTTACATTCAAAACAGCACCCATAACTCCCCATTTTTCATCATGGTCGTGCCCTGTATCCTCTAGGATGAGCTCTAAAGCACCTCCCAGGCCCATTAAGTCAAGTCATTTGCATAGCAAAGCCTAGTTCTAGTGTTGTACGAGAAGTTAGTGCAAATTCAGTAAAGTTAGTAAGTGTTTCGGTGAGTAAAACTTTACCCTATTAAACCAAAGTTTTTAAACTATTTTAATGCTCATATTTGTGACTTATTAATGCTCGTTGTATGTGTTTGGTGATGTATTGATTGTTGGTTTGGTTCATATTGTGAAAAATTGTCGCTTTGGAAAGTTAGCAAACAATTAGTAAACTATATGAAAAAGTAGTAGTTAATGTTAGTTATATTGTTAGTAAATGCTCTCTACATGTTGTATCATCAACAATTACCATGTATATATGCTCATATCCTTGTTATGTGATGTTTGGTTGAATTGATAATGACATAAACTTGTTTACCAAACTGCCCGTGTAGCGATAATCGTCGCTATATCAGCACTTTCGGAAAATCACTTCTTATCAAAACCGTTTGGTTTCATTTTCATGCTTGGATCAGTTTTACAAGTTAAGTAATTTTTTGAAATAATAATGATTTCAAATCTAATTAATTATTTTAATAATGATTAACTAATTTAATTAATAAGGTTTAGGGTTAACTAATTAACGATGTGTTTTAAAATTAACTAATTACTTGGTTAATGATGTTTTGAAATTAATTAATCGTTTTATTTAGTGATGTTTAAGGCTAATTAATCCTTATGATGGATTAATGTTAATTAATCAATTTACCAATGATGTTTTCAAATTAATTAATGATTTTGTTTAAAAGTAAATCTATTTGTTTTAACTTTAAGTAATCATTAAATAACAATTGAATTAATGATGTTTAAAGTTGCTAATCATTTTAAATAATGATATTTAATTATTAATTAATTATATTTAAATAGTACTAACTAATTGAATTAATGATGTTTTAAAGGTGATTTACCCTTTTTAATTAAAGGCATTCGAAGTTAATTTATCAACTTAATTAATGAAGTTTCAAAGCGAATTTATCAAAGTAACAATGATGTTTTGACTTTGTTATTCATTTTAATTAATGATAATAAATTATTTATTTATTTCATTTAATTAATTATAATTAATTTTTAATTAAATTAATGGTATTTAAAAGTGATTAACTTCTTTTGGATTAAAGGCTATTGAAGTAAATTCACCAAATGAATTAATGAACTTTTAAAGTTAATTAATCAATATAATTAGGATGTGTTTAAGTTATTAAAACCTTTTTATTATGACGTTTAAAGTTAGTGAACTCCTTTAACAAAGTCTTTTTAAAGCTAAGACTTGTAATGTGAGACCAAGCATGAATTCAGTTTTTAAAAGAAAAAAGTTTAATTCGTTTATGGAAATGAAATAATTTCCGTAAAGTGATTCACTTATATGGATACGATTTATTTGTATCATTCGCACCATTCGAAGAAGTAGACTTGTCGCTATTTCGAAAGTTAAGAATAATCATGAGACATGACTTTGAGGTAACACTACCTTGACTTGTCGGGTATTATTGTTAACCAAGAAATAGTACAAGTTTGAATTCGATGAGTGGTGATAAGTATACAAGACTAAATTTCCATATACGATCGTTTTATATCCTCGATAGTTGGTTTCCTAACCATGGATTACATCAACTTCTTTATTATCATTATTCTAAGATGATTTGTTGCTCCATTGAGCTTTGTTAACCTTTGTCAGAAATAACTAAACCCAAAGCATGAGAGGAAGTCAAGCTATGTGGGGTTGCTTCCATCAAAAGGGTATTTTCACATCTCATCTAGTTTGGATTCGATTGTGCACTTAGATGTGGAAATATTCTGATACTCGGTAAGGATTGGCAAGGTCCGGCTTGGTATTTTCCAAGAAGTGTCACAAAGTAAATGAGCTTCTCGGATGTATATTACTAGAGGTATACTTCAAGGGGGGTGCACCTTCCTAGTCATTTATCGGAAATTTTCCTTTCCTTATTTGATTCGAACCTATGAATTGTTTTTCTGTAATTGCAACGGGAAGAGTCAACCACTCTTCACAATATTTAATTATTGGTTTTGTCCATTCTATCAAGTTTGGACTGTTATCTTGTTTTATCCATTCTGTCTAGTTTGGTATATTTGGCATCTGAAAAATGTAAAGTCAGAATGTATAACTGCCAGTCAGTCAGGTGTATTTCTTCTGTATAACTCTGATAACTCCATGTAAGGAGTAACATTTTGTACTATATCATTTTGTATTACATGTAACCGTTCCGTTGTGAGGTTTTTTTATTCTGTTCTTTATTTTACCCCATTACAACTTGTCTTTCAAACGCTTGGGCAATGGCACATGAATACCCTGGATGTATTAAGTGTCATTCCCAAGGGTTAAAAAGGTGGGTCGTCACATTTTCCATTTTTGAAGAAGGTTTGCCCATTAAACATTTTTTTAAGAAAAAGTTAAATTTTAAAGATAAATCGAATTCGAATTTTGTCACTTAAATTCAAATGTCATTTCAAATTCAAGTTTTAATTTGTTGATTTTGAATATTTCTAATTTCAAATACAAATCTTCAATTTTTAATTTTCTAATTAGAAATGGAAATTTGACTTTCAATATTCAACTTTAAAATTGATATTTCAAAATTTTTGATTTTCATATTCAAATCGAAAAATCTAATTCAATTGTAGCCCTACAAAATCTAATAGCATGAAGACAAACAAAAGGAACGTTAAAGATATTGTCTTCAACATGTCCACTTAAATTACTCTAATGTTTTTACTTTACTCTCTTCGCAAATATCTTAAATCATTTTTCTCCTCCTTGGTTCAGTATTCTAACGATGGTATGTTTTCCTTTAAAATGTTTTGACATTTTCCATAACCTTTCAAATTCCACTCTTACAGATTTTAATTCCGTGGTTCGAATTCAAACTTTTAGAACTTTATTTTTTAATTTTAAATTTGTAAATTTTTGAATTCAAAATTTAAATTTTCAGATGCAAAATCAGAATTTAATTTCTAGTTTAAAGAAAAAAAATTCAAAAATTACCATTTTAATGTTTTTTATTCACAGATTTGAAAGTATGGATTTCCAAAAATTCACATTTTTAATATTTCAAATGCAAATTTTAGGTCAACCTCTAGGAAAATACCTTCGATGGCGCTCTTTGATCGCTTCCTCATTAGTGAAGAAATGGAAGATAGGTTCCTTGTTTTCCATGTTAATGGGTTTCCAACAATGTATTATATTCACTGTCCCATTATTCTTTTTTGTGAGAACCATCTCATTTTTTACAGAATTTTTAGATTTGAGAAGATGTGGCTTTTAGAATTCTTTGATTAAGTCTCTAATAAATGAATTTATATGAGAAATAACTAATAAATACTCGGCCAATATAACTAAAGTTTTTGTTAGAAAACTTAAGGACCTTAGATTTATCTCTTAAGAAATGAAATAAAGATTTTCGGCAACATCAAGCTTAAAGAAGATAAATTACTTTTCGAAATTTTAAAATTTAAATAAATTAGAAGAATCAAGAATCTTAAACATTCCAAGCAAAATGTTCTGTTAGATCTCAAAAAAGAATTAAACAAAGTTTTTTTTATTATACTCCAGGAGAACCTGGTGGACTAGTAAACTCTTGAGGGGAATTAAGTCTAAACAAAGTCATTATGTAAGAGAAAATAGTATGAAAGCAAAGGTCTAGGATGCAATGGATGGACGAGGGTGTTGGAAAATTTCAATATACGGGCCACACATGTAAAATAAGTGTTATGATATTTCAATGTAAAGCCTAATTAAAGTGATCAAATAAATTAATGAAACATTTAAGGCATAAAGATATAGCTGTCATGGAAAGAATGCGTAGAGACTGAAGTGATTTTTAATTTGTTGAAGGGCAAAATTAAAAATATCACACTAACTTAAATATATATATATATATATGGTTATGGTATCTAAATTGCACAAGCTTTATTTCTCTTCTAACCCTCTTCTAAAAAGAAATACATGTGTAGACTTGTGATAATTTGGTAGATCAGATCCATCTTTTTTCTTTTAGGTCCATCTCTTTCTCTTAATCAATTCATGAAATTCGGTATAACTTCCGCTAATTTATTTAATTTCACCTAGTTTCTTCTCAATTTAATTAATATGGGTTATCTATTCAGATGTATGATTTAATGATTAATTAGATCTAAAGAGTATTCAATTCTAATATGTAGTATCAAAGCTACCCATCATTGATTTCATTGAGAAATTCTTATGTTTTTTTACAAGTAGGTTTGAAATTGAACATCATCTAGAAGTCATTGAATGCAATATCTTACTCAAATTATGGATCTGTTTGATCCGTGTATCAAGGAATTTTTTTGTGTGATGATTTTAGATTTGTTCTAGTATCAAATTTTTTTCTAAGGGTGCGTTCACGGAGAAATTGGGTTAGAGGTCAGAGGTTAGAGCATTTGCGGATAACTTTATTGATAAGAGGTTGGTTATAGGTTGGGTAGGATGTAAAAAATGTTGAGTAATTTGGAAATAGTTATTTATTTTTGTAATAATTAAATGATAATTTTAGTTATTAATTATTAATTGATTAAATTAATATTTCAGAATTTATAATTCAAATTCAATTTCAACTTCAAATTCTAATACAAACTTACTACTAATCATCAAACAGAAATTAAAAATATAAATATAATAAACACAAATTCAAGGTGCTTTCGTAATATCCTTAATTCCATTTCAATCCACTCGTGCACTACATTGTCTCTTTCCAACAGTAACAATCCTATTTGAAAATTTCTATCGAGAGATAATTTTGTTATCTCTATAATGTTATATTGGCCCAAGTTCATGCATCTATCCCGATAGGCCATAGCATCCACTAACTTACGATCTCCACGATGAGGAACTATCTCCAGAAGAATTTGATGACTTGAACTTCATTCTTCTTTCCATCATTTCCCCCATCTTGTGAACATCGTCGTAAAATGTCCATTGTGTGCGTCTTTGCTTAGCACGAGCAGTAGGATGAACGCTGGTAGAATGACGCACTAAAGAAGGACTATCCACATCAAAATCGATGTTTGGGTTAGGTTGAGCCAAGTCCTCTGGTCGTGTCTGTTGAAATTTTTAGGGAAACTAAAGGATCACTCCATTCCAAAAGTATTGGATCATCTTCCTAAATGCCTTTTGGCATGGGATTTGATTCCGTGATTGGAAGCTCAAGTTGTACTTCATCCTCGGTTTCAGTTGTAGGAGGATCGGCTTGCGTGAAGATTACGACATGTTTGCCAGTTGCTATATCTGCTCCAAATAATCCATATCTGGTATTGATGCATTTCTCCACTTCGTGACAATATTACCAATTTCCTGATAAGAAATTAAAAAATTATTTAGTAATTGAGAACAGTAATTTGTAGAAACTAAAAAAGGCATTAACTCGATCAGCCCACAAATCGTCGTCGTCAGCCACTGTATTAGTCTGAAGATCCCAATTTGCCCCATTTTTGTTGCGCAATTTCTCTCACTTTGTAAATCCTTTATGATAGTGTCATGCTTGTTTTTTTGCAGCTGTCTTATCTAGTACCATGGTCGTTTTCTTGAACGGGTTAAATTTATCAGCGATTTTCTGGTAAATTCCTATTTTTCTTTTTTTCCTAAGTTGTGGAGAACTTTTCAATGTAAATTTTTATGAACAATGTGAACAACTCAGAATTCTAGAAAAAAGATTGTTTTTTGCTAGAAGAAGCCATTTTGGAAGATTTGTTAAAACGAAGAGGTATGGTCTTGAAAACGAAGAGGTGGGGTACTTATAAGTAATTTGTGGACGTAAATTTTTGCATAGGCAGATTTATGAAACTATTTTAATATAGATCAAAATAATATGTATGTCATTTGTGAAATAAGTTAAAATTTAAAAATGATTTTACTTTTGGAAAATAATCTAAACTCGCTATATTTCGAAAACAACTTGTTTTGGTTAAACATCTACATGTTTATTATGATATATTTTGTAAAAAAGTTGTGAATTTTGATGTGAGAAATACCTTCGATCTATTATGTATAGTTATTTTAATTATTAATTAATTTTCATTTTCGAGAAATACAATTTTTTTTTAGGTGTTCATTTTAATCTTATTATTGAGTAATATTGGACTAAAATCTGAGATGAATTATGTTACTTTAATTACATTTGTAATGAAAGATATGGTTAAACAAATTACACAATTTGATTAATTTTTTTAATGAATGTTTGTCAATTAATGAATTTATGGCATAGAAATAATAAATATAATGGTTTAAAAATATATTTGTGTAAATACATATAAATATATGTATATATTTAAGCTTACATTAATTTTCAAATTGTAACGTTGGTTCAATTGATTAATATATTTCAATGAAATAAATTTATTGTAACACTAGTTTATATTTAAATCGTCAATTGTATTTATTAGTATCATAAATGCATTAAATGTGATTGTTATGGTAATTAATTAATTTATTTATTATCATTAATGCACTAAATATGTCGGTTATAGTAAATTTAATGAAGCAGTATGCTCGTATTTGGAATAAGAAAGGTGAATGGTTTATAATTTTATGTATATATGTTTGGTAGTTATAGATATTCTGTATGTAACCCATGCTCGTTGAAAATATATTTCACTTTCCTGTCTTGGAATGAGTAGCGGTTAAATAAGATGTAGACTATTTTGAACTCAATATTTATTGCAAATTTTTGTATTTATATATTTTAATTAATGTTAATTTTTTCGGTTATGAGAATCTTACTTTACTATACGTTGTGTAATGTGTTGAAATTTGACATTAATATTTATGGCAAATATAGAAATGAATGAATTATGGTAATATACAAATAAATTCAAATTAAGGCTAATTCTATTTAAACACATGATATTGTTGAGTAGCCCCTTTAAATTTACAAAAAAAATCCAAGGAAAAATTGCCCATATGTCATTCACTATCTTTTTACCTCTCATCATATATTTTTTCTTCTATCCCCTTTATCCAACAAATCAAAAAATTTAATTTTAGGTAGATTCACAAATCTTATGTCTGAATCAATAGGTTTTGATGATTGGTAATACAAATCTAATGGAATCAAAAGAGGTAAAACTTGAGTTTCATGCTGTTATGATTTTTTAAATTTAAAAATTCACAGTTTGCAAAAGAGGTAAAACTTGAATTTTACGTTGTTGCATGATTTTGCTGTAGTGATTTTTCACGGTGGAATTTTGCGGATTTGATTTTTACTAGAAAAGGGTATAAAGGGAAAATATAACAATAAGATGGGTATACCCAACAAAAACATGGATTCAGTGGTTTTTTCAGTTTTGTAGGGGGATACTCGATAATTTTTCATGTTTAAATCGAATTAGCCTCAAATTAATTGTAACCATCTTACATTCAAAATGAGCTAATTAAAACATGTCACCAAAGTGACCTCTTTTTTTCTTTTTTTTGTTCTGATAAAGAGATTAGGAATGGTATAAAGTTCTGATTTAGGGATTTCTAATGTACAACAATTATTCCATGCTTCCACTTTATGTCTTTGCAGTTAGTATTTATATATAAACGTTATATTCAACTTATAAGGCACTATCTTTTGTGGATTCAACATTTGAGGTTGGAGGTTTTACTTGTATAATATAAAGGAATCATCCACAATCCACTGTCACTCTCTATATTACATGGATTATATTGAACTGTATACTGATTGCCACTGCTAAGTGTGTCATGTGAGTCAAAAATGAATGCATTATAAACTGACAAATGATTAATAATAGTCTTTGATTCAAAACAATTTTATTACTCTTCTGGTTTTGACATGTGCGAAAATTTTGATTGATTACATTTGCTTGTGTAGTTCTTTTATAAGAATATGACTATGCGAGGGCACATGCTGAAGAGATTTTAAGGGAGTCATACCCAAGGTTTTAAAGTTCGGTTGGCACGCCAGAGTTCCAGCTATCTCGGCTCGGTTCTAGCATGAACTGGACCTGAACAGCAATAGAAAACCGTTTCGATTTTCTTCACCCAAAAAAAGTTGACCGAAAATACCAATTTGTATAGCAAATCATGTGGAGCAAATCATAAATTAAAAGAACATTAAACTTTATTATTTCAATTAATCGAGTTCTTGTCTGCCATTAGAAAAACAAACAAACTCTATATAGAAAATTCACGTGAGTAAGATTTTATATTTGCTCTATAAAACGAAATATAATTCATACCAAATACACAACAAAATTTGGCTCTTCACTCAACTTTGCTTCTACTTCATCATCGTCGAGATTTCTTGTTTGAGCTTGGCAGCATCGATCGACCTTGGCAGCATCGATCTTGAATTGACCTTGGCAGATCATCTTTTTGTGTTCGAATCATCTCGATCGGCAACGCAAGTTTTTTTCTTCTTCATCTGTTTGCATTAGAATTGAACTGATTCGGGTATAAAAGAACTGCATGCAACTAATGGGGTAGATACATTAATGTTGAATAATGAGCCGGTTTTAAATAAATGGAATACGAAGTAGTAGTTGGGTTTATAAATAATTGGGGTTAAAATGGCCAGGTTTGTAAATTACCCATTTGTCAGTAATTTGACACATTATGACAAAAACTATATAAAACACGTTTAGTTTGTAATTTGTAATTTGAAAATTGTGATAAAACTTTACTACATAAAAAATTATATTAGTTATTTGTAATTTGATAACTGAACAACTATGAATGGAAGCTCTATCATTCAAATAATATATTGTTTAGTTTGCATTAAAATGTATTAATGTTGAGTAATTAAATGTTAAATTATTTTGTTTCTCATTTAGATAGTTGATTATGAAAGTCTATATGGATCGTATACAATGTATATGATAAGTAATTAATTTTATACGCGATAGATTAAGATAATGAGATAATGGTAAAATGAAAAAGATCACACCAGAAATTTTATACTGGTTCGGACCTCCCATCCTACGTCCAGTCCCGAAGCTCCTCTTCGGAATTTCACTAATCAATAACCCTCGCTTCGCCCAGAGAAATAGGCTTGTTACAATAGAAATCTTTCATCAAGAATGTGCTCTGATTAACACTGATATTGACAATACGTACAAGTCTTCCTATAATATCCACTGGAGATATATAGATATGAATATGTGTGTGCTTTGGAAATATGGAAGAAAACTGAACTAAAGTTAATGATCTTTGGTTGAAATATTGATAGCAAATATGAGTTACTTGAATTTGAATGCAAAGTAGATATAGAGAATAGAAATCAGAAATTCGTTACTTTAATCGTAGAATCACTAATGTATTTATAGTTGTGAAAAGATTTATTTGAAGTGTTGCTACCATTTCTTTTTATTTCTAGAGTTGCTTCTGTTTGGGGTAGAACTGGTTTGAAGAAGAGATGCAGAAGCAACCTTTCAAATTTGACAGTTGTATATTTCAAAAAATTCCCGGAGCCAAATCCAGACGTCTGGATTGTGGTGACCAGATGTCTGGTCATGTATTATCTAGAAGACTTCCAAAGGCATGGTCTAGAAGTCTGGGGGCACAGTACCAGACGTCTGGATTATAAAAATATGTTCTTCTGTGTAAATGTGTGTATTTTATATCATATACAAAACCCAGGAAGATTTTACATATTATTTCTAAGATTTGTATACAATATTTGTCTCTCTACTGCTGTGATCCATGTTGCATGCTTCGATTTGAATCCTTGAGTATCTACAAAAATAAGATACAAGATATATATGTACAATTATAATTATATGGTTTGTCGTCATCATAACTTGTAGATAGGAGTTCCTAACATTCTCCCCCTTTTTGATGATGACAAACTATGCAACATAAAACATATTTTACTCCCCATGTATGTATATCATATGTTATCCTCCCCTTGTGTGTATGCATATTTCTCCCCTTTTTGGCATTATCAAAAAAAGAGTAGAGAAAATAGAAAATGTTATCTAAAACATAGAGCTTTTAGTACATGATAACTTAAACATTAGTACATAGAATGAGAAATGCATAAAAGAAAAAATACAGTGAAAGAAAACTAGAAACTACTAGTAATGGTGAGACTAGTCAGAAAAAATTCCATAGGTATCATTATAATAACCCCAAAAAGCTGAAGGATTAGAGGTGTACTCGGGCCAATGACGTTGATCATTATATTCTTCATCCTCTTGAATAGACAGCCCTGGAAAAGCCAAGTACCCCTGCTGATGGGGTGAAGGATCTTGCATATTAAAGTCCTCACTTTCCTCTTCATCTGTTTCCTTTAATGGTTCTTCTTCCATCGCTTCTTTTCCTCGTGGTTTTGTTGAAGACCACGGAACAGAAGAGATATATGGAGCAGGTGATGGTGATGAGGATGAGGACCGAGAAGATGATCAACCATGAACTTTCCTCATTACTTTCCCAAGAGTAGATACAAATTTATCCAGTGTTTTCTCAATTTTTCCCATTCGAAAAGATATGCTTGAGACAGATCTGTCAAGACGACCAACTTTCTTGCCTAAGATTTGTTGATTGCGGGATAAAATTTGTTGATTTCGAATTGATAAGTCACGATATGATTCTGGTGAAGTAGGTTCTCCTCGAGCTTCTAAAATCTCTGAGTCTGAGTGGTATTCAGAGGGATGTTGCTGGAAAACATAAGGACCTGGTTGATGTTGAGGGGGTTGTTGCTGCTCTTGTTGAGGCTGTTGCTGATGTAGTTATTGTTGCTGCAGAGTCCATTGAGTAAATGATATTATCAATGGCAGTTTGTCCGGTAGATGCATAAGCTTGAAATATTTGGACCCACTTTCTTTAATTTATAGTTCTTCAAAATATGATAAGTAAGAAGGGACACCTTGGAAGAATCCGCATTAAATAGGGTGCATAAACAATTGTCTGGCGCTTGTGAATCCAGAAATTTTTAATTTCGTCGAAAAGAAATTGAGCCCAATTAACTTTAATACCATCAAATATAGCATACATAGCTTTGTGTTCTGTTTCATATATTTGCTTGTGACTACCTTTTCTTGGTATTATGGTGTTGATAATCATGCGATTTAGCAATCTTGCCCTAGGTCGGAGGTTCTTCGTATTCCACTGTTCCATATGATCTTCCTAAAGTAGGTGAGTGACCTCATCAAGAGGTAAAATATTTTGTCGGGTATGTCTTTTAATTCGATACCCATGTAAGAGCAATGGAGGATTCGTCCCAACATTCCAGGAGTGAGCGTAATGACATTACCATAGACACTAGTCCAACGCCAATTTTCGTCATCTTCGGGATTCCAAATGGAAGAGCTACATAGATTTGAATAAAAGAGAAAGATTGCAAGCTGATCTATAGTTACCTCATTTGGACCTTGTTCGATTAGATAGTTAACCTCGGCATCTTCACATAATGAATGCATTTCATAGAGAGGAAATCGTAGTAGTTGGTAGAAAGGACCTAAATGAAACTTCATAGTCTTCAAATCATCAAATCGTTCGATTGAGCTAGGGCTTTGATCGAGCCATGATTTTATGTGAGAATCTGTGACAACATTTGTTTGAGATGAAGATCACTGATCTTTCTTTTGCTTCTTTGTAGTTTTTGATTTTGGAGGCATTTTATTTGAAGATTGAAGGTGAATTTTTAAGATTTGGCTTTTAATGAGGTTTTGTAGAGGATGAAAAGGTGAGTAAAAAATGAAGAGATGATTTAATATAGTGAATAGATAGTAGGTCGTGACAGGCAGAAACAAATTCCAGACGTCTGGAATGGTGAGGCAGACGTCTGGTCTGTTTAATTTTTCTGTATTATGTTAGGCAGAAAGCTATCCCAGATGTCTGGTCACCTATAGGTAGACGTCTGGTACTCACAGAGTAGGGGAAGATAATGGAATTTGTTTCCGTTCAGAACTGTAATCCGAGTCTTTAACCAGACGTCTGGTTCTTTGAGTCTGTGATAACCCGGGAGAAAAAGCAAACGTCTGGCTCTATATCTCAGACGTCTGGTTTGATAGAGTGATAATTTGATTTTAGTTTGAGACTTCAGATTGCTATTATTATTATTATATTTTTTTTCATTTTCATTAAGAACAAGATATAAATTACAATCTTGAATAGTTTTAAACTTATTATAACAAGAATATATATATATATATATATATATATTTACACGAAATATAGTTATCGATAGAAGAACAGTATTACTTTTTCTCCTACAAATTTAGTTCCACCTTCGTATCTTCTTTTAATGGTCGTAGCGGAGACCAAGAAGGAGGTACTGGACTTAATTGGGCTTCAGATGTTCCTTCTCCCCATAGTTTCCGTGGAGTTATTCTATGAGTACGTGGAGGAGTTTCTATCACACGAGGAGATCACACATGAACACAATCCTTTGTAGGAGAGTGTCCACATATCGCAAGGATGCACTTTTCTAAAAAGTTTAGATGAGCTCCTTGATTTCATTGTGTATAGTACATTTCTTTTTGAACGTCCATCATTTCTTTTTGATAATGATGGACTTCGTTAATTTTGTCGTGAAGAGAAGCATTTTCAAGATTAATACCATATTTGGCCTTTTTTCCTTTCGGAGAATTGCCGGTATGGTACACAGAAGTAGGAGTAGGAACAATGTTTATGGAAGGAGATGATTTTGGTGTTGTTTTGGAGGGAGATGTATACATACTGCCAAAAGAAGGTGAGGAGAAATCAATGGCTGAGTAAGTCGAATCGTGGTCAGACGACATTATATATATGTAAAAAAATTTGGATGTTTTAGAGAGTGAAAGATTATATGCTTAGAATTTTTTTTCTATGAGATATATAATAATATATATACGTATATGTATGTATGTATGTAGGTATATATGTTTTCAATTTCTAATTAAGGAAAAAAGTTGTTTGTTAGTTATTAAAATTTATGGTTAAAACTTTTGTTTTTATTAAAACAATTTGTGGTGTTCAGAAGGTTTTCAAAACGAAAGGTGAAGAAAGTTTTTGTTTGTTAGCTTTTCCGAGTAACCATTTAGGATAATAAAGAATATAGAGTTTAGTTTATTAATTCATTATATGAACAAATTCCTAAGTTTCGTCTAAGTTTTACAAATGATTGTTCATTTAATGGTTTGGTGAATATATCAACAATTTGATTGTCAGTGTTAATAAATTCAAGGGAGATAGTTCCTTTTTCTACATTATTTCTAAGAAAATGGTGGCGTATGTCTATATGTTTAGTTCGAGAATGGTTAACTGGATTTTTAGATAAATTGATAGCACTAGTATTGTCGCTGTAAATCGGAGATTTTTTAATTATTTTACCAAAATCTCTAATTGTTTGTTGCATATAAATTACTTGAGCACAAGCTAAGGCGGCAGAGATATATTCTACTTCACACGTCAAGAGTGAAACACAATTTTTTTTGCTACACCACGAAACCAGAGATTGACCAATAAAATGGCAGATACCACTTGTTCTTTTTCTATCTGTTTTACAACCTCCGAAGTCTGCATCACTATATGATACGAGTTCGAAAGCCATACCTTTAGGATAGAATAAGCCGTAATCTTTGGTGTTGGTTAAGTAACGCAAAATTCGTTTGACTGCTCGATGATGTGATTCCTTAGGTTGAGCTTGAAAATGAGCGCACAAATAGACACTCATCATTATATTGGGTCGAATAGCCGTTAAGTATAATAAGGAGCCGACCATACTACGATATGATTTTTGATCATAGTCTTTTCCATTTTCGTCTTTGTCTAAATATAAAGTTATGCTCATAGGAGTTGGTTTACTAGTAGTGTTCTCCATCCCGAAACGTTGAAGTAAATCTTTACAATATTTTTCTTGATTTATAAAAATTCCATTGTCTAATTGTTTTATTTGTAATCCAAGGAAAAAAATTAATTCACCCATGTGTGGCATTTCAAACTCATTTTTCATTATTCCAGAAAATTCATTACATAAACTTTCATTAGTTGATCCAAATATGATGTCGTCAACATATATTTGTACAACTAATATATCATTATTGTTATGTTTTATAAATAGTGCAGTGTCTACTTTGCCTATTTGAAATCCAGAATTTTGTAGATGACTTTTTAGTCGATCATACCAAGCACGTGGTGCTTGTTTTAAACTGTATAAGGCCTTTTTGAGTTTAAAAACATGATCTGGATATTTTTCATGAATAAATAATGGCGGTTGTTATACAAAAACTTTTTCATTGATAAAACCGTTTAAGAAGGCACTCTTAACATCCATTTGAAATAATTTAAAGTTGTGATGACACACAAAAGCAAGTAAAGTACGAATTGCTTTGAGACGAGCTACGGGAGCAAACGTCTCTTCATAATCAATTCCCTCTTCTTGGTTATAACCTTGAGCCACTAATCTTGCTTTGTTACGAATATTATTTCCATTTTCATCTGCTTTGTTTTTGAAAACCCATTTTGTTCCTATTACAGATTGATCTAATGGTCTAGGAACGAGTTCCCATACATTGTTACGTTCAAATTGATTTAATTCTTCTTGCATCGCTAAGATCCAAGAATCATCTTTTGAAGCTTCTTTATAATTTTAGGTTCTGTATTTGAGATAAAAGCATCATGACTCATTTGATTTAATTTATTTCTAGTGACTCGAGAATTTAAGACTCTAATTATATTATCCAAAGGATGATTTTTGAATATTCGTGTGGGTGATCTTAAAACATTTTCATTATTACCGGAGAATGAATTATTCATATTATTTGTATTTTCAGTTTGTTTGTTAGTTAAAATTTCATCTTCATCTTCTCTAATAGTTTGTTGGAAATTTTCATCAAATGACATATGTAAACTTTCTTCTATAATATTTGTTCATTTATTATAAATTATATAAGCTTTACTATGTTCTGAATAGCCAATGAAAATTCCATCATCGACTTTAGGGACAAATTTTCCAAGATTATCTTTAGTATTTAAAATAAAACATTTTGACCCAAATGTTCTGAAATACGAAACTTTTGGTTTCTTTCCATACAACATTTCATAACATGTATTCTTAGTCATAGGTCGAAGTGTGACACGATTCAATACATAACAGGCAGTGGCAATAGCTTCAGCCCAAAAATGTTTGGGTAGGTTACTACTATTTAGTAATGTTCATGCATATTCCTATAAAGTTTCGTTTTTCCGTTCAACTACACTATTTTGTTGTGGTGTTTGTGGAAACGAAAAATTATGACTAATTCCTTTTTGTTACAAAAATCAGTGAAAAGTTCATTTTCGAATTCTCCTCCATGATCACTGCGTATATTTTTAATTTTTAAATCCATTAAGTTAGTAATTCGTTTTGCAAAGATTTTTAACATTCCAAAAGTGTCACTTTTATGTTTTAAAAATAATGTCCAAGTATATCTTGAAAAATCATCTACAATTACGAATACATATTTGTTATGATTTATTTATCGTACTTGGGTTAGACCAAATAAATCTAAATGAAGCAATTCTAATGGTTACTTAGTGGATAAATTATTTTTAGATTTGAAAGAACTTTTCTTTTACTTGCCCATTTGACATGCATCACATACATTTTTAATTTTATAGTTAATTTGAGGAAGACCTCTAACTAGATCATGTTTTGCTAGTTTGTTAATATATTTAAAATTTACACGACAAAAACGTTTATGACAAATCCAAGGATCATCATGATTTGCGGCTAGACATAAATATGAATTGTTTTTAATGTTCATATTTAGGATATATATATATATTATGATTTCTAAATCCTTCGAAGAGTAAATTTTTGCTTTGATCGAGAATTTTACATTTATCTTTTTCAAATTTTATTTCGAACCCTTTATCACACAACTGACTTATACTAAGAAGATTATGTTTTAGGTTTTCTACTAATAAAACATTGTAAATAATAGGAGAGTTAGAGATACCGATATTGATGACTTCTCCAATGCCAATGACGAACCCTTTTGAATTATCGCCAAAAGTTACAGTGCCACCATCAATGTACTTTATATTTGACAGCACGTGAGCATTTCCCGTCATGTGCTTGGAGCATCCATTATCTAATATCCATTTCTCTTTATTTTTGTATTTGGATACCTGCAAAAAATATAAAAGTTTAAATTGGTACCCTTTTTGTATTTTTAGGTCCTAAGTGTTAGTAGATGAGGGTAACCATACCCATGATGGTCTGGTTCCTTTTGAAATATAATTATTATTATGAATCACTTCTTTCATATAATTACCTATATATTTCTGTTTAATTAGGTTGTAATTTGTTTTATGAACCCATATTTTAATTATTTTTGAATTTGAGATCAATTTCTCATTTTTGGAAGAAGGTTTTTTTATCTTAGTATAAATCTTACTATACTTTGTAATTTTTATCTTATTCTCAAACCTTAGTCCATTTCTATTTTTGAATGGCTTGGAAATTTTAATTAAATTCTCCAAGTCTTGTTTTCCTTTGTTAAATTTTGTAACATTATTAATAATTTTATCCAACTTGTTTTTAAGATCAGTAATTTTGGATTTTGAAGTTTCTTGATTATCTTTTAAGATAATGTGTTCATTACTAATTTTATTATTTTCTAGTTTAACTTTTCCTAATTCACAAGATAACGCATCATTTTTAATAGAAAGATTCTTGCACTTTTCTTGAGAATTTTCTAATTCTTCTTCTAAAATAGATTTTTCATCTTTTAGTAACCGTATTTCAAGTTCCAATCGATTTATCTTAGCAACATATTCCTTATTTAATTTCTTAGTTTCTCTATATTTGTCATCAAGTTCCATGCTTACTTCTAAAATTTCATCATAAGTAAGATCGGGACATACCTCATTAGTGTGTGCCATGAAACATACATTTGCTTGCTCCGTATCACTTTCACTGTCACTATCGGATGAAGAGGAAGAGTCAGAGTCATCCCATGTGACTTGGAATGCCTTTCTCTTTTTCTTAAATTTTTCAAACTTATTTTTCTTTTTCTCGTTGTTGAATTTTAGGCAATCCTATTTCATGTGTCTGAACTGATCACATTCAAAGCACTTGATCGAAGTTTGATTTTCCACCATTTGGAATTTTGTCATTTTCTTGAATTTCTTAAATTTGTTGTAGTTCTCGGCAATGAATACAATTTCATCTTCATCCAGTTCAGAATCTTCATTGCTTGCTTGAAATTCTATGTTCTTCTTTTCATGGTTTTGTTCCTCTCTGGCCTGCAAATTAGCTTCAAATGACATTACATTTCAAATCAACTCTTCAACTTTGAGTTCAGAAAGATCATTAGCTTCTTCGATAGCTAATACATTTCTTTCCCACTCAATTGTTAAAGAGTTGAGAATTCGAGATACTAAATCAAAATCAATAAATTTGACTCCTAGTACCATAAGATCGTGTTGTATAGTTTGAAATCTGGAGTACATGTCAACAATTGACTCATTTTGTTTCATTTTGAAAGATGAGAATTGATTTTGTAAAATTGATATTTTTGTTTGTTTGACCTTAGTTGTACCTTCGTGTGTAACTTGTAAAGTACGCTATATATCATAAGCAGTGGTACATAACATAACACGTGAAAATTCATTTTTATCAAGGGAGCAAAAAAGTACATTCATAGCTTTAGCATTATTAGAAGCAGTGGTTTTTTGTGCATCTGTCCATGTGCTAATATTTGTTTCAGGTGCTACATACTTAATTTGAGTTGCTAACCATATTTCTAAACCATTTGCTTCCATAAAAACTCTCATACGTGTTGACCAATATGCATAATTAGATCCGGTGAATAGAGGAGGACGTGCAATTGACTGACCTTCTTGAAAGATACTTGCCATATTAACAGGTTTCAAATACGTGTTACTTTGATTTAAACTAACCTTGCTCTGATACCAATTGAAAGTCTATATGGATCGTATATTATGTATATGATAAGTAATTAATTTTATACGCAATAGATTAAGATAATGAGATAACAGTAAAATGAAAAAGATCACACCAGAAATTTTATACTGCTCCGGACCTCCCATCTTACGTCCAGTCCCGAAGCTCCTTTTCGGAATTTCACTAATCAATAACGCTCGCTTCGCCCGGAGGAATAGGCTTGTTACAATAGAAATCTTTCGTCAAGAATGTGCTCTGATTAACATTGATATTGACAATACGTACAAGTCTTCATATAATCTCCACTAGATATGTATAGATATGAATATGTGTGTGCTTTGGAAATATGAAAGAAAACTGAACCAAAGTTAATGATCTTTGGTTGAAATATTGATAGCAAATATGAGTAACTTGAATTTGAATGCAAAGTAGATATAGAGAATAGAAATCAGAAATTCGTTACTTTAATCGTAGAATCACTGATGTATTTATAGTTGTGAAAAGATTTATTTAAAGTGTTGCTACCATTTCTTTTTATTTCTAGAGTTGCTTCTATTTGGAGTAGAACTAATTTGAAGAAGAGATGCAGAAGCTACTTTTCAAATTTGATAGTTATATATTTAAAAAAAATCTCGGAGCCAAATCCAGACGTTTGGATTGTGATGACCAGACGTCTGGTCATGTATTATCTGAAAGACTTCCAAAGGCTTGGTCCAGACGTCCGGATTATGTAAAATCTGTTCGTCTGTGTAAATGTGTGTATTTTATATCATATACAAAACCCAGGGAGATTTTACATATTATTTCTAAGATTTCTATACCATATTTATCTCTCAACTGCTGCGATCCATGCTCCATGCTTCGATTTGTATCCTTGAGTATCTGCAAAAATAAGATACGAGATATATATGTACAATTATAATTATATAGTTTGTCGTCATCAAAACTTGTAGATAGGAGTTCCTAACAGATTATGGCAGATCGTGATATCGTTTGGAATTATTGTATGGTAGTTATTGGTGAAAATAGAAAAAAGAAGTGTACCTATTGTCATAAAGTAATTTCTGATGGCGGTATAACACGTATGAAAGAACATTTAGCAGGACAAACAGGCGATGCGGTAGTATGTCCAACTGTTCCCAAAGAAGTCAGGAAACTTACACGAGAATATCTGAATAAAAAGAGAAGTAAGGGAAGCTTGAAAAACAACGCATGCAAGAAGAGCTAATGGGCATACCCAAATAACAAAATCAAGATACAGACAATGTTGGAGGTGAAGATAATAGAGAGGTTCGACACGCCTTTCAAGCAAGTAAAGAAAGTTATATGAATTTAGGTGTACGATCTAGTGGAACATGTATACAATCTAGCGGACTAAAGAGCAATGACCATTTTAAATCAATTAGAATAGATGACGATTTAGCAACATGAACAGATGGAAAGATTGATCCCTATGTACAACAACGAGGAGGTAGAACTCAACCTTCTATTAGAACTGCAATAAAAGGCATTAAAGATGCCGTAAAACATATAGGTTGTGCAATATCAATTTTTTTACTTTAATTATATCACACGTAATGCTGCTAATAGTCCTTACTATGAAACGATGGTACTGACCATTCAAGAAGCAATCTTGCAATTAAAGGACCCACAACACATGAATTATCAAAAACATATTTAGATTTAAAGTGCGTTGAAATCAAATGACACATTGACACCTACTCCAACTTTTGGGATGAGTACGGTTGTACGTTGATCTGCGACGATTGGAGCATACAAAATAGAAGAAAAATCATAAATTCTCTTTTGTAATCTACCCAAGGAACTTTCTTTCTTAAATCTATAGATGCTACCAACAAATTTCAAAGTGCCGAGTATATTTGTAATCTAATGGATAATGTTGTTAATTTTACTAGAGAAGATAGAATTGTGCAAATAGTAACTGATAATGGAGCAAATTACAAAGTTATTGGCCAACTATTGATGGAAGAAAGAAGGAAACTATATTGGAAACCATGTGCAGCACATTGAATCGATTTGATTCTTGAAGATATTTCAAAGGAAATCGAGGTAAAAATGATTACTTCAAATTGTCAGTCAATAACACGATTCATATACAATCATCGTTGGTTACTTACCATAATGAGAAAATAAACCAATAATAAAGAACTGATTCATCCAGTAGTAACTAGGTTTGCTGCTCACTTTGTTGCACTAGAATTCATATACACAAATAAAGAGAATCTAAGAAGAATGATTTCTTTGAGAGAATGAAGCACAAAGATTCCTAAACTCGGTCCTAAAGATAAAAAACAACAATTCTTGTCTATAACCTGATTCACAGTGATAAATTTTAGACCAACGTTGCTGCTATCATTCTCGTATTTGGTCCACTTGTAAAAGTTTTAAGGACGGTGGACAATGATGATAAATCAGAGATGAGATATCTATATGAAGCAATGGATCGAGTGAAGGAATCAAATAAGAATAATGTTGGTGCAAGACAGTGTCAAAAGTACTGGAATATAATCGGTAAAAGATGGAAAAGACAATTGCATCGACCTATTCATGCAGTAGGTATTTTTTTTAATTATCACACAATTATAAAAGTACATATCATGTAAATATTTCTTTAAACTATCAAATTGCTTTAGGCTATTTTCTCAATTCTCATATACAATATAGAAACAATGCAATAAACGATGCTGAGATTTTAAATGGAAGGACAATTGTTATTGAAAATTGGCACCAGATATTGCTATGCAAATTAAAATTTCAAAAGAGGTAATAAACAAACTATTAAACTACTTATGGTTCTTATTATTATATTTGGCGCAAAGAATAACTTGGTTTATTAATGAACGTTGTGTGGGTGGAAAAATACAGAATGAAACTTGATATATTTGGTTCACCAAAAGCGAAACATGCAGTTAAATTGTATCTTCCAGCTATGTGGTGGTCAATAATTGGTAGGGAAGCTGCTCCAAATTTAACACGCATAGCTAGGCGTATTCTTAGCCAAACGGTTTCTTTTTCAAATTATGAAAGAAATTGGACAACATTTACGATGATTCACATGAAGTTATGAAAAAGAATAAAAATGGAGAACTTGGAAAAACTGGTATTGATACATAATAATATGCGATTGAGAGTACGACATGCTAAACGACAACAAACAACTAAGCAACTTATTGACCCAGATTACATCTTTCATGAGGAGAATCCACTTGCAGAATGGACTAGAGAAGCTGAGAATCCACTACTTGATAATGGAAGCGATAATCCTTAGCCAGAAATGATAATGTATCTACAGAAAATACTGAAAATGATAGTTCATCCAATGATGATTCAGATAATGTTGATGGTGATGGTATTGGTTTTAGTGGTTAAGGTGTCGGTTCCGCTTTTGATGATTCTCAATGATATATCCAAAACTATTCTAGAAGAGATGCAGATGATTATAGTGGCCGAAGAGATAAAAATTTGAACGTTGAACATGGAGATCAACATAATTATAACGGCAGATATACTTCTAACAATGTCCTCGGTTATAGATATTCTACGTCAGACTATACCGGAGGTTATTAGTTTTGTGAAGTATATCAACAATATCCTGTTGAATCATCAAGTAGCCAAGATAAGCTCCCACCCTTTGATAATATAACGATGACATTTTTAAGTTCGTATCAGATGTAGCAGTATGCTTTTCCAGCATATTATAGTCCGACACAAAATGAAGATAGTGATGGACAAAATTTACATGATGCTCAGAGAAGTAGTTTTTTGTGTTAAATTTTTAACTTTTATGCTGTATGTTTTGTAGCTTCTACGTAGCTTGAACGATTTAGTGCAATTTAACTATTAGTATTGCATATTTGTTTGTGTATTTATAAAAAAAAGTGCTAGAATTCACAAGCCGGAATTAAAACGGAATTTCCGAAAATTTCGAAATAATATTTTCTGATGACCGAAACGAAAAGAGAAAATGAAACTTCGAACCTTGGTCCTACCACAGGTTTGGAACTTCTATCAGTTCGGTTAGCTATATATTAGCGTGAGATACACCCATTTTTGAACTTAATTGGTTAAGAAAATAGCAATTGTTCATTGTTCAAATCATTATGTGGCCTATACAGTGATATGGTTGTCTCAAGATACCTATAACTATTTAAGAATTTGTCTCAACATTTATGCGTAGTTAAAGTGTGGTTAAGTCACTCATATTTTGACAGTAATTGAAAACAAACACAATAAAGATGACCATAAATACGCGAGTTTCCGTGAGTTTGAAAATGAATAGAAGATGTTAAGGGCGAAAAATTCTTTTTCCAAGGCATTTATATTTTTGTGCTTGTAAAAAAATGGATGTGGAAAGGAAAACTACAACCTTTATAAAATCATTATTTCATAACATTATATTCTAGGTGTATCATGTATGTCTTATTTCATTGTCACCTGTTATGAACTATACTATTAGGTTAGATACATAGCTTGTTTTATGATCATGGGTCAGACTGTAGATTGTAAAAAAATGAGGGTTTATGCAAAAAAAGTCATGAATGCAATTTATGTCATACTCTAATTGTATTAGTGTAACCCTATCGGTTTTCTTAGTTTTGCAGTGTGTATTAGAAGAAAATGAAAAAACAAACATAACCGAAAGAAATGAACGACAAAGTAAAGGAAACAGGGTATTTATCTCAAAGTATGGATATGGGTTGTATTTAGAATAAGCCTAATAACCCGCAATAATGTATCACTACAATCTTTATAAATAGTAGCATATAGCACAATGTAAATGTACAATTTGATAATATCAATATAATTTCTGATTCCACAAACATTCAAATTCAAACATCTCAGTTTTGAATATGGTGTCAGAGCAATTCAAAACTGTTTAACCAACAGAACAGTGTATTGCCAAGATCCATCAGAGATCATCTCATCATTTGAATTGGCTGTTGATCATTAGAGTTTTTCACTCATCATCTGAAACGGTCGAAGTTTCAGTTCTCTGAATTCTTTAACTCATCAAGATCATCATCAAGCCATGCCAAGAAGAGTTGTTAGAAATTTTTTCATCATTCAACTCTTCTACTGCTTTCAGTTTAAAGAAAAAATTCAAGAACCTGAAATAAGGATCATCACTACGTCGTGCCAGCAATCAAGATCACTGGCTGCTTTCTGATCTCATTCAAGATATTAGGCTAAGTTCACCTGAATAATTAGCTTTCACTCAATTTCTTGTCTGCAAATCAGGTTCTTGGTTCTCCTTTTCATTTGAATAGCTTGTTTTTCATTCTTTCTTGAATTTTAATCATGGCTGAAGGAGACATAGACAACAATTCATCAACATCGCCAAAACCAAGATTAAATCCTACACCATCAAATACTATGGAAAACATATCAAAAATCATAGTAAGTCCACAAACTCAGTTAATACAAACTCAGTTAGATGAAACAAATTATCTGTTATGGAAGTTTCAAGTTCAAACAGCAGTAAGAGGATATGGGTTGAAATAATATATTCTTGGAACAAAACAAGCAATATATTTCAAATACTGAAGGAAATTTGATTTTAAACAGAGAATACACAATTTATCAAATGCAAGATAGTATATTATGTTCATGGATATTGTTTACAATAAGCGCAAATTTGTTACCACAACTAATAGGATGCAAGAATGCTCATCAAATACTGTAGAGCAAGTGTTCAGTTCTCAATCAGCACTGAGGGTCGTGCATTATAAAAGACAATTACAAAATTAAAAGAAGAATGACATGCCTTTGAGATAGTATCTATCAAAAATTAAAATACTGTGTGACTTACTTGGAGGAGGAGGATATGCAATGAGTAACACTGAACAAATTTTGTCAATCTTGGGTGGATTAGATAATGAATATGAAGCTATTGTGGCAGTAATATCATTTAAGGATATTACACCATCCTTATCATATGTGCACTCCACCCTCCTTGCTCATGAAGGCAGGTTGGAGGAAAGAAAACCAATTGTTCCTGATCTATCAGTCAATTACATCACAAACAAAGGCAGAAATCAAGAAAGAACTCAGTCAAGAAATGAGTCAAACAATAACAATCAACGAGGCAATCAATCATATGGAAACAGAGGCAGAGGTGGTGGATGGCATAACAACAATAGTGTTATACCAAGATGTCAAAGTTGTGAGAGATTTGGGCACATAGCAAACAAGTGCTATTTTAGATTTGATGTTAATTGCACACCTGGGCAACAAAGCAATCAAAAACCAAGTGCAAATTTGGCCAACATATAGCAAGAAACCAGACATCAAACTGATTTCACTAAAGGCAGTTTCAATGATATAGATAAAATAGAAGATATCCAAGATGATACATCGTATCCAGATGCAAGAGCTACAAATCATGTTAGCAACAATCTGCGCAATCTAAATTTGGGAAACAAAAAGTACAAAGGTAAACAGTGTATACACATGGGTAATGGTGAATCAACTAAAATTACTAATATTGGTAATGGTTATATAAAAGGTGAAAGGGTACTCTATCTTAATAATCTTTTAAGAGTTCCACAAACTAAGAAGAATTTGCTCAGTGTATCTCAATTTGCTTGTGATAACAATGTATATTTTGAATTTTATCCAGGATAATGTTTAATAAGAGATATACTAATAAATAAAATTCTCCTGCAGGGTTAAACAGTGAGGGACTATATGAATTTACTCTAGTTGATTGAAGAAGCACTGGAAACATAAATCTGTGCTGTAATTTTTGTCAATCGTCTCAAAATAAAAGTAGTCTGAGTACATTTGACATATGGCATTGTAAGCTAGGTCATTCAAGTGTAGATGTTGTAAAAAAAGTATTGAATAACAATAAAATTTCTTTTAACAATGCATCAATTCCATATGTTTGTACATACTGTCAATTAGGAAAAAATAACAAACTGCCATTTCAAGATTCTGAAACCAAATATAATAAACCACTAGATGCATACTCAAGATATGTTTGGATATATTTCTTAAAAGAAAAATATGAAACATATTCTACAGTTTTACAATTTATAGCACGGACTGAAAAGCAAATTGGTAATAAGGTCAAAGTCATGCAAACTGATGGTGGTGCAGAATTCAAATCACTTAAGGAGTATTTTCAAAAGAGAGGGATAATACAAAGAACTACTTGTCCTTACACATCTGAGCATAATGGTTTAATGGAAAGAAAGCACATCATATAATTGAAACATGACTCATCATGCTGGCTCAAGCATCTCTACCCTTGAAATTCTGGCCAGATGCCTTTGAAACATCAGTATACTTGATTAACAAATTGCCAACAAAGGTACTACAGGGAAAAGGTCCAACTGAGATGTTATTAAATGTACAACCTGATTACAAAAGTCTTAAAGTATTTGGCTGCTTGTGCTTTCCATGCCTAAGACAATATAATAGCCATAAGCTGAGGTTTAGATCTTCACCCTGTACATTTCTAGGATATGCAAACAATATAAAAGGATATAAATGTCTGGACAGCAAAGGAAGAATCTTCATTTCAAGACATGTTGTCTTTAATGAAGATGTATTTCCATTTAATGAAAAGGAGATTAAGACAACTCAGAAGATTTACAATTCAAAGTTCTCAATACCACCCTTACCAGACAATCAAGAAATGTATGTTGTGGATCAACCCAGTGATTCTGGACCACAACACACAGTACCCAATACTAGGTCAGGTCATGAGTCAGACAAATCACCCATGAGTCCTCATTATGCAACCCATCAGGACATCAACTATCAGTCAGTTGATCAATAAAGGAGTGATCAAGCATAGTATCAAGTTCACGGTCTGAATCTGAGGATAGATCAAATCATCAATCCTCTGTACCTGCAACAACTGGTCATCATATGATTACTAGGGCAAAGAGTGAAATTTTCAAACCAAAAATATACACTGCAAACCTTGATACTGAAGAACCAATATACCTATCAGCAAGCTATACAAAATGAAAAATGGAAAGCAGCTATGGATGAAGAAAATGCAACACTCATGAAAAACAATACATGGAGCCTAGTAACTATATCAAGTCATAAAAATGTCATTGGGTTTAAGTGGACCTACATGTTGAAAAGAAATGCAGATGGTTCAATATCTAAGTACAAAGCCAGACTTGTAGCAAAAGGTTACTCTCAACAACAAGGATTTGACTTCAATGAAACTTTCTCACCAGTTGTTAAGCCAACATCAATTAGGATCATTCTCACAGTTGCTTTATATAAAAATTGGAAAATAAAGCAACTGGATGTCAACAATGCATTTCTAAATGAAATTCTTCAAGAAGAAGTATATATGGAGCAGCCCGATGGTTACAAACAAGTTGGAAGTAAACTGGTCTGCAAACGTAATAAAGCAATTTATGGACTCAAACAAGCACCAAGGGTGTGGTTTGAGAAATTAAAAACAACATTGATCAAATTTGGTTTCAATCATACAAAATAAGATAACTCTTTATTCACTAAATTTGCAAGAAATACTGTCATATATGTACTAATATATGTAGATGATTTTATTGTTACAGGAAACAGCAATAGTGAAATTAGCAATCTCATTCAACAATTGAATAAAGAGTTTTCTATCAAAGATCTTGGAGACTTACATTACTCTCTGGGAATTGAAGTCAAAAGATTATCAAACTCAGTTATTCAATTAAGTCAAAAGAAATACATATCTGAAATTCTAATCAAGACCAAAATGGATCGGGCAAACGGTCTACCTACCCTAATGACAACCAATCTACATTTATCAAATAATAGATTGGAACCAATCACTGATGCTAAACAATACAGAAGTACTGTTGGAGCATTACAATATGTAACAATTACAAGGCTAGAAATTGCATACAGTATGAATAAAGTTATTCAATTTATGCAAAATCCTCTAGATGAGCACTGGAGAGCAGTAAAAAGGATTCTCATATATTTAAAGGGTACAATAAATCATGGTTTAACTTTGAGAAACTGTACTAATCTAAATTTATTTGACTTTGCAGCGCAGATTGGGCAACTAACCCAGATGATCGTAGATTAACATCTGGTTACTGTATTTACATAGGCAAAAATCCAGTGTCATGGTGTTTTAAAAAGCAAACTACCATTTCAAGATCTACTACAGAAGCCTAGTACAGGAGTGTTGCAAATGCAACAACAGAGATAATTTGGATCAAATCATTATTAACTGAACTAAAGATCAACATCAGCAACAAAACTACAATATGTTGTGATCATTTAAGCACTGTGTCCCTAACAGCAAATCCAATTCTACATTCGAGAGCCAAACATATAGAATTGGACTTGTATTTCGTCAGAGAATAAGTACTGAAGGGAATTATCGAAATAAATCACTTATCAAAGGGCAAATATACTCACCAAAGCCTTATCTACAAATAAATTCTTGCGTTTGAAACAAGAATTAAATGTTGAAGACTTCAACAGTCAAACTTCCTAAACCCTAGATTCGAAACGATTTCAAATCTAAGGTCAGATCTGACCACAGAAGCTCCATATTAAGCCATTACTTGAAGATCTGAGCAATTGTTGTATGAAGAATCAAGCTCCATATCAGATAGTTCATCAAAACCCTAGCTCAAATCAACTTGTTGTAGCTCAAGTAAGTTCAGCAAAGTCAAAGCTCAAACCTCCCTTTGAAGATCTGAAAGATTTGTAAAGGATTGAAGATCATCTGAGAAGAGATGAAAACCCTAGCTCAAATTGTGGAGAGATGTTAGAAGAAAATGAAGAAACAAACACAGCAAAAAGAAATGAACAACAACGCAAAGGAAATAGGGTATTTATCTCAAAGTATAGATATGGGTTGTATTTAGAATAAGCCCAATAACCCACAATACTGTATCACCGCAATCTTTATAAATAGCAGCATATAGCACAATGTAAATGTACAATTTGATAATATCAATATAATTTCCGATTCCACGACAAACATTCAAATTCAAACATCTCAGTTTCGAATAGTGTGCTTGTCGTTTCTTTAACTGTTAATTGCGAAATGGATAGCACTTTTAACGTACTTTGTCAAATTTGAGCGGTGATTAATATCTTAGATGCATCACTACTGCTACATACAACCTACAAGATATAACATTGTAATCCACAGTCAGCTGCATTAGTTGTATCAAATTGTGAATTGCTAAACTTTAGTACGCATCTCTACTGCAAGTTTACATAGGTGGCAATCGGCTGCCACTTGACCTGTAATTGTAATTGATAATAGTAGTTATATAGTGGCATCAAATCACAAAAACATGCTCTAGCTAACCTTTATTGCTGAAGCATTTTATTTTAGCACTCTTGAATGTTCCTAAGCGTTGATAATAATGTCCTTTAGTTGTCGAACATAGTTCCATTTTGTAAGGTATGTTGAAGTACAGATTTTGACTGACTTAGACATTTTATTGGCATTCAAGAGATATTTGATGCAGAGTATTATCAAATATATTTCATAACGAGTGGGCATGTTCTAAATTTTATAGGCATCTATAGCATCTTAACGTTTTGCCCCACTTCAAACTACATAGATTAAAACAAAATGAAAACTCGATAGGCATACATAATACAGCACATATGAAGTTTGAAATAATGAAGTTAAGTAGGTAGTGCTCTTTGTGCATCCATGCTGTTTCCATATTCATGAACCCTGAGATGTAGCTCGGCTGCAGCTATGAGGAAATGCAAGGCCTGCAAAGGTTTCAAAATGCTAATGACTCCTCGCAGTGTATTCATTCTGAGTTGGTCGGCTTTTTGATGCACCAATTAGCCCTGCACAGGAAGTTGCACATGTTAATGATACACTACAGGAGAATGCACGTCCAAAGAGGATGATAAAGATACCCAATAGACTATTGGATTAGGAGTATCACAATGACAGCTATTTGTTTTACTTTTTATTCTGCATTTGCTTTTTATTTTGCAGCTACTTTTCTGCCCATTCTGTTATGAATTTGGCGCCTAAATGAATGCCACATCCTCAAAGTTGTTGAGGGAAATGGTTATATATATCTGTACGTTGAGTAATAGAGGATATGCAAGAATTAGTTGTGAACTTTCTCTCTCTTTAACTTTCTTCTCCAGCTTAAATTCTTCCTCCTTCCTTTTACTCTTCTATCTCTCAACCCAACCATCTGTGTCCATATCAAATTGGTGCTTTCACCACTTGATCTCCACCATCCTCCCCAAATATCCAACATCACCCCATCATGACCCGCCTGGAAGAAGCCGTCCAATAACTCAATCACCACAACGAAACCATTACCGCAATCCAATCAACCCAATCCAGCCATGGCTCCTTGCTTGAATATCAAAATGCCGATATCATCGACATTAAAACATCAATACAATCATTAACCAAATCAATGGCTGATCTAACTCATAAATTCGACACTCAAACACCACCTTCGCCACAAAACCAAACATCCACAGCAACTAACCAAATGTTACCCACACGGCAACCACCACTACTATCCACACCAAACCAAAACCATCCACCAAAAATCACCCTCATCACTTTCGATGGCACAAAACCCCACGACTGGATTTTCCAAGCTGACCGCTACTTCGCTTATTACGCAACACCTGAAGAACAGCGCGTAGAGCTAGCTAGTTTCCACATGGAGGAACAAGCTCTAACGTGGTTCCAGTGGAT
The DNA here is from genome assembly GCA_030737815.1 of Allium fistulosum. NCBI lineage: Eukaryota > Viridiplantae > Streptophyta > Magnoliopsida > Asparagales > Amaryllidaceae > Allium > Allium fistulosum. Next base: position 1,279,967,064 of record CM060902.1, on the reverse strand, counting down.
GCACATGAACAAGCAGCTGTCATCATGGCCAGCCTTAGCCAAAGTAGTAGAACAACGCTTCGGTCCACCCACGTTTCTATAACCATAGGCCACCCTCTTCAAGCTTAAGCAAATAACAACAGTCGATAACTATCAAACCACTTTCGAGACGCTATCCAATCGAATCACCACCTTAAATCCTGAGTCCATATTACAGTGTTTTATTTCGGGTCTGAAACCCTCCATCCAAAATGAACTCCTACTCCTCAAACCATCGACAATATCCGACGCCATCGACACAGCCAAATTGATTGAAAAGAAATATCTGGACCAACATAAATTTCCATTCTCTAAACCTTACCAGAACAGTTACAAACCCCCCCACTTGCAAAATACAACTCAAACATTTCCTCAAACACCTCCTCCTCAAACAACCAAACCAACCATTCCTATAAAACAACTCACACAAGCCGAAATGAATACACGAAAACAGCAAGGCCTATGTTTTAACTGCGACGAAAAATACCATTTCGGTCATTGCTGCAGACCGACTCACATCCTCATAATACTTCTAGACGTCAATTTTGATGAAACCAAACCACCGGACGATCCAATCAGTGAACCATTCCACCAAACCGAACTAAACACCACCGAAACACAGGACGACGCACCACGAGAAATTTCCTTTCACGCCCTAACCGGATCTTCCCACCCAAGAGCAATCCGACTTCCAGCGTGTATCAACGGCAACCCAATTTCTATACTAGTCGATACGGGTTCCACACATAACTACTTACATCCCAAAACAGCGAAGTTTCTGGGACTCAGCATCAATGACGAGAGCTCCTTCACAGTAACAGTGGGTAATGGCGAGAAACTACGAAGCTCGGGATGTTGCAAACAAGTTTCGGTGGATATCCAAGGGTATACTTTCTTAATCGATTTTCATTTGCTTGATATTGTGGGTTCAAACGTAGTTTGTGGGATACAGTGGTTAGAAGAATTAGGCCCAATAACCATGGACCACCGTAAATTAACTATGCTATTCAGCATCAATGGCAAGTCTATTTGTTTGACTGGGCTCGGCCCATCACCTGATGCAACGCAAATATCGGTCCACCAACTCAAACGTTTTGAAGCTACATCTGCAATTTCTAGTTACCTATATTTACAACTACAGCCCGCCACCGGCCCACTAGCCCATAAACCCATTAATCCAGAACTCCAGACCATATTAAACACATTCAAACATATTTTCTTCCCACCTACAACGCTTCCACCCCACCGAAACCGAGACCATCACATTAATCTCAACCCCAACTCCCATCCAATAAATATTAAACCATACCGATACCCATATTTTCAAAAAAACAAAATAGAAAAACAAATCCACGACATGCTCCACTCCAACATTATTCAACCGTCCACAAGTCCATTTTCTTCGCCCGTTCTTTTAGTCAAAAAAAAAGATGGGTCATGGCGATTTTGTGTCGACTACCACGCATTAAACGCGATCACAATTAAAGATCGATTCCCAATACCAACGGTTGACGAATTATTGGATGAACTCTATGGATCAATATTTTTTCTAAATTAGACCTCTAAAGTGGCTATTTTCAAATTCGTGTCCATCCACCCGACATCCCGAAAACTGCATTTCGTACTCACGAAGGCCATTATGAATTTCGCGTTATGCCATTCGGCTTAACGAATGCTCCATCCACTTTTCAAGCAACAATGAACCATATCTTTCGACCACACTTACGAAAATTTGTGCTCGTTTTCTTCGATGATATTCTCATATATAGCTCTTCTTGGGCCGATCACCTAGAACACCTCCACAAAACCCTCACAATTCTCGACCAAAACCAGTTCTACGCTAACCAAACCAAATGCACTTTTGGGCTAACCGAACTCGAGTACTTGGGCCATATAATTTCGGGCCAGGGGGTCCACGTCGACCCAACAAAAATTGCAGCAATGGTCACTTGGCCCACTCCAACCTCCCTCACAGCAGTCCGCGGATTCTTGGGCCTCACCGGCTATTACCGCCGCTTTATTAAAAACTATGCAGCAATAGCCAGCCCAATTACAGACTTGTTGAAACAGCCCAGCTTTTCTTGGACCACAGAAGCCCACGCGACATTTGACGCAATGAAAAATGCGGTCTCTTCTACCCCAATTCTTGCCCTACCCGACTTCACAAAACCATTCACCATCACTACAGATGCTTCCTCCACCGCCATCGGAGCAATACTTTCCCAAGCCGACCACCCACTTGCATTCTTCAGCCTCAAATTACCCCGTCTCCTCCAAAAATCTTCCGCCTATTCGAGAGAAATGTTCGCAATTACTTCTTCTATAAAAAAAATGGAGACACTACTTGCTCGGCCGCCCCTTTGAGATCGTCACCGATCATCAGAGCGTTCGGGAACTCACCACGCAAACCATTCAGACACCGAAACAACAGAAGTGGCTCACCAAGTTACTCGGCTTCGATTTTACAATTCGCTATAAACCAGGCAAGCAGAATGTTGTAGCAGACGGATTGTCCAGATTCTCCGTCGCCGCCACCATGCAAGCGATCTCTGGCCCAACTTTTCCACTACAGGCAGCGATTCAATCTTCCTTAGCACAAGACGCAACGGCTCAACACATCATCCATCAACTAGCCGAAGGTACATGCCTTAATCCGAAATTTCAATTTCGTAATAATTTATTATTTTGGGGAAACCGTATTTTTGTTCCGGATGGTGTCGCACTTAAAAACCAAATTATGGACGAGTTACACGCCTCTAAAGTTGGTGGCCATTCCGGCATCAAGGCCACTATTGCAAGAATATCGAGCAACTTTTATTAGCCAAAGTTATCCGCGTCAGTACAAAACTTCGTCCGACAGTGCCAAACGTGTCTCCAAACCAAGCCCGACAATACACCATACAAGGGACTGCTGCAACCATTACCGATTCCAGTTCAAATATGGGAGGATATTGCAATGGACTTCATCACTCACCTACCCCCCTCCTCTAGTCGTACCGTAATTTGGGTGATAATCGACCGGCTCTCTAAATATGCACATTTTTGCGCACTGCCAACATCAGTGACATCCACTCAACTCGCCACTTACTTCCTACAGGAGTATGTCCGACTTCACGGATTTCCTCGGACCATCATATCTGACCGGGATAGACTTTTTACAAGTCAATTTTGGAAGGAGGTATTCCGACTTCATGGCACGAAACTGCACCTGAGCAGCGCCTACCACCCTCAGACGGACGGACAATCAGAAGTGCTGAACCGTTGCTTACAAATGTACTTACGTGCTGTGGTCAGAGATACACCAACAAAATGGGTCAAATGCTTGCCTTGGGCAGAATGGTGGTATAACACCACCAAACACTCATCCATCAACATGACGCCATTTCAAGCAGTCTATGGCAGAACACCACCTACCCTCGCTGACTACATTAACGGTTCTTCTACCATACCAGCGTTACATGAATGGGCTGCTTCAAGAGATAGATTACTCAACATGATTAAATCAAATCTACAACGTGCACAACAACGTATGAAAACACATGCTGACCAGCATAGAAGTGATAAACAATTCGCAGTAGGTTCTTGGGTTTTCCTCAAACTGCAACCATACCGTCAACAGACAATGCGCAACAATCATCACAAGCTCATTAAGAAGTATTATGGTCCATTTCAAATCATTGAGAGAATCGGCCAAGTCGCATACAAGCTGCTGCTCCCACCATCAGCTCGTATACATCCAGTATTTCACGTATCACTGCTGAAGTTCTGTCCAAATCCAGCGACCAATCCGACTATACCACTTCCAAACATCATTACTGACAAGTACACTGACCTTGAGGACAAGGTCGCTCTCGATGGGATAGGCATTGATGCACCAATTAGCCCTGCACAGGAAGTTGCACATGTTAATGATACACTACAGGAGAATGCACGTCCAAAGAGGATGATAAAGATACCCAATAGACTATTGGATTAGGAGTATCAAAATGACAGCTATTTGTTTTACTTTTTATTATGCATTTGCTTTTTATTTTGCAGCTACTTTTCTGCCAATTCTGTTATGAATTTGGCGCCTAAATGAATGCCACATCCTCAAAGTTGTTGAGGGAAATGGTTATACATATCTGTACGTTGAGTAATAGAGGATATGCAAGAATTAGTTGTGAACTTTCTCTCTCTTTAACTTTCTTCTCCAGCTTAAATTCTTCCTCCTTCCTTTTACTCTTCTATCTCTCAACCCAACCATCTGTGTCCATATCACTTTTTCCAGAACCTTCTCCGTATGCTGCTTAATTGTTTCCATCTGTGGTTTCAGCATTTTCTCACCTTCGTTTTCACCGCTGCTTCCACCGATCTGTGTAATAATGTTTACCAGCTGCACTATCTGCTTGTTTGCTCCTGTTTCTTGGTTTTTTGCCCTTTTTGCAGATATTCCCGTTCCAGCTTTATTATCATCATTTGTAGTTTATCTATCTGCTACATCTGGGAATGAGATATATCTGACAAATCATGTGTGGATGTTCCATTGATAACCTGTATGTTTAATATTTCACAACTGTTTGCTATTTCTGTGTCAAAATGTTCCTAACGTGGCCCCTGCCTTTATGTTAGATTTGCTCATAGTTTGCATCATCATTTATATATTTATACCTAGTTATCACGTGAACCTATATTTATATGATAGAAAAGTCTGTGTTCTAGCAATTGTAAAAGCCTGGTTTTAGTAAGTGGATGCTTTTCCAGAACAAACAGAGGACATAGATTACAATATCAGTTTTAATTACATTTATGTCTGGTTATACCTTGTTTACTGTATGGGAATTTAACAGGTTTTATAGCAGAGAAAAAAATAAATAGATTTTGGTCAACTGAATTGAAACATATGGTCTCCTTTATCTACAAAATTATCCTTCACGTTCCTTTTTCTATTTTCAGATATAAATGCGTGGAGATAGTAAATAAGTTGGTAAAAAGAGACCTGGTCAATATGAGAGTCGAGTTGAATGTCAGACTTAGAGTACAAAAAGATGAAAGGCCATGCCATGGGACGCCACCCTCCAACCCAAAGAAACATATTTTTAGTAGTGGATGTCCAGGAAGGGAGAACATCAACTTCACATCTATTTTAGCAGAGTTGGATTTGTGGATGTAGTAGTTTTCATAGTCTGATATAACTCTGTCGATAAGGGACTGAATTTGATAATAAAGTAATACTGTTGTTGCTCTGTCAATTGATCGAAATAACTTGAAAAATTGTCCCTACTTTTGTTAGAAATATTAGAAGAGAATACTTTAAACTGAAACTCGGTTGTGACAAAGTAAGTGCAACAGGATGTTTATTCACCAAACAACAGCCTGCTATATAGGCAATACATCGAAGTACAAAACATGAAATAAGATCTAATAACCAACTAAACCTAAGACTAGGTGATAACAAAAGTAGTAAAATAAACTACTGAAACTAGCTCAGCAGAACACCTGATGCAGCGCAAACCCTAGGTCGCTCTACCTTAAATCGCGAAGCTGTAAATTGCGAACGACATACCCTAGGTCGCTCTACCTTAAGTCGTGAAGCTATAAATCACGAACGACATACCTTAAGTCGTAGCTCCAGAATTCCTTTAGGTCGCTCCTCCTTAGGTCGCGAAGGACAACGCGAGAAGCCTTGTGTCGCTCCAGTTTTCTTGAATCGAAGGTCGCGGGTTTCATATGTTGCGAATTCTCGCTCCAGCTTTCCTAAATCGAAGGTCGCGAGCTTCCTATCTCGCGAATTCTTTAGGTCGCGAGTCGAACGAGCTTCTCCTAAATCGCTCCAGCTAAGTCGTGAACGACATTACTTTGTCACTGAAGATTCTTAGGTCGCGAAGTTCTTATATCGCCGCTTCTTAAGTCGCTCCTGGATGCCGCATTTCTTATGTCGCTCCCACTATGTCGCTGCTTGCTTATGCCGTAATGATGTTAAGTCTTAAGTCGTTAAGTCGCTAAGATGCTTAAGTTGCTCAAGTGGATATAGCTGTTTTGTTAAGTCGTTTGTATTTTGTTTTCTTATGTCGCTTGTGTTGTAATTGTTGTACCGCTTTTCTTAAGTCGTGTCACATGTATTTTGTAATGTATTGTTATGTCGCATATGTTAAGTCGAGTGTGTGTTGTACTTTCCCTATAAATAGGAGTGTATTGTCATTTGTAATAGGAGTTGAATATTGAATAAAAATTGGTTTGTGCTTTGTGCCACAATTAAAATTGGAAGTTGAGTGTTATCTCCTTTCTCCATCTTCGGATATTCGAGTGCGCTCGAATCAACGAACTTGAAGCCGATTCACGGAATCTCGTGCACGAGATCAACATTGAAGAATCGTAGGTCTTCTAACGCGGTATCATGCACGATCAACGTGTTGAAGATAGATAGAATCCGGTATCTCGAGAGATCAACGGATTTGGGCACTTGGGTATCTTCAATTCATCGATTCATCTTGTTTCATCGATTCATTTTCCGCGAATTCATCAATTCGTGAGTTGTGTGATCCTGTAGGCTGTGTCATTTGGTATCAGAGCTAGGAGATGAACTTTTCCAAGTTCCTTGGGTGTGAAGTTTCGAGATTTGAAGTTTGTGTGTTTGGATTTGTTAAAGATTTGACAATGCCTCCAAGAAGAGTTAATCGTCATCAGAATGTTGCATATGTGTATCGAAGAGAAGATGCTGAACAAATGGAGCAACAAATTAGTGATAAATTCAATGAGAAGTTTGATGAGGGAATTGGTAGATTGGAAAGGCTCATGATGGATATGAATCAAACTCGACAAAGAGCATCGCCAGGTTCAAATCAAGGTGGACATAGAATTTCGTCGTCAAATTCCGAGAGGAGAAGAATGTCACCAACATCGGATCGGGAAAGAAGAGAACCGTCAGTTTCGAGAGAAAGAGACGTGCATGGTAGTAGAAATGTTGATGGTCAGAATCGACATCGACATACGTCAAATTTGGAGGAATCCAGTGATGGTGGTAGTAGCTCTTGTCGAAACCGTGGCCAAGGGCGAAATCGAAATAGAGATTCCGAAGATGATCGTCGATGGGAGTCGGGGATGAAAACAGAGATTCCATAATTCAAAGGGGGAATGCTAGCGGAAGAGTTTATGGATTGGTTATCAAATGTTGAAGAAATTTTTGACTTCAAGGAAGTACCCGAGCATCGTAGAGTTAAGTTGGTTGCTACACGATTGAGGGGAAGAGCTATGGCATGGTGGCAATAAACTTACACGGGAAAGAATGGGAAAGTCGAAGATTGTTTCATGGGAAAAGATGAAGAAGTTGATGAAGGCTACTTTCTTGCCTTATAATTATCAGTCTCTTATGTATCAGCGCTTACAGAATTTGAGACAAGGGACAAAGTCAGTAAATGATTATGCAGATGAGTTTTATCAACTGATTGCTAGAAACGATATCATGGAAACGGAGGAACAGTTGACATCCAGATTTGTTGGAGGATTGAGAATGCAAATTCAGGATATGGTAAATATGTTTGATCCGAGATCCGTTGCTAAAGCACACCAGAAGGCTCTAGCTTGGGAGAAGCAAGGTAGAAGAGAAGGTGGTGCGTTTACAAGTTCGAGCAATCAGGTGAAGGGGGCTAGTAGCAATACTAATGTTTCCAAGGCTGTTAGTAAACCGGTTGTCAATGAAGCTGCTAAGACCAAGGTCAATAACAATTTCAAGTATTATAACTGTCAGGAGTTTGGTCATAAGAGCAATGAATGCCCGAAACCTAAGAAGCGAGCGATGGTTGCTGAGGTTGAGGATGTGGATGCAGAAGTAGAATGTTACAATTCACCACAGGTTGAGGAGGAAGAAGAATTATTGACGGGAGACGAGGGATATTCTTTAATGATGAGGAGATCTTGCTTGACGCCAAAGCAGGAAGAGGAGACTAGTTGGTTGAGGAGTAATATTTTTCAGTCGACATGCACTATTTTGGGAAAAGTTTGTAAGTTTGTTATCGATGCAGGGAGTTGTGATAACATCATCTCTACAGAAGCTGTAAAGAAGTCGGCGTTAAAGATAGAGAAGCATCCCAAACTCTACAAATTGGCTTGGCTAAGGAAAGGTGGGGAAGTGAAGGTTGGTCGAAGAGCTTGTGTAACTTTTTCCATCGGAAAGAAGTATAAGGATGAAATTTGGTGTGACATGGTGGATATGGATGTATGTCATTTGTTGTTGGGAAGACCGTGGCAGTTCGATAGAGCCGTGCAATACGATGGTAGGACTAACTGCTATAGTTTCATGTTCGATGGCACTAGAATCACTTTAGTTCCTAAAAGGCGACAACAAAGTGAAAGCAAGTTGGAGGAAATCGAGGAACTAAAGACTTTGTTATCTTTGAAGGAATTTGTCAAAGAAGTAGAGGATAGCCCTGAAGTATTTCTGTTGATTGGACGTAAAAGTAGTGAAGCGGTTGAAATTCCTGAGGAAGTTAAGCCAGTGTTGAAGGAATTTGAAGATGTGTTTCCTAAAGAACTACCAAAAGAGTTACCACCATTGAGAGACATACAACACCAGATTAATCTTGTTCCGAGAGCTGTGTTACCACATAGATCACATTATAGAATGAGTCCAAAAGAGCACGAAGAGTTGAGAAGGCAGGTGGAAGAGTTACTTGAACAAGGGGGCGTACAAGAAAGTTTAAGTCCTTGTGCAGTACCAGCCTTGTTAGTGCCAAAGAAGGATGGAACTTGGAGAATGTGTACAGATAGTCGAGCACTAAACAAGATTACGGTGAGGTACAGATTCCCAATGCCAAGATTGGACGACTTGTTAGATCAGTTGAGTGGAGCTGCTATCTTTTCAAAGATTGATCTCAAGAGTGGGTATCATCAGATTCGAATTCGACCAGGGGATGAATGGAAGACAGCCTTCAAGACACGAGAGGGGTTGTATGAATGGCTGGTCATGCCATTTGGTCTTTCGAATGCACCTAGTACTTTTATGCGAGTGATGAATCAGATCTTTCGACCGTTTATTGGAAAGTTCGTGGTGGTATACTTTGATGATATATTGATATACAGTGGAAGCACAGAAGAGCATCTACAACACTTGCGAGAAGTGTTGATGATACTTCGTCAGGAGCAATTTTACGCGGCAACAAAGAAGTGCATATTCATGACGCACAGTATTTTGTTCTTGGGGTATGTATTGTCCAAGGAAGGTATCCAGGTGGATCAAAGTAAAGTTGAAGCAATCAAGGATTGGCCATAACCCAGACTGTAACTGAAGTGAGAAGTTTCCATGGTTTAGCATCATTCTACCGAAGGTTTATTCCACATTTCAGTAGCGTGATGGCACCAGTGACAGATTGTATGAAAGGAAAGCAGTTTGTGTGGACTGAAGAGGCTGATTCTGCTTTCCAACAGATCAAGACACTCTTGACTACAACACTGATTCTTAGATATTCGGACTTTCAGTTGCTCTTTGAGCTAGATACTGATGCGTCTAAGGTTGGAATTGGTGAAGTGTTAAGTCAAAAAGGTCGTCCAATTGCTTATTTTAGCGAAAAACTTTCTGGAGCCAAGACAAGATACAGTACCTATGACTTGGAGTTCTATGCTATTGTCCAAGCCATAAAGCATTGGAGACACTATTTGTTTCATAAAGAGTTTGTGTTGTATACTGACCATGAAGCATTGAAACATTTGCAGGGACAGGATAAGATTGCAGCCAGGCATGCTTCATGGATCGCATACTTGCATAAGTTTACATTTGTTGTAAAGCATAAGTCGGGAGTTACAAATCATGTGGCAGACGCATTGAGTAGAAGAAATCATGTGTTGACTATGATGAGAGTTGAAGTGATGGGGTTTGATGTATTTCCAGATTTGTTTGTTGAGGATCCTTACTTTGCCAAGATTGTAGATGAAGTCGAGAAAGGGAGGACGGATGAGTATGTGTTGGTAGAAGGTTTTCTATTTAAGGGAAATCGGTTGTGTATACCAGAGTGCAGTTTGCGAATGAAGATTGTGAAGGAATTGCATGAAGAAGGTCATGTGGGAAGAGATCGTACCTTGCAGTTGATTTCTCAATCATATTTTGGCCTTCCATGAGGAAAGAAGTTGAAAGATTTGTGTAGAGATGTCACATATGTCAAGTTTCCAAAGGGACAGCTACGAATGCAGGATTGTATATGCCATTGCCCGTGCCTACTAGACCGTGGGTTGATGTTAGCATGGATTTCATTTTGGGTTTGCCAAGAACTCAACGAGGGAATGATTCTATATATGTTGTGGTGGATAGATTTTCGAAGATGGCACATTTCATAGCTTGTAAGAAGACCGCCGATGCAGTCTGTGTTGCTCAATTGTTCTTTAAAGAGGTTTATCGACTACATGGGCTACCTGAGTCTATTGTTTCTGATCGGGATACTCGATTTCTAAGTCATTTTTGGTTGAGTCTGTGGAAGATGGTTGGGACTAAGCTGAATTTTAGTAGCGCCTATCATCCACAAACAGATGGGCAAACGGAAGTGGTGAACAGATCTTTGGGAAACTTGTTGAGATGTCTTGTGATGGATAATTTAAAGAGCTGGGATGTGAAATTGTGTCAGGCAGAATTCACACATAATCATGCCGTTAATCGAAGTACTGGATTCAGTCCATTTCAAGTGGTATATTCAGAAATTCCGAAGGGACCGTTGGATTTGTCGACAGTTCCACTTCAGAAAGGGGTTGTTAAACGAGCTTGTGATTTCGTGAATGAGTTGCAGGAGTGTCATAGGATTGTTCATGAACGATTGCTTAAGTCAAATGAGAAGTATAAGCAATTGGCAGATAAGAAGCGAAGGAGTGTGGATTTCAAAGAGAGTGATTTTGTTTACGCAGTATTGACGAAAGATCGTTTTCCAGTTGGTACATACAACAAACTGGTTGCTAGAAAGATTGGGCCTTTGGAAATCGTAAAGAAGATTAATGAGAATGTTTATCGGTTAAGATTGCCGGATCATATCCATACTACCGACGTTTTCAATGTCAAACACTTGATTCCATACCATGAGAATAAGCATGTCGAAGAAGAGGAAAGTGTGAATTCGGGGTCGAATTCTTTTCAACCAGGGGAGGATGATGCAGTGCAAACCCTAGGTCGCTCTACCTTAAATCACGAAGCTGTAAATCGCGAACGACATACCCTAGGTCTCTCTACCTTAAGTCGCGAAGCTGTAAATCGCGAACGACATACCTTATGTCGTAGCTCCAGAATTCCTTTAGGTCGCTCCTCCTTAGGTCGCGAAGGACAACGCGAGAAGCCTTGTGTCGCTCCAGTTTTCTTGAATCGAAGGTCGCGGGTTTCATATGTCGTGAATTCTCGCTCCAGCTTTCCTAAATCGAAGGTCACGAGCTTCCTATGTTGCGAATTCTTTAGGTCGCGAGTCGAACGAGCTTCTCCTAAATCGCTCCAGCTAAGTCGCGAACGACATTACTTTGTCGCTGAAGATTCTTAGGTCGCGAAGTTCTTATGTCGCCGCTTCTTAAGTCGCTCCTGGATGCCGCATTTCTTATGTCGCTCCCACTATGTCGCTGCTTTCTTATGCCGCAATGATGTTAAGTCTTAAGTCGTTAAGTCGCTAAGATGCTTAAGTCGCTCAAGTGGATATGGCTGTTTTGTTAAGTCGTTTGTATTTTTTTTTCTTATGTCGCTTGTGTTGTAATTGTTGTACCACTTTTCTTAAGTCGTGTCGCATGTATTTTGTAATGTGTTGTTATGTCGCATATGTTAAGTCGAGTGTGTGTTGTACTTTCCCTATACTAGGAGTGTATTGTCATTTGTAATAGGAGTTGAATATTGAATAAAAATTGGTTTGTGCTTTGTGCCACCGTTAAAATTGGAAGTTGAGTGTTATCTCCTTTCTCCATCTTCGGATATTCGAGTGCGCTCGAATCAACGAACTTGAAGCCGATTCACGGAATCTTGTGCGTGAGATCAACGTCGAAGAATCGTAGATCTTCTAACGCGGTATCGTGCGCGATCAACGTGTTGAAGATAGCTAGAATTCGGTATCTCGAGAGATCAACGGATTTGGGCACTTGGGTATCTTCAATTCATCGATTCATCTTGTTTCATCAATTCATTTTCCGCGAATTCATCAATTCGTGAGTTGTGTGATCCTGTAGGCTGCGTCAACACCATTATCCAATGGACTAGAACAGCAGTCCTTTTATTTCTATTCCTAACAGACCCTTCCTTAAACTGATGTTGTTAAACATCATGTTTACAAAGCAATGAACTTCGGTTTTCAATTTCTTCATCGTCTTTCATAGACGAACTCGATCACAACATTCATCTCGACCTGATTGGGCATGCTCCACTGTTTAATGTTGATTGGTTCTTCACTCATTAACCACCAACAAATACTACTAGTTTTCTATTAGGGATTCACGGACCTCTATGCATGGTTATCCATTCTTGATACTGATGTATCTGTCATCCTCCAACAAGCTAAAACTGCGGCTCTTCCTCATTAGCTTGTTAGATGGCATCAAACCACACCTGCTTCATTCATAGGTTTTACCTAATGCACTTCCATGGTTTCACTTCAAACAGTACTCTTTAGCACTCCACAAATGTCCAACCATATCATCGTTGTTCTACACATCGTCGTATTCATCTTCATATCCACGTTAAGAAAACATCACTTTCAAAAACAACAAAAATTCAACAACTCGCTGCAACACAAATTTCAAGCTCTGAAAGTACGTAATCAACCTTCTCTACACAACTCTTCAGACAGTTATCCTTCGTCCACAGTGATCTATGAGATAGCGTTAGCCAGCCAATCTTGTCAACAAAGGCTAATTCTGGCATACAATCATCTTCGATCACCGCCAAAGGTGGAAGTATCAAAACTCCAAGCAATCACAATTTTTCCATTTCATCCCAGAAACAATGCATAAACAAATCATAGCTAATTCTATTTAAACTCAAAAAAATGTTGAACCCCCCCTCTAGAAAAAAAAGACAAAAATATCCTCTCGTCCATTTTACTAGTAAAAAAGTGTGCTATAATGACAAGTTAATTTGCAATATTTAAAATGTGATACCTTTCAGTAGACGTATCGGATTTCAATTTCGTTTTCACCATTAAATCACAAATTTTATTATCTTTCTATTAAGATGCATATGTGATATGTTTTGACAAATTATTTTTTTAATTTTTATGGTGGCAAATATTTGCCATTATAAAAATTAAAATTGGCTAATATTTACCATGTGTTTGGTGGAGTGCGTATTGAACAAGCTACTGGATGGGTTTTCTTTTTATTTACAATGGCAAATATTTACCGGGCTGGCAAATATTTGCCATTGTAAATAAAAGGAAAAACCCCCCAATAGGTTGCTCAATACCTACTGCACCTTTAAATTTCTCATGCATGTCCACAATTGCCAAAGGTGAAATGGATACTGAACAAGGTGGAATGGGTATTGAGCAAGCTTGGAATGAACGAACTCAATATGCACAATGGAATTAATTTACTTTATTTATTGGTTTTAAGAAAACAATGGTATTTGATATTAATATTTGTGTTTGTGCTTGAATGTGTTTGAGAACAATGGCAATGTAAACAATGTAATTAGATCGCAATGTAATTTGAATGTGTATGTGTTTGATAATTTGAATGTGTTTGTGCTTGAATTTTTTTTAATTTACAGGGACGTCAAATATTTGCTAGGCAATCGGGCAAATATTTGCCAAGCTAATCCGACAAATATTTGTCATTGTAAAAGTTAAAAAAATCGTCAAAACATACCACGTATGGCTCTTAATCGAAAGACAATAAAACTTTTGATTTAATGGTGAAAACGAAATTTAAATCTGATACATCTATTGAAAGATATAACGTTTTTAATATTGCAAATTAACTTCTCATTATAGCAAAAAAAATTATTGAGAGAAATATATTTGGGTACGTGAAAAAGGCAGGGGCAAAACTGTAAACAATGGGGGGAAATCAGTAAAACATGAGATGTGTTTTATTGGAGGCAGGGAGGACTCGGCATTTTTCTGAGTTTAAATAGAATTAGCCACAAATCATTTCTGATTATAATTCCAATCATAAAAAACATCAAAAAGGTCCAATCTTTGTATCTGCAGCAATAATCATCTTTCAGATTCATTGTCATATTGGATCAGAAAAGAGACATATTTTATTCAAGCATCAGAAGGGACATCCATCCTCTTCTTTATAAGAGCACATTATTCTTCTTCTTATACATAGAACACTCATCAGCCAAACTCAGCCACTTCAACCAAGCAGCAGCAATTCCATCTTCAGATCCGTTATACTTTCAAACAATAAGCACATGTTGTTTTTATACTACAACAACTCTCTGCAAGGCTGCTAATCAATTCACTTGCTCATTAACTCGAGCAGGTATAGGCAACAGTTGACAACACAAGGTTCGGGCCTTTTCTTTTAAAGCAACATCGGCACTTCAGCAGCAACACAAACAACATCTACAACCTTTTGTCTGCCAAATTAATATCAAACATCACTCTGCTCATCTCAGCATCCAAACTTCACTCATCCAACAAGCGTCTTCATTCCAGTTCTCAGACCTTCTCATTCCAAAGCACTGCACCACTTGATTGCACAGATCTATATGCTTACATCACCAAACCAACATCAACCACAACACGAAGAATCGACCGTACAATAATCACCAGCATTGAAGTCAATAGTCACCATGCTCCACTATCGCTCCTTTTGACCTGCGTACTCATTCCAATATCTCAATATAAACTCAATTTTGAAGCCACCGTTAGTACTAATGAGATCTGACAATAGCAAGCTGCTGAAACAAACTCCAGCACCTCCTCATCGGCAACAACCATCACCGCAAATCAAACCTCCTCTCCGTCAGTCTTGCCAGCTTCTTTCTCATCCTTGTAACCTTCTATATTAGCCTTGCTTCATTTTAGCATCTACTTTGGTCTTGTCAGCTTCTACATCAACCGTGTCAACATCTATAGTAGCTTTGAGGGTTATGTTTATCAATTGCTACTTCTTCGGTTACTTTAGTAGATTCAGATTTCTCACTAGTATCTTTGAGATTTTCTTGAGCGCTTTCACTGATTTTCGTGGTTTCTTCTTTAGTTTTCACTTTAGAACCTTGATTGGCTACTCCAAAATAAGTTTTCACAGATTCTCCTTCCACTTCTCCTTTAGCTTTGTTGCCTTCCATTGCTTCTCAGCTTCACCCTCTGCATTTTAGAGACTTCATCTGCCTTGCCAACAGCCTCTCACCAACTCCAATGCAAACAAGAAACACAACAGCCAAACACTGCAGCAACCAAACCAATTGAACACTCACAAGACCTGGCTCGGTGAACAACAACCTTTTATGGTGGCTACCGCCACCGGTGTGGAACATTCGGGATCGTGTTGTGCAAAAATTGCAAAAATGCGGAAAAACAATAAACAAGATTTAGATTTGCCAATTTGAACATCACTCAATCTAGCAACAATTATTTTAGTACTGCAAATAAATAGTGTAAATAACTATAAAGAAGAAAAGAGACACACAATATTTATACTGGTTCTATTATCATCAAGATAGTGTACGTCCAGTCCAAAGGAGAGATTTTCTTATACATGAGAGAGTTACAATAGATTACAAGATAAGAGTTTACATACCAAAACCCTAAGTTAGGGTTAACAAGAAGAGACACTCTATTAGGGGATCGCTGGCTGAATGCCAGGATGAGTTTACAATGAAGTCTACCCTCAATATATAGCCAGTACAAATCCATGAGAGTCGTCGATTAAATTAGCAAGATATATTAAGAAGATAATGGATGTAATTTACAATGGTAACAAATGGTACAAACACAGTAAGAATTCACTTATTCCTTTAATTAGCAAAGACAGAAATAAATAATCCCAAAGCAATGTGTTTACTGAGAAAGAAATAATATGCATATCATTTTGCATATATTTTATTCCATAACGTGTGCATATATTTATTTCCTTGCCATCTCATGCAAATGCGATCCAATAATTTATGCATTCCATGTTAAAAATAATGAACAAACATGGTTACTTTTCTTGTTACCATAACTTCCTCCTCGATGCTCCAAACGACCTCCCATCTCTTTCATAGTGAAGAACGCATAATCCTCTTCAAAATGACATATAATTTAAACCGTAGAATCTCAACACTCCACTTCGATTCAAGTTCTTTTTTCATTATAAAACTTTTAAAAACTAACACCACCTTCAACCAAGATCTCTTAACGAGATAGATACCAAAAATGAATAGTTAGCCAATAGGTGCCGACAAGGCCACCCCCATCACACCTTACTAACGAGCTCGGACTATGTCCTCGCCCATCAACAAAATGTTGCAAATATCCAAAATCAAAAGAAGGTAGATATCAAAATAATCTCAAAGTCACCAAGGCCAAAAAAATTCTCTTAATCACCAATCGAATCTCTCTCCTCTAACATACCTTATTTGTCAAACAATAAATTTCTCATGGAAATCAACATAAGACTCTCACATTAGTGTTGAGCCGTGAAGCAGATATAGGTTCCCGAATCCAGTTGTCCCTTCAACACACTAAACTCCTTATCACTAATGTTCCAAGAATTTAATGCTCTTCTCTCTGAACATAATCTCCTCCATCTTTATCTTTCATATTGCACAAATTCTCTTTTTTTATCCAAATGAGTAATAGCATAATTACCACCGGATCTACCGCTCTTTCTAGAAACAATTGATGCACAAATTTAACAAATCGCCTTGCTCCGATACCAATCTGTTGTGCAAAAATTGCACAAATGCGGAATAATAATAAAAAAGATCTAGATTTTTCAATTTGAACATCACTCAATCTAGTAATAATTATTCTATTACTCTAAATAAATTGTATATAAATATAAAGAATAAAAGAGACGCACAATATTTATACTGGTTCCATTATCGTTAAGATAGTGCACGTCCAGTCCAAAAGAGAGATTTTCTTACACATGAGAGAGTTACAAGAGATTATAAGATAAGAGTTTACATACAAAAGCTCTAAGTTAGGGTTAATAAAAGAGACACTCTATTAAGGGATCGCTGGCTGAACGCCAGAATGGGTTTACAATGAAGTCTACCCTCAATATATAGCTAGTGCAAATACATGAGAGTCGTCCATTAATTACTAAGATATGGTAAGAAGATAATGGAGGTATTTTGCAATACTAATAAATGGTGCAAACATAGAAAGTAATTCACTCATTAATTTAATTAGCAAAGATGGAAATAAATAATCCGAAAGCAATGCGTTTACTAAGAAAGAAATAATATGCATATCATTTTGCGTATATTTTATTCCATAACCTGTGCATGTATTTATTTCCTTGCCATCTTACGCAAATGCAATCCAATAGTTTATGTATTTCCATATTAAAAATAATGAACAAACATGATTACTTTCCTTGTTACCATAACTTCCTCCCCGATGCTCCAAAAGATTTCCCGTCTCTTTCATAGTGAAGAACACATAATCCTCTTCAAAATGACATATAATTTGAATCGTAGAGTCTCAACAGATTGAAAAACTCGTATGAGCAATAAGGCACTAATACCACTTTTTATAAATATTAAAAGAAGAGAATACTTTAAACTCAAACTCGGCTGTGATAAAGTAAAAGCAATAGTTTGTTTATTCATCAAATAACAGCCTATCATATAAGCAATACATCAACGTGCAAAACATGAAAATATGATATAATAACCAACTAAACCTAAGACTCGATGATAATAAAGTTAGCAAAATAAACTATTGAAAACTACCTTATCAAAAAACCATTACCCAATGGACTACTATAGCAGTCCTTTTATTTCTGTTCCTAACAATTTTTGGGTATGATTTGATCAGTAGTAGTGTTGTTGGGTGGGTGATCATTCACACCTGTGGTTAAGGTAACTTGATATGACAAAAGCTAGGACTAATTAAGACTTTGAAGTGATGGAGTAGCAAAATAAAATTAAAGAGAGAAGAGTAGAGATGTACAAACCTGAGCTTCCATTGCAATAGTTCTTCCCATGGGCGATGGATATTTCTGGAAGATGCTTTTGTACATATAATGTAGGTATGTATAGCAGTGTAATATGTGTGTCTCTGTGTATATATATGCAGGAACAGAAGTAACAGTGGACTAGCAAATAGAATTGCTAATAGCAAAGATGGGAACTAAGAGCATCCCCAATAAGAGATCGGTCACTTGGTGACTGATCCCCAACAAGAGGTCAATATGCTCAAAATTGGACTCACTGCGGACTGCCAATGTTGTTTCGACTACCTTGGTAGTCAGTGTTTTACCCGGCATTACTAATAACGTCATTGAGTTGGTTATGAAGCCTTCTAGTCTCTTCTTCCAATTCCAAAATGTAAGTTATAGCACGAAAAGAGAATCAGTCATCTTTCCACTATCCAAATTCACATTCGTTGGGGTAGAGTGGACAATGAAATTATCAACGACCAACATTGTTCCCTTTTTGTACGACTAAAATCGATGATTCGTAACTATAGAAGCACGTAACATTTGCATATTGTACCTCATCAACCTCAGTCGCATTTTGTACTAGTGTATTACATAACTCTTGTGTATAGTGGATAGAAAGTTGTGGTTGATGGTCTAGTCGCAATTGTTGCATCCCCAATTCAAGCTCTCTTTATCTTACATTCTTGTAATGTCGTTCTTCCATTTCAATGTACCATGTATTTGCGATTCTAGGTGGAGATGGATTAGGATTTGACGGTCCATATAAATGGTCGGTATAACTATATGATTCTGGATAAAAAAATAGGCATCCTAAGAGTTGGTGCTTTCTAAGTTGCAGAATGAACTACAAACATTTTATTTAAGAGGTATTTATACGGAAAATAAATTTGTACACTATCCAAGTCTAATTTCATATCCCATGTGCCTATAGTTTAATTTTAGGATTTTGTCATTGACAACTCAAATCAGTATGTCACTCCAGCTATATACAGCCCTTTCGGTACAGTGTAAAGTTGGAATTTGTTCGGTGAACGATCACATCACTCTTTGAATCATGCTACTCACTGCTATGGGCTACAGTGTAAAGTTGGAATCTTTTCAGTGAACGATCGCATCACTCGCTAAACCATGCTGCTACATCCTATGCTTTACAGTGTACAGTTTGGATAGGTTCAGTGAATGATCGCATCACTTTATGAACTGTGCTGCTCTCTTCCATGAGATACAATGTATTGTTAGAAACTTTACACTGAACGATCTAATCAACCTCTGAGTCAAGCTGCTCCATGCCATGCGCTATAGAACCTAATTGGAACCTTTGGATTGAACGATCAAATCAACAATAAATAATTCAAATCATCGTATGATTCTAATTATTTATATATGCGATTTAGAACAATGTCAGCAATCAATTTAGTTTCAGTCAAGAATATCAGCATAACAATGTCGAACACAAACTCAGATAACGTTTCAATTATTGGTGGATTTTACAACCCCAAAAACGAACAAGTTAAAAGTCAAAGAGTGCATTGTGAATGTAGAGTTGAAGCGATCATACTCATTTTAAAATCACGTAAAAAAGTAGGTCGAGGATACTTTGCATGCAGGGACAATTGGAATGGGTATGGCTACTTCCAGTGGATTGATCCACAACCCTGTCGACGAGGTAGAGAGTATGCATTTGAAATGCACTCGAGAGTGAGAAGGTTAGAACTTCTTCTTAACAATCATACCAAAGAAACAAAAATACCTTGATAACATCCATATATATGTGTTTACTACTATGCTTCATAGGTAAATATCGTCCTTGTTTGTGTTTGTACTATCATGTATTGTATACAATCATTATCATGTGTTGGATGATTACCAGAATGTATCTAGTTTTGAAAAAAAAATCAGTAGTTATTATGTGTTTCTATTTATTCCTTCGTTACATTCCTTCGAACCTATATGTAATATCAATTCATAATCTCAGCAAATTCATACATTGACGTTAAAACATAAATATAATAATTCCAATTAGTACAGCTTCCAACAATGGAAATAAATACATAATAATTATTTCCTTAGTACTCAACTGTCACCTACAAAATGATGATAGTGGTCTATTAGTTCTCTACGCAAATCCATATAAGCCTCGAGATCTCTGATCTCCATAACTCTATTCATGTACTGTGCAGAAGTGTTTAGTTCTTTAAAAGGAGGAGTCTCAAAAGCACGTTCTAGTTATGTATAATTACACAACTATAGTTTATAACCATCCCCTTTTCTTCAACAATCATATTATGAAGTATTATACAACAGTACATTATGTCTGATATCACTTTAGTGTCACGGTAGTACGGCTCCTTTCTAAAATTTGGAATCAACTTTATAGAACTCCAAAATCACGGTCATCGTCTTTCCTTAAATTGGCTTGTTGTGCAGTGAATTTGTGTTCCTTCTCGTTACTAGGCTCTTTGAAATCTTTGACCAACGTTTTCCAAGTTGGATATATTCCATCAACAGGGTAGTATCTCATGTTGTGTTGTATATCCCCAATCATGTAATTACAAGTTAGTGCAGTATCATTAGATAAGAAGCTAAATAAGTAAGACTAATAGAGGACATTAATGTCATTTAAAGACTCAGATATACCAAAAATGCATGCCATATATATAAATTAAGGAAGCTACAGCTTTCCAAAATCATGGTCATCTTGTGGTAATGTTCGGTGTATTGTCCTTGCATTGCAATTGGACAATTTTTCCAACGTCAATGCATACAATCTAAGCCACCCAACATAACTGAAAATCAACGTTGTTCATGCATAGCCTATAGTTTATTGGTATCATTATTGTTTGGTGCTCTAAGATACTCCATGCCATAGGATCACTGTTTTACAAAATTCTTTTATTGTTGGCGGTGGAATCTTCTATTTGGACATACTCATCTTGCCTATCATCGCTTTCCCCATACCTAACATTCGTAAGGCACTTGTTTTTTTTGATGTGACGAAAAACCCAATTGACCCCACGTATTATTTCTTTATGTGAAATATATGTTTCTCTTGCCCAACCTTGTCACAACTCACTCAAATATATTTCTTCACATTCGATACTTTCATCTGAACTTCAGCATCTCAAAACATGGATCGTCGTTAAAGTAACTCGCCATTATTTAATAATGTTCTTATTGATAATTTTTTTTGATTATCTTGATGCCCCAAAACACTCCTATTTTGTTTGGAAGATTCCTCCATCTCTTGTAACTGAATAAGTTCTAGTGCTTTAGACGCTATTACTTGTTGAGAATCTTTGTGTATATGACTATCATCCAAAGTTGAGGAAGAGGAGGAGAAAGAAGAGAAGCAAAATGACATTTTCATTGGATTCATGTTTATATTTGTTATGTGTTTTGAGTATCAAAAATAGCATTTACATATA
The DNA here is from genome assembly GCA_030737815.1 of Allium fistulosum. Lineage (NCBI taxonomy): Eukaryota > Viridiplantae > Streptophyta > Magnoliopsida > Asparagales > Amaryllidaceae > Allium > Allium fistulosum. Next base: position 1,279,945,591 of record CM060902.1, on the reverse strand, counting down.
AGCCCTTGGAATTGTATAAATATCTTGAAATCTACTCAGATATTTATTGAATTTTATGCTATATGTTTAGATATTTACTATAGCTTGCCCTACCCACTTGGATTTTTATTGAAGTTTGTACTATATGGTCAAAAATTTACTATAGCTTGTCTTATCCATTAAGATATTTTTTGTAGTTTGTACAATATGTGCAAGTATTTACTATAGCTTGTCCCACCCACTCAAATATTTATTGAAGTGTGTAAATATTTACTATATCCTGTCCTATCACTCAGATATTTATTGAAGTTTGAAGTATATGGTCAAATATTTATATTACTTGTTCTATACAATTAACTTTTTTCTATGTTTTGGGAGTAAAGTAATAGTAGAAAACATATATATTATATGGCAGAAGTGTAATATCAGTCAAAGAAAAATGACATAATATAATCCAAAACAGATTCACATTGTTAACCCACCTTTTGCTAAAGGAAGTATATAGGCAGATTTAACCCAAAGACTTCACGATTATCAAGGCTGATGAGTATAGAACGATGACTGTAGGGCCCAAAAATCAGGTATAGATAATACTATCAAGTCAAGATTGTATGGAATTGATAGATATGCAACAAGAAGGATCGGCATACTTCAAAGTACAAGAGCATTCTTATGGAAAACAATATGAAACTGTATGAGCAAGATGTGGGGACTCTAGGGAGACTACCCTAGGGATTGCATATCATTTGGGTGAAGAAAGAGGGATCAGTACCTATCCCTCTTTGGGGTTGGCTAAACCCAACTTCATAGCAAAGATCGATCAATATCTCAAAATCTGCACATCCAATTGACATGAAACTTAGAGGACAAGCTAATTAGAATATAGAATATGTGGAACACCCCACAGGCATCGCATGGCATTTGGAGCAAGTTGAAGGGATCGTTACCTATCCCTTCATAGGGATCAGCTATAATCAGCTTTCACAACAAATTGCAATAAAGATTGATCAATAACTCGAGTTTTACTAGTCCAATTGGCGTGAGACTTGGATGCCAAGCATAATACAACATCGAGAAGCTCTCCTAGGGATTGCATGGTATTTGGAGCAAGTTAGAGGGATCCGTACCTATCCTTCCATAGCAATCGGCAGAAATCAGAATTCAAGTAATACTACTTCACGGAAAATGCGATATCTCACAATCTGTATTTCCAAATTGCATGAAATTTGAGGAGAAAATAGCTAACACCATGAGGAACTACCAAAAGGGAATGCACCCCACTTAGACACCAAAATAGGGATCATTACTGATCCTTATTGTGGGCCCCAATGGGCCTGGAAATTTCTATGTAGCCTCGTCTTGGTCTCTCGAACCCAAAACTTCAGCCCGATCCGTGCATGTCTTCCCCTATAAATACAGCAGGCATGGTGTCAGAAAAGGGATCTTCTTTTTGTTTCTCTTTATCTTCAATCCAGGCTACACTCTGCCAATTTTATTCTTGGATTTTGGATTGTAACTATAAACAAACTTCAGTATAATAAAAAGGATTATTCTGGAGTGGACGTAAGCCGAAGTTAGACGAACCACTCTAAATCTGTCTCTATTTACTTGCTTTCTGATTGTTTTACTTTTGTTCTTCATTTACTTCTCTTCATATTTCTGTGATTGGATTGGATATTGGTGCTTTCTTACAACTGGGTGTTGGTGGTCAATTTTGACGCCAACATTTTGGTGCTTTCACCGAGAGAGACTTGCACTCGAGGATGTGGAAGCTAGGATCTTAGATTTGGAAGCTTGGATAATTGGATCTAGAAAGAAATGACTAGGCAATCGACAAGGAGAGTGCTACCGGAAAGGAGAACCATGGAGGGGTCAGGAAGCTTCCTCAGGAGTTGGAGCTAATCAAGCATCTATCTACATCACCAGGGATGAAATGGAAACGATGATGGATGCTATGCAGGAGAGGATGTTGAAAAGACAGGAGGAGATGATGTAGAATTTACTCCAACAGATTAGACAAGTCGGAGCACAGAATCATGGAGTTAAAGCAGCAGGAATCGCTGGAAATCAGAACCGGGAGCTTGGAAATGGAGCCGATGGATAGAACAGAGCAGTCGGGGGCAGTCCTCTGCCATCCTAGAGGGATCGACACCGGTCCCTCCAGAGGGTTCAGTACCGATCTCCAAAGGCTAGGAGGCATGCCCCTGGGTCAGGTTGATCATGATGCTGGAGGACCTACGATCGATCCCATGGAGCTTGGTGCGAATCGGAATTTGGATGCTCGTCTGAAGGAATACGTTCCAGAATTCCCTCATAGACTCGGGGGGCAGCTTGGACATGATGATAGGAGACTACCATTAGAAGACAATGATAGGTTTGTACGAATGATAAGGTGAGCTATGTGTAGAGGATTAGCGAACATGGATCTGGAGGATGTAAATGGAAGCCCATTCGCTCCAAATATCAGAAATGCTAGGAATCCACCAGAATTCAAACTACAAACACTGGAAGCTTATGATGTAAAGTTAGATCCAACTATGCATATGATGAGGTATATACGACACATAGAAGTACTAGGGCATCGAAAGAAGTCCTGGCACGATGTTTCCTCCTGTACTTAGCGGATGTAGCTGCTCTATGGTTCAGACAGTTGGAAAGTGGCTCTATTAGCACATGGACAGAATTGGTGGAAAGATTTATGAAGCAGTTTCGGGTTAACATTACGAGACCTAAGAATGTGATGACATTGACATTAGTAAAGCAATGGGTAGGAGAATCACTCAAGGATTTCTTAATCAGGTTTAATGTGGCAGTTGTTTCGGTGGATCGACCAGATCCATCGATGGTTTTAATGGCGGCAATGTCAGGAGTTGCAGATAATTCAGATTTTAAGATATCACTGATACGGGATCCACCGATGGATCTCGGGGAATTTTACCATGAAGCAAAGAGGTTCCTATGACAAGAAGATGCAAAAGCTGATAAAAATGAAACAGAAGTTAATACGGTATGAGATGGAGAATCGTACGGTGAAAGCTCAGGAAAGGACAAGGGTAAACAGAACATGAACACTAGCTTCGATGGATCAAAGCGATAGAGGGGGGAACCCAAATTCTCTTCTTACTTGGAATTGAATGAAACCGTAGAATGGATATATCTGGATACTCGAGGGCGCCTTCCATATCAGAGGCCGTAAAGGAGGGAACCCTCCAAACGTGAACGGACATCAAGAAAGCGCTACCTATTCCATGAACTGGATGGGCACAATACAAATGACTATAGGCATTTGATGGATATCATTGAGGAACATGTAAGGAATGATCAGTTGTAACAATACGTAAGTACTCGGGCTATGGCGGTGGAACAAGAGCAGCCACCATCCACCCCGAATGAAAATGGCACTGGATCAAGGCATCATCATCAACTTGTCATCAATTGATCGGGATGGCATGGAATAAGTAGTAAACTCCACAGTAGGACGGCTAAGCAAGGTTTTAAATCTCGCTCATCTCGGCCGAGATCTCGTTTTCAAGCCTGGGCGATTCGAAACATGCTATTTCGTTTGAATCTCGTCTGACCCAAATCTCGGATGATATTTCAATATCTCGTCTGGTATCTCGGACGAGATTTCGGCCGAATTTTTGAATTTTGGAAAAAATCAACTCTTTTTCCGTATTGGGCTGGCTCATCCTTTACCTTAATTTAAGCCTTCTTAATTGTACTTTTTTTAACCCTTATTTCTTATATAAATCTCATTTAATCTTCATCTCTTATTTTACGGCAGTGACGAGTGTAAGAAGATGATAAAATATACATCGATTATGGTAAGTATTTCACTTTATGATTTTCATTTAGGTTTCTGATCCAAATTAATTTACATCCGATTTTATTTTTCTTTTTTCGACACTTTCTTGAGTTTTTTTCCTAACCCTATTTTTTGCGGCTATAAATTTTAGGCTTCACTTATTTAACTTTATGTTCCAAATGGATTCCCAATTTGATTTCATTTAGTCTTTGCTGCTATAATTTTTTTCCTCAAGGCTTATTTTTAAGCAATAAAGGAATTCTCTTTCATCTATTAATTTCATTTGATGATTACATGTTCATTCGTACATCATTTTTTTGCTTTTCTTATAATATTACTAAATGTTTGAAAATTGTTTGTACTATGTATGTTATTTTCTACGTTTGTTTGAAATATCTATGCTATTAGTTGCTTAATGAGATTTTGTCTGCTAATAATTAAATACTATAATCAGACATAGAATATCTTAATTCTACTTGTAGACTTTTGTATTTGAAGTTATAAAATTAAGATTTCCCTTGGAGCACTATAAATCATAAAAGGTAGAAATGAGACATTATATTGTGTAGGAAAGTTAAGTGAATGATCAAACAAAGTAAAGGTGCATATGTTATGGTTTGTTTCTTGTCTACTTTATCTCATATGATATTATATTGAACATTATTCATGAAATCTAGTTGTTTGTTTATTTTACATGATACAAGTAATATTTTTCCATACTAAATTACTAATGATAAGCGTGTGATATATTCAAGGTAAGTGCATAGTGTTTTCCTTAAGGTAGTGACTAGTATTATAAATTTAGGTGTATGAAAACTAATTTCCGACATGACATATACTTCGAGATAACTCCGAAATGAATTTTAGAAACCGAGATGTAAATCTAAGATGGACGACCGAGATGCACTCATCTCGTTCGAGATCTCACCCGATACGAGATAAGCTATCTAAATTCTTCGAGATGAGACGTGACCGAAATCCGAAATTTAAAACCTTGCGGCTAAGTCACTTACACATGTACGAGATTGAGGACGGCCCTAGGCATGCTTTGAGTTGATGATAAACCGTAATGCTAGGGTTTGTGAAATTTGTTTTTTTCTTCTTGTTTGCTTTGAACTCTTGCTTTTCTAGTTTTATTTGTACTCTAGTTTATTGGTTCTATGGACTCTTAGTTTATGGACTTAGGAATGCTTTAATTTGGATCAATGTAATGGATAACAAAGGTCGTCAGGTATGGACTATGCCTGGCAAGGGGTAGGTCGCTTCGCTCAAAGGCGATGGATTGACCTACTCAGGCCGTCGAGTATGGATTGTTCTCGGCAAGGATCCAGAGAGATCAAGGTTGTCAAGTATGAACTATGCCTGGAAAGGGGTAGATTGCTTTGCTCAAATGTGATGGATTGACCTACTCAGGTCATCGAGTATGGATTGTGCTCGACAAGGATCCGGAGAGATCAAGGTCGTCAGGTATGGACTATGCCTGGCAAGGGGTAGGCCGTTTTGCTCGAACGCGATGGATTGACCTACTCAAGTCGTCGAGTATGGATTGTGCTCGGAAAGGATCCGGAGAGATCAAGGTCATCGGGTGTGGACTATGCCTGGTAAGGGGTAGGTCGCTTCACTCGAATGCGATGGATCGGCCTGCTCAGGTTGTCGAGTATGAACTGTGCTTGGCAAGGATCTAGTGAGATCGAGGATTTGGATTAGGATAACAAACCAGAGAGGTTATGGATTTGGATATCAGCTTCGAACAGCTATGGATTTGAATATGGGCCCAGAGCAGTCTGGGCTTTGGCTAATAATCTGGAGAGATCGCGGGTTCAGAATTAAATATCGACTCGGAATGATCATGGAATTCACTAACGATCTGGAGAGATCATGGATTTGGGTTGGCAATGGGTTAAATAATACGGCAATCAATGGATTATGGATTTCAAATTTGGGATTTATGGCAATTCAAAACACACCTTTCTATCACAAGGCATATTTTGGGGGGCAATCTGACGACCGCCCATGACCCCCGCACTGAACCTAGAGATAGTGCGCTGTAAAGTGTGCCAGGCAGCCATGGACGATTGTCAGGGTGAATTAAAACAGCAGAATCTATCGTATTACTCACAGCGCATGGACAAAATACAATAGAATATATATATAGTGAAGCTTCACAGAATAGAATCTCATCAATAAAACTTCATAATAGTTGAATACAAACATCTGAATAGTCAATACATCAAGCCTCACTACATAACACTCGGAGAATATACAAGCAGCGGAACATCCAGTACATATAGTAAGAAAACAATATGCAAGCCTCCAGCTCTTCTTCGTCATTAGCATCGTGGAAAGCAAGAACAGCACCTGTCACCTGCTACCTAGTCTGCCCGTCCCAAAATGGATGAACAGCCCAAGGCAATAAGAGTTAAAAACATAAAGCCTTGAGTCAGACAACAGTCTTAGTGAGTGGTAAATTAACTAACAACATACCAAAAGAGCATAAAGGAAAAGAAATAGGAATACAACCCTCCCACTCCACCTCTTTCTACAGTGATATCCCCTAGACACACACTAAGCAGAAACAAACATAGCAAAGCATACAATTTAAAGTAAAGCAGTTATCACTCGAGTCAAGGGCGATGTTTTCCAAGTACAAACCCCCAAGGCCTAAACCAAGATAAGATAAGCACCCAGAAAATACCGCTCTTGAGACCGAATGACGATTCAACCAAACATCCATGACTCTGGCTATCACTGTTATCGTTGCTTCGATATCATCGTTAATTGAATGACCGGCTCATTCTTTCATCCGTCCGTCAAGGGCTAATGGAAACCCCGGTTCTAGACATAACTCCGCACGTCGTCGTGACCCGTGCCTAGGACTATCAAATCTGCCCAGAGTACTCGACTACCAATCAGTAGCCTTCAGGGACTATCGAATCTGCCCAACGTACTCTTGCTTTGAGCATGCTAGAACCTTCAACAACGATGAGATCTCGGCCTTCTAGTCATCCTCCTCGACGACTATTTCCATACTAGCTCAAGCGCCTCTCGAGCAAACCATTATCCTCAAACTCGAACCATTTCACCGAGTTATCAACATGCTTGGAATGATCCCGTCTGGATTAGACCAAGACTCTCTCATATCATGCCTCGCTTCATCACATCCTAGCAAAGCCTCATCTCAACATCATCATCATCAAATCTATCCATATGAGCTTCATCATCCGCTACATATGCCACGAGTAGCTTTTCCAATTCAAGAGCCTTTCACTTAGCTTTCGAATCATCTTCGACCATCTTGTCTAAATCAAATCATCAATCATCTAATTCATAGCAATCAATCAAGTCAAACATTAATCCAAGTAATCAAGCATTCAAATATGATCTAATGAACAATTATAACAATAATGGCAATTTCGTAAATAAAGAGTCTAAAGTCTAACAAGCATGAAAACATGATCAATATCTCTATAATCTTGATGAATGAACTTGCATAGGTTAACATGTAGTAAAATGGATGTCAAATCATCATGAACAATGGATCTATACTCAAGTTTACAAAAATGCATGAAAATCACTACTTTACACAAAATCAAGCCAACGATCCGATATACTCCTTTGGATCCGTGTGAGAGATAATCACCACTCACCAAATCACCTAAACACCTCAAAATCTACACACTTCAGATCTGGACAGCGAAGGATCTAACTCGATCTATCACAAATCCGCTTCAAACGATGAAATCTCTCTTTGATGGATGTAGATCTTCAACCTAAGCTCTTGAATCTTCAATTCGATCTTCGATTTGGATGGAAGGAAGCACAAGATTAAAGTGGAGAAAAGAAGTGAAGAAGTGTAGAACTCGAGCTCTCAAAATGGCAGCACTTCGTCGCTTCAAAATCCGGATCCCAAAAATGAAGAAGAACCCTCCTATTTATAGGCTGAATCCTCCTTAGGTCGTTCGCTCGGAATTAGGTCGTCCACGACCTAAGAACCTACGACCTAAAAACCCACGACCTAACAAATGCGCTCCTACGACCTACGACCTAACGACTAAGCAGATCAGCGCATCCATACGACCTATGACCTAACGACTTAGCAGATCAACGCATTCATACGACCTACGACCTAACAAAGATGCAGCCTAGCGACCTAACACAGATCGCTTCTACGACCTAACACACCTGCGACCTAACACACACACACGACCTAACTAACTTAGCTAGGATACGACCTAACACCTTAGGTCGCTCACGACCTAACTACGCTAACTCGCTAACTCTTATACCGTTAGCTCTTAGGTCGCTAACCACTAGGTCGCTAACTACTGTAGGTTACTAACCCTTAGGCCGCCAACTCTTAGGTCGTTAACTCGCTAACTTTCTTAGGTCGCTGCCTATCCTTAAGTCGCTCAAACCCTTAGGTCGTCTACTCCTTAACTCGCCAACTTCCTTAGGTCGCTCCAAACTCTCATACGACCTAAACCACTACGACCTCAACCAAAATCCTTAGGTCGCCAAATTCTATAAGTCGCTCCTATCTCTTAGGTCGTTCACTCGACCTAACCTACCCCACAACCTAAACCATCACACGACTTACCCTCCAGACAACCTAAGCTCTAGTCGACCTAAACTCTGGACGACTTAACAATACTAACAGTCTGATAATAACTGTTTTACGATGTTTCGATCCGTAAAAATACGGGTCGTTACATTCTCTCCTCCTTAGGAATTTCGCCCCCCGAAATTCCAAACAACCAGAGTAATCAAAGACTATCCTGCATGCCTACCATCTATAGCAATCAACAAACCATGCATCCAATTCTAACTTAGCATGCAGAATTCTAAAACTAGAACAAGTTACAATGTCGTTAGATGACACGACACCTTACGGCCATACCTTGAAGAGTTCAGGATGAGCTGCCTTCATCCTCTCTTCCACCTCCCATGTACAGTCGTTATCATCATCACTTCATTGTATCTTGAGCAACTTAACTACCTTCCTCCTAAGCTGTTTCATGTCGGTTTCCACAACACGAAGCGACTTACGAGATCTCTTATCGACTGGATCAACTTCGAAATCTTCACAGCTATCAGTAGAAACCACTGTATTCGAGTCGTGCACATACTTCCGTAGATACGATACGTGGAAAACATTGTGCACACCCGACATCTTCTCTGGTAACTCCAATCTGTAGGCGAGCTTTCCAATTCGCTCGATGATCGGGAATGGTCCAACAAATCTCGGAGTCAATTTCCCTTTCTTCCCGAATCGAATAACATTCTTCAGTGGAGAAATCTTCACAAAAACCATATCACCTACGTCGAATTCCAAATCCTTACGACGCTTATCGGCATAACTTTTCTGTCGGTCTTGGGCTGCCTTCATTCGTTGCCGAATGATCTCTATGTAATTCAAAGTCTGTCGAATCATATCTGGCCCAAGTATCAACTTTTCTCCTGTTTCTAACCAACACGTAGGAGAGTTACACGGTCTTCCATACAATGCCTCATACGGTGCCATACCAATACTTGACTGGTAACTGTTATTATACGAAAATTCCACCAAATGAAGGTGATCTTCCCATGATCCTCCGAAATCCAAAACACAAGCTCTGAGGAGATCTTCCAAAACTTGGTTGACTCTCTCGGTCTGACCATCTGTTTGAGGGTGATAAGCTGTACTCAAACACAACTCGGTTCCCAAAACTTCCTGAAAGCTCTTCCAAAATCCACTAGTGAACAATGGATCTCGATCGCTCACTATACTCTTCGGAATACCATGGAATCGAACTATCCACTTAACATACAACTCAGCCAACTTTGATGCAGTCCTAGTCGATCGAACAGCAATGAATCTTGCACTCTTAGTCAGACGATCTACGATGACCCAAACCCCTTCATTTCCCGTTCTTGTTATAGGTAGCCCATCAATAAAATCCATCGATATTTGCTCTCACTTCCATGTAGGAACTTCTAATGGATGAAACAATCCACTTGGCTTCTTCTACTCGGCTTTTACCAACTGGCAGTTCATGCATTTGGAAATAAAATTTTCGACATCCTTCTTCATACCTTCCCAGTAATAGGTTCTCTTCATATCCCGATACATCTTGTTTCCTCCTGGATGAATTGTCAACTTCGAGTGATGACTTTCCTTCAGAACTTCATTTCTCAATTCATCTATATCGGGAACAACTAGTCGTCCTTGCTTCCGAAGCCAACCCTCTCGATCGACCTCGAATCCTTTACCCTTTTCTGGATCCAATCCAGATTCCAAATCACGGATAATCTAGACAAGCTTATCGTCTCGCTTTTGGCTCTCGCCAATTCTTTCCACAAGAGTTGGTCTTATCGATAAGTTCGCCAACATCTCAGGTTCCAATTCGCATCTAGGCCTGAAGTCAAATCCAGCTAAATACTCGAGACTCTTCCATTCTGAAAACATGGCTCCCAATCTTGCATGTCTTCGACTTAGCGCATCTGCCACTGCGTTACCCTTTCCCGGAGTATAGGCTATACCAAAGTCATATGATGCCAAAAACTCTAGCCATCGTTGCTGCCGAAGATTCAAATCCTTTTGGGAGAAAAGATACTTCAACGACTTATGATCCGTAACCAGCTCGAATCGAACTCCCAATAAGTAATGTCTCCACATCTTCAGAGCAAATACAATCGCTGCTAACTCTAAATCATGAGTCAGGTAATTCCTTTCATGCGGCTTCAGTTGTCGACTTGCATACGCAACAACTTTACTCTTCTGCATCAGCACTGCTCCAAGTCCAGTACCACATGCATCGGTGTAAACCACCATCTCATCATTCCCACTTGGAATAGTCAAAACAGGAGCACTTGTCAATCGCTCTTTCAGGATTCTGAAAGCTTGCTCGCACTTATCATCCCATCTGAACACTTGGTTCTTTTTCGTCAATCCTGTCAATGGTGCAGCCACCTTGGAGAAGTCTTTGATAAATCGACGATAATATCCTGCTAATCCAAGAAAACTTCTCACATCAGATGCATTCTTAGGTCTGACCCAATCCTGGATTGCTGCCACCTTGGCGGGATCAACCGCTATTCCATTTCCAGAGATAACATGGCCTAAGAACCTCACTTCACTCTTCCAGAAGTGACACTTCGAAAACTTAGCCTTCAGCTAATGTTTCCGCAAGATTTCCAAAACAATACGCAAATGCGTCTTGTGCTCTTCTTCAGTTCTGGAATAAATCAAAATATCATCCACGAACACTAGCACGAACCTGTTCATAAGATCCACAAAATATGCTGGCGCATTAGTCAATCCAAACGGCATTACCAGCCACTCAAAGAAACCGGATGGTGTCCTGAAAGCAGTCTTCGGCACACTATCCTTGGCCACTCTTAACTGGTGAAATCCCGTTGCCAAATCCATCTGAGAAAATACCTTAGCTTCGTGAAGCTGATCAAACAAGTCATCGATTCTCGGCAATGGATACTTGTTCTTCTTAGTCACCTTATTCAACTCACGATAATCCACACACAACCTCAACGATCCATCTGCTTTGGTTGCGAACACAACTGGTGCACCCCATTCGGACACACTACGCCGAATGAATCCTTTCTGCAAAAGATCATCAACTTGCACCTTCAACTCCTGCTGTTCCCTAGGCGCCATCCGCCTAAGAGGCATCACAACAGGTCTGGCTCCTTCAACTAGATCTATACAAAACTCGATCTCTCTATGCGGCGGTAATCCTTTGACCTCGTCAAAGACATCCTCAAATCCATTAGCGATTGGCATAGATGACAGTCCATCCCGTGGAACAACCAGCGAATACATGAAGCTCATGAAGACGCCTTCTTAATGCTTACATCGTATCACAATCTTTCGCCCCTCCACATTCTCGACTGTCACCTCCAACCTTTCACAATCAACCTTTGCCGCATACTTCCTAAGCCAGTCCATATCCAAAATAATTCCGAACCCCGCAAAGTTCAGAACAAAACAATCACAAACAAAAGAGCAATCATGACTCGATACAATCAGACCACGGCATAACATACACAAACAAGACGAACCTCCAACTGGATTAGTCACAACCAATGGCCTATCAACAATATCCGGTTCTAAACCTAACCGGCCTACAAGTTCACTACAAACAAAAGAATGCGACGCCCCAGTATCAAATAGAACTCTAACTGGAACACCACATATGGAAAGAGTACCTTGAACCACTACACTCTTTCCTTTCTCTTCAGCGGTAGGAGCTTTCGAAGATGATGGAACAGCTCCCAAAGCATAAGCTTGCACAATCTGCTTGTCCCTCCGCGGTCCTGGACAATTCCTCCTAACATGCCCCAGCTTGTCACAGTTGTGGCACTTCACTGGCACCTTCGGATTCTTACAATCTCTAGAGAAATGGCCCTTCTGCTGACAATTGTAGCAGGTTACTTCGCCCTTCGGCTTCTTCTGACCATCCTTACCCTTTTGCTGCTGCTGCTTCCTCTTTTTGTTTCCACCCTACTGTGGTTTAGACTCTTCCTTGGTCACAGCAACAACAGACCTTTCCTTAGGAAACAGATTCTCGTGCCTGAGAGCTTTCTCTACTAGCTTCTCAAATGGATCGTCCAAATGATCCACCAACTGCCTCCCAAGATAACTGTCCAAGCCTGTCACAAACTTCTCGTTCTTCTGATAGGGAGATTCAATATACGACCGAGCATACTTGGACAAAGCTTCAAACTCAGAAACATACTCAAGAACTAGTCTTCCACCTTGCTTGAGCTCCACAAACTTCTTAAACAGAACAGACTTCTGAGCCGTAGAAATGAACTTAGCTTCAAATCTGTCTTGGAATTGCTCCCAAGTAATTTCTTCCTCCGGAGTATCAATGGTGATAGAGTTCCACCAATCAGAAGCTCTCCCTTGAAGCTGTCTTGATGCTAACTTCCTCTTAGTCGCATCCTCAATTCCCAAATCACTAAAGATCCTTCTACAAGCATCTATCCACCTCTGGACTTCAATGGTTGACTCCGTTCCCAAGAAAACCTTTCCTCCAAGAGTAGTATAATCTTTACACAGCTTAGAAAAATCCACTGGTTTTGGAGTTTGGACTTGAACTCCAACATCTACTGACGGCCCCAGAGCTGGCATCCATCTCATGATCGAAGTCATCGTAGCTTCGAACATAGCTACATAATCAGCAACCCCCTCAACAGCACGGCCTTCCCTAGCAGTTGGTCTCCCTCTTCGACTCATTCTCAATATCTATAAAAAGGAATGATTAATACACCTTGAGAAACAATTGCATAAGGGATTCAAATCATTCTAAGCTACTATATTATATATAGTAATCATCCATCAAAATACAATTACGTCTCTCATACGTAGTTACGTCAGCGAGCGTTGGGTAAAATCGATTAACCAAAGCTCTGATACCAAATGTGACGACCGCCCATGACCCCCGCACTGAACCTAGAGATAGTGCGCTGTAAAGTGTGCCAGGCAGCCATGGACGATTGTCAGGGTGAATTAAAACAGCAGAATCTATCGTATTACTCACAGCGCATGGACAAAATACAATAGAATATATATATAGTGAAGCTTCACAGAATAGAATCTCATCAATAAAACTTCATAATAGTTGAATACAAACATCTGAATAGTCAATACATCAAGCCTCACTACATAACACTCAGAGAATATACAAGCAGCGGAACATCCAGTACATATAGTAAGAAAACAATATGCAAGCCTCCAGCTCGTCTTCATCATCAGCATCGTGGAAAGCAAGAACAGCACCTGTCACCTGCTACCTAGTCTGCCCGTCCCAAAATGGACGAACAGCCCAAGGCAATAAGAGTTAAAAACATAAAGCCTTGAGTCAGACAACAGTCTTAGTGAGCGGTAAATTAACTAACAACATACCAAAAGAGCATAAAGGAAAAGGAATAGGAATACAACCCTCCCACTCCACCTCTTTCTACAGTGATAGCCCCCAGACACACACTAAGCAGAAACAAACATAGCAAAGCATACAATTTAAAGTAAATCGGTTATCACTCGAGTCAAGGGCGATGTTTTCCAAGTACAAACCCCCAAGGCCTAAACCAAGACCAGATAAGCACCCAGAAAATACCGCTCTTGAGACCGAATGACGATTCAACCAAACATCCATGACTCTGGCTATCACTGTTATCGTTGCTTCGATATCATCGTTAATTGAATGACCGGCTCATTCTTTCATCCGTTCATCAAGGGCTAATGGAAACCCCGGTTCTAGACATAACTCCGCATGTCGTCGTGACCCGTGCCTAGGACTATCGAATCTGCCCAGAGTACTCGACTACCAATCAGTAGCCTTCAGGGACTATCGAATCTGCCCAACGTACTCTTGCTTTGAGCATGCTAGAACCTTCAACAACGATGAGATCTTAGCCTTCTAGTCATCCTCCTTGACGACTATTTCCATACTAGCTCAAGCGCCTCTCGAGCAAACCATTATCCTCAAACTCGAACCATTTCACCGAGTTATCAACATGCTTGGAATGATCCCGTCTGGATTAGACCAAGACTCTCTCATATCATGCCTCGCTTCATCACATCCTAGCAAAGCCTCATCTCAACATCATCATCATCAAATCTATCCATATGAGCTTCATCATCCGCTACATATGCCACGAGCAGCTTTTCCAATTCAAGAGCCTTTCACTTAGCTTTTGAATCATCTTCGACCATCTTGTCTAAATCAAATCATCAATCATCTAATTCATAGCAATCAATCAAGTCAAACATTAATCCAAGTAATCAAGCATTCAAATATGATCTAATGAACAATTATAACAATAATGGCAATTTCGTAAATAAAGAGTCTAAAGTCTAACAAGCATGAAAACATGAGCAATATCTCTATAATCTTGATGAATGAACTTGCATAGGTTAACATGTAGTAAAATGGATGTCAAATCATCATGAACAATGGATCTATACTCAAGTTTACAAAAATGCATGAAAATCACTACTTTACACAAAATCAAGCCAACGATCTGATATACTCCTTTGGATCCGTGTGAGAGATAATCACCACTCACCAAATCACCTAAACACCTCAAAAGCTACACACTTCAGATCTGGACAGCGAAGGATCTAACTCGATCTATCACAAATCCGCTTCAAATGATGAAATCTCTCTTTGATGGATGTAGATCTTCAACCTAAGCTCTTGAATCTTCAATTCGATCTTCGATTTGGATGGAAGGATGAACAAGATTAAAGTGGAGAAAAGAAGTGAAGAAGTGTAAAACTCGAGCTCTCAAAATGGCAGCACTTCGTCGCTTCAAAATCTGGATCCCAAAAATGAAGAAGAACCCTCCTATTTATAGGCTGAATCCTCCTTAGGTCGTTCGCTCGGAATTAGGTCGTCCACGACCTAAAAACCTACGACCTAAAAACCCACGACCTAACAAATGCGCTCCTACGACCTACGACCTAACGACTAAGCAGATCAGCGCATCCATACGACCTACGACCTAACAACTTAGCAGATCAACGCATTCATACGACCTACGACCTAACAAAGATGCAGCCTAGCGACCTAACACAGATCGCTTCTACGACCTAACACACCTGCGACCTAACACACACACACGACCTAACTAACTTAGCTAGGATACGACCTAACACCTTAGGTCGCTCACGACCTAACTACGCTAACTCGCTAACTCTTATACCGTTAGCTCTTAGGTCGCTAACCACTAGGTCGCTAACTACTGTAGGTTACTAACCCTTAGGCCGCCAACTCTTAGGTCGTTAACTCGCTAACTTTCTTAGGTCACTGCCTATCCTTAAGTCGCTCAAACCCTTAGGTCATCTACTCCTTAACTCGCCAACTTCCTTAGGTCGCTCCAAACTCTCATACGACCTAAACCACTACGACCTCAACCAAAATCCTTAGGTCGCTCCTATCTCTTAGGTCGTTCACTCGACCTAACCTACCCCACAACCTAAACCATCACACGACTTACCCTCCAGACAACCTAAGCTCTAGTCGACCTAAACTATGGACGACTTAACAATACTAACAGTCTGATAATAACTGTTTTACGATGTTTCGATCCGTAAAAATACGGGTCGTTACAGGCAAAGTGTTAACCCACCTTTTGCTAAGGCAATATATAGGCGGATTTAACCTAACATACTTCACGATTATCAAGGCCAATGAGTACAGAGCGACGATTGTAGGCCTAGAAATCAGGTATAGATAATAGTACCAAGTAATGATTGAATGGAATTGATAGATATGCAAGGTAGAATGTTCGAACTATGAAATATGGCTCAATGCATAAGAGGGATCGACATAGATTGGCTCTAATAAGAGGGATCGGCATACTTCAAAGTATAAGGGCATTCTTGTGGAAAACAATCAATATCTCAAGATCTACAAGTCCGATGCATATGAAACTTTGTGAGCAAGATGTGGGAACCCTCGGGAGCCTACCCTAGGGATCGTATATCATTTGGATGAAGAAAGAGGGATTGGTACCTATCCCTCTTAGGGGTCACCTAAACCCAACTTCATAGCAAAGATCGATCAATATCTCGACATCTACACATCCAATTGACATGAAACTTGGAGGACAAGCTAATTAGAACATGTGGAACATTCCATAGGGATCACATGGAATTTGGAGCAAGTTGGAGGGATCGTTACCTATCCTTCCATAGGGACCGGCTATAATCAGCCTTCATAACATATTTCAACAAAGATTGATCAATAACTCGAGTTTTATAAGTCCAATTGGCGTGAAACTTGGAGTCTAAGCATAATACAACATGGAGAAGCTCCTCTAGGAATCGCATGGTATTTGGAGCAAGTTGGAGGGATCGGTATCTATCCCTCCATAGGGATCGGCGGAAATCAAAATTCAAGTAATACTACTTAATGGGAAATGCGATATCTCACAAACCGTACGTCGAAATTGCACGAAATTTGGGGAGAAAGTAGCTAACACCAAGGGGAACCACCTAGAGGGATCGCACCCTATTTGGACACCAAAATAGGGATCGATACCGATCCTTATTATGGGTCCCAATGGTCTTGGAAATTTCTGGGTGGCCTCGTCTTAGTCTCTCGAACCTTCTGTCAAAGTTTCAGCCCGATCCGTGCACGTGTTCCCCTATAAATATAGCAGAAATGACATCAGAAAAGAGATCTTCTTTCTGCTTCTCTTCATCTTCAACCTAGGCTACACTCTGTTAATTTTATTTTTGGATTTCGGACTGTAACTGTAAATAAACTTCAGTATAATAAAAAGGATTATTCTGGAGTGGACGTAGGTCGAAGTTAGCTGAACCACTATAAATCCGTGTCTCTATTTACTTGCTTTCTGATTGTTTTAATTTTGTTCTTCATTTATTTCTCTTCATATTTCTATGATTGGATTGGATATTGGTGCTTTCTTACACTAGGTGTTAGTGGCCAATTTTGACGCCAGCACACATTAAATATCAAGCAGAATAGAACATGAATAACATAAGATATAATCCTAAACAAGTGCACAACATAGTCCACTATGATACAACAATCCAATAAAAATACATAAACAATATAGTCCAATGTATGAAACAATGGAAATAATCCTCAACACAATTACGTAAATGAAACAAACTAACAAACCAAACAAATTAATTAATCATCATCATCGTAATCATCCTCGTCGTCGTCATTATTGTATGGAATCTCGCTATCAGGGTCAACCCCACTAACTCCAACATGCATAAAATTAGAAGCACCATCTAAATCAACTGTCGTATCTAGACGAGGAATGTGTCTAGTTCGATGGTGGTATGTGGCCTCATCCTCAACAATAAGATCTTGAATACGTTTCGTCGGATCTAGAACTCTCTGCTTATATCGTCTATAATGTGTCTATGCTTTTTGTATGTGACCTCTCTGAGACCAACCTGCATCTAAAATAAATCATCATACGAATCTAGAACACTCTACATGTAATTATTCCACTACCCCCAATATTTTGGGAAAATCTATCACCACCGCAAATTGCATGCAATATTCTTCACATCTTTGCTTAATTTTTTTGCAAAATATGGTAGAAAATGGGTTTAAAATGTGTGGGTTTAAGAGAAATTTCATTCAAAATTTTGGGGTTGGCTGGAAAAAATGTGGGGAAGGAGGGAGGCTGGCTAGGGAAGAAGCCGACTATTCTATACCAGTTTATCTGGCATTAATAATGCTGGATAAACTAGCAGCTTCGATTTTATTTGAAACCCCACGCAGATTGCCACGTGGGGTTTCATAATTGGGTTTTGATTTATCCGGCATTATAAATGCCAGATAAGTCGACCCTCTCGTTTTCCTATTGGGTAACACTAGAGGTCAGTCAGTAAAACTAGCCACGTGGCACCACTGATCAACCCTTAGTGTTAGGGATGCTCATAGAGATTAAGTTTGTGGCAGTTGGGCTACTATATGGAAAGTACATTCTTGTCTTTTTTGAGTTGTGAGCTTGTTGGATTCATTTTGAATCTGCAAGGCGTGATGTAGCTATTTTAGGAATCATGACTACCATTCACTTGTTGGTTGTTAATGCAATCTTAATTTTAACCGACCTATCAATCCAATCATTTAGGTCGGTTTTGAAATATCTCTTTTTTCATATTTATCCTTTTATAAAAGCTATTTTATGTTTGATTTATTGTTGGAGTAGAATCCATTGTCATTTCCTTACTTAGTCCTCCTAGGCCTTAGGCTCGGGCCAGGGAAAATTTAACATTTGGGGATATAAAAATAGATATAGTCACTATTTAACACATAAATGCTTAGTTTGATGGGAAGTTTTTTGTGTTGTTTCAAAGCAATTGATTTCAAATCATATATTACTTCAATTTAAAAGTTTTTAACTATAAACTTACTTAATAAAAAAAATTTAGGCTTGGAAACAAACCGATTGGGTTGGTCCTTTTGATTCCTTAGCAAATCTGAAACAAGCTACAACTGTGAGGGCTTACCTAAGTCGGTTTGAACAAATCTCTGTTATGCTATATAAGCTTCAACCATCTTATGTCATAGATATATAAATGAAAGAACCATATATATGGTGTTTTGATGATAACAACCATACAACAATGTTACTAATATATTTATTAAGTTATTTCAGGTTAAAATGATGATGGAAAAGATGAAAAATAAATTGGCTAAAAATATGCGAAGCTGGGACTCGAACTTGGGAGGGCTGAGATATGAACACATGCTTTTACAACTGAACTAAGCAAGCTTTTGGAAATTATGCTTATTTAGTTGACTGAACTAGCCTAAGTTGACCAACTTATCAAAAACAGCCTATTGAATCAAGCTCGAAGTTCTGGACCAAAATTGGCCACTTTTAGTGGACTGAATACTTTTCCAAACAACTGAAATACACAATTTCCTGAAGTGATGTCTTTGCATCTCTTCGTCTACAGTTGCATCTCTTTGCTCCTGTAGTTGCTTCTCTTCGTCAATGGTGAATCTGGAAGGTTGCACCCCTACATTGGCATCCCTACAACAACCATATAATCCCTTAACTATTCCTGAATCAAGATACATTGAAACACAACTCTATGCTTTGAATTCTAGGCCTCAAACTCTCAATTCCTAAGCAATACTCCGAATTTCAAAAAATCCTTGTGATTCGGAGATTTCGACTAGTATGCTTCATTTCCACATCCTATATTCTAGTCGAATAAACTCCCTAACCTCTACACCTCCACTCAATGTAGTTTGGTCTAGTTATAGGAGTTATTGTACGTCAAAGTGACATTCTGTATATCAAGATACGTTGTGTCAGAAAGTAACATTTGTTACACTGCTTGTAATTGTTTTTAAAGCCCTATTCGGTTATTCAGGCGGAGTCTGTAAACCTGTTCCTCCGGGTGAAATGAAGGTGTTGATAGTGAAATACCGAAGGAGAGCTTTGGGACTGGACGTAGGACGAGAGGTATGAACCAATAGAAAATCGACTGTGTGATTACTTTACTATTTCTGCTGCATTTCCATTGTTTAATACTATTGGTCAACTTTGATCCTGTGCACAGCGACTAACAATAAATCATTGGAGGTCTTAAAGATGAGATCAAATATGAAGTTATGGCTGCACAACCAACAAATTTCAGAGATCATATTGCATTAGCAAAAAATTTTAAAGAAAAATATTTGCAACAAGAAAAGTTTCCAAATACTCCTCTTCATCCAATTACCCTCTAACACATAGCACTTCTGGTAAGAATAATGCTAATCAACCTAGATCTATAAATAGACCAAACAATTTCACTAGACTTTCTCCATAGGGCTTCGCTGTAAATAGAGACAAAATTTTGTGTTATATATGTGATGAAAAATGGCACATTGGACATAAATGAAAAAATAAAAAAGTTTTTTTTTGTAATGGAAGGTTTTCTCACCAATGATGAAGATACGAGTGATAAACACGATGACCCAACACCAGTGTCCATTTCAATATCTAACAACACACAACTGGCTATTTCTCTTCAAGCTTTATCTAGTACACCAACAACTCATACATTTGGGTTCAATTACAAATTGCTGGAGCCATAGTCCCTGTTCCGGTTGATCCTGGTTCAACACATAATATGATAAAGCACAAAAACTAGGATTAAAAATCAACCCGGCACAAGAATTTCAAGTACTAATTGCCAGTGGCAAGAACATGAAAGGAATAGGCATGTGTTCTAACATACCATTTCGATGCCAAGGAATACCAATGCCTACTGATTTACTTTTGCTACCACTGGAAGGATGTCAAGTTGTATTGGGGTAAAATGGCTCAACAATTTTGAAGATGTGACATTCAAATTCAATAAATTATAGTTAAAATTCCTTTATGATTGGATCTGGACCACTTGGCAAGGCGTTAAACCTTGTAATAACAAAACAGTCTTTGAAAAAACCATTCCTAAATCACTCACAAACCATAGCCTGGGCTTTATGTGTTACAATTCAAAGCCTTTGTTCCAAAACCACTGTCTACTAATTTCACCACAACAACCATTAATTTCCTAAGATTTTTACCAAACCCACGGCCTACCACCAAAAAGACCCATAAATCATAAAATGCCACTTCCCTTTAACTGTAGACCCATCTACTTAAGGCCTTATAGTCATTCCTATCACATTAAGAAAGAGAATGAAAATTGGTCGAAGATATGCTGCAATCAGGAGTAATTAGACCAAGTTACAACACTTACTCTTCTCCAGTCATTATGGTTAAGAACCATAATGGAGGTTGGAGGTTGTGTGTTTACTATAAAGGATTAAACCAAGATAACTAAAAAGAACAAGTTTCCAATACCCTTCGTTGTTGACATATTTGATGAATTATATGATGCAAAATATTTCACAAACTTAGACTTAATGTCTGGTTATGTGATTACCCTAATTTTGACTAACATTATTTTGAACATTTAATTAGATCTATTAAGTTAAATAATATAGATAGTTAAGGGATTAAGAATTGTTAATTTAGAAGGAGCCGTGCCTTAATGGATGTATAAGCAAAAGAAAATTTAAAATAAGTAAGTAGGAGAAATGTGGTAAGGGTAAAATGGGAACATCCTTTATTCTAATACCCTAAACCCTTCTATTCTTCATTCCTTATTCATTTTAACATTCAAAAAAAAAACTAAAACCCTATTGAGCTCGGCCAGCCACCATTAAGAAGATTCAAGAAGAAGAAAAGTCGGGATTCAAGTAGAAAGCTTAAGCAAATCAATCAAAGGGCAAATATCTACCTTCTTAACACCAAGCCAAGCTGAATAATTGAGTTACATCTCACTTTTGATAATGATCTTGGTTTCAAGGTTTGATCCGAACTATTTTGCAAGTAATATTCCATGTTATGTTTGTTTAAATGGATATATATATATATATGCTTGTTGATGATTTATAATGTTTCATATGGATTTTATGATAAGTTTAGATTGGAAAACCTATTAAATGACACCCATATGATTTGCATTTTTGATATATGGTCAGGAACATTATTGTAGAAGTGGGTTTCAAGTTTCATAAATTTTTAAATAATTGTGGATTTATTATGAATTTTCTATGAGAAAAAATAGTTAATATTGGGTTTAAATTATTTAAGGCAATTATATAATGGTTTCGAGTTTGAAATTTATATATGTCAGAAAACATATTAAAAGTGAATTAGTATGATTTTCTAGGAATTTTCCTAAGTATTTTATTATGGTTATAAAATTATTTAAGTTAAGGGACTTAGATGTTTTACATGTTTTGTTAAGGAGGATGACTTAATTGTTAAAATGTTTTTAGTTGTAAATTTTGAATTCGGCAGCCTTTTTAGAAAAGAATTTTGTTAAAGAGTGCGCAACCAATCATATTTTGATAAATCGGACAAGTTAGCTAAAAAGGAATTACTTCGAAAGGCAATATACCAGTTTTTTTTGAATTACAACTTCGCCACTACCTTAGCTTGCTTCCGTCACCATGCCCAGTTAGACCTTTCGCACCTATTCGAAACCAATGCACATGATATCAAGCAGTTGGTATGTAGTGTATTAGAGAAAGGTGAAAGAAATGATGGTGTCGAAGGCATGCTTCCGAAGGGGTTGAAGCCACTCAACTTACCTTTGTTTAAAAAGAGGCTTCGAACAAGTTGCTGCTTGCCTTTGTTTTAGAAAGGAACTTTTGAAAGAATTTCCACTTACTTAAGAAGCTTTCGAAAGGATAGCCGCTTTAACCATACTGCCGCATTCATACCTTTCGAGCTATAATGAAATCGAAAGAGGTTCTTTCGCCTTTTAACGTAGAAGCCACCTTCTCAATGCTTTCAAAAGGGTTCTATAGCCACTTTCAAATAGTTTCAGAGGAAATGGTTTCGAAAGGGTGGATTTCGAAACTATCCACTTTCTTTTACTTGGGATTAATGCTTTCAACTCTATTCTTTACGACCCTGTAGTTATATCAAAGTTTAAACCCAATGGTTTCGAAAGGAATAATTTTAAATGGTTTCAAAGTAATGTTTCTACAAACCCTTACATGAACTCAATGCTTTTGAAAGTTATGTTATAAGAATTTCAAAGGGGAAGTCCCCAATGCTCTTGAAAGGTGTATTTTAAGTGTTCTGAAAGGTTTGCTTTTAAGTGTTTTGAAAGGGAGGTTTCCAATGCTTTCGAAAGACAAGTTTAAATGGTTTCGAAAGGGGATGTCTAAGTTTTATATAATGGTTTCAAAAGGGAAGCTTTCAATTATTTTGAAAGGGATTATTTAAAGATTTTAAGCAAAGGTTTCGAAGGTATTGTTTTCACCTTATAGCCTAAACTTTTCTAAGTTAAGAAGAGGCTTTAACTTATTTGAAGGGATAGAAAATACCCTTGATTTAGATTTAGTCAACATTATTTTGTGTAAAGCATATATCATGGCATAAGTATTTTAAGTAAAGCAAAGAACATATTTTCTTGTTTAGGTATGATTTAAAAAATGTTAAATCATTTTGAAAGAAATGTTTACAAGGAAAATTGGATTGTGTAGTTAACCCTAAGTATATGACTCAGATATTAGAAGACTAGATGGGACTGACATGAGGTTACGCTCTATACTTTAGCAAGTAGCCTCTAGCTAATATAAGTGCAAAATTCCAGAGTGTAGGTCTTTTTCATAGGTAAGACTAAAATGATGTTACACGTAGAAAGGAAGATACAAAGTGGAGGTAGGTTATTGGTGAGCCCACAAAACCATTAGAATCAGTTGACCCTTGGAAAAGTTAGTTAAGGATAGATCGTCAGTATTGTGTCTAACATGAGTTGGATTATTGATTATGTTTGGTAGGCCTGAGTCAGCCAGTGGTTAATAGTTAGCATGATAAAACTATATTGTTCGGATAGATAGTCCATTGATTACCAGATTTATATGCATATATGTATTTGCTATTATTGTTATAATCGGTTTGATTGTAGGTTTTTGATTTGTAAAATATATGCTTTTAAAATGATATTAGTGAGGGGAAACCCATTCCGCTAAGCGGCGTGGTCTCACTTAATATCAGTAAATCAAGATGTAATAGTATTATTCACACTAGGCTTTATGTCTGACTCGAAGTTTATGTTTTCCCCTTAAACTCTCGGGTGCTCAAAATTAAATTTGAGTAGATTGAGAGTTAAGGACTTTTCAGGTTTAGTAGGTTGGACGAATAAGCTTCCGAAGACGTGCAGGAGGCAAAGCAAGCTATGTAGAAGCTATTTAGTGTTATTTCCACTGTGATGTATTTATGACTGATATGTCTATCTAGTAATCTGATCATCCAAAGGGGCATCTTTGTTTGTCGCTCTTGGCGTAATTTGTAATAGTTATATTTGATCAAAACTTGGGAATCATTTTGGGATTATGTTATTGAATATGAAATACTAATTTGAAATGTAATTAGAAAATTGTTTTTTGAAATCTGTGTTGATTTAGTTTCATATTCATGTGCTTCTGATATTATGGATACAATTAACATTTCCGTATTTTTTCATCCGAAGTTAATACTATAGATGACTGCAGCACCTGTAGCGCTTAACTTCGGGCCTCAAAGTAAGAGATTTTACAACTTGGTATCAAATCATAGGTTTACGAGAACTTGAAAAAATTTAAACTTAAAATGATTTTGAAACATAATCCTAAGGAATTGGAGAAAAGATTAGGGTATGGATAACGCTATAGTAACGTACTTGTATTTGCTATATATAAGTATATGCTTTATCACTATTCTCCCATCTCTCTTAGGCTATTCTTCTGTATCTTACAAAGGCTTGAATGCAGATTTTAAGGAAGTAAGATATGGATGGTAGGAATGGAAGATTTAATATTGGTGGAGGAAGCACCACAACCAATGGAAATGCCAGACCAAACACTAGAAGGAATACGGGGCGGGCACAAACTGCTAATGTGGGTGTTGGAGCACCGCAGGTTGATATAGGAGCTATGTACGTCAACATGATGCAAGCTGGAGCTACTATAGGATTAGTTACAAGAAATGCTATAGAAGGAAATCAGGGAGCTCCTGTGGTCAATAACTATGCAGTACTAAGCAAAGATTATGCTAGGCTTGGAGGAAAGCCGTTTATCGGGACTGAGGACGCAATTGTAGTGGAGAATTGGTTGCTTCATTGCGAAAGGTCTTTACTGATTTGGGACTCAACGATGAGCAGAAAAGAAGATTGGCATCCAGACAGTTGTAAGGAGCAGCACTATACTGGTGGAACAGTGTTACAGTGGGAGTAAATGAAGAGACCGTGACTTGGGTAGAATTCAGAAGGAGGTTTGAGGACAGATTCATGTCAGAGATTGCCAAGTCAACTCTACTAAGGAAGTTTGCTGAGTTGGTGGAGGGAGACATGACAGTGTTGGAGTATGCTATCTAATTTAAGGAGCTATTGAGATACAAATAAGCTAGGTTTATATGGTTATCAAAAGGAATGAGAAGTTCATCCGTGTTTGGAGACCCGAGCTTGCTAAAGCAACTTTACCACACATTAGGGATCTGTGCGATGTAGTTGTTGAGATAGCTTTGAGGCATGATGAGGTGATTGCTTTCTATAATGATAACAATGCAGTGGAAACCCAAGGTGGGCATAACTGGAAGAGAAAGCTTTTCCATAAGAAAGGCTCTCAGAAAGAAGGAGCATCCAAGAAAGGGAAGGCCAATGTAGTCTGCTACAAGTGTGATAAGAAGGGACACTATGCTCATGAATGTCGGACATGCAAAGAAAAGAAGGCTGTTGACAAGAAAGGAGTAAAATGCTTCAACTGTGACCAGATTTGACATCATAAAAAACAATGCAAAGAACCAGCCAAGGATGGAAAGGGAAAAGTGTTTGTATTAGAACCAGCTACATCAAGACTAACAACAAAGGAAAAAGGAAAAGCTGCGTTGGAAAGTACGCTTTTGATTTGTGGTGTATCAGTTAGAGTTCTATTTGATACCGGTGCATCGCATTCTTTTATATCTGATATTTTGGTAGAAAAGCTTAACCTAGAACCCTTATACTTAGTTACTTCCTTAAGGGTTGCGAATCCGTTATGAGGGTATGCGACTCTTGGGATAAGATGTGACCACTTAGAGTTTGAGTTGTTAGGTCATATATTTTCTTGCAGTTTGCATGTATTTGATTTCGTAGAGTTTGGAATTATTTTGGGTATGGATTTGTTAAGCATTATGCTAGGATATTTTGCTATGATAGGAAATATCACTTAGACATCCTAATTGTAGTGATCAGATTATATACTCCGTAGAAAACACTAGTTTTGAGGTTAATGCTTTACTAGCTGTTATGGAAATAGAAGACAAGTTGAATCGGGTTTTCGTTATTAGAGAATTCGCAGATATCTTTGAGGCCATGATAGGACTACCCTAAAAACGAGCCATTGAGTTTCTGATAGATTTAGTACCATGAGCAGAATCTGTGAGTAGACCACCAAGTAGAATGACACCTACCGAGATGAAGGAGTTAAATGTGCAGTTGGTGGATTTAGAAGGTAAGTATTTTATCGGACGAAGTAGTTCGCCCTAGGGAACAACCATAGTGTTTGCAAAGAAATCGAACAGATCGTTGTGGTTGTGTATCGATTATCGTAAGCTGAATGAGAAGATGATAAAAAACCGATATCTGTTACCTAGGATTGACGATTTATTCGATCAGTTGAGTTAAGCCAAAGTATTTTCTCAGTTGGATTTGGCAACAGGGTTCCATCAACTTAGAGTAGCAGAGGATAGTATTCCTTTGATGATGTTTAGGACCAAATATGGATCGTACGAATATTTAGTGATGTCGTTCGGGTTAACTAACGTGTTAGTGTTCTTCGCGGACTTGATGAATAGAATCTTCTGAGAATATTTGGACATATTCGTGTTAGTATTCATAGACGATATTTTGATATACTCTAAAAATGAAAGAGAGCATGAAGTTCATTTTAAAGTGGTGCTTGAGATGCTGAGGCAACATCAATTAAAAGCGAAATTTTCGAAGTGTCACATTTGGAAGAAGGAAGTAAAGTTTCTTGGTCATGTGGTCTCAGAGAAAGGGTTATCAGTAGATCTGGCTAAGATCGAGGAAGTTAATAGTTGGAAGAGACCTGAGACACTGACTGAGATATAGAGTATTTTTGGGTTATCTGGCTACTACCGGAGATTCATTAAGGATTTTTCATGGATAAACGCACCAATGACTAAGCTAACTCGAAAAGATGTGAAGTTTGTCTGGACTATTAAGTGTGAGGAGGCATTACAGAAACAGAAACACTTATTGACTAATGCACATGTGCTACTTGTTCCAGAGGAGAATCGAGACTTAGTCGTATATACGGACACGTGTGGAATAAGATTAGGAGCTGTGTTAATGTAGAGGTGCAATGCGATTGCCTATGCTTCTTGACAGCTCAGACCGCATGAGGTTAGATATCCAACTCATAATTTAGAATTAGGTGCGGTAATTTTTGCATTGAAGGTGTGGAGACATTACCAGTTGGGAGAAATATTCGAGTTGTTTACGGATCATAAGTCACTGAGATATTTATTCTCTCAGAAGGAGTTAAATATGAGACAGCAGAGGTGGTTAGAGTTTTTAGCTGCTTACGACTTTGGTATTGAGTACACACCAGTAAAAGGGAATAGGGTTGCAGATGCACTTAGCAGGAAATATCAGAATGCAGTATTGGTAATGATAGCTGAGTGGAAAGATTTAGAAGCATTGACTACATGCAGAGTACAATGGAGATCTGAGGCTAATTCTAGTTAAGGAACCGCCAGGTTATCCTGTTTGGAAGTTCGATCAGTACTCATCGAAAGGATTGCTTATAAGCGGAGAGAGGATCCATTGTTAGCCGAGAAGATTAAAAGGCTTGTGATTGGATTGGAGATTAATGATCTAAAAGATTTTAGCCTTGACCCGAGGGGAGGGTTAAGGAAGAAAGGACGACTATGTGTTTCGAGTGTGGGAAACATTAAGAAGGAAGTTCTTAGAGAATGCCATTGTTCGAAGTTCACTATTCATCCAAAGGGAACTAAGATGTATCAGGATATGAAAAGGAGTTTCTTTTGTGAAGGTATGAAGAGAGATGTAGGCTTATGGGTGAGGCAGTGTTTAAATTGTTAATAGGTAAAAACCGAACATCAGAAACCGAGCGGGTTACTTCAGCCCTTAGATGTTCCAATCTTGAAATGGGATTATATCTCAATAAATTTTATAGAGGGGTTTCCAAGGTCGAATGGAGGAAATGAGAGTATATGGGTTATAGTGGATAGATTGACTAAGAGTGCAAACTTTATACCCGTTAAGTCGACCAGGACAACACCGGATTTAGCTAAGTTATTCATGAGGAATATACTTAGACTGCATGGAATTCCTAGTAGTATAGTAAGTGATAGAGATTCCTTATTTACTAGCGAGTTCTCGAAGAGTCTACAGGAGAATTTAGGTACCAAGCTCAAGATGATTACCGCTTACCATCTGCAGATAGATGGGAAAATAGAGAGAGTTAATAAAGTTTTAGAGGATTTGTTAAGAGCTTGTGTGCTAGATTTCAAAGGATCATGGGAAGACCATCTATACTTAGTTGAGTTTTCATATAACAACAGTTATCAGACTAGTATAGGGATGACACCGTTTGAAGCATTGTATGGAAGGCCATGCAAATCTCTCGTTTGTTGGTTAGAAACCGAGGATAGACTAATTCTTGGATCAGATTTGGTTAAAGAAGCTACAGAAAATATTGAGTTAATTCGAGCTAGGATGAAGGAATCTCAGTCTAGGCAGAAGAGTTATGCTGATAAAAGATGGAAATACTTAGAGTTCTCAGTTGGAGATCATGTTTTCGTCAAGGTGTCGCAGATGAAAGGTGTAATCAGGTTTGGAAAATCGGAAAAATTTCCACCAAGATTCGTTGGACCATTTCCTATTATAGAAGGGATCGGGAAATTCGCGTATAGAGTAGAGATACCGAATAGTTTGGCAGGAGTTCACAATTTTTTCCATATTTCTCATCTAAGGAAGTGTATTCGAGATCCAGAGACTACTATTATACCGACTATGTTAGATGATTTAGTAGTGGAATCGGATATGATTATAGTTAGAAAATCTGTTCATATAGTTGCGAGAGATGAGAAGAGACTAAGAAACAAGACAGTCAGATTAGTCAAAGTCCAGTGGAGCGACGATGAGAGAGACTGTACTTGGGAAACTGAGAGCAGCATTAGAGATACTTATCCTAACTTGTTTCATGGTATGTTTCACCTTTATGTTTGACTGTTGTGAGTACCTTATCGTAATTTCGAGGACGAAATTCTTTAAGGATGGGAGTCTGTAATGATCCTAATTTTGACTAACATTATTTCGAGCATTTAATTAGATGAATTAAATGAAATAATGTAGATAGTTAAGGGATTGAGATTTGTTAATGTAGAAGGAGATGTGCCTTAACAAATGTATAAGCAAAAGAAATTTTAAAATAAGTAAGTAGGAGGAATGTGGTAAGGGTAAAAGGGGAACATCCTTCATTCTAATACCTTAAACCCTTGTATTCTTCATTCCTTATTCATTTTAAAATTCACAAACAAAACTAAAACTGTATTGAGCTCGACCAGCCACCATTAAGGAGATTCAAGAAGAAGAAAAGCTAGGATACAAGTAGAAAGCTTAAGCAAATAAATCAAAAGGAAAATCTCAACCTTCTTAACACCAAGCCAAGGTGAATAATTGATTTACATCTCACTTTTGATAATGATCTCGGTTTCAAGGTTAGATCTTGCAAGTAATATGTCATATGTTATGTTTGTTTAAACGGATATATATGCTTGTTGATGATTTATATTGTTTCATATGGATTTTATGATAAGTTTAGATTGGAAAACCAATTAAATGACATCCATATGATTTGCGTTTTTGATATATGGTCAAGAACATTATTTTAGAAGTGGGTTTTAAGTTTCATAATATTCTAAGTAATTGTGGATTTATTATGAATTTTCTATGAGAGAAAATAGTTAATATTGGGTTAAAATTATTTAAGGCAATTATATAATGATTTCGGGTCTGAAATTTATATGTGTTAGAAAACATATTAAAAGTGAATTAGTATGATTTTTGAGAAATTTTCCTAAGTATTTTACTATGGTTATAAAATTATTTAATTTGAGGGACTTAAATCTTTTACATGTTTTGTTAAGGAGAAGTGCATAATTGTTAAAATGTTTTAGTTGTAAATTTTGAATTTGGCAGCCTTTTTAGAAAAGAATTTTGATAAAGAGTGGGCAACCAATCATATTTTGATAAATTGGACAAGTTAGGTAAAAAAGGAATTACTTTGAAAGGCAATAAGCCTTTTTTGTTTTGAATTACAACTTCACCACTACCTTATCTTGCTTCCATCACCAGGCCCAATCAGACCTTTCGCACCTATTCGAAACCAATGCATATGATATCAAGCAATTGTTATGTAGTGTATTGGAGAAAGGCGGAAGGAATGATGGTGTCGAAGGCATACTTCCAAAGGGATGGAAGCCACTCAACTTACCATTGCTTAAAAAGAGGCTTTCGAACAACTTGCTGCTTACCTTTGTTTTAGAAAGGAGTTTTCAAAAGATTTGTTGTTTAATTGTGTTTTAAAAGAAGCTTTCGAAAGGATAGCTGCTTTAACCATACTGCTGCATTCATGCCTTTCGAATTACAATGTATATGAAAGGGGTGCTTTCGCCTTTTAAC
Organism: Allium fistulosum; assembly: GCA_030737815.1. NCBI lineage: Eukaryota > Viridiplantae > Streptophyta > Magnoliopsida > Asparagales > Amaryllidaceae > Allium > Allium fistulosum. The sequence continues at coordinate 1,279,915,058 of CM060902.1, read as the reverse complement.
TTAGAAGTCGCCTTCTCAATGCTTTCGAAAGGGTCGTATAGCCGCTTTCAAATGGTTTCGGAGGCAATGGTTTTGAAAGGGTGGGTTTCAAAACTATGCACTTTATTTTACTTGGGATTAATGCTTTCAAAAGTAATGCTTTTGACTCTGTTCTTTATGAACCTTTAGTTATATAAAGGTTAAACCCAATTGTTTCGAAAGGAAAATTTTTGAATGGTTTCGAAGCAATGTTTCCACAAACCCTTACTCGAACCCAATGCTTTCGAAAGGTATGTTATAAGTGTATCGAATGGGAAGTCCCCAATGCTTTCGAAAGGTATATTTTAAGTCTTTCGAAAGGTTTGCTTTTAAGTATTTTGAAAGGAAGGTTTCTAATGCTTTTGACAAGTTTGGTTTCGAATGGGGATGTCTAGGGTTTTATATAATGGTTTCGAAAGGGACCTTTTCAATTATTTTGAAAGGGATTGTTTAAAGATTTTAAGCAAAGGTTTCGAAGGTATTGTTTTAGTCTTATAGCCTAAAGTTTTTTAACTTAAAAGGAAACTTTAACTTATCTGAAGGGATTGAAAATTCCCTTGATTTAGATTTCATCAACATTGTTTTGTATAAAGCATATATCATAGCATAAGCATTTTGAGTAAAGCAAAGAACATATTTTCCTTGTTTAGGTATGACTTAAAAAGAGTTAAATCATTTTGAAAGAAATGTTTTCAAGGAAATTTGGATGGGGTAGTTAACCCTAAGTATATGACTCAGATATTAGAAGACCGGATGGGACTGATATGAGGTCGCGCCCTATACTTTAGCTAGTAGCCCCTAGCTAATATAAGTTCAAAATTCCAATGTGTAGGGCTTTGTCACAGGTAAGACTAAAATGATGTTACACACAGAAAGGAATACACAGAGTAGAGGTAGGTTATTGGTGATCCCGCAAAACCATTAGGATTAGTTGACCCTTGGAAAAGTAAGTTAAGGACAGATCATCTAGTATTGTGTCTAACAAGAGTTCGATTATTGAAATGTCTGGTAGGCGCAAACCAGCTAATGGTTAATAATCAACCTGATAAAATTATATTGTTCAGACAGACAGTCCATTGATTACCTAATTTATATGCATATATGTATTTGCTATTGTTGTTATAATCAATTTGATTGTAGGTTTTTGATTTGCAAAAGATATTCTTTTAAAAGGATATTAGTAAGGGGAAACCCATTCCGCTAAGCGGCGTGGTCTCACTTAATATCAATAAATCGAGATGTAATAGTATTATTCAAACTAGGCTTTATGTCTGAATCGAAGTTTATGTTTTCCCCTTAAACTCCAGGGTGCTCAAAATTAAATTTGAGTAGATTGAGAGTTAAGAACTTTTAAGGTTTAGTAGGTCGGACGAATAAGCTTATGAAAACATGTAGAAAGCAAAGCAAGCTATGTAGGAGCTATTTAGTATTATTTCCGCTGTGACGTATTTATGACTGATATGTCTATCTAGCACTCTGATCATCCAAGGGGGCATTTTCATATGTCGCTCTTGGCGTAATTTGTAATAATTATATTTGATCAAAAGCTGGGAATCATTTTAGGATTATGTAATTGAATATGAAATATTGATTTGAAATGTAATCGGAAAAGTTGTTTTTTGAAATATGTGTTCATTTATTTCATATTCCTGTGCATCTGATATTATGGATACTATTAACATTACCGTATTTTGTCATTGGAAGTTAATACTATAGATGACTGCAACATCTGAAGCGCTTAGCTTTGGGCCTCAAAGTAGGGGATGTTACAGGTCACCACCATATCAAGATCCTAGAAGAAGACATACATAAAGCTACCTTCAAAACACATGAAGACCACTATGAATTTGTCACATGCCTTTTGGCTTAAGTAATGCACCATCAACATTTCAGGCACTCGTGAATTCTATCTTCAAAGAATATCTTAGGAAGTTTCTTCTTGTATTTTTTGATGATATATTAATCTATAGTGCTAGCTGGAAAGAACATAAAACTCACTTGTCTTAACTTTACAAGTCTTGTAAGACAATTATCTGGTAGTTAAACTCTCAAAATGCAGCTTTTCTCAACAGTAAGTGAAGTATTTAGGCCACATTATTTCTTACAATGGCATAGCAGCCAATCCAGGAAAGACACAAGCAATTAATGATTGGCCAATACCAAAAAACTTAAAAGCATTAAGAGGGTTTCTAGGACTATCGGGGTACTACATAAAGTTCTTTAAAGGATGTGGGGAAATTGCACAATAACCCACAAACTTGCTCAAGAAAAATGCATTCCAATGGTCATCACAAGCTCAACATGCATTTGACACACTCAAAATATGCTTAATAAACCCATCTATTTTAGCAATGCCAAATTTCTCCTAAAGTTTTGTTTTGGCATGTGATGCTTCTGGTCACACAATTGGGGTAGTTCTTTTACAAAATGGTAAATCAATGTCATATTAAGTCAAGCATTGCAAGAGAATAATTTACTGCTTTCAACTTACGAAAAGGAGCAACTAGCACTTATTCTAGCAACAAAAGAATGGACTCGATATTTACATAGCGGAAAATTTATCATAAATACTTATCATTGAAATTTAAAATATTTGCTTGATCAAAGGCTTATCCATAGCATTCAACATAAATGGCTTTCTAAACTTCATGGGTTTGACTTTGAAGTGGAGTACAAAACTGGGAAGGAGAATGTAATTGCAAATTCTTTGTCAAGAAGCATAGAACAAACACAACCAGACACAACATCCAACCCATTTGCAATTTTAGTAGTAGAAAGTTCCTAGTTGCAAGACATAAAACAACTTGCCTGACTACATTGTAATAGAAAAGAAACTTAAAGAAAATTTAGGTAAACAATCTTAATATAGTACAACTGCTAACAGTTACTATTATAAAGATAGGATTCTCATAAGCTCAAATTCTAAAAAATTTAAAGAAACCTTACTAAAGGAATTTTGTACATTACATTTGAGTGGCCATTCTGGGGTTACAAAGACATTACACAAATTAAGAAGAGTTTTTCATTGGAAATTGGAATGACATTAAGAGAGATGTTAAAAAAAATTTGCTAGTTGTGACACTTGCCAGAGAATGAAACATGAAAATATTCACACACCAGGTTTACTACAACCTTTACCAATTCCTAAACATGGGAAGATATCAGTATGGATTTCATTATCCAACTTCCAAAATGCAACCAATTTTCTGTTATTCTAATTGTAGTTGATAGATTATCAAAGTATGCTTATTTCATTCCACTCGTTCACCCATACACAGCCTCTCAAGTAGCTAAAGCATTCTTTGACAACGTTTTCAAACACTATGCTTAGCCTAAGTCAATTGTTAGTGATAGACCATATTCACCTAGTTTATTCTAGTAAGAGCTCTTCGAATTACAAGGATGTTAACTCCAGTTAAGCAGTGCATACCACCCTCAAAGTGATGTCATATTGAAATAATAAATAAGGTCTTAAAATGATATTTAAAGTGGTTTTGTAGCCACAAACCAAAGGAATGGGTAAAGTGGCTAACATTAGCAAAATTATGGTACAATACTTCTTGGAAAGACCAAATAAAAACCACCCTTTTTAGATTATTTATGGAAGAAAACCACCTAGGCTTTTATCTTATGTGCTAAAAACAGCTAGGGTACAAAGAGTGGTAGAAGAGTTATTCTTTATAGATAGAGCATTGCAATTAATCAAGGATAACATAGCTCTAGCCAGAGGAGAGATGAAAATTTATGCTGATAAAGCTAGAAGTTCTAGAGAGTTTCAAGTCAATGATTGGGTTTACTTTAGACTACAGCCCTATAGGCAGTTTAGCATAGGAGCACCCTACACTCACAAATTATCTCAAAAATGTTATGGACCATTCCAAGTCATAGAAAATATAGGGATGGTAGCATGTAAGTTGCAATTACCCAAAATGCAAGAATTCACAATATTTTACATGTCTCACAATTGAAGCAAATTGAAACACACCCACATCCACCAACATCTTCCTTCTTATGATGACCAACTAGTAATGGAACCTGAGAAAATTTTAAGTAGAAGAATGGCTAAGGTAAATAACACCAACACCAATCAGGCATTTATTAAATTGAAAAAAAAACCGAGGAAGAAAGCTACTTGGGAAAATTATTAGGAATTAGTTGCAAAATACCCGACCTTAGACCTTGAGACAAGGTCACTATTTGAATGGAGGTGGAATTGTTACACATCAAGTGTACAACAAAGTTTATCACTAATCAGATGGCCAGAACATTGGTGGAGCATGGTGAAAAAAATCAACAAACTTTGTGCTAAGAGAAGCAAGAAGGCATAATGTTGGAGCTGTGTGCATGTGTATGCGCAAGGTGCACAATATGCACAAGTGGTACATGTAGATACCATGTAAGATATACCACAAATTGAGGTAGAAGTTGTTCAGGACTACAATATTAGGTGCAACAATGATGATGTGACAGTTGTAATGCAGGGAAGTACGTAGAAGCATTTTAAAGAAATTATAAATAAGAAGCTAGTACGTGCAAGCAAAATAAATTGCTATATAATTAATTAAGTAATTAATTGTTAAAGTTAGTGAACCTAAAACATGTGTCGTTTTAACAGCAATTCAGTTATTTGCTTTTCATTTTGCCGAGTTAGAGAATCCAACAAAAATTGGATATTACTATGTATGTTATATAATGAAGAATATATGAATGAATAATTTTCTTCCCTTGCAAATCTCTCTCCTCACCTTGTTCAATTCATTACTTGTTTAGTCGGCTATCTTCTCACCTCCTTTTATTCAAATGCCTCCAAAATCTCACAAAAAACTACAAGTGGAACACCACGAGTGGTATTAGATTGGGTTCGATTGACCATGGCGTTATTAATGAAGAAAATCTAGATGAAGATGAAAATAATGAAGTACCCCACTATATCCCAATCACTAGAAACATGGAAGCAAAATCAATAACAAGCAACTGAGCATCTGAAAACAGAAATTATTCAAGTACGGCAAGATATAACAAATCTTCCATCAGAAGTAAGTGACATTAAACATGCTTTTGCATCAGTTCTCACCAAACTTGATCAACTTTTAACTCAAAATAATGGCCAATCTAACACACCTCCATAATATTGAATTTTGACGAAACTATATGGTGAGTTGATGAGGTTGAGAATAGCTTGATAATGGTGAAAATGGGATGCGAATTGGAGCTCGGATGCTTAAGTTATCGCCATTTAAAGTTGGGTGATGCACAGGCTGAAAGTTGTGTCAGACGTTTGACAAGAATTCTCAGGCGTCTAACAGCAGGTTTACTGTAGCCCGAAAAGTTGCGATAGACATATGAGGGGTTGTGACAGACGTCCAACGCACTGCAATTGTGTTTTTCTCCTAGAATTTGTGTATTTGGTTGTAAGGCTTCAAGGGGCAAATCAGTATTTGTTAAGGAAAGATGGTTCATTATATAAGCTATTTTCTGGATTCAAAGTAAAGAGAACTCCAAGGGTTTTTGATCAAGGTTTATCCACCATTAAATAGGGTTATGAAAACCTAATTTTTCTTGAATTCTCTTCTCTACAAATCTATTCTATTTGAATATTGACCATTGTAATTAATCTTTTGTACTCTTCTCATTGGTATTAGTAAAGGCACTCTCTCAAAGTGGATGTACACTAACAAGACGTTAGTGGAAGCACTATATATCGGTGTGTGATCTATTTTTATCGTAATTTTTTGTTTCTCTATTGCTTATTTAGTGATTGTGATTGGTTTTGGATTGGATTGAGTTTTGGATTGAGATATTGATTGGTTGTTTTGCACTTCTTAACACAATCTCATTTTCTGCTGTACTTTGGGGTCTTGATTTGAGTGGTCTCGAGTTATAATTCCCATAACATTGGTATCAAAGCTTTAGGTGTTGGTAGGTGGTTGTAGGAATGTTAGAATTAGATAATACCTAGGGTAATCCTTCAATGGTTAGTCAAAGTGGTGTAGCACCGTATGTATGTGGATCGTATGTGGCTTCAGGATCAAAATTGGTTATTAACAAGTAGAATGGTGATAATGATTTCGAAAAATGGCAATGGATTATGAAAGCGGTTCTTAGGCGGAATTGTGTGCATCGGGTAGTGTTTGATACACATTTGTTGCTGGTGGACATCACCGATGTTAAGAGAGAGGAAATGAAAGAGTGGACATTCACTACACTTCAACTTTCTATGGAAGAGAATGTGATATTCGAAATTAGTGCTGAGACTACCGCTAAGGGTATTTGAGACAAGTTGGAGGAGTTGTATATGAATAAGTAACTAACTAATCATTTGATCTTGTTGCGAGCGTTCTTCACCTATAAGATGAAGGAGGGTACTTCGCTCAAGGCGCACTTGAATGTCTTTGATGATTTGCTAATGAATATGAAGGAGGTAGATTTAGAGATTGAGGAAGAGCAAAAGGTGATGATATTGTTGTGTTCGTTGCCAGACCGTTATACGGATTTTTCAAATAGTTTGATCTATAGTCTGATACTTTGACTCTTGATGACGTCAAAACATGTCTTCTTAGAGAGGAGTTGCATGATCAAATGAAGGAGTTGGGTGATGGAAGTAGTGGTGCTAATATTGGTTATGGTTTATTTGTGGAATATGAGAGGCATGAGAAGAAAGGGAACCGGGGGCGTTCTAGATCAAGGAAGCCTAGTTAGAGAGGAAAGTCAAAGGAAAGAAATAGCAAGTGCTTTATTTGTAAGAAACCTGGTTATTGGAAGAATGAATGTTCGGATAAGTGGAAGGCAAAGAAGGAAGTAACATCTTCATCCGTAGTGGTAGAGTGTGGAGTTGGTGAGGGAGACGTAGATGTTTTGATAGCGGTAGCATCAGATGATTCAGGTAGCGAATGTGTGCTCGATTCAGGTGCGTCTTATCATATGACACCGAATAAGAATTTTTTTCTTCTTGTGTTGACAAAGAGGGAAATTCAATTGTTATGGGTAATGGTGCTATTTGTAAATTGAAGAGCATTGGTTCCGTGCTAATTCGGATGTTTGACGGAGTGGTTCGTACTCTCACTAAAGTATGCTATGTTCCAGGACTTCAGAGGTCTCTTATCTCTTTGGGCAGTTGGATTCTTTAGGTTGTAAGATCACTATTAAGAGTGATAGCTTACAGGTTTCGAAGGGTAGGCATATGGGCAATGAGGGTGCTAGGACTCATGAAATTTATTTGCTTCAAGATATGACTATCTAAGGCGAAACTTGTGTAGGTGTTGATAGTTCTCGTGGCTTGGATGCGACTAGATTGTGGCATTTGAGGTTAGGTTATGTCTTAGAGAGGAGTTTGGATATTCTATGAAAGAGGGAGATGACTGATGGAGAGAGTTTCAACAAACTAGAGTTTTGCGAGGAATGTGTCATGGGCAAGCAAAGAAAAGTTTCATACAATGAAGGAAAACATAATTCGAGAAGGGTTCTTGAGTATGTTTACATGTATGTTTGGGGATCGACACCAGTAGTTTCTTTGGGAGGAGCTCGCTATTATATTTCTTTCATTGATGATTTTTCTCGGAAGATATGGGTGTATGTAACAAAGGCCAAGTTGGAGGCATTTGCAAAGTTCAAAGTTTGGAAGGCTCTTGTTGATAATGAGAGTGGTAAGTTTTGAAGGTTCTATGGTCCGATAATGGTGGAGAATATGTTTTCGGAGAGTTCTTGGAGTTTTGCAAGCATCATGGTATTCAGAGGCATTTTACTATATCGGGAGATCCGTAGTCGAATGGTGTTGCGGAGAGGATGAATAGTAGTCTACTAGAGACGTTGCTTGAGATTTACACCGAGTTTGTCTAAGGAATTTTGGGCTAAAGCATTGTCAACCGTGGTGCATATTGTTAATTAATTCTGTGTTCGGCCATTGGTAACAAAATTCCAGAGAAAGTGTGGAAGGGAAAGAGTATTGACTTGAGTTATCTTTGTGTGTTTGGTAGTCCGGTTTATGCACATGATCCGGGAAATGATAAGCTTAGAGCTTTCAAGGGGATTTTGCTTGGTTATATGGACGGTGTAAAAGGCTATTGGATATGGAATCCGGAAACAAAGAAGGCTATGAATTCTTGTCATGTTACTTTTGATGAGTTGGCTTTGTTTAAGGAGAATGAGAGCTCATCGGATGTTTCGGCTACTAGAGACGTTGCTTGAGATTGACACCGGGTTTGTCTAAGGGATTTTGGGCTAAAGCATTGTCAACCGTGGTGCATATTGTTAATTAATTCCGTGTTCGGCCATTGGTAACAAAATTCCAGAGAAAGTGTGGAAGGGAAAGAGCATTGACTTGAGTTATCTTTGTGTGTTTGGTAGTCCGGTTTATGCACATGATCCGGGAAATGATAAGCTTGAGCCTAGAGCTTTCAAGGTGATTTTGCTTGGTTATATGGACGGTGTAAAAGGCTATTGGATATGGAATCCGGAAACAAAGAAGGCTATGAATTATTGTCATGTTACTTTTGATGAGTCGGCTTTGTTCAAGGAGAATGAGAGCTCATCGGATGTTTCGGCTACTAGAGACGTTGCTTGAGATTGACACCGGGTTTGTCTAAGGGATTTTGGGCTAAAGCATTGTCAACCGTGGTGCATATTGTTAATTAATTCCGTGTTCGGCCATTGGTAACAAAATTCCATAGAAAGTGTGGAAGGGAAAGAGCATGGACTTGAGTTATCTTTGTGTGTTTGGTAGTCCGGTTTATGCACATGATCCGGGAAATGATAAGCTTGAGCCTAGAGCTTTCAAGGGGATTTTGCTTGGTTATATGGACGGTGTAAAAGGCTATTGGATATGGAATCCAGAAACAAAGAAGGCTATGAATTCTTGTCATGTTACTTTTGATGAGTCGGCTTTGTTCAAGGAGAATGAGAGCTCATCGGATGTTTCGGATTTGGTTCATGGTGAATCAAAGGAGAAGGAAGTTATTCCTACCTTTCATCCAAGGAGTAGAGTCATTGAAGATGCTTGTGAGGACGAAGCAATTCATGTTACATTACAGTCTACAAGGTGCCTCTAGTATTATTGGTGATGTACATGATTCTAGAGAGGATTTGGTTTAAGGTGGACTTGAAAGGAGTTTGGTTGATAGTATTGCTACTCGGGTGGGTCGTCGTGCTATAAGGCCACCCGATAGATATGGTGATTGGAACTATCTTATCTTTTGTGGCAATTTGGACTATGCTCTTTATGTAGCTTAAGATGAGCTGATGGACTTTGATGATATCATGGATTCGAGTGATAGCCCGAAGTGGATTTGTGCCATGGAGGAAGAGATGGAATCATTGTTGAAGAATCAAATTTGGGATTTGGTTCCACTTCTTAAAGGAAACCGTGCTATTGGGTGCAAAGGGATATACAGGGTGAAGGACGATGGGAGATACAAAGCTAGATTAGTGGCTAAAGGGTTTGCACAAAGGATGGGGAAGGAGTACGATGAGATATTAGCACTAGTTGTCGTCATACTTCAATTCCGATATTACTTGCTATAGTTGCTATTCATGACTTGGAGTTGGAGCAACTTGATGTGAAAACCGTCTTCTTGCATGGTGACTTGGATGAAGACATCTACATGGAGCCAACATGAGGTTTTGTTGTAGATGGTAAGTCAAATTTAGTTTGCTAGTTAAAGAAATCACTATATGGTTTAAAGCAATCACCTAGACAATGGTACAAGAGATTTGATCATTTTGAAAATGGTTTTGATAGAAGCATCAAAGATGCTTGTGTGTATTTCAAGAGGTTGGAAAATGATTGTTGGGTGTATTTACTCTTGTATGTGGATGACATGCTCATTGCTTCAAAGGATAAGAAAGAAATCAACAAGTTAAACCTGAGTTTAAAATCAGAATTCGAAATGAAAGAGCTTGGAGAAGCAAAGAAGATATTGGGCATGGAAATAGAAAGGGATCGAAAGCGTTTTGAGTTGAAACCGACTCAAAAAGATTACATTGAGAAAGTGCTTTGCCAGTTTAGCATGGAGAATGCAAAGGTATCAAATATACCTTTACCTTTGTATGTGAAGGTTTCGATTCTGGGATCACTTATCTTGGAGAAAGACAAGGCTTATATGTCAAAAGTGCCATATGCTAGTGTGGTTAGAAGTTTAATGTATGCTATGGTGTGTACAAGGCCCGATATTGCAAATGCTATTGGGATGGTTTGTCGGTATATGGCTAATCCGGGGAAACCGCATTGGGAAGCTGTTAAGCTTATATTGAGATAACTTAGAGGTACATCATCTCATTGTCTTGTTTTTGGCGGTAGTGAGGGGATGAATTGCAAGTTAGTTGGTTATTATAATTCAAACTACACCAGAGATAGAGATCGGAGAAAGTCAACTTCTAGATATGTCTCTTCACACTTGGTGGTACGGCTGTAAGTTGGAGATCGAGATTTCAAACCATAGTTGCTTTATCCACTGTGGAGGCGGAGTTGATAGCTGCGGTGGAGGCGGCAAAGGAGGACTTTATTTAAGGCAATTGTTGTGTGACTTGGGATTTGAATACGGTAGTATCGGTATTCAATGTGATAGCCAGAATGTTATTCACTTGGCAGAGAATTTGGCAATTAACTCACGGACTATGCATACTGAATTGAGAGAGTCATTTTTAGTAGCCATAGATGAAGATAAGCAAATATATCTTCGAAAAGTGCACACAAATGATAACACGGCTAATATGTTCACCAAAGCATTGCCGGTTGGGAAGTTCGAGAATTGCTTGAACCTGATTCGCTTCTTGAAATGCTAGGTGTCACAGGGTGGCACGGTTGAGGGAGGAGCTTGGTTGGATGATGAAGAGTATCGCTAAGAGATTGTGGTTCTATCTTCGTGGTGAGTACTAGTTTGCACTCCTAAGTAATTTTGTCTTTTGATGAGGCGGTTTTGAATTTAGATTCTTTCAACACTTCTTTTGCGGGCGATGACTTTGTTGGAGCTCGTTGATAAAGTCTAATGGGCAGTGGCTTTGCCGGAGCTCATTGTGAAAACATTCTAGCTTGTTTGGTATAAGGTAGAAATGCTGATAGTTTGATACTATCGGTTCTTGGTGTTGGAGATGGATATAGTGTCGAGGTGGAGTGTTGAATGTTGGCGACACTATATGGTGAATTGAAGAGGTCGAGAATAGCTTGATAACGGTGAAAACAGCGCGCGAATTAGAGCTCGGATGCTCAAGTTATCGCGATTTGAAGCTGGGTTATGCATGGGCTGAAAGTTGTGTCAGACGTCTGACAGTAGGTTTACTACAGTCCAAAAGTTGCGACAGACATCTGAGAGGTTGTGACAGACGTATGACATGCTTCAGTTTGTTTTTTAGGCCTAGAATTTGTGTATTTGCTTGTAGGGCTTCAAGGGGTAAATCGGGTATTTGTCAAGGAAGGATGGTTCACTATATAAGTTATTTTCTGCATTCAAAGCAAAGAGAACTCTAAGGGTTTTTTATCAAGGTTTATCCACCATTAAATAGGGTTTATCAAAACCTAGTTTTTCTTCGATTCTCTTCTCCATAAATCTATTCTACTTGAATATTGATTATTGTAATCAATCTTTTGTACTTTTCTCATTAGTATTAATAAAGGCTTTCTCTCAAAATGGATGTACACTAATAAGACGTTAGTGGAACCACCATAAATCTGTGTGTGATCTATATTTATCGTTATTGCTTTGTTTCTCTATTGCTTATTTGGTGATTGTGATTGGTTTTGGATTAGATTGAGATTCGGATTGAGATATTGATTGTTTATTTTTGCACTTCTTACCAGGATCTTGTTTTTCGTTGTGCTTTGGGGTTTTGATTTGAGTAGTCTCGAGTTAGAATTCCCATAATATATAAAACCTAGAAAGTAGACAAACACTGAACTCCATACATACATTCATGAAATAAAACAATACTACCACACTTTCTCCATGCCCACAACCATCTTCATCTGACCAGACACAATAAATCAGGACACAATGTCATAACACAAAACCCTTTCCTCTACAAACACAACCACCTTTCACATCCAGTTATAGTCCAAATCTAATGAAGAAGGGACCCTCGTTCATTACACCACGCCCACAATACTTCAATAACATTGAAACAAGACTATTACAAACCCCAAAACAATGTCAACACGAATCCATCAAATTGGACTTCCCTATTTATTCTCATGAAAGCGATGTCCTAACTTAACTTAGACAAGTAGAACAAGTACTACTGTACCATGAAGTTCCTGAAAAATACTGGGTGCAAGTTTATGCATTCTATTTTCATGATGAAGCACTCTAATGGTTTACTTGGTTTGCTACACATATAGATCATCACTTAATCTTGGCAGTTTTCCAAGCTGAAATCCTATCCAGATTTGGATTACATAACTTAATAGACCCTATGAGTCCTTAGCAAATCTAAAACAAACTAAACGGTGAGGGCTTACCTAAGTCGGTTTGAACAAAACTTTAGTGTGCTAGATAAACTTCAGCTATCTTATATCATAGATAAATTCATCGAAGGTCACAAAGATGAGATCAAATAGTAAGTTATGGTCGCACAATCAAAAATTTTCAGAGATGCTATTGCATTAGGGAAAAAATTTGAAGAATATTTTTTTGCAGCAAGAAAACTTTCCAAATACTCCTCTTCATCCAATTACCCCCCAACTCATAGCACTTCTAGTACCAACAACAATGCCTATCAACCTAGACCTACAAACAAACCAAAATATTTCACCAAACTTTCTCCACGTGACTTGCCTGTAAAAGGAGACAAAAACTTATGTTATTTATGTGGTGAAAAATAGCACATTGGCCATAAATGAAAAAATAAAAAGTTTTCATAATGGAAGCTTTTCTCACCAGTGATGAAGATGCAAGTGATAAAGAAGATGACCTAGCACCAAAGTCTAGTTCAATATCTAATAACACACAACTGGCTATTTCTCTTCAAGCTTTATCTAGTATACCTACAACTCATAAATTTTGGAATGAAGGACAAATCATTGGAGCTACAGTCCATGATCTGGTTGATTCTAGGTCAATACATAATTTCATCAATGATAAATTAGCACAAAAGATGGGATTACAAATCAACCAAGTACAAAAATTTCAAGTACTAATCGCCAGTGGCAAGCACATGAAAGCAATAGGCATGTGTTATAACATACCATTTAAATGCTAAGGAATACAAATGCCTATTGATTTACTTCTACTACCATTGAAAGGATGTCAAGTTGTACTGGGGGTATAACTGTTCAGTAGTTTTGAAGATGTGACATTCAACTTCAAGAAATTATAGTTAAAATTCCTTTACAATGGGAACTTAACCACTTGGCAAGGATTAAACCTCCTACTAACTAACTTGTCCCGAAGAAATCATTTCAAAATCTCTCGCAAACCATAGCCTAAGCTTCATGTTACAATTCATAGCCTTTATTCCAAAACGATTCACTACACCATACAGCTCAATTTGCCACACCCAGATGCGCAAAAATTGCCACGGTCTTATGCCGTGGCAATTTTACCATGGTCTTGAGCCGTAGTAAATTAAATTACCACGGTTATTGACCATGGCAATTTTGGAATGGCCTAAGACCATGCTAAAATTAACAAAAAAAATTCACCCCCACCGTGTACTACATCTCAACATATTTCACGCCTTCGAACGCTTTGCCCTAAATCTAAATCTCATCCATTTTACTCCTGCGCCCTAAATCTCATCCATTTTCACCCAAATCGATCACCGCTGTCGAAAATTGAGATCTTCCTCCTGCGCCCTAAATACAGTTGCTCAAGTCGTGTACTACATCTCGGGGCTGTTTCGAAACAGTGGATCGGGAATCTCTGTGGAAGATCTTAAACAACTCAAGAAATTTTCCTACAAACTCGGATTTTCTACACATCCAAAATTATACAGGTGAATCTTTAATTTTTAATTCTAAGGTTGAACTATTTTCCGTTGTTTATTTTTTGATTGAATTAGTAATTATATTGATTTTTTCAGATGTAGTAATATATTTTCTCAGATGTAGTAATTCTAAGGTTGAACTATTACTAATTCACTCGGATTTTGATTGAATTAGTAATTATAATTAGTAACTATATTGATTGAATTAGTAATTATCTTTAATCTCAACATATTTTCCGTTGTTTATTTTTTGTCTAATATATAGTAATCTTAGAATTATTTGTGTCTATAGGTAAGCATATTCCGTTTACAGTATTTTGGTTTATTTGTGCACATACACTGTCCTATATTAACCATCATAATCCTTATTGATACACTACTTGCTTCTCTGTGCAGAAAAATGAAAGCAGTGTCAAAGAGTTAGCAAAACCAGTTGCAGAGACAAATCAAATTTCTGATATTATAGGTTAGTATCCTTACACGAGTAATGTAACTTGTTTTTCATATTTCATAATTTAGTTGCTTTGTTTTAGATTGGTGCATCATTTCCTTGTTGTATAAGTTGTTTGAGTGGGCAGTTTCTTAACAGTCAAGATTGCACTAGTTCATTGATGATTAATTATTTTCATTTGGCCAAAGACATCCAAAAGTTAACTAAATGGACATAATGACAACTTTTGTTTTGAAGTATCCATGTCATTATACAAGTGATCATCGAAGTTTAACAACAATATATATGGAAATGAGTTATCTTTGAATAATATGTGAAGTTTAATTTTCTTTCTTGGTTATGTGGACGGTTAATTAACTTCTGATTTCACTTGCTACTTGTTTTCATGTTATTAGCTCATCATTTGTTGTTGTTGTTGTTGAATACAGTGGTATAGCAATTAAGTTACAAATGAGTCGGTGTAACAAGGAATAAACAGTAATCAGTCATTGTTCGCTATTTTGAAAAAAAGATCAGACATACATGCCATTTATCTCTGTTTACACTGAACATCGGTTGGGGTTTCAAATAGCTTTTAACATAAGTTTCATAGTAGTAGAATGATTGCTTCATTTGTTTCTTTTTTATTGCATTTATATGATGTACAATTGTTTTTAGTTTATTGTACTATTACCAAATGCAAGATCAAAATTATTGATTTATTTCATTATTACTCCTTCAATTTGTTGTCATGCTATATATCTTTCCTTTCGTTCATTTGATTATGGTTTGCATGTATTTGTTAGAACTGTCAGCACTGTCAGTACGGTTTTGTTTTGGAAGCTACGACCGAATACTTCCATACACAAAAACTTTAGTCTACAAAGACAGACTGAGTCCAGCTCAACCTACACACATATAGCAACGTATGAGCTACCCCTTCACCATCCAAACTTATTCTTTTCACTCATCTTCCTTTATTTTATTCCTAACCAATATAGTTTATTGTTTAAGGAAAGTCTTAAGGTACATTATTATTCCATATAATTGTTTATAGGTTCCAGTTCATACGCTTCTACATGTTTATTATTGTATTTGGTTATATGATAATTTGTTAAATTAACAAAAAAAGCTACATGAGAAATCTGGCTTTTTTTTACTTTGTTAAATTTATAAATAAAGTTCACTATTATTGTGCTCAAAGAATATTGACTTTGCTTTATCCCTTTGTTTAGATATAAGAGTACTTAAGTGTCATCTGTTTATCATAGATGCACTTTGAAATTATTTTAGTTGTGGTCGGTTTGTTTTACAGTCTACTTGGATTTTATTAATGATCTCTTGAACAAACAAGTTGTTTATGGAAATTTCAATTTGAAAAGTTAACTTCCAGCAGTGTTTCTGTTTTTTTACCGGAAACAAAACAGAATATTTTTCAACTTTGGTTAACACCAAATTTTGTGGCATCATTTTCAGTTTTAGTACTTCAACCAAAGCAGAATTCCTTGGTTTCTTAAAACCCAAAAAATTCATTGTCATCAGTCCAAGAAATTATAGTTGCAAAGATTAAATTTAATATGTAGGTTAGCAATCAAAGGTGTATATACATTAATACACAACAATGTGATCTAAACATCATTCCTGTTATAAGTTATCAAACTGTAATTATTTGTTTTCTGCAAATTACGGAGAATAACTGTTATTTTTATTTCCTTTTGATTTTCAGATAAAGTTTGGTTTGTAAATTTGTTTTAATACTGCACATTCCCTTAAATGCTTTGTATGTCTTAAATGAATAGTATTTATATTTTTAGTTGTAAATTTCAAGAATTTAAAAATGCTATTTTGAAATATTAAGGAGGATCAACTGAAAACATACAAAGAAATCAAACAGTTTGTTTTAACAGTAATGGATTAAAAATAAAAATAAAAAACATTATCAAATAAGAATGTATAGCAGCATATAATTTCACTCCAGATGCATGTATTCATGTATATCAGGAGCACTTCTTCATTTTCGGCAATGTTTGTCTTTGTCTCTTTCTCATTTTATGCACATTCATATTGATAGTGACCAAACTTGTGACAATTATAACATTCAATACAGGATTTGTCGTGTTGTATTCTTTGATTGATAAGATGTCCTCTTCCATGTCCTGTTGTATTCTATGTTTGGTAATTTTGCAGTAGCTGTTATGAGAGATTTTCATATCTTTATATTGATTGATTGATAACATTTATATCTTTATATTTATTTTCTATTTTTTAAAGATTTTTTTAATATGATTAGTAGAGATATAATTAAAAAAAAATTGGAGAACCCTTTAAAAGGAAGAAATTTGAAAGAAGACGTGAGGGTAAAAATGAGAAAAAGAAAAGGAAAAAAGAAAAAAAAGCGGAAGAATGGGGAGTCCTCTGATGCGTGCAATATATTAGTTTTGTGAAAAAAAATTAGTTTGAGCTTTTTTTCCAAATATTGTACATCCATAGAAATTACAAAATCAATTTATTTCATATATAGAATACTTTAACATTAACATTGTTTTATCGTCAGGAGATGCTTGGAAATTTCAAAATCAATTTACACTTAATTAATATTTGGAAATCCATTATAAAAATCATAAGAGTGAATAAATTGATTTTATCTGTGATTGCATCTTGTTTTTTGTAATACAACAATTTGTTAAGGCCCATCCACCTAAAATTTTCCTAGTTTAAAATACAATTAAACCAAAATAGAATTTGAGAAACAACAGCTGCTATATGTACATTATACATTACGGATGTACAATATATACAAGAATAAGATACGTAGCTTAATGAATACATAACTGGTCAGAAACCAAAGGAAGACAGTTTATTTTTTATCTACCATAATAAATTTTTGCTATCATTACTTCAGATTTGTGATGGTATACATTACGTGGTTCCTTTAATTAAAGCTGCTGTGACATTTTCCACTAGTTTGCACCCTTGACATTGACATGTGTAATCCCGTATGAATATGACGAAAAAAAGTCTTGTATTTTGCAGGTCAAATTCTCCAAATTCTAAGGTCGGAATAAAAGGTGCAGACTGTTTGTTTCTGGGAAAATTTACACTGTTTACTTCATTACCTTAGTTAAAAATTTATATAAGGAGAACTTTGAAAGGTAGTAAATGTCTATCAGTTGCCAAAGCAACATTGTTTTTAGAACAAAAAATGATGGAAAATGACAAACCTGGATAAGGTAAAGCTCCTTTCCTTTGATGTTTGAAACAACATCCATAGGCAAATCAAATGTGGTTAGTACTTGTAATGAATGAATATTATGGATTAGTGCCATTTGAACAGATTGATATTTATAGCAATCATTTTGAGTACTTTTACATTTCCAGCCATTTTACAGCTATGTATACATAAATTTTATTACGGACAGGAGCCTATAATGTAGATATATAATAAATACGTGTAAGAAAAATAAGAGATGAAAAGTAGCTGAAAGAAAATCTTGTTCAGCAGAAGGAATAGTACAGTGCGTTGGATACGGTGATTTGCGCTAATCGTGATAATGAGTATCAAGTCATTAGATAGCCTTGTAGTTGGTGGCTGTTGTTGGGCGATTGTTGAGCGTTCTTTGTACGTACATTATGACTGTGCCTTTCTATGTTTATGCAGACTTCTTGTAAACTATTGTATGGTCATCTTATTTAAATTACATGGTTTGTTTTATGCACTGTCATATGATCATACAGTTGAGCATCAATTACTATCTGGGGTTAACCAGTCGTAATTTTTATTCTGAAGCACTTGCGACATTTACTACCCGTCTCATTGATTGTTTGGAAAAGGTAAATACACAGTTTTTGGATTTTATATAAAGATAATTTATAGATGCCAATCTCAAAGTGCATATATCCAGTTTTTCTCTAATATTTTTGGGCCATCTTTATGATTGAAAGCATTATTATATAAATAATATGATGCATATTTTTATTGTTAATCTATTATTATTGTTTGTTGTAGGTGGTCTTGGTCGTTTGGATTGCAACCAAGAAGATAGTAGCAATGTCAGAACCTGTAGAAGCGTCAACCCATTCAATTACACAGTCATCCTCTACACAACCCGAAAAAGTTGAGATAAATGCATTAGGTGCTCCTATTTCAAAAAATGCTGGAAAAGTAAGCAGTCGAGTTGGTAAATTGGTACGAATTCATGTGCCGATCTCATATGAAAGTTGGGATAAAGTACCTGAAAAATACAAGATTGACGTTTGGAATGAATTGTTGGTAAGCTAAAACTGATTTGTACCACTTTCAGTTTTTTATAAATATATATATATATATATATATATACATATACATATATATATATGTGTGTGTGTGTGTGTGTGTATGTATTGCCACATAATTTCTTTTCTTACGTAAACAACTCTTAATTTTACAGACATCTTATGATATAGAGTGGGATTCAAAAGACTTGTTTTAAACAAAAATGGCCGAGTCATTTAGGAAACACAAGAGCGAATTGAGGAAAAACTATTATGACAAACATGATAATGACGAAGATAGGCTGAAAAATTGTCCACTAACAATCGCCCAAGAAGATTGGACTGAGTTTGTGAAAAATGAAGCAAAACCCGGTGCAAGGGAAAGAAGAGAGATAGGCAAAAAAATAGATCGTTGTACAACTACGGTCATCATACTGGACGTACAAGTCACGCTGTGGTAGAACATGAAATGGTATGTTTGTATCATTTTTTATATTAAATATAAGTAAACTATCACGAATTGACACTTAAATCTTAGATGCAAAGTCGCCAAAAAAATGCAACTTTGTTCTTTTGTTATGTGAATGAAATAGTTCTTTAGATATCTTGAAATTGGGGTAATTCATCATTTAGCAACATTATGTTGAATCATTAATTAAGACAATCAATGTACTGCTTTCAGCTAGCTCTCACTTTCGATAGAATAATCATGATGTATAGTGTTAGTTGTATATAAGATTATGAAATTTTGTTTCATGAGGAGGTTGCACATAACTTAGGAACCTCATTTGCAATTTGTAGCATATCTGCAATTTGTAATTAGTACCGGTTCTGTAGCATATCTGTAATTGCAGTATGATCTAAACTTATATAAACTATGATATACACCATTATTGAATAGACTTATTTAATAACTTAATAAAGTTCACATGAATGTCCAAATATAAGTGACTTGCATGATATGCCAGTATTTATTTACATGGTACTAGCTTAGTGCAACTAATATATTATTCTTGGTGAAAAAATTACTTAATACTCAACATTTTATCCCGTTTGTTGATTCAAGTTGTTCAGAAACTTAGGTCAAGTGCAATATTTGTAAGATAACTGCTACTAGCATGACACTGTAAAATGCTAGATATGTTCATAAGCTATTGGACCAAACTGGAACCTATAATATATTAGTGTATTTTGAGAAAATTAATAAATTGATACAGCTAAGATATTTGCAACGAGGCCTATGATGGTCATGTTGATGATCATTGATTTACTTCAATTAATTATTACTTGATCTTTGAATATGACACCTTATCTTAAATAATTTTGTATGATGAATGGTGAAGCATTAATTTTGACTTGATGGACGAAACATTAATAATCAAACATTTATCTGAAATTTTAGCTAATTTTCAGAAGGTTCTACACAGTAACGTGAATGTATAATCACTATGTACCCATGAATTCAAAAATTAACATGACAATGGTCAAGTTACTTCTTAACTAGAGGCAACCTGTGATACACATAGTTTATTTGATTGCTTGCTGCATTTATAAACGTAGTTGTATGATTCATATGATTTCAGCACGCAGTGGAAATTTGGCAAATTATGAACCACAAAGCACAAAAATGTTTATATAAGTTGCAATGTTTAATCCCAATTGTATTCACAGTGACCTCCATCTTGTCATTTAAATCTTCAGTCTATTTGGACCGCAACTGATGTTTCTTTAGATTGTTACTTCTAGTAGGAAGAACCTGTAAGTTCTTTAGTAACTGCACATGTTACCAAATGAAAGCAAAGACGCTATATCATGAAGACTGCTATGAATCATCCATCTACCGGAATGTAGATCTGTAACTCGCACGTACCCATTTTTTTTGGGTACTGAAAAGCAATTTGGACGCAAGTACCTCAGATTTACAGATCTGCATGTTATAGATTTTTTTGTGGGTACTGAAAAGCTATATTGGGAATACATGTTGCTTTTTCTGAGACTGGTTTCTGGGCTATAAGTTGAAGTTGCAGCAGCAGAGAACTCTAGGTTTGCTAGAGAATATAAATTCCATTAATATATTATGGTCTTGTTTTTTCCTTCATACTTCAGTGTTGTTATATGTCACGCGTGTGTGTGTATTGTTGACATTTTGTGTTGTTTATATATTGCATGCTCATATACTATTTATTTACCGGTTTACTTTTAGATGACCGATTTGTATTTATTTTACTGTACTTTTTTCTCTAGATTAATATTGCATATTGTCAAATAGATACACTCAAATAGTGGTTTAAATTGTCAATTTGAAACACCTAATTATGTGTTGTGGATTTTCATTTTGAAATACCTAGTGATTGTTGCAGGTTGTCAATCTGGAACACTCGGTTTACTTTGTATGGCAGACCTCGAGAAAGTAGAGGTAGTTCTAATTCTTTTAAAATTAACGATCTCTTTATCTTTTTGTTGTTGCAGGCCAGTGCAAATCCGACAAAAGAAATCACACGTCGTCAAGTATGGGAGAAGACTCACACTAAAAAAGATGGTACCATATCAGATTCGGCTTCTACGTACTTCGTAAGTTAAACAGATAATAATTCAGCTATTCTATAAAGTCTTTGTAGTAAATAACATCTCAAGTATTACCATATTTTAGGATAAAATTGCAAAAGCAAAGGAATCAATCATCGGTAGTGATGAAGAAGACTTGCCATTGGATGAAGATATCCTATCACAAGTGTTTGGCAGGGATAAAAGAGGTCGGACTCGAAGTATTGGAGCCAAAATATCAAGGACTCAAGTTAAGGCTTGTACTATTGCACGTAAACAACTCAAAAAGGCTCGAGGAGGCACAGAAGACTTGAAAGCTAGAATGGATAATATGGAAGGTACATTGAAGTCATTGGTCGACTTGTTGAAAGGACAATATGCAGGTCAAGAAAATCATTTACCGGACATTGCTTCAAATGAAGGAGGAAGTGGTACACCACGTGGAAGTGTTGGAAGAATGTTGAATAATGACTTGGTAAATTCATTTAATTCGTCTGGTTTAGCCAATCAAAAATGCGAAATCCTGAACATTGACCTTGAGGTCATTGCAACAGCCATTGTCTGTAAAGATTCTACAGCATCCATTATACACGGAAAATCATTGCCTCCAACACATGAGAAGTTAGTCGTGGACAATATATTGCTACCAGAAGAGAAAACATGCAAACAAAATCATCCTCTTGCTATGACCTTTGGTGAAGTTGGAATCGGTGGTTATGTGTGCCATCCAAAGAGTAATATTCGATATCTATATACCAGTAAGCAGGTATGTATTATTATAATTTGGCAATTTTAACTGGGTTAATTTCCGAAAATACTTTTAATCAAAGCATCTGAAATGTGTCTACAGTAACATCTGCTCAACACTAACATAATTTCTATTTATTTTCCACTGTTGACTTTCTGCATATTTTCTGTTTATTTTGCAGCTAGGGATTTTGCTTAGGGAGATAAGCATCTGAAATATCTTTAATTTCCGTCTGCACGTGGGCTACTGAGTTCAATTTGTTGCCTTCACTTATATATTAGATTCTACAGTTAGCTTGTAGTTGTCATTGCTTCACTAAGAACTGCAGTCGTTTTACTATGATGAAGTATATGCTTGGCGAATTCAGGAATCATTTCTTTCTTGTTGTTTAGTGTTTACATGAACAATAGATGTTGTTTACTTATTTTTCTATGAACTGATGGTTTCACTATGAATTTGTATTATGAACTGAAAGTTGTAAGTTTGTAATCAAGCACTTGTAGTAGTTGTATTATAAATTGGGTTTGTCATCTATTACTGGTTTTGTATTCATGTTATTTATTCCATGTACTATATGTATTTCGAAACTGCATGTAGAATGTCCGTGTATGATGAAACTGCATTTAGGAATAAATTTGAGCTGTGGTTAAAATGGTATAAGCTTGGGCATTTTTTAATTCGCCACAGGACCGTGGCAAAATATTTGCCACGGCTCAAAGCCGTGGCAAAATCGCTTTTCTGGTGTAGTGATTGTTCACTAATTTCATAACAACGACCATTATCCCACCTGTTATACCACCATATATCCTCAAATAATCCATAAATTTCATATGGTGTTTACCAAACCGACAGACCTACTACCAAAAAGACTCATTGATCATAAAATACCACTTACCTCTAACTCCAAACCCATCTGTTAGAGGCCTTATAGGCATTCCTATCGCTTTTATAACGAGATTGAAAAATTTAATGGAGACATGTTGCAATCAGGAGTAATCAGACCAAGTTACAACCAGTATTTATGGTTAAGAAGCACGATGGAAGCAGGAGGTTGTGTGTTGACTGTAGAGGATTAAACGGGATGGTGCAAAATATTTCACAAAGTTAGACGTAATGTCAGGTTACCACCAAATCAAGATGCAAGAAGAATACATGCACAAAACTAAACTGCCTTCAAAATACATAAAGCCACTATGAATTTGTCATCGTGCCTTTTGGCTTAACTAATGCATCGTTAACATTTCAAGTACTCAAAAATTCTATCTTCAAAATATATCTTAGGAAGTTTCTTCTTGTAATTATGATATACTAATCCATAGTGCTAGCTGAAAAGAACATAAAACTCACTTGATCTTAACTTTATAGATATTGTAAGACGATTCCCTGGTTGTTAAACTCTCAAAATGGAGCTTTTCACAACAATAAGTGTAGTATCTAGGCCATATTATTTCTTACAATGGCATAACAGTCAATACAGGAAAGACAGAATCAATTAATGATAGGCCAATACTAAAAAAAATTTAGAAGCATTAAGAGGGGTTTTGGGACTATCAGGGTACCGTAGAAAGTTCATAAAAGGACATAGGGGAATTTCATAACCACTCACAAACTTGCTCAAGAAAAATGCGTTCCAATGTTCATTATAAGCTCAACAAGCATTTGACACACTCAAAAAATGCTTACCAAACCCACTTATTTTAGCAATGTTAGATTTCTCTCAAAGTTTATATTATATGAATTTAATGCATTTTAACTACTCAAAAGTATTTATCATCACATTTATTGATTTTGCATACTTTTATAATTATTGGGATTAAAAAATAATTATGTTAAACCAAAATTTTCAATTTATATTTCTTGATTTATCGATCGTTAGCGAATATGATAATAATATATATCCATCTGTATCTAGGATGCGGGTATCCGGAAATATTTTAGATGCTGATGCGAATATGGGATTATTCACATCTGAATTTATTTATTTATTTAAGGATTTGTGTCTGTTCGTGTATCTAATTTGAAAGTGGAAAGCATAAAATACAATTGCTCCCAAAATTGCTAAACTATCACTGTAGTGTATACCTAAAAATTGAATGTAATAGGATAGTACAGAGTTCTGATAAAGGGATTATGAATGGTATAGAGTTCTGATTTAGGGATTTCCAATGGTACAACATTTATGTCCATCCTTCTACTCTTTGTCTATGATTGGAACAACATTTATGTCCATCCTTCTACTCTTTGTCTATGCACCTACTATTTCAATATTTATGCTATATTCAACTTATAAGGCACTATCTTGTATGGATCCAACATTTGAGATTGGAGGTTTTACTTATATAATATAACAAGATCACCCACAATCCACCCTCGCTCTCTATATTACATGGTTATATTGAATTGTATATCGATTGTTACTGTGACATGTGTTATGTGGGTCAGAAATGAATGCATTATAAACTGACAAATGGTTTATATGCAGTCTTTGATTCGTAACAATTTTATTACTCGTCTGATGTTGAAATGTGCAGAAATTATGAGTGATTACATTTGTTTTTTTTTAAAAGTCAATACATCGGTCCAAGGCTCAAATAAAACCCGGTATAGTAATCGTTAGTCACCCAGCTTATACAACGTATACAACTTAAACACTTAACCCTAGCCGCACTTTATCACTTCATTTCCACATCTCTCTTCTAACATCAAACCCTAGAGAAATTACGGTTAAATGATTGTTGGGGCAATCGATCGATTCCCCTTTTCAATTCATCTTTCTGGTTCAAGGAGGCTTTCATGTCTTCTCTTTGCTCCTATTATCCCCTTTATTTCTTAGATCTGAGGTGGAAACTTTAGTTTCGTTGCTGTTGCTCGAGTTTTGGAGTATGCTTACTGGTAGTTTGTCTTACTCTTGAGGTTTGCTGCTCTCCCCTTTGCTCCATATGGATAAGTGATATACTTGCTTATTAAGGTTGCTTCTAAGGTGATTTTCTCTTATACGCTGATTATTCACTTCGGGTTGCAAAATCAAGTCTTGTTGTAGGAAGTTGTTCTCTTTATGCTTGCGGTTGGACGAGCTGCTACCATTGTTCAAACTAGATAAGCCAAAGTTGAAGTTATTAACATTATTTCTTAAATTAAATAAATGATTTGTATAATTAGTTGCTTGTTGACTTCCCACACAGTGACTTTCACCGATTTGGACTTTAAAGTAGTCGTCACCATTTAGATTATTATCCCGATAGTCTCCATGTTTGGTCTGTAATTGAAAGCTTGTCTGCTAACTGAATCTTTTGCCCTATTTGATCTAGTTTATTATGAACGAAAATAGAGCGGTAGTCCTCCTCTAAATCAGGTACCCTATTTTTGTTATTTCTGTAAAATGTCCCTCTTTCATGATCTTCATCAAAGGTCCTATTTGTGTTTTTATAGGAGATGCTTTTTGTTTGGAGGAGTGATTGGCCGCCTGCTAGTAGCTCACTGGTTGGATCTGATAGATCATGCGAGAATCTGGTTCGGGGAATGTCAGTGGTATATTTCTCACAATGTAAGAATGCTTCAACCCTTTCTTCAAAATTATCATATTCCCGCCTTCTCTGATTATATGCTTCTGCCTGTTCTGCCTGCTTTTTTGCTTTTCTGACAAGGATTTGACTTTCTGAATTGATAGTTTTCCAGAGTTGCATATAATCTGTTTCTTTATGTTAATGCAATCTCATGTTTCTCTCTCCAAACATGGTATATTATTGTTTAATTGTACTGAAGCTTTTCTGAAGTCTTCTGGTTTTGCTTTGAAGTTCTGTTGCATGCATTGAATGCTTTCTCTGATGTTTTGCACTGCTTGTTGTAGATTAATCTCTAACTTTGTTTTTGCAATAAACAAAATATGCCTTGATTACACACAGTCAGAAAACAAGTGTTCTATGTTTTCATCTTCATTTTTGCAAAGCAAACATTTGATTTCTCCATCTTTTTTCCACTTGAGACATCTATCTCTTGTTGGAAGCCTATTTAATGAACCAAAGTATGAACAATGAGATATTTTTGGAGCATTTGATCTATTCCAAATAACCTTGTACCAGTCCACTTATGTTTCATTTCTCCTTATATACTCCCATGCTTTTTTGAAAGAGAATCTGTCTTTTGATGAGAGTTTCCAATTCCATGTATAATTTTGCAAACTTGGAACAATTTTGATTTTTTCTATTGCCGTTTTGAATATAAGTGATTACATTTGTTTGTGCGGTTCTTTTAAAAGAATATGGCAATACGAGAGCACGTGCTGAAGAGATTTCAAGGGATTCCTACCACAGGTTTGGAACTTCTATCACTTCGGTTAGATATATATTACAGTGAGATACACCCATTTCTTAACTCAATCAGTTAAGAAAATAGCATTGTTCATTGTTCATCAATATGTGGCCTATACAGTGACACGGTTGCCTCAAACTACCTGTTACTATTTAATAATTCATTTTGTATGGTTAAGTCACTCATAGTTTGATGGTAATTGAAAACTAACACAATAAAGAAAACAATAAATATGTTAGTTTCTATGAGTTATATTTTTGGGCTTATAAGAAAATGGATATGGAAAGCAAAACTGCAATGTTTACAAAAGATTTCATTATTTCGTAACACTATATTCTAGGTGTATCATGCATGCCTCGTTTCATTGTCATATGTTTTGAACGCTATACTATTGGGTTAGATAGCTAGCTGATTTATGATCATGGGTTAGACTGCAGATTTTACAAAAATGAGGGTTTATGCATGTGCATATTAAAAACTCATGAATACAATTTATATCATAATCTAATGTATCAGTATAACCATATCGGTTTTCTTATTTTTGTGGTATGCTCATTGTTTCTTTAACTGTTAACTGCAAAATGGATAGCACCTTTAATGTATTTTGTTAAATTTGAGCGGCGATTATTTTATTAGATGCATCACTACTACTACATACAACCTACAAGATATAACACTATGATCTCAGTAGCGGTTTTGCATTAGTTGTATCACATTTTGGATTACTTTAGTACGCATCTCTACTACAAGTTTACATAGGTGGCAATAGGGTGACACCTGAGTTTTGACTTTGATAATAGTAGTTATATAGTGGCATCAAACTACAAACATGCTCTACCTAACATTTATTAACGAAGCTTATAGATGATACTGCAAATTATAAGTTTTGTTATTATAGGAGTCATCCTTTTACCATATGAGCCTTAAGCTCCATCTCTTACTTTGTCCACTCAATTGTATCTCACTTCCAGGGCACTCTTGAATGTTCTCGAGCGTTGACAATATCCTTTATTTGTTGGACATAATTCCATTTTGTAATGTATGTCAATTTCTTCATTCTTGTTAGTTATGGTACATGGTATTAAGTTAGTAATATTTAGATGATACAAACTTGAATAATTAGTATGCTAGCTTGAGTCTGGATTTTTACCGACTGAGACGATTTACTGGCATTTCAAGAGATATTTGATGCAGACTAGTATCAAATATATTTCATAACGAGTATGTTAAAAATAATTAACGAATATATTTCATAATGAGTATGTACACCATCACTATAAATGGTATGTTTGTAGGTAGGGGTTATGCAACTGATGGCATGATAAATTGAATGTTGAATGTAATAAAATGTCGGCTTCTGCTTAAATGTTGGATGATTTTAATATCTGGGACTCTAAACTATATCGTGTAAATAAACAAATAATTAAGAACATGAGTAGCTTAGGTATAATCCCTAATATGTCATTAAATGATTTTGAAAAATCTGATTTTTGTAGTCAAGCAAAAATAACAAAAAACCCCATATAAATCTGTAATTAAATAATCAAAACCCTTAGACTTGATCATTCTGATATATGTGAGCTTGATGGCACTCT
The DNA here is from genome assembly GCA_030737815.1 of Allium fistulosum. Classification (NCBI taxonomy): domain Eukaryota; kingdom Viridiplantae; phylum Streptophyta; class Magnoliopsida; order Asparagales; family Amaryllidaceae; genus Allium; species Allium fistulosum. The sequence continues at coordinate 1,279,887,253 of CM060902.1, read as the reverse complement.
GACTAGAAATGGACACCGCTACTTTATCATTTTCATTGATGATTGCTCCGATTTTACTTATGTATACCTTATAAAAAATAAAAGTGATGCATTTGAGATGTTTAAATGTTTCATAACTGAAATTGAAAATCAGTCTAATAAGAAAGTTAAAAGACTGCGTAGCGATAGAGGAACTAAATAAGAATCAAGTTTGTTTATTAAATTTTACAACTCACATGGAATAATACATGAAAGAATTACACCTTATTCACCTGAAATGAATAGTAAAGCTAAAAGGAAAAATAGAACGCTGAATTAGTAGTTGCTATTTTACTTAATTTTGGTGCATCATCACTTTGGTGAGGGGAAATTTTATTGACCATGTGTTATGTTTTGAATAGGATCCCTAAGTCAAAAAGCAAAATTTCACCATTTGAAATCTTAATAAATTATAAATCGAATGTGTCTTGTTTTAGAACTTGGGGATGTTTAGCATATGTTTGCATACCTAACCCTAAGAGAATAAAATTAGCAAGTAGAACATATGAATGTGTATTTATTAGCTATAATATTAATAGCAAAGCATATAGATTTTATGATCTGAATACACACAATATAATATAATCTAATGATGCTGATTTTTATGAATTGAGATTTCCTTTTAAATTGAGGAATAGTGGGGGCACATCAAGTAACACTATGCTTATTAGAACAAAACATAATGAATATTCTGAAAATGAACCTAGAAGAAGTAAAAAAGCAAGAATTACAAAAGATTATGGTTCAGATTTTTGCACTTTTACTATAGAGAAGGATCCTTTAAACCTCCAATAAGCCTTATCTTCTTTAGATGTCGATTTTTGGCAAGAGACTATAAATGATGAGATGGATTCTTTGCAATCTAATAAGACTTGGCACTTAGTATATTTACCACCTAGTTGTGAGTTTATAGGCTGTAAATATGTATTTAAAAAGAAATTAAAACCTAATGGCACAGTTGATAAATATAAAGCCCGTTTAGTGGCTAAAGGGTTTAAGCAAAGAGAAAATGTAGACTTCTTTGACACTTTTTCATCTGTAACTAGAATTACATCCATTCGAGTATTAATTTCACTAGCATCTATTCATAATTAATAATAGACCAAATGGATATTAAAACTGCTTTTTAAAATGGTGAACTAGAAGAGGAAATTTATATGGACCAACCTTAAGCCTTTGTAATTCACGGTCAAGAGCATAAAGTTTGCAAGTTGGATAAATCATTATATGATTTAAAATAAGCACCTAAGCAATGGCATGAGAAATTTGATAACCTAATAATCTCACATGATTTTAAAGTTAATGAAAGTGACAAATGTATTTTCTATAAATCTTAGAAAGACATTTGTGTAATGTTTATCTTGCAAATAACATAAACCCAAAGATCTAGAATTACATGATTATCACATATGTAATGAATCAATAAAACATACCTCCAGATATCTTGTATATGAATCAGCAATGGTTGTTGTCGAAAGTTATTTCAATGGAGAAAGGAAATGGTTTCTCTTTCTTTTCCTATATCTTTCTTTATGTATTTTTCTATATCCTTTGTGATGGCAAAGGTTAATATTTATAGGTAGAGAGAGGACCCAATTTCCAGATTTGTAGACTTAGTCTTGATCGTCCATCAAGATCAAGATGAGGGAAATTAACGCTCTAGATTATAACCGTTTTATTGATTAGCATATTAATAGGAAAACCCTTTAGATTCTATTGACCACAAAATGAGGAAGGAAACGTTTGAGTAAGGAAACGGAAAACCATTAACGTTTTCGTATTAATTTCCTTACAAAATGGTCAAATTTCCTTACAGTCTCCCACTTGGTCAATAGTAAAATCCATTAATGTTTTCGTATTAAGGTCATAAGGCGCACATGATATGCTAAACTTTTCTTTAATCAGTTATCATAAGTGTCTTGGCTAATCCAGTGGTCAATGGAAGTCATCACATGTACATGTTATTTTGCAACATGCTTACTTCCATGTACTATGACATTGACAACTTTCATAACTAGACCGTAGATGAGCATAACTTAATGGTCACATAATGTCTTGAAGCAAAAGACTGTTTCTGTTATCATTTATCTAAATATAAATGTGTACACATTATAAAACAGAAATAAAAGATGTCCAAATTATTAAGAGCTCAATAATTGTTATGTCTGGCTAAGTACAAAATAAATGGCATAATAAAGAGATAATTAGGAACTATCTGCAAGACCCATGCTATCAGTATGTCTTCGAAAGGTCTTTGGAGGTAGTCCTTTCGTGGATATGTCTACCACTTGTAAGTCTGTACTTATCGATTCAACAACAATTTTCTTTAGTTTAACATCTTGCTTCAGTAGTAGGTATTTCAGGTCCATGTCTTTGGAACCTTTGGTTATCCTATCATGCTTGGAGAAAAAGGTTGCAGCTTCATTGTCGCAGTAGACAGTTAGTGGCTTAGAGATAAAACTTAAAGTGCCAAATTGTGAGACAAAATTATGCAGTCCCTGAATTGAAGCCTCATAACATGCTACGTATTCAGCCATCATGGTGGATCCGAAAAGCATCTCAGATTTCTGGCTTCTCCATGATATTGCACCTCCACATAAGAGGTACACATAGCCAAGAGTGCAGATCCTAGTGTCAGGACATCTAGCAAGGTCTGAATCAGAATAACCAGTTACCTGTAGGTAACTTGATTTTCTATAGGTGAGCATGTAATTCCTTGTTCCCTTTAGGTATCTCAGTACCTTCTTTGCAGCTTTCCAATGAGCGATTCCTGGGTTACTTTGAAATCTACCCAGCATACCAACTGCATGACTGATATCAGGTCTTGTATAGACCTGTGAATACATCAAACTCCCTACAAGAGATGCATAAGGATATTTGGTCATTTCTTCTCGTTCCATAGGAGTCTTTGGGCACTGCTCAAGAACAAGTTTGTCTCCTTTCTGCAGTGGGATAGGACTAGAGGAACAATTCGTCATGCCAAATCTCTCAAGAATTTTGTCAATATATGCTTTTTGAGACAATCCTAGAATTACTTGTGATCTATCACGGAATATTTCTATTCCTATCACATAGGAAGCCTCACCCATATCTTTCATTTCAAAATTCGTTGAGAGATAATCCTTAGTTTCACGTAATAAACCAAGGTCGCTGCTAGCTAATAATATGTCATCAACATACAAAATCAAAAATATGAACTTGCTCCCACTGAACTTGAGGTATATACAAGGGTCAACTATGTTTTCTGTGAAATCGAAAGTGGTAATGATTTCATGAAACTTTAGATACCATTGTCTAGAAGCTTGTTTCAGTCCATATATTGATTTCTTATGTTTGCAGACCATGTCTTCCTGTCCATCAATTATGAAGCCTTCAGGTTGACGCATGTAGACTTCTTCTTCCAAGTCTCCATTTAGAAAGGCTGTTTTCACATCCATTTGATGTAACTCGAGATCATAATGAGCTACTAATGCCATGATAATTCTAAGGATATCTTTCCTGGAAACAGGAGCAAAAGTTTCATTATAGTCAATGCCTTCTTTCTGATTAAAACCTTTGAAAACAAGTCTGGATTTATATCGTTCAATTTTACCATTGCAGTCACGTTTGGTCTTGAAGACCCACTTACAACCGACTGCTTTATGTCCTTGCGGCAATTGAACGATTTCCCAAACTTGATTATTATCCATAGATTTCAGTTCATCTTTCATGGCATCAATCCATTTAAGAGAGTTAACATCCTTAATGGCTTGTGAATAAGAAATTGGTTTCGTAGTTCCTTCAGATTCTATTAGATAAAACATATAATCATCAGGAATAGCTGATCTCCTTTGTCTTTGAGATCTTCTTAATACTAGTTCCTGTGGTACTTCATCAACATTATGATTTGTGATAATTTCATTATGGAGTTGTTGATCATTTATTGGGTTTCCCTTATTGTGAACAGGTTCAACAATGGGATGATTCCTAATATCTTTCGAAATAGAGGGTAAGATAATGGGTACCCTTAGTTCATGAATGACCACTTCTTGTTGTTTTGTACTCCCACTGATTTCACCATTTTCATAGAATTTGGCATTGCCGGTTTCAACAATTCTTGTACTATGGTTAGGACAATAAAATCTATATCCTTTAGATTTTTCTGGGTAACCTATAAAGTAACCACTGACTGTCTTAAAATCTAATCTTTTTTCATTTGGAATGTACAGTCTAGCTTCAGCTGGGCAACCCCAAATTTTGAGATGTCTTAAACTAGGTTTCCATCCTTTCCAAAGTTCAAAAGGAGTCTTTGGAACGACCTTACTTGGAACTCTATTTAAGATGTAGATAGCTGTTCGTAATGCATCCATCCATAATGATATAGGTAAATTTACATGACTCATCATGGATCTAACCATTTCCATGTATGTACGATTTCGCCTTTCAGCTACACCATTCTGCCATGGAGATCCAGGCGTTGTGTATTGTGCAAAAATTCCAAGTTTTTGAAGAAGTGTAGCAAAAGGTCTAGGATGTTGTCCCGTTTCATCATACCTTCCATAGAATTCACCACCCCTATCTGACCTAATGATTTTCACTTTTCTTTCTAATTGCCTTTCGACTTCAGTAATGAACACTTGTACAGCATCCACTGACTGAGATTTTTCATGCAACAGATAAAGATAGCAATAACGTGAAAAATCATCGATAAAAGTGATGAAATATTTCTCTCCTCCAAAAGTTGGAACTTCAAAAGGTCCACAAATATTTGTATGTATTATTTCAAGAAGTTGTGTACTTCTTGTGGCTCCTTTCTTTGTGTTTTTTGTTGTTTTTCCTTTAATACAATCAACACATGTTGTAATGTTAGCGAAGTCTAGATCCGGTAGGACACCATTTTTCACTAACCTCTTGATTCTTTCACTGGATATATGACCCAGTTTTTTATGCCACAAGAAGTAAGAATCATTCTTGGATGACTTTCCTTTAGTTTCCTTTCCATGCAGGGTGAGTTGGATTTGAGCATTTTGTTTAAGATGAAGTTTATAAAGTCCACCAATTAATATTCCAGAACCAATAAGACAAGAATTTTTAAATAAACTAAAATTTCCATTTCCAACTTCAAAAGAATATCCAAATTTATCAAGTACACTTAGAGAAATCAAATTATGGGAAATAGACGGAACATAAAGAGTTTGACATAAATCTAACTGATAACCGCTATCTAAAATGAGACGAAAAGTTCCAATAGCTTCAACTGGAGCTTTGTCTTTATTCCCCATGAAAATGAAATTCTCACTTGGGTTTGTGGTTTGGATCGTAATGAATCCCTGCATAGAATTCAAAACATGAACATTAGCAGCAGTATCAATCGACCAAGTAGAAGAAGGTACATTAGTAAGATTTGATTCGAAATGACTTACGAAACCCATTGGGTTACCTTTCTTTTCGAACCATGCTTTGTGCTTAATGCAATCTGCCTGGAAGTGTCCAAGTTTCTTGCAGAATTTGCAGACATCATCCTTCTTTTTCTTCTTGGATGGTTGAGTGGCGTCATCAGATTTGGGTGGTGCTCTTTTATGCTGTGAGTTGTTCCTTTTGCCAACTTGTTTTCCAACCCCTTGAGTGAAATAAGCAACTTTAATGCCTTGCGAGCCCTGCCTAGACTCCTCTTGAACCAGTTTGTTAGTCAATTCATTTAGACTCCACTTTTCCGTAATAGTGTTGTAATGAATTTTGAATGGTTCATACTGAGGAGGTAAGCTAGTGAGAATAAATTGGACGAGAAAAGCATCGTCCATAACTAATCCCAAGTTCTTAAGTTTGGCAGCAAGGTTAATCATTTCAATGACATGAGCGCTCATTGAGCGAGAACCATCAAACTTCATGGTTACAAGGTCTGCCATAAGTTTCCCAGCAAGGGATTTGTCTGCAGTCTTGAACCGATTTTCAATGGATTGCAAATATTCTTTTGCGCTTTCAGTTTTGAGTAGGGAGGTTTTGATGTTGGTATCAATCACTATTCGTATAAACATCATGCTGAGCCTATTAGATCGTTCTCAATCATCATGGAGTTTGTTTGCCTCAGGCGTACTTGTGTCAGTAAGTGGGGCTGGCTTTTCCTTAAGGAGAGCCATGTCCAGTTCAAGTACGCCCAAAGAAAACTCAACTTGCTCTCTCCATTCTGAGTAGTTGGTTCCATTGAGTCTGATGATAGACGTAGCGTGCGAATTAAGGTTTGAGGGTATTGCAACTGCAGATATAAAATAAATGTAGGCTTCTTTATTAGAATAAAACACATGTCATAATAAGAGGTTAGGTTTAGCGCCTCCTGTGGGTAGGCAGTAGAACCATACTCATGGAAGAATGATAAACGTTAATGTTTCATGCGTTATTGTGCAAGCAGCAGCCGCCTGTGGACGGGACTGCATGCATCAGACCAGAGGAAACAAGGAAATTAAGCACGGAAGTTTTTTTTCCGCATAAACATTTGCCATTCTTTCAAGTAATCCACAACAAGGATAATAAATGTCTAGTAACTCCAAGTAAATTTCATACATGAATTTAACATATAAACAATTATTTTGCAAGTTTCAGATCATGAATTTAATGTCAAACTAGGAAACAATTGTTTTCAATATGTATACTTTCTGAAAAGTATTCGCATACAATAAGTTGTTCCATATTATACAGTAGGTCAAACATTAAGGTAGAAAAATTAACTTTTGCGGAAATATAAACTTTCCAGATCCAGATACAGATCTAAGCATACGGTAAATAGAATAATATTGATGATCATGATTACTATAGCAACTTAAATAATATGAATACTAAACTTGAATCACATTAACACTAATAATCATCATCATTATTATAGTAAAATTACAAACATCATATCATAGATCTATTCTAGTTTCATTTTATATATATTAATGGATAATCATGAATTCTAAAACCTCGCTCCGATACCACATGTAATCTTTATCTTGCAAATAACATAAACCCTAAGATCTAGAATTACATGATTATCACATATGTAATGAATCAATAAAACATACCTCCAGACATCTTGTATATGAATCAGCAATGGTTGTTGTCGAAAGTTATTTCAATGGAGAAAGGAAATGATTTCTCTTTCTTTTCCTATATCTTTCTTTATGTGTTTTTCTATATCCTTTGTGATGGGCAAAGGTTAATATTTATAGGTAGAGAGAGGACCCAATTTCCAGATTTGTAGACTTAGTCTTGATCGTCCCTCAAGATCAAGATGAGGGAAATTAACGCTCTAGATTATAACCATTTTATTGATTAGCATATTAATAGGAAAACCCTTTAGATTATATTGACCACAAAATGAGAAAGGAAACGGAAAACCATTAATGTTTTCGTATTAATTTCCTTACAAAACGGTCAAATTTCCTTACAATTTGCACTATTATATGTCTATATGTAGATGATCTACTTATTTTTGGGTCAAACATTCATGTCATAAACAATGTCAAACCTTTGTTAAGTGCCAACTTTGATATGAAAGATCTAGATGAAGCGAGTGTAATCCTTAGAATTAAGATTACTAAGTCAGAAAAGGGAATTTCTTTGGATCAATCTCATTACATTGAGAAGATACTAAATACAATTTCTTTGACTGTAAACCTGCATGTACACCATATGATCCTAGTGTAAAACTATTTAAGAACACTAGTTAAGGTGTAAGAAAATTTGAATATGCGAGCATCATTGGCAGCCTTCGGTATACCACCGATTAAACTAGACCCAACATTGCCTATATCGTGGGATTATTATGCAGGTATAGAGCACTGACATGTTATCGAAAGAGTCATGAAATACTTAAAATGAACTATGAACCTTGGGTTATAATATGAAAAGTTTCCAACTGCCCTTGAAGGATACAGTGATGCATACTTGAATACTTTATCCGATGATTCGAAAGCAACCAGTGGCCATATCTTTAGCATTGTTGGTGGATCTGTTTTTGGAAATCTAAAAAAGACAATTTTGGCTCAGTTCACTATGGAGTCTGAGATGATAGCACTAGCTACAGCTAATGAAGATGCAGATTACTTGAGAAATCTGCTAGTTGGGATTCCTTTATGGGAAAAAATGATACCAACTATGTTGATCCACTACAATAGTACCGTGGCTATCGCAAAAGTACAGAACCGCTATTACAACGGTAAGAGACGATAAATACGTCGTAAGCACAACACTGTTAGAGAGATACTCTCTTCAGGAGCTGTTAGAGTGGATCACATACGCCGTGATGAGAATTTGGCCGATCCTTTGATGAAAGAACTAGCTAGAGAGAAAGTCCTTAGAACCTCTAAAAGAATGGGACTATTGCCCTTAGATTGTTGAGCCAAGCACAATGGTATTCCGACCTAATGACTAGAGATCCCCAGAACTAAGTTCATGGGTAAAAACAAGTTGTGAAGTGATATGAGTTGAACATGCTATTTTTATATATTTAGAAGCATGTATTCCTGAAGTGATTAGAGGATGAGTTAATAGAAACTCTTAATGAGTTCTATACTCTATATAAAGTGGAGCACCTACCTTTAGGAGTATTCTTGATCGATTCACCAATGTGGATGTAGAAGTATGGCCGTTTCTATGGAATTTTGGAGAAAATTCTTATAGCATTCACTAAAATGGGATAGACGTACATGGTCATAAATGCACGGGCTTATTTGATTGCACTCTAGAATGATTGTGTATGCTTTGATGTCGGGAATAGAATTCAAGACTATGTGTCACTCTAGTAAAAACCGAATCTAATCCACTATACAAAGATTCAAGTCGAATGACACCTTTGTTTATGCACAATCTTATGTTTTTAGAAACAACTTTAAAAATATTTTTTAAAATTCAAGTGGGGGATTGTTGGGAATTATTTAAAAAAATAGGTTTGTGAATTGTTTTAAAATTAAAGATCTTGGAATAAGTGCATTTATTGCTTGAGTTCCACACCATAGGGATTATTGAAAGATACTCATATATATATATATGAGTTTATTAGCTCCTAAATTGGGTCCTTTGGGCACCCAAATGTTGACTTTGTGTTGAGGAGGGAGCGCATGCATGACCATCACACGCGCGTGTGCCGACCGACCGACACGACTTGACCCGACCCAGACCGGGCTCGGGCTTGTTGTGTTGTAACACTTATATTTTTGGATGAAATTTGTTCTGTGTTTTCTGACCGTTATTTTATCTTAAACAGTAAAATTTTAGATCAGAATTTTGAGCCAACGTCAACTCACTATTCAGTAACACGTTCTATTGGTATTCTGTCTATTTAATTAGTTTTTAGAAGAGACCAAAGTAGAACGACATTTTTTCTGCAGAATCTATCTTCTTCTCCACGAACCTATCTTCTTAAAATCATAAGACGAGCAGTCATTTTTGAGTGCAACTGAGTCGATTTCGTCTATGCAAGCGAATCGATATCGAATCAGAAAGAAGAGGCTGTTTTATCCTAGAGGCGACGATGTTAGTTAGACCGTTTTGGACCCCTGAGCAGAACGCCGAAACGTCTTCAAGACAGTGACCTAGTACATGACTCAGCCGAAAATCATTTGTTTCCAACAGTTTTGTAATATGCTCGTTGTTTCTTTAACTGTTAACTGCAAAATGGATAGCATCTTTAATGTATATTATCAAATTTGAGCGGCGATTAATTTCTTAGATGCATCACTACTGCTACATACAACCTACAAGATATAACATTGTGGTCCACAGTAGCGCTTTTTCATTAGTTGTATCAAATTTTGGATTACTAAACTTTTGTACGCATCTCTACTACAAGTTTACATAGGTGGCAATAGGGTGACTCCTGAGTTTTGACTTTGACAACAGTAGTTATATATTGGCATCAAACTACAAACATGCTCTATTTAACCTTTATTAATGAAGCTTATAAATGCTACTGCAAATTATAAGTTTTGTTATCATAGGAGTCATCCTTTTACCATATGAGCATTAAGCTCCATCTCCTACTTTGTCCACTCAATTATGTCTCACTTCCAAGGCACTCTTGAATGTTCTCCAGTGTTGACAATATCATTTATTTGTTGGACATAATTCCATTTTGTAATGTATATCAATTTCTTTATTCTTGTTAGTTATGGTACACAGTATTAAGTTAGTAATATTTAGATGATACAAACTTGAATAATTAGTATGCTAGCTTGAGTATGGATTTTTACCGACTGAGACGACTTATTGGCATTTCAAGAGATATTTGATGCAGACTATATCAAATATATTTCATAACGATTGTGTTAAAGTTAATTAACACATGTTAAAACTCGGTCAAGATAGTTGCATGAAACAAGGCATTATTTCCTAGTTTGAGGACAAGAATAAGTTAGTGGTCATGGTCTATTTAAGAATTTGCATTTTTCTTTTGTTTCAATCAATCTAATACAATGTAGTTTGCTTTGTGTTTTACCGTTTAATCTCTCTTACCCTCTTCTCCATATCAAATTCCAACTTGGTATTAAAGCTAGGGTAGAGAGAGGGAAGAGAGTATAAAAAAAGAAAAGAAAAAAAAATAGAGAGATCTGAGAAGTTAGCGAGAGTTAAATAAAATAAAAGGTTTCCAAAAAGTGTTGTCTTAGTTGCAGTTGGCTACTTTTGTTTGGTCGTCGTTCATGACACCCCGAGATTCGAAAATTGTCAAAAAATGTAGATCTGGAAATTCGTGATGCCACCTAGAAGCTTGCTGTCAGATCTAGAGTTGAACTGCTTGAAGCTATCACCTTGTTGGAGTTTGCGATGTATGTTTTAGGGAAGGTTGAGTTTTCGGATCTAAATTTAGTTTGCGGCCTTTGTTGTAGATCGGTGCTCGGATTTCGAGCCTCCTCGAGATGCTGTGCACTTTCTTAGATGATCAAAAGATGTCGTTTGACTGGTAGTACTGGCTTCGTGCTGCTTGTTTGATATTGTCGATGCCGATCTGAATCTGATGAAATCACATGGTGAAGATGCTGACAATCTTGGAATGATGTGTTGATTGGAGATTCTATTAATGGTTAATTGGGTGCTGCTCAACTATGAGGTGCAGTTTTGATGGAGAATTTTGTTGCGGAATGCTGGTTGGATGAAGTTGGAACAAAATGATTGCAGTTTGTACGATAATTTGTATGGTGCAGTGTTTGTAGATGGGAGAAGTTGTATGTGAAGTACATGAAGGAGAAATATTTATTTTTATTAATTTGTTCATTCAATTCATTTCAAATAAGTCGTATCTTGTTCAATCCAATCAATAGAGCTGGAGTTATAGTTGAAGCAGCCAATAAAAAACCGAAGTAACTAGTTATAGTAAGCATGAAAGAGCTAAATTAGATATCTTCTTTTGCTACATACGTACCTAAGTTTCCATTTTTTCAAGAGGTTTCTGTTGTGGAGGAACCGTGTTTGTTGAGGCACTGCGGGGTTGTGTGGAGGAAAAGGTGTTGTGATGGAGTGCTGAGGGTTGGCTGTAAGTTGAAACTGGTTTGCTTAAGAGGATGGAGTCGTTTTGCTATGGTCGATGTGGTAATTTTGTTGCTGGTAGGCGAGTTATGCTGATGTACTAAAAAGTTGATGTTGTATTGGATGTGAGTGGTTGCAGTTTTAGGAAGTGTAGGAAGTGCAGTATGGGGAATGTTTGACTGTGCGTTGGTTTTGGGTTTGTGGTTGGAGACGGTAGTTCTGTTTGAGACTCGGGTTGAAGTTGCAGGAAGTTGAGGTGGAAGAAAAAGAAAAAACGAGTGAAGTTTTGATGCTGAGATGAGCAGAGTGATGCTTAATGTCAATTTGGTTGAAAACCGGTTGTTGATGTTGTTTGTGATGCTGTTGAAGTGTGAAGGTGTAGCTGCCTTGACTGAGATGTGGAGGTATTATCTAATGTTGCAAAGAAATTAACCGGATTTGCAGAAATGCAGTTGCTGGGATGGTATTTGCAGAAATTGATGAGATTGGTTTGTGGTTCTTGTGTCAGAGATGTTTGTGGTGTGAGAATTGTGCCTTCATGTTGATGTTGATGTTAGCATCACGAAACTATTCTGCAGAACGTTGGTCGCGGATGTTGATAGTGAAGAAGACGATGTCGGTTATGAGGTTGGACAATGTTAAGAGTGGTCGGAAACTGTTTGATGATATTTTTATAAGAAGATAAACATGACTACATATGAAATGGGCAGGACTGGAAGCGAAGTAGTTTTGGTTTCGTGTCATCCAATAAGCAAAGGAAGAAGAGCTGGAGCTCTAGCTTGTTGCACTACAAGAAATCTGATCTTTACCTACTAATATATATGGGTAGGTAAAGATAACCTTTATCTACCAATATTTAATAGTAAGATTTATTGGTAGGTAAATATTGCCAACATTATAACATTTTTGAAGGATGATTATCTACCAATAAATATGAGTAAGTAAAAAGTATTACCTACGCATATACTTCATGAAAAGTTTTTTGCAATTAGCGCATATATTTCCCTCCTATCATTTTAACTTTTCAGTAAAAATAACGCTGAGTTACGCGATGATGTGTCAAAAAACCTTATCCTAGCAATTTCATTTTTGAAATGAAGATTTCGTTTTCATATCCTAGCAATGTTTCTTGTAAAATCACTTATGTATTAATTGTTAATGTTTATTTTGAAATATAAAATAATTAGCAATTAATAATTAATAAACAGTAACTAAATTTTAAATAATTATTATTAAATATTCAATAATCATTTATTAATAACTAATCATTTATTAATAACTTTTCATATATTGCCATTTTTATTCAAATAATCGACTATTAAAATGTAAGTATTGTAATTTTTCTAAAAAGTTTCACAATTTCATACCAATATGGCATCATCCAAAATGGGTAAAACATATTCTTCCCAATTTATTAGAAAAACACAATCCATACCATACCCTCCAGCTACAGATCTAACCGTTTATTTTAAATAAAATCTAAGGGTACAAATCTCAATCCGCGTATTTCCTTTTGATTGGCCACACTAGAAACCGACAGGAACCACTATCCACCTTTGAATCCCCCACATCTCCATTCTCCAAAGTACTATTCAGATCACCAATCATCTTATTTTCCTAAACCCTAATTCCCAAATTAATCAAATAAATTTGTTAATTTCACCATGGCAGGAAGAGGCACTACAAGAAAAATTGTTAATCAAACAAGATTTACTCTCCTTCTCTCCTTTTTGATTCAATAATGAAATTAGTTTTATGTTCCATCAAATGGTAACCTTTTTGTTTATTTTTTGATTTATGCTTCCTCTTAATTTTTGACCAAATTATGCTTCATCATTAATTTTCTATGTAAACTGCATTATGTAGTTTTGTGAGAATGGAAGATGATATATTTAGAAGGGCCATCTGGATAATGTTATTTAGACAACAACCAAATTCTGAATCATCATCTTATGTTGCATTGATTAAAATTGCTGTAAAACATGCACTTATTCGAATGTTTTGTAAACTTTTTTGCATATTTTATTTTTCCTCTCCAAGTATTAGCACATGAAGTTCTTAAAAATAATACCCTAAAAAATTATAGCAATCTTGATTTTTTCTTTATTTCAAAATTTTTATGGATTTTATAAGATTTTTGATGATATTGTCATTGATTCACTTATTTGGTAAGGCTGTAAAGTTATGTAATAGAGTATTGATTTCTTTCAATACATGGATAGTAAAATGCTAATTTGGCTACATATTATCAAAATGCTTGACTAAATGATGCGCCCTCGGTAATTGTAATATTAAATGCAACAATCCTGTAGACAATAAATATGAATATTTTTATTCTGTGTTTGTTAGTATTTTGGATTTGATTTTTCATCAAAATTGTTACTTACCAATTTCATCATTGATTCACTCATTTGGTAAGGTTCATTTTATTATGGCCTTCCATGAATGGATAGATAATTAAATACTTAATTGTGTTCATTGTATAAAATTATTTCTTAAATGACTTGCAACATCCTTGATATAATAACAAATGAAATATTAATCATGTCATTTAAGTATCAATTTTATATAATGAAAACAATTAAGAATTTAATTGTCTATCCATTTTAAGTTATGTAGGGCTTGAATTACCTGAAAGATGTCATTTTTTAAAATAAATGCAACCTCTCTTTTTCTGATCATCGTTGCCTCAAAAAGGAAGGTTGATTTATTTTTTGGTGCTATTTTTGTTAGTCATTGATTCCTTACTAAATTCAAATGAAACCATTCAATTTATTAGCTATTAATTCCTTACTACTTCTCACAATAAACCTCCATATCTTGCTATTATATTGACATTTCCTTCTATTTAACATTAAAAACTGATTTTCCTCAAGCTTTAAGATTTGCTAGCCCATTATTTGGTAATGCATGGAGTTTATTTTTTAATTCTCAATCACTTTGACTAACCTTCGCCTGATTTTGATTTATTTTTGGTTTTTAAATATGGTATTCAAATTTGGAATCTAATTTGACTATATCAAATTAAATTGATAATTTTTTCTTTGAGGTTTACCTTTTGGCTAGAAATATTTCCTTTTTTGTTTGTATTTCATTCTATTGCGCCTAAAATTGCTTTTTGTACATTGGATCATATTTTTCATTATATTGAAATTATTCTAAAAGTTGTCCACTTTCATGTGAAAGTCGGTTTTTAAGAAAAGATTTGAATGAATTAGAGTTTGGTATGTTACATAAGTTTTCCAACATATTTCAATTACGTGTTTTATTTTTTAGGCTTAAAAATTTGTTTCCTTTATTATTTAATGTTATGGACATTTACTCTTACAGTTTATCATCACTATGATTTTTTTTACATTCAAGCTTGCTTCCATCCCAGTCTAGCATCACTTTTTTATTATTTTGTTCTTTAAAACAAAATTAAGAATGTAATACTAAGAATAATCAAGAATATAGAGGTATCTGATGATATTCCTGCTAATAATTTTGTTTCCATATTAATATCGATCTCCCTTAAGGTAGTTACAAATCAATGGTTTCTTTCTATTTCTCAAGATTGTATTGCAAATATCTTTATTTATGTGGCAATTATATGTTATGTGAGGCTTGAACAATCTATAAAGATGATGCCTTTAAAAAAACAACATCTCTTTCAAAAATAAAGGCAGTGCCTCAAAAAAGAAAATTCATTTATATTCTATCACTTTGCTTTATGTGTTTATCTTTCCAATTTATTAGCCACTAATTCTTTGTTACACTTCTAACGTTTTACATAGTTCTTGAAATTAAGCGTAGTGCATGTCTTCAAGAGGTGACTACATGATGGTCTACAACTTGACCTTGAGAACCAACTCTCTCAGGTTATTTTCTTACTGCTTAATTTGTTGTCTTTTCCCACAAGGAACCTATGTATCATATTATCCCATTAATGTTTCCTTAATTTTAGATTTAAATTTTTTTTGCACCCTTTATGTTTTGGTAGCCTTTCATTACTAATCAAGGAATTTTATTAATTTTACTTTCATTTACTTTTCTTACCATATTCTAAAGTTTGATACAACTGAAATTATAGTATGAGATTCTTTAAGAATCAACTAAAACATGTGTAGGTTAGAAATATTAGAAGTGTGTGAGCTATAGAGAAAGGTATATAGTTATATTCTTAGATTATAAGCTACTTGCAACTATATTTTTGTATTTGTTTCAATAATCATGAAGCAACGTACTTAATGTATTACAGTCACTCATTCACTATTTGTTTACTAATCTACCTCTGGCTAAATCATGTTTTAAAAATAAAAACTTCTACTCCTTTTCTCTATTAGTGTTTTCAAACATAACTTTAAGTTTGTCCAAAAACAAAGCAAATTCTCATATATCATATAATACCACATAAAGTTAGGTTATTTCTAAATAAGTAAAAAAATGCTACACAAACAAATTTATTATCAAAAATGTTTTATCCATAACAAAATCTTTACTGCATGGTCTTGGGCTAATAGAAAAGGAATCTTCAATTTTGGCCAGAGCTTAGCATAAACATATAAGAATGTTTGTTTTACAAACAAAATCACTGTATAAACTTATAACTTCTCCACTAGAAATATAATTCATTAGCCCATAACACTTTTTTTGATGAAATATCTATCTTCCTAAGACAAGTTTTCTTATTGTTAATTCAGGGAAATCAAAAATGAATCAAGTAAAAACAAGCTATACATTCAATTTGAAGACCTAACATTCTTACAATCATTCTACAATGCACCACTGATCGATGTCCTTAGTAACCTTTTGAGTGGAAGACTCGTTAGTGAGAAGATAGGAACTGTAGTACAAAGTCAGTTAACATATAGTCAAATCATTATATTATAGACTGATATTTCATAAAACTGGAATTGATATTTTTATTATATATATGTTCTTTATAGATGAACGCAGTAGACTCCCCAGTAATCAATTTCCTCGACATATTCGATACAGAAGGCATAAAAGGCATGTCATAAGATAAAATTGAAACAATTAAGATATCAATGGAGAATAGTTCTTATGCATCAGAGTCGGTATGCTGCTCAGTTTGCCTTCAGGTATGACTTTTATTGCAAAATATTTTCTTGATATGTTAAGCCTAATTATTAATTGATGATTAACGAAGTATTCATTTTTTTGCATGATTTTGAAATCGAAGAAAGCACGAGGAGTCTACTAATGTAAACATGTTTTTAGTGTATCGATAGCTAGCTCATCAGGCATGTTTCATGTCCATTGTGTAGGTGAGACATCTAATTTTTTTAAGTTATTTTCTGTAAATTATATATACATTGGCATCAGTTGTTTGTACATATATAAGTGCGAATTTTATGTACACTACATATACATTTGATTGAATATCACAATGACTACAACTGCTTTGATTTGGTTATTTGGGTTGTTTGATATATTAGTTTGTAGATAATAATAATGTATGTTTTTTCCTAGTTTATTTCTAATATAGAACATTTATAAATAACTGTTATTTTGTTTTAACTACACATAACCATTAAATTTGACTAAAATATGAATTGTGTAACAGACCAATAAAATGATGTCATGTGGGCTAATAAAATAATGCCACATGGTCCAATAATATTGTGCAACGTAGACCAATAAAATGATGCTACGTGGCAAATCAGATAATGCTACATGGACTAATCAAATGATGTCACGTGACCTAAGAAAAATGATGCTATATGTACTAATCAAATGATGACATGTGGACAGATTGTTGTTTGATACATGGACCAACAACAAAATGCCAAGTGGCGACATTGATGTATGCTACGTATATGCTACTGTGGCGACCATATATGCAACCACATAGAATGACACATCATCAAACACATCAGCCGATGACTCATCATTTGATTTACAATTTAGTGGGGTCCATAGATTCTTTTACCTACCAGTATTAATAAGTGTAGGTAAAGACTCTTTCTCCACTAACCTTTACCTACCAGTGTCTACCAATTCAATATTGGTAGCTAAACCACTAGGCTAGTTTTATATACACTTACAATTGGTAGGTAAAGACCTCATTTTCTTGTAGTATTGGTGGGATGACAGATCCAGCAGTATCAAGTGAAGGCTCATTGCAGTGACCCATGAGTCTTTTGAAGAAAACCAATAGAGTTTGTTGATAGTTCATGAGTGACGCGCTAATCAATAAAAAAACAGTTGAGCATGTCCAGTCAAGTAGAAAATGAAACTTGTAATCGAAGATATGAATGAAAGATGAGAAAGCAACCAGAAAACCGCAGTTTGATTCTGCAACTTTGTAAACTGAATATGTGGCAAATTCAGTTTAAGGGAGAGTGTTAAAGTTAATTAATGTGTGTTAAAACTTGGTCAAGATAGTTGCATGACAAGGCACTATTTCCTAGTTTGCAGGGTAAGAATAAGTTAGTAGCCTTGGTCTATTTAAGAATTTGTATTTTTCTTTCTTTTGTATCGATCTAATACAATTTAGTCTACTTTGTATTTTACCATTGAATCTCTCTCACCCTCTTCTCTATATCAAATTCCAACAGCCATGTTCCTAGTTTTAGAGGCATCTACAGCGTCTTAACGTTTTGCCCCACTTCAAACTACATAGATTAAAACAAAATGAAAACTCGATAGGGATACACGATACAGCACGTGTGAAGTTGAAAGAATAAAATTATGGAGCCAGTGCTCTCTGTGCATCCATGCTTTTACCATATTCATGAACCCTGAGATACAAAATGGAAACTCGTTTTCACCGCCGCTTCCACCTGTCTCCGTTATAATGTTTACCACCTCCACCATCTGCAGGTTTGCTCCTGTTTCTTGGTTTTTTGCCATTTTTTCAGATATTTCCCGTTCCGGCTTTATTGTCGTCATCTGTAGTTTATCTATCTGCTGCATCTGGGAATGAGATATGTCTGACAAGTCATGTGTGGATGTTCCATTGATAACCTGCGTGTTTAATATTTCACAGCTGTTTGCTATTTCTGTGTCAAAATGTTCCTAATGTGGCCCCTGCCTCTATGTTAGATTTGCTCATAGTTTGCATCATCATTTATATGTTTTTACCTAGTTATCACGTGAAACCTGTATTTATATGATAGAAAAGTTTGTGTTCTAGCAATTGTCAATGTCTGGTTTTGGTAAGTGGATGCTCTTCAAAAACAAACAGAAGACAGAGATTATTGTATCGGTTTTAGTGACATTTGTGTCTGGTTATACCTTGTTCACTGTATGGGAATCTAACAGGTTTTATAGCAGAGAAAAATAATAATATAGATTTTGGTCAAAATAATTGAAAAATATGGTCTCCTTTATCTACAGAATTATCATTAACGTTCCTTTTTCTATTTTCAGATATAAATGCGTGGAAATACCAACTGAGTTGGTAAAAAGACACACACCTGGGCAAGGCAGACTTAGAGTAGATAAGATGAAAGGCATTGCTGGGACGCCACCCTCCAACCCAAAGAAACATATTTTCAGTAGTGGAGGTCCAGGAAGGTGAGAACATCGACTCCACATCTATTTTAGCAGAGTTGGTTTTGTGGATGCAGTAGTTTTCAATTTTCATAGTTTGATATAACTCTGTGGATGAGGGACTGAATCTGATGATTCTCTTGTTGTTCATCAGGAGTAGAAGGGGAGAAGGCTGAAGTGGCAGCAAGCAGTGCTTGGAGGTCATACTGCTGTTGCTCTATCCACTCTTCGAAATATATAACTCGAAAAATTGTCCCCATTTATAGGTGTGATTTGATCAGTAGTAGTGTTGTTGGGTGGGTAATCATTGACACCTGTACGTACCTGAGCTTCCATTGCAATGGTTGCTGACATGGACGATGGACATTTCTTGAAGCTGCTTTTGTACATGCAATTTATGTATGTATGTATAACGGCAATGTAATATGTGTGTGTCTGTATATATGTAGTAACAGTATACCAGCCCATGCAATTGCTAGTAGCAAAGGTGGGAACGTAGGGCCTATTGTTTATAAAATAGAATTTTGTCTGTTTTGAGTTGTGAGCTGAACTTGGTGGAGTTACTCTGATTCTGTAATGGCCGTGATGTATCTATTTTCCTATATCTTAGGTTGGTCGTTAACCGACCTGTTAACCCAACAAGGTCCTTCTTCAGTTGTATGTAGCTGTTACATTTGATCTATTTTTAATTGCAAGTAAGATATATTGAAATTGTATCATCATTTGGATTTTGTTTTATAGATAAACCATGACTATAATAACCAATTTATCATCGCACAGCCTTAATTTGAAATTGATTTCTAGAATTGTCCGTTAATATGGTGCAACCATGTAATGGAGAATGCTGCAGCATTTATACTAATACGTAAATCAATGTACTAATGTGTACACATCGTTTTTTCGATACTGAAGATCCGTGGCTATGGAATGCAGACTGAGTTTTTGTCTATATGTTAATGGTTGATTAATTCAAATATTAGATACAACAGTATGATTCTTTCGTAAACTAAACTGATTTTAGCTTGCAAACACAAGTATGAGCTATGTTATACACTTGTATTAATACGCTAACCAAGTATACCACAAACTTATATGAGAGGTAGGAAAGCAAAGTTCAGAAATTATATGTGTTTTTAGGTTTTACTATCTTCTTATTTTTTGCAGTTTGAAGTATACACTTATATATTGGCTAATATATACATGAGTTGTAAGTCAGATTCTTGATGGCATAACATGCAATGTAAACATGTCCATCCGCTTGTACCACTTCCTTTTGATGGAGGCTTTATGATAACTGTCTCGTTAGGACCTTACTAGGAAAGCCTAGTGGGATCAAAACTTAGACGAAGACAAGAGTACAGTTTTTTCATAGTAACCATTGCTTCCTTGATTAAGAGTTTGTTGGTAACAATGGTAGATCGTAGACTTTTCGTATGATAATGTCGTACACAAATCGTTATGCATATATTAGCAAGATTATTGTCTGATTGTATATGCATGACTTTAATCGTGTTATCATAATGTAGTTCATGTGTAAAATAACAATGATGATGTATGCTTCATTCTACTCCTACTTTGATTTGAACGATACACGCAGTGTTGTCTTCATATACTGTAGTTGGACTTTTAGTAGTAGTTCTTTGATTTGAACGATACACGCAGTGTTGTCTTCATATACTGTAGTTGGACTTTTAGTAGTAGTGGGTGATAGAGTTAGGAGTATGTCATTGAGACAATTATGTAATTTATTGTAGATTAATTAACTCTGCAATCAAGTCTCATTCGTAATAAAGTTGTTTTTCATTCTGTTATATATTTGTTATGATGTGTTATAAATAATTAAATACTTAATTAAAATATATATTTAACTAGAAAATCCATACATTGTGTTTGTGACAGTAATTACAAATAGTTATGATCATGAGTATGGTATCATAATATATTAAATCCATCATTTTAAATGTTCCTAACCAAGATGCATCGAGACTAGATATCGATGTATCTGTTGAGACCAGAGTACATAACGCTCTCCAAACATTGGACAGTGTATTACTCATGACTGCTAGTGATACTTAGGGGTTACGTACTGATCGTTATTGGATAATTATGGAACGACCCACTCGATAGTTTTCTATTGGTTAATATAACTAAGATCAAATGAAAAATATCGATATGACTGATTTACATAGTTCTCTCGACTCGAGAATATTGTCGATCTTCAACTTGAAAGCTCCACTTTTAGGTATGACGTCCATCGAGTGACTATAGTTGGGTTAAGTGGAAGATTGGAAGTGAAACACTATTCATGAGATGATTCGTCTCCTCGGTTATATGGGGTCAGTATCACGGTCAACTCAAGTCAACTCAAAGTCAAATCTCCGACCAGGGTAGTTCGATTAATAATAATTGTTATTATTGAATCAAAGACTTTGTGTTTGGACTAGAGAGTTGAATATGCATGATATTGGAATTTTAACCATTACCAAATTTCATAAGTCCAAAGTAATATAGTTTTGACAAAGAGAATTGATTTAAATAAAAGTCAAAGCGGGTAACGCATTACAAAGTAAAGTTCAATTTTACCAAAATCGAATAAACGATAAATTTGACCAAAATGTCACACCACATGCTAAGTGACTTATGAACATTATATTCAAATAGCTCAATATTAATCGTCGACCAAATTTATACCTAACAAGTCACACAACCGAAATGATGATTGCTTCTTTGATCAAAACAATTTGTAATTGTTATAAACTAATTAAATTAATTTTATAAAATAATAATTATAAAATTAATTTTGATTCGATGAACAAATATTAGTAAATATATTTTTAATAGTTATAAATATATAAATCGATACGATATTGATAACCATTAAATTAGATTTAACTCCAAACTATTTGTTTGGGCTTTAAAAGAGTATAAAGCCCATATAGCGCCTGATCATATTCGGCCACGATTAGGGGTAGGTGTGCCCATAAGATGGTGCAACAAAGGTTTTGAGATGGAGGACCAGGGTGGAAGAGCATTGGTAAGAGATAATGTAGGATACTGATCCTAAAATATCTCCAACTTCTCCTCTATATAAGTATCCATAACCACACTATTTGGTGATCATTTTTAGTCTCCATATCCTTCTAGGCCTGGTCAAAATTTTCCCCTCAAAATATCTAATTTTCTAAGCTCAAATCAAATCAAGTGCTATTCGATAGTCGGTGGTCAACAGTTCGAGGATTAACACCCTTTTGGATTGGAAATCATTTCACGGAGTTGATATCATCATTTCAAGGTGTGCTTTCAGGCTTTAGTTATAAGGTACTTCTACACCCGTTCTTACCAAAAGTCGCAACACAAAAAAAAGATGTAGACGCGGGAAGACAAAGCAGAATGCATCAGCAACCTCCAGAAGAAGAGACCATACTGGAGTACAAATCCTAGGAGCAAGTCTGCACAAGCATACACCGAGGGCAACCAAGACAGTGTCATACAAAGCCTAAACCACTCTAGTAGGGAATGTAAATAGGGTCAGCTGAAATATGCTTCGACATAGGCTCAATCCTATAGACAAACAACAAAGCTTTCCGCACAAAATAAGAAGAGCTGCTCCGTGTTGACCCGACATAGTGACAAATCATGCAAAAAAAGCAAAGACACCAGTATGGCAATATAATCTGAAAGCCAGGCGATGTCTGCATCCACCTCTCTCCATAGACTTCACCCTACAGCATTTTATACTGCCCATCACAAACAACAAAGAATGTTGTGCTCAAAACTCGAGAACAAGACCAATTCAAATTTGAATACTCCGACCATAATTTTGGGGGATTCCCGGCTCAATTTAAAATTCCCACCAAAAACACATTACCAATTCAGTCACATAAAACAAGTAAGACGGATAAAAGACACGTGGCGAAATCCAAGGGTTAAGGTGCAATAACCCAAAAGGAGATCCAGTGTTTCGAGTAAAATTTACCACTGTAAATAAGAAAAACAATATAGATGAAAGGGATTTCTTTTGACATTTTTCTCTTTTCAAAAACTTTTAAGGTTCTTTTATACTAGTCACCATGGAATTCTGTACCAAATCAAATAAAAGAGGAGAAAAGAGAACTTTTCCCGTGGACGTAGGATTTCTTAAAATCCAAACCACGTAAATCCTGTATCCATTTACTATTTACATTATTTAACTCACTATTCATGTTTTGTCATATTTGAATAACACGGTGGCTTGGATTTGACACTTTAACAAGCAGTTAGAGTGCACCAACAAGATTGTGTAAGCATTCAGCATCGTAATTCCTACTTAACGGCAAAGTTAGGATCACTTAAATTTGCTAATTCCAAATTAGCGAGGTAGTTAACAAACAAACTACTTAGCACCAGTTCGAGGGGTTGAAGGACGGAAAATTCCATCAACATCTTTTGGCGCTAGAAGGATGGCTCGAACCTCTAGATCCTTATCCTTTTCGATTACATCTAGTAAGACCGATCGTCCTGAACTATGACTCCTACAGATTCCCCTATTACCCCGATCCATGAAGCTCTAGATGTGGTGGCAAAGGCTGTCTCCAAACCACTCATAATCTCAAAAACCCAAGATGAGGTGGCAGCTTCAATTAAGGCCCCTGCAGATTCCATCCTGGCAGCATTCCAGTCCTTCTCATAACAAATAAAATGATGCATGGAAGTGTTGGAAAAGACCGTAGCCCAACATGCTAGTCACAAGCCACATTCACCTCATCACTCCGTAGCTCACCACCATCACTCTATAATTGCGCGGAATGTTCAGCAGAGGAACGAAAACGGCACTCCGATTAACGGAAACGGTGATGCTGGATTAAAAGTTGACACCAGACTTAAAGGCAAAATCCAGGCTAAACCCAAGATTAAAACCAAGCCCGTTAACATAAACATTTGGCTACTAGAAAGGAAGACCCGATCTGCCAGATGTGATGAGGACACCATGTCAGATGGTAATTCATCTCAACTCAATTCGAAGGAATTTGAGCTCCAGCAACTCAAATCCCAGGTAGAGCAATTAGCAAAAATCTATCGGCAAAATACCAGGGAAAGAATGGAAGAAGGAATCTGTGTCCCTTTCTCTAAAATGATCATCAAAGCTGATTTTCCAACCAATTTTAAAGCCCCGACGATTGAAAAGTTCGATGGGACTACCAATCCTGAGGAACACCTAAGCACGTTTGAGTATTTAATGGATATCCTGAAGGTCGAAAGGACGGTCCGATGCAAATTGTTCGCTGTCTACTTATCCGGAGCAGCATCACGTTGGTTCCGATGATGCGGATCAGGAGAGATCAGTTCTTGGAGGCAGTTGTCCATTGATTTCCTAAAACAGTTTTGTTAGTCCCTGAGGAGTTGGTTTTGATGACAACAACCTTAGAATAGATTATAAAATATAAATACTAACATTACAAGTTTATATATATATATATATATATATATATGTATGTATATGCAGGATCTAACCATGCAGGTATCATGAATGAAGACTGTACAGTATAGAGATTCAAGATATAGGGGTAGAAGACTCATGAGTATCAAGATTATCAAGACTATCAAGAGTTCAAGATTTCAAGGTTAAGTTTGTTTTATTAGGAATATTTGTTAAAACTCATAGAAAGGCACTGACATCTTAATATCCAATTTATTCGTGGAATGGAATCCACTTCGAGCCCGTTAAAGGGATGGAACCTACGAAAATCTAGTGGGACATTGTTTTGTATCCACTAATTTTAATTCAAATGATTTTTCAAAATTATCTTTTTTTCAAAATGATTTCAAAACTTTCCTTTTAAAAAGATTCAAAACCCTCAATTCCGATTTTAAATAATTTTAGCCTCAAAAACATCTTTAATTTCAAAGTCAAATTACTTCTGATTTTAAACTATCTTCAAATAATATACTTAACTTTTAAATATTTATACTTAGATTTAAATATAAAATTATAGTTAAATTATGTATATATTGTTCTTTATATTTACTTATGTATTTCAACTATATTCAAGTATATTTATAAAGTTTAAAATAATTTTAATACAAAATAGAGGTTATTTTCAAAGAAAATCAAAACACCAAAAATCCCTTTGGGATGTCGACATACCCATATACCCCATGTCGACATAGTGTCAGTTGGATTCAAAATTCAAATTTCAAAAGAAGTGTGTATTCGCCATAACTCTTCACGAATGGACATGACTGTTGTTCTTCTATAAATAGGGGTCAGTTTCAACGAATTTTATATCATATTTTTCTGGTTTTCACTCCTCTTCTTCTTCCACATTTCTTAATACAAAATCATACCATTACTCTGCCGAAATCAACATCGAATCATACTCGATTATTTCTAGTGTGATTCTCCATCACTATCTCTGCAAGATCCAAGTGCTAATCTGAGTTATAGACTTCTTTGTAATCAATCGAACGAGAAAAGGTGTAATTGTAGCCTTGGAAATCAATTGAGCGAGAAAAGGTGTGATTGTAGCCTTGGAAATCAATTGGGTGAACTTGTTGCCCCGGAAATCAAGTATCTCTACCCAGAGGATTGTTGTTCTGGAGGGTGTACCTCGTAGCCTTGACACCGAGGGTTGTAATTGTTGAATTGGCTTTGAAAGGAACTCCGTACTTAGTTGTGCGGGACTGGATGTAGGGTAACTCCGAACCAGTATAAAATCCGGTGTGTTCTTTCCTTTACTGCTTTTACTTTATATTTGCATCTGTGTTTGATTCTGTGTTCATATCTGTGTCTGATTAGTGTATACATTGTTAACAAATTAAGATAAACTCAAAAAGATTAACAGATTTCTTAAAACACTATTCACCCCCCTCTAGTGTTAATTCTAGCCTTAAGATCCTTAATCCGCATTTCTCACAAGTTTAACGCGGGAAGGGAAGCCTCCCCTGATGTTCATACTATGTCTTATGTGAAACAAGAGGAAAACGAGAGCTTGCACAGTTTCATCAAGCGCATCAAGATAGAGGCCCTTCAGATAGAGGTGACCAGCGAGGAGGCATTATTAATGGCAGCTCATGCCGGAATAAGGCGAGGAACTGATATGTGGGAGAAAAATAGCAGAAAGTCCTGCCGAAGCATGAAGGCTTTCTATGGGAGAGCAGTAGGCAACATCAGAATGAAGGAAGTTGGATTTACATCGCAGTCCTAGAGAATCTTTGCACCCAGCTATGACCGAAAAGAGGGGCAAATGGATATCGCCCACTAGCAAAGAGAAAAAAGGAGTTAAACCTCACAGCGGGAAATCCCCTCAACTGCTCCCTTGGACAAATATTCAAAATGACCAAAGATCATTTAGCACATAACATGTCGAATAAAGGGAAGAAACCTAAGCGGAACAAAGGTGGAGCATACTACAGAGTCCATAGAGCAAATGGCCATCACATTGATAATTGCAAACTCCC
This sequence comes from Allium fistulosum, assembly GCA_030737815.1. Taxonomy (NCBI): domain Eukaryota; kingdom Viridiplantae; phylum Streptophyta; class Magnoliopsida; order Asparagales; family Amaryllidaceae; genus Allium; species Allium fistulosum. The sequence goes on along the minus strand of CM060902.1, from coordinate 1,279,860,823 downwards.
AAAGAAGGAGATTGATAGACTAATTGAGAAAGGTTATTTGAGTAGTTTCCAAAAGGAGCATGGAGAGAATAGAACTAGCAATCTAATTCCAGACCCAAACGAACATCAAGCTGGACACCCGTCAAATCCGATAACTTCAACTCATGGGGGACCACACCTTGCTGGGGTAAGTAAGAAGGCACAAGAGAGGTATGTGCAAGAAGCAAAAACCCAGAGGACACTCTTCCATGTCAAACAACCTACCCCGGATATAACTTTCACAGCAGCACATGCAGTAGGGGTTGTGTTCCTACAACATGACCCACTCATTATCACAGTACATATATCAAATTGTACCATGAAAGGATCCTTGTTGATACGGAAAGTTCAATGAATGTCATTTTCAAATCTGCTTATGATCAGATAAAGTTACCGTCCGAGATCCTAAAGCCCAGCCCTGAACCAATCTTTGGCTTCAATAACACTGCGACTGTTCCCATGGGCTCAACATGTCTATTGATGACAAATGGAAAAACCCCATTAAACAAGTCATTCTATGCAAGTTTCTTAATCATCGATCAGCCTTCACCCTACAATGCCTTTCTAGGAAGACCTGCTTTGGTTGATATAGTGGCGATTATTTCCCAAAAAGACTTACTCGTGAAATTTAGTACCCAGGCGGGGATAGGATTTGTCAGAGGAGAACAGTTGTTAGCTAGGGAATTATATCATGTAACTCTTAACCCTAGTAATAAAAGTGTTCTGAACTATCATGTTGTTTCTTCTAATAATAGCAGTAGCACAACTGAGGTTAAACCTAAGCATAAAATCGCGGTGGTATCAAACACACAAGCAGACACCTTAATGAGCAGCTCTGTACCTTTAAAGCCTAACAAAAGGGAAAAGAGAACGTATATGCACATGGTTGGCACTGATGAGTATAATTCATTTTATGCGCAGTATTTCTTTGAAGAGGCACAGAGGTAGGAATCTTCAGTAAACTCACCCCTAGAAGTAGAACTGAAAGGAAAAATAGATCCTAGATTATGAGCAACGGAGAAGGAATTGAAACCAGTAGATGATATTGAGGTTGTATAAACAGATCTAGAAGATCCCACAATGGTGCTAAAAATAGGAAAGAACCTTAGTACAGAAGCCCAAAACGAGCTAATAAACTTCCTAAAATGATCAACAGATGTGTTTACTTGGATCCATTCAGACATGGTGGGAATAAACCCAGCCGTCATTTATCATGCGTTGAATATCGACCTAGACGTGCACCCAGTTAGACAAAAACGCAGAATTCTAGACCAAGAGAGATACAATGCTCTGCATGAGGAAGTTAAGAAACTAAAAGAGAATGAGTTCATTAGAGAAGTATACTATCCCAAGTGGATCGCCAACCCAGTATTGGTAAAAAAAGCCCAATGGGAAGTGGATAACCTGCATAGACTTCATCGACTTAATAAGGCCTGCCCAATGGATAGTTTCCCTCTACCGAGAATCAACCAGTTAGTAGCTGCAACTAATGGACATAAGCTATTATCGTTCATGGATGCCTATTCAGGGTATAATCAGATAGCTATGTTTGAACCAAATAAGGAACACACTAACTTTGTAACAGACAAAGGATTATACTGCTACAAAATCATGACATTTGGACTTAAGAATATATGGGCTACCTATTAGAGTTTAGTCAACATTATGTTCGTCGAATAGATCAAAAAGAATGCGGAGGTCTACGTGAAAGATATGTTTGTTATGTCAAAGTCTGCCCCAGATCACATCAAAGACTTGGAATAGACCTTTGTGGTTTTAAGGTAGTATTGTATGAAATTAAATCCTCTGTAGTGCACTTTTACTATGCAGTCGGGAAAGTTTCTTGGATATATAGTGAGCACGAGCAATTGAAGCAAACCCCGAGAAGATCAATGTTATAAGAAAGATGAAAATCCTAGAGAAAGCGAAAGATCTGATGAGCCTAAATGGTAGAATACTAGTCCTTAGCAGATTCATATCTTAAGCTACAGACAAATGCATCCCATTCTTCAACCAAGTAAAGAAGGGACACAATTTTGTGTGGACCAAGGACTACGAAGCAACGTTCCAGAATCTAAAAGTCCATTTGGTCAACACTCCTATATTGTCGAAACCAATAGAGGGTGAGGACTTGTATATCTATTTAGCCATTACTCATCAGGCTATTAGTGCTGTAGTGGTACGAGAGAATGAAGGGATACAAAGGCCTATCTATTTTACAAGAAAGCGATTGTCAAGGGTAGAGCTGAACTACTCAATTGCCAAAAGCTCGCGTACAATCTGCTTCTTACAACCAGAAAGCTACGGCCCTACTTTCAGGCATATCCCATCAAATTCCTTACAGATAAACCTCTTAGGAAAATAGTGGAAAAGTCAAAGACATTGGGTCATTTACAAAAGTGGACAATGGAGCTTAGCCAGTATGACATAACTTATTGTACCAGGAAGGCCATCAAAGGCAGGCACTTGCCGATTTCATTGCAGAATGCACGTTACTTATTGAGCCTCGAGCAGAAGAAAAAGCAAGCATCCCATAGTTTTGGCACCTATTCGTGGATGGAGCATCAAACGAACATGGAGCAGGAATTGGGTACGTATTGATCATGTCGGACAGGCAAAAGTTATACGGAGCAGTGCAGCTCAATTTCAGTGTAACCAATAATGTAGCGGAGTATAAAGCTCTCCTAGCAGGCCTACTAATGGCCTCGCTAATGAAGGTAACACATGTCAAAGTTTATAGTGATTCTTATTTAATTATCTATTAAGTGCAGGGCAATAATCAAGAAAAGGAACCCACCTTAGCTAAATATGTAAAGTTGTACGAGAAATCGCTAGAACAATTCTAGCATGCCAAGATAGAACAAATCCCTCGTGAAAGAATCTCATCCACTGACTCTTTAGAAAAACTGGCCATTACTAAAATGGCTTATTAAATAAAGGTGGTGCTAATCGTCTATCAAGCAGAGCCAAGCATAACTAAGTCAAATAAAATACTAGTTCTTCCCCGAGCCCAACGGGCCACTGTTTAGGGTGCATAGAATCAAGGAATGGCGGAAAACCAAGAGCAACTCTCTGCATGATCCTCACTTCAACCAGCTGAAGAGAACAATTAGATGACTCCAACCAAACAATATCGCCTAAGTAGGTTCTGTGGGTTCTTACCCCTAAATGGGAATGAGACCCAAAAAAATAAGATATCAAGCCCTGTACCACTCCTTCTTTGATGGCACATTATACAAGAGAATTCTACTCCTTATCTTAGATGCGTTTCCAAGAAAGAGGGGGTACGGGTCTTGAGTGAAGTACATAAAGGACAATGCGACGATCACTTTAGGGGGAACAAATTGGAAAAAAGGTATTGAGGCATGGCTTTGGCCAACCACACTTCAAGATGCAAAGGAATTTTTAAGGAAATGCGACAGATGTCAGCGATTCACCAGTATTCCTAGACTGCCATCCCATGAACTCATCGCAATTGCAAGCACATGGTCGTTTGACATATGGGGAATTGATCTGATAGGGCCTCTTCCAATGTCGAAGGGTGGAGCCAAATATGCAATAGTGGCTATAGATTACTTCACCAGATGATTAGAGATGAAACCTCTAGCCACAATTACTTCAAAAGAAGATAATCACATTTGTAGTAAGGAATATAATCACTAGATACGGGATACCTTACCAAATCATTTTCGAATAATGGTACCTAGTTTGAAAGCAAAGAATTTACAGAAATCTATGAGAAGAATGGCATAATAAAAAAAATTCCTCGGTCTCTTACCCACGAGCAGATGGACAGGTTGAAGCTGCAAATAAAACCATCAAAAGTTGCTCAAGAAAAGATTACAAAAGGTCAAAGGAAGGTGGGCAGAAGAATTATCCTTAGTGTTATGGGCTTATTGAACGTCAACTAAATCCTCAACAGGTCATACAACTTTCTCACTAACATATGGATACGAGGCCGTGTTACCCGTTGAAGTAGAAATCTAATCACATAGAATGGCATCGTACACCACGGAAAAGAATAAGAAATAGAAAGAGGTTGCTCTAGACCTTCTTCAAGAAAGACGGGGTGAAGCAGAAGTAGTAGCGGCAACACATCGGCAAAGAATGGTAAAGAGTTACAATTCATTCAAGACTCAAGGAGAGTAATTTTTGCAAGGAGGATCTAGTGCTACAGTGTGTAATGGCCAATACAAAAGATCCAGTCGATGGAGCATTAGGACCAAACTGGGAAGGTCCACTGGTCATAGCAGATGTTTTGGAAAATGAAGCATGCCGATTGTCCAGACCTGATGGTAACCTAGTTCCAAGAACGTGGAATATATATTTAGCAAAATTTAAAAAAAATTATCCAGAGCCATGCTCAAGACCTTGTCATATATATTTAGCAAAATATATTTTGTGCATTTTATAAACATTAATTTATATATATAATACTATTATACATATATACATACATACATATATATATGTGTGTGTGTTTAAAAAAATTAATACATTTGCATATATTATTTTCGGCTTTTTAAAAGAATTATTTTTACATATATATGTATTTTATAAATGATTTAAATTCATTATATATGTGTGTTGACACATATTTAATTTTTATATTTTATACATATGTTTATATATATAAAGTTATTTAAATAAAATCATAATATATATTTGTAATATTGTATATATATAAGTAAAAGTATATAAACACACATTTGGACAATATATATTCTTATATTTGATGAGCAAACGTGTCCGTTGCTATGTAAATCTCAGCATCTATACATAGACATGTTATACCTTGCATGAATTGATATGTTACACATGCACACAAAGACACACACACATATATATATATATATGTATGTATGTATGTATGTATGTATGTATATGTGTGTGTGTGTAAGTATGTATATATGTATATGATACACATATGTATATAATATTACTCTTGGATTACTAGCAGTTTTAGATATGTAGCCTATGTTGATGGAGCATATTGCATTTAGGCAAAGGGAGGATGAGGAGTTAGTATATATTATTAAGAGGATTGGTAGAGGAGAGTCGTCGAGTCACTTGAGGAGTTATGCCATGGACTTGAAACGATGGTCATGAAGAGATAATAGGCTTTGTGTTCCTCATTATGCAGATTTGATTGATGTGATATTAGCTGAGTCTCACTATTCTAGGATGACCATTCATCTAGGTGGTAATAAGATGTATCATCACATAAAGAGAGTTTTCTATTGGCCCGGTATGAAGAAGCAAGTGGTGGAGTATGTGGCTACATGTATGACTTGCCAAAGAGTTAAGGTGGAGCAGAGGAAACCCGGAGGATTATTACAATCGTTAGGTATTCCCCAGTGGAAGTGGGAGATTATTTCCATGGACTTTATAAATGGTTTGTCGAGGAGAGGAAAGGAAATGAGAGTATTTAGGTTATAGTTGATCGGTTGACTAAGTGCACTCATTTCATACCAGCGAGGAGTATAAGGATGACAACATCAGTAGCGGCTATTTATGTGAGAGAGGTCGTTAGGTTGCATGGAGTTCCAATTAGTATAGCTAGTGATCGAGATCCGCTTTTGACTAGTTTGTTCTGGAGGAATCTACATGAACGATTCAGGACTGAGTTGAGCTTGAGTACTACATATCATCCACATATCGTTGGACAAACGGAGAGAATGAATCGGGTTGTGGAGGATTTGCTACAGACATGCATTATGGATTTGGAGGTTCTTGGGGGATAACTTTCCGTTAGTAGAGTTTACCTATAACAACAGTTATTAGTTGAGCATCAGGATGGCACCATTCAAGGCGTTGTATGGTAGACCTTGAGATCACTGTTGTGTTGGTGGGGTAAGACAGATATGATTATTCTTGAATCGAACATGGTGAGAGATACATTGGAGAAGGTGGGTCTGATTCGGAGGAGGATGAAGACTGCTCGGGATAGACAGTAATCATATTCTCATAGGAGACATATGGAGTGAGAGTTCACAGTGGGAGACACATGGCATTCTTAAAGGTTTTACCTCTTGGAAATGTGATGAGATTTGGTAGATCGGAGAAGCTAGCACCTTATAGGGCCTTTTCCTATAGTAGCTAGGGTTGGAAAGTTGGCATATAGGATAGAGCTTCCAATGAAGTTGGTGGGGGTACATAACGTTTTCCATGTGACACATTTGTGGAAGTGCTTACATGATGTAGCTACCATGGTCCAACCGAGTCAGTTGGAGGAGATAGAGGTTGAGCGAGAGTCTTATTCGCCATGCACCTATGCATATTTTAGAGAATGGCACGAAGCGACTCCACAATAAGGAGATTATACTCAATAGAGTCCAGTGGGGAGGCAGTCCAGTAGAGAGTACATGTGAGCCTGAGGAGAAAATCTGATCTACCAACCCATAACTCTTTTCTGGTACGTCTTAAATTTTAATTTCTCGTTAGCGTAGAATTCTTATGTATAGGACTTAGGTAATATGCTCTTTAGGTAAAGACCTTTGGATGATAAGAATGGTTGTAAACGTCTCAATAGGACATGTTATGGATGATGGATGTTAATGGATGTATATGGATGTATTATACTATTATTCACCACTGTATTCATTTACACACCATGACAGTAAAACCTTTAGATACACACACGCACACTCATATCTTGTTGCATGATATTTCTTAATTATTATTATGCTAGTGAATGTTACACATATGGATGTTGCATATGATTAGATGGTTGCACATGCATATAGAATTACAAGTATATCATTTAGGATGTTGCATATATTTGGATGCATAGCATGAGCATTTTTTGCATAACAGGAGGTCGACTGAATCAGTAGGCCGATTGTTACTTTGCATTAGCATAAGTTCATGTGCATTTCATGCTACATATATATACACACACACATGTTGCATTATAAAATTTTCTTTTAAGGACCATGATTGTACGTGGATGATGGATGAGTAGATGGAGTGTAGTTATTAGTTACTATATGCGAGTTACAATTTTCCATCTTTGGAGATTTCAGAGATGAAATCCTTTTGTGGAGGGGGGAGAGGAATGTAACACCCTGAAGAATTAATGAAATTTAATAGGAAAATTAAATTAAAAAACGACATAAAATAAAATTTCTACAAACATTTGAATTTTTCTATGAAACTTATATCATTGCGTTCGTAGTGATTTTTTAGATGATTTTCATATATAACTTGTAGTAATTCGAGTTAGTATAGGGGAGTTACGAGTATTGGAACGAGTTTAAAATTTAAAAATTTATAAAGTCACATATCGACCCAAGGGGGGTCAAGGTCGACCGGTAGCGGTCGACCCAGGCATTGGGGCGGTCGACCCTAACGCATGTTAAATCGGGGATAATTAAATTTACAGAGATGATGTAAAACGGTTGGGATGCATTGCTTGCAAGTGAAGTGTTAGATGAGTAGTTCAGATGCTCTGAGAATATCACTTAAGTTAATCAAATGGCCTAAAATATCGCCCTACCCCTATAAATATGTAACTAATGAAACCCTGATTCCCTAATGAAAGTTTATGGTAACTAAACTATTCCCAATTTTTCCCTAAAACCCTAATTTCTAAAATTCTTGAAATCAAATATATTCAACCTAAGAGGCTAGAGCAAGCAAATAAGGGTGGATCAAGGTGATCTAAGGAGAAGCTATTGATTTGTGGGCCAAATTCTCAAGTGCAAGCATTATGAAGAGCTTAGGCTTAAGGTGAAAGGGCACAAATTTGGTAATTTGATTGGTGTAATTAAATTTAAATTATTCTAACTGGTTAGGATGTTCGAAACCTTGAATTTAATATGTTAAATTTAAATTAAATATGCATAAACCCTATATTTGAATCTAAAACCCAAGGAATCAAATTACAACAAATTGATAATGTTATTACTTGTCTATGCATGAGTTGTAAGTTAGATTGTTGATGGTAAAACATGCAATTTAAACATATGTCCATCCGCTTGTAACACTTCCTTTTGATGGACACTTTATGGTAATTTTCTCATTAAAACCTTACTGGGAAAGCCTAGTGGGATCAAACTTAGATGAAGAAAAGAGTACATTTTTTCATAGTAACCATCGCTTCCTTGATTAATTGTTAGTTGGTAACAATGGTTGATCGTGGACTTTTCATATGTTAATGCCGTAAACAAATCTCTTCAAGATCGATGCCGAAAATATTTTTATGAATATATCAGCAAGATTATTGTTTGATCATAATTGCATAACTTTAGTCATGTTATCATACTATACTTCATGTGTGTAAAAGAACAATGATGATGTACGTTTCGTTCTACTCCTACTTTTATTTGAACGATACACGCAGCGTTGTCTACATATACTATAGTTGGACTTTTAGCAGTAGTAGGTAACTCACAACTCCTCTTAACATGGTTAATATTTGATCTTAACCATGCATATCCATGACCTTCTTCATGAAGTGCAAATACCCTTGAATAGTTGGATGATGTAGCCACTAATGTTTTATTTTTCAAACTCTAGGAAATAACAACACATCCACATGCAAACAAAACCCTATTTTTGATCGAGCTTCATGAGGATCAAAAATGCATTTGGCATCCATGGAGCTACTTAATTATGATGATAAATCTTTCGAGTGGAATAATTTCACATTAGTTGTAGCACAAAGGTAACCTAGGGTATGTTTAATTCCATTGCTATGCATTTTAGTTGGTTCTGAACTAAATTCGGCTAATAAACTAATTGAAAATGTGACATCGAATCTTGTACACTATGCCAAGCATAACAAAGCACAAATAGCACAAAGATACTTCAAAGAAAAGTATCTTCTCATTGCTTTCATTTGTACAAAATGGATATGACAACTCGGTAGATGACAATATTCTTATCAAAAGTGCTTTAGGACATTTTCGGTATTAGTCGTTTGATGGATAATATTTCCACCTGAACCATGCTCGATCTACATACCGTGACAATATTTTGATTTTCCAAGATCTATCATCTCAAATTCTCTTTTCAAATGTTCGACGGTAGTTTTACCATTTCAAATGTAGCAAATAGATTAATATCATTAACATATATTGTAGTGATAACAAATCCAGATTCATTTTCCTTAATGAAAAAACAAGGACATATGTGGTTATTGGTGTAACCCTCTTTCACCAAGTATTCACTTAGCTATTGTACCACGATCTTGTCGATTATTTTGATTCGTGTGAGTCTTATTGAGTAAAAGCTGCTAGGTTTTTGCTTTTGGAAAATTAAGTCCTTTAGAAACTTCTATATAAATGTCTATATCCAATACTCCATATACATATGCAATCATCACATAGTTTAGTTGCATATTGAGTCCTTTTGAGACTGCTGGACTAATTAAAAATTTCATCAAAGTCTATCCTCGTTCTTTACACGAAGTCATGTGCAATAAGTAGGACTTTATATCAAACAACCTCACCCCTCTTATCTATTTTTCTTGTAACACTTTTTTGCAACTTGTAATGATCCATGATTTTACACCTAGTATAGTAATTTATATCAATAATTTGCTTTAAAATATGATAAATTTTTTTGCAAATGAAAGATTTGGACTTTAAGTCATGTTATTGTTAGAATATTTTTTTCGATGAAAATATACAATAAACTTGATACATTTAGAGTTACGGGAAGAAAGTTATAAGCAAAATAAGTTAAAAAAAGGATAAGTTTATATTACTTTATCCTATAACTCAAATCAACCCACTTGATACACGCATGACCGATCTTCCCTCGTCTTCAAATCACGTAACTATCTCCTCTCCATCTTCCTCCATTGCTTTAATCTAAAAAAAATCACCAAGACCACAATCCATAAAATTGAATAAGAATCATGAAAATTCAAATTAAAGCAAGAGTTCTAAGCCTTTATCAATGAAACCTGATTTAGCTATGAATGATTATATTGCATCATATGCATTAACAACGATAAAAGGAGGAAAATTTCAAAAATTTCATTTGTTAATTATTGTACTAGATCTTCAACTTGTGTTATCTTGAATAATTTGATTATGCTAGATCTTATTTAATGTTAATTTGGGATGATAAATGTTTTATATTTTAAAGTCTAATGTTAATTTGATTAAAACAGCATTATACTTATCATTTATTGTCATATATTTATACATAACATACATGTAATAGTAAAGATGTCATATCTTATATACGCATTTAATAACCTAGTAAAATATATACATACTGTTGTATCTAAGTATAAGTGTATATGTCGTTATTGGAATTTATAACTGTATTGTATGTAATCATATGCACATTGTTAAGCAACTAATATATATTGTAGTCATTTTGGTACTACATTTTGAAAAACATTAAGTCCACCCTATGCATATTAGGTCATAATGTAATTTCAAATTTAAATATTTTATAAATACATTATATATATACACACACACATATATATATATATATATATATATGTGTGTGTGTAATATGTAAATTTATAATTTCATCATTTAAATTTTAGTACTTATTGTGACAACTCACCTTTCTAACCCCTTAGAATGACACTTAACACATCCTCAGTGTTCGTGTGTCATTGCCAAGCATCCGAAAGATGAGTTGTCATGGGCTAAAATAAAAGAACAGAAAATCTCATAACGGAATGGTTAAATATAATACAACAATAATATTGTACATAAGGTTACTCCTTAACATGGAATTATCAGAGTTGCACAAAAGTACTGCTACTGTTAGCCTAGACAGTTATACGCTCTACCTTTACACTTACATAATTAAACATAACATAATAGTGGAAATAGATAACTAGATAGATAAGGAGCCTCCTGCTCGTCCATCATCATTTTCAAAGAGTCCAAAGAAACCTGGTATTAGCAGACTACTCAAAAAAAATTAAGTACCCAAGAGTTTAGGGAAAACAAACACTCGGGTCAGACAATAAGTCAGGTATGAGTAAACTCTAAACAAATGATGAAAATAAACAACAAAATGTGAGACCATGCCACCAAATGCGGAACAAGTTTCCCTTACAATAACAACATCAAGTAATGGAAACAATTTAGAACAAAACCCAACTTGGAAAAAGTGGGCCTAAACAAGACTAAAATCCAAACTTAGAGAATAGATATAAATAATTAAACATTGAGAAGATCCCCAATCACTTCTTGAGGCAATTAGAAAAACAAATTCAAAGGTTTGAATCAAAGGCAAAGAAAGAGAATTTCCAACAATGACTAGGTGGGTGCACCCTCTTACCAAAAGTATACCTTTAAAATATACTTAAGAACTACGATGGCTCTAGAAAACCTCCTTGCCGAACCCTGCCAACCTTTACCGAGAATCTGAGCATCTTAGTGCGCATATAACTGAAACCAACATAGAGTAGATGTGATAATACCCTAATGGGAGGAACCCCACATAGCTTGGCCCCCACTCGCGCTTTGGTATTAATCATTTCTGACAAAGGACATCAACGCTCAAAATGAGCAACAAATCATCTTAAATTGACGATAATCAAAGAAGAAAGCTGAATCGATAGTCTATCGGGAATATTTAAAATGATCGTATATGAAAATTAAATCTCATATTCTACCACTACTCGTCGATTTCAAACTCGTACTATTTTAGGGTTGAAAATGAAGACGGGCAAGTGAAGGAAGTGTTATCTCTAGGCATTGCCTTGATGATATTTTGTACTTTGGAGATAGATATGAGTTTCCATACCTCGACATTTAGTACTAAGAGTATGCCTAAATCCTTTCCATATAAGCGATATCGTTTACGGAAATTAAATTCCATATCCTTCCATTACTGAATCAACCTTTAACTTTTAAAACCAAACTTGTGTTGGGATTTCCCATTTCAAATATTAACTTTAATCAACATGATTAATAATGTTAATTAACTTTAAACATGATTAATTTTCTTCAATATCATTATTTAAAATGATTAATCAACTTCAATCAATGATTAATTACTTCAAACATCCATATTTAAAATAATTAATTAGCTTTAACCATGATTTACTTCAAACATCATTATTTAAAATGATTAATTAACTTTAATCCTTTATTAAAATGATTAATTAATTTTAAAACATCATTTATTAAAATAATTAATTAACCTTAAGACATCATTATTAAAGTGACTAATTAGTCTTAAAACATCATTAATAAAATGATTAATTAACTTTAATACATTATTATTAGATTATTAACTAACCTTAAACATTACTAGTTAAAATGACTAATTAATTTCAAACATCATTAATAAAATGATTAATTAACTTTAAACCCGTCATTATTTAAATAATTAATTAACCTTAATCGTCATTATTTAAAGTGATTAATTTATTTTTAATATCATTATTAAAATGATTAATTAACGTTAATCATATCATTATTAGAATATATAATTAGCTTGTAAAAACCCAAGCATAAGAGTAAACCGAAAGGTTTCAAAAGAGAAGATATTTTTCAAAGTGTCGATATAGCGATAGTCGCTATACGGATACTTCCATAACACTTTCATATGTCATTTTTTTCCATCCAAGCATCACATAACATAAGTATGGGCTATATACAAAAGCAAATAACATGGAGAGAGCATCACTTTCATTTACTTAAATTTCTCATTTAATCTCAAGTCGTTAACTAATTACCAAAGTTGTTATTTTTTAAACGGAAACCAAGCCAACAGCTAATCAACTTACAATACATATGAAACAAGTAACTAGCAACCATTTTTACTAACAAGAACAAAGCTTAAAACTTTGGTTTAAAAAGGGTGAGATTTACTCACATAAATGGAAAGAACTTCAACTAAACATTCAACCGACATTAGAACTTGGATTCTCCTTGCAAATGATGGATTTTTGGAGCCCTAAAGGGGCCTAGATGGTTCGGCTAAGGGTTGTTTAGGCTCGGCCTAGGGGTGTTTGGGCTCAACTCTGATTTAAAATGCTGGAGATAGGTCTTGTTTTGAAAAGAAGGTGTTGGAAGGGAAATAAGTATTTTAAACTAGTGTATAGGATTTTAAAATGGGAAAAAGATGAGATTTTTATTTTTGAAAACCCTGAAGAGGCTATGGAAATATGAAAAGAGGATGATGGAGTTTGAAAACAAGAAATAAAATGGAAATGTGAAGGGAAAAAAAGAGAAATTGCTTTTATACAAAATGGAATGTGCAAATTACCTAAATACCCTTAGGTCCATACCCTCTATTCTCCTTTTGCCACATCATTACCTCCTCTCCCTTAACCCATCCACATGCAAGGATCACCCCCTTCATCATGTCCATCACTTCATCCCATGGTATTACATTGAAATGTGACACCTCCTTTTTATTCTCTTTTTATTTTATTTTTAATTTTTGAGAAAAGTCACATCTTACTTTTCTTTTCACTTAAGTAAATAAATTTCCACATGTATAATTTACCCATACATATGTTATTTAGTATATGTATGTGTATATGTATACTAGAGTGTACATAACATTTCTGACAACTTTTATACGATGACAAGTTGAAAATTCGTAAAACAATTTCCAGTCACTTTTTCAAATTCCCTCGAACTGATTATTTTTGTAAATGAAATTTTAAAACAACATCACCATTATTAGTTATTACTTAAAAGAGGTTTATTTGGGTTATAAAATCAATTATTTAAATATTTAAAAATATTTTAAATATTCAAATTCAAAGTGATTAAATTACGAACCGTTACATCCTCCCCTCCTTATAGAAAATTTCGTCCTGGAAATTTATCATACACAACTAAAGATCTCAAAAGAAATCCAAATGATATCATTTGATCAAAAAAGTACGGAGAAAGTGATTCCACCACAACCAGTGAGTACACTAAAAAGATACAACAACATACAAACAACTATGACAACTCCTCGGGATACGAATCCCTAGTATAATCCTTGGTTTCCCAAGTACAATCCCAATCATCTCCGCTCCATTGAACCTTAACAAGATTTGTATCCTTCATCCTCGATCGCTTTATATCTCGAGCGATGATATGGATAGGCTGCCTAAGAATGGTTAGGTTAGGCTGAAGTTCCAAATCCACTTGTTGTGTCGGTTCCACTATCATCGAAGGATCACGTACATACTTATGTATATGAAATACTTGAAATACCTTGTACACATCTGATAGTCGATCTGGTAACTTCACTCTTTATGCAAGTCTACCAATCCGATCCGGTATGGGGAAAAGGGCCAATATATCGAGGGGCCAGCTTTCCTGATTTCCCAAACCTCACAATACTTCTCAATGGAGAGACCTTTACAAACACAAAATCCCCAATCGAGGACTCAAGATCCCTACACCTTCAATCCGTATAACAATTTTGTCGATCTTGCATTTCCTTCATCTTACTTCTAATATTAGCTACCTTCTCACTAGCTTCTAAGATCATGTCGGACCCAAAAACAATTCTATCACCAGATTCAGCCCAACATGAAGGAGAACGGCATGGATGACTATATAGAGCTTCAAAAGGGGCCATACCAATACTTGCCTAATTGTTGTTGTTGTATGTGAATTCGACTAAGGGTAAATTATCTTTCCAAGAACCCTTGAAGCTAAGGATGCATGCTCGCAACAAATCTTCCAAGATTGGGTTTACTCTCTTCATCTGCTCATCTGTCTAGGGATGGTAAGTAGTACTTAGACTCAGCTCGGTCCCTAATGCAGTTTGCAGCCCTTCCCAGAACCTGCTACTGAATATCAGGACTCGGTCACTTATAATACTACAAGGAATAGCATGGAGCCTCACAATCTCCTTCACATACAAACTCCCAAGACTTAAGCAGTCCTATTCGGCTTAACATGAATGAAATGAGCACTCTTGGTCAGTTGATCGACTATAACCCAAATACCTTTGTTCCCTCTTCTTGACTTAGGAAGCCCATCAATAAAATACATAGAGATCCGCTCCCACTTCTACTTAGGGATCTCAAGTGGCTGAAACCGTCCAGTTGACTTCTGCTGGTCACTCTTATTCTGCTGGCAGTTTGCACACTAACTAGTGAAGATCGAAACACCTCACTTTATCCCCACCAACAAAATACCCTCTTCATATCTTTGAACATCTTGATCACTCCTGGATGGAAATATAACTTTGAATGATGGCATTCGGCGAACACCTCTCTTCTAAGTCCATTAACACTTGGAATACATATACGCCCATTCATTTTCAATACACTCTGGGGAATAATCTCAAAACTAGAAATGACACCTTCTTGCACATCCTTCTTAAATCAAGCCAAAATTGGAACTTATTCTTGACTAACCATAATCCTTTTCATCGGTACCGACTTGACTTCTATGTTTGGAACCATCACTAGATTCCTACTCAATGCATCTGCAACCGCATTTGCTTTTCCAGGGGTATAAAGAATCTCCAGATCATAAGAAACGAGAAAGTCCAACTATTTATGCTGCCTCAAATTCAAATCTTTCTGGATAAAAAGATATTTTAAGGATTTGTGGTTCATGAATAATTCGAATTTTTCATCCAAAAGATAATGCCTCCACATCTTAAGTGCGAAGGCAACAGCCAAAAGCTCCAAATCGTGCGTAGCATAATTTTTATCATGTGGCTTCAATTGTCAACTTACATAAGCAATGACCTTACCATGTTGCATCAGAAGTGCTCCCAAAACGGTACTACAAGCATCTGTATATACTGTTAAACCTCCGCTCCCATTTGGGATGGTTAAAACAGGACAGTAATCAACTTCTCCTTCAATTCATTGAATGTTTGATTACACTTAGGCATCCACATGAACTTAACATCTTTCTTTGTAAACTTTGTCAGATGGTAAGCAATCTTCAAGAAATCTTTAATGAACCTTTGGTAAAAACTATCCAATCAAAAGAAACTTCTAACTTCCACCGCATTTTCGGGTTTCTTCCAGTCTTGAACTGCAGTAACTTTAGCCGGGTCTACGATGTGCCTTCTCCCGAAACAACATGCCCAAAAACCTAACTTCAGATTTCCAAATATGGCACTTAGAAAACTTAGACTTTAGCACATGGCTTCTCAAGGTATTGAGTACGACTTGAAGATGGTTCTTGTGCTCCTCCTCCGTTTTTGAATAAACAAGAATGTCATCAATAAAGACAAGAACAAATTTATTAAGAATGTCCCGAAATACTCTATTCATTAAGTCTACAAAATAAGTGGGTGCATTAGTCAACCCAAACGGTATAACTAACACTCAAGAAACTATCTAGAGTCCTAAAAGTTGTTAAGGGCACACTCTCCTCTGCTACCCTTAATTGGTGAAAACGATGGCAAGATCCAATTGAGAAAATTCCGAGTGCCATGGAGCTGATCAAACATGTCGTTGATCCTTTGTAAAGGGTATTTATTCTTGATAGTCCTCTTATTCAACTCCCGGTAGTCTGTACATAACCTTAAAGAACCATCTTCCTTTGTAACAAAGATGACTAGCGATCCCTAACTTGAGGTACTGCGTTTTATCAATCCCTTCTGCAACAAGTCAAATGTCTGGCTCTCTAACTCCCTCCTCTCTTTCGGAGCAAACCTTAGAGGGGGTTGTACAATAGGTCTGGTTCATGGAATCAAATCAACACGGAATTCCACTTCATGATGAGGAGGTAAACCTTGCACTTCATCAAAATATCCAGCAAATCCCAAACGACCGGTATATCCCTTAGCTCCGCTTTAGCCACCTCGAGCGAATATAGAAAAGTGCTCGTTAACTCGTTAGGCTTCTTACAACATATATCTACACCAACATCTCTAGCATCTCTAACTTTGACAAACCTTCGATAATTGCTCTAAACTTAGATAACCAATACATTCCCAACAATACTCCAAAACCCAGGAACCCAAAAACAAGCAAATCAAATGGAAAGAAATAATTTTGACAAGAAATAGGCACATGTAGACACATAGTGTCAAGATTTTTTGAACCCCCAATAGGGTTCGACATAAAAAGAGGATTACTCAAAATGATGGGTATAAGGTTAAGTTTGTTAATGAGATCAACTGAAATAAAACTATGGGAAGCACTCGTATCAAATAATAGTCTTATAGGAGTATCATAGATGGTTATTTGTATCTTGTAGCACTTGCTTCCCCTTTTTTCATGTAGAAGTGGATGTTATCTCCTCAATAGCAAAAGCTTATCCTTGAAACCTCTTCTTTTGAAAATTACACTCATTCTTCATATGTCCTTGCTTATGACAATCATAGCAGATTGGATCGCTAGGGGGTCAGTGCATTAATTTGCAAAGTGACCCATCTTGTTGCATTTGAAACAAAGAATTTTGGGCAAGTCATGCTGCTTCTTTTGTGATAGTGTCCGACCTCCGGGTTTGTATCCTGACCACTGCTTCTTTCCTTTGTGCTTGAAATTCGGCTTGCCTCCAACTGGTATCACTGATAAGGCTTGGCACTAATTGCTAGCGCTATTCCCATTCTGGACTCCTTCCTTAATACCAAAAGCTTCAAACCTCAAAGTTATGCTGATAAGATTGGTGAGTGTACCCGTAAATTCTTTTTAAAACTCTGGTCGGACCCCATTCACAAACAATTTATTCTTTTTGAGCGGTGTATTTATCAATCCAAGTTCGAAATGGGATAATGCATTAAACTTATGTTCATACTATGCCATCATCATATCACTTTGCTTCAAATCCAAGAAACTCCTAAACAACTAAGTCCTTCCATCTTCTGGAATAAACTGCGCCTCAAAGACTTCCTTAAACTGAGCCCAAGAATACTCCTTCTCTAGAGTATTAGATGTTATAGAATCCCACCTTTCCATCGTCGACTTTTGAAGTTGTTGAGATGCTAACAACAATTTCTCCGCATCCACCAATCGAAGATCTCCAAATATCTTCTCAGAAGATCTAAGCAATGTCTGCACTCTAAGAATATCTTCAATTCCATAGAACGGTTTCCCATCCAAAGTGGTAAAATTATTACACAAAGCTGCAAAGTTCATAAGAGGTTGAACTTGTACTACACTTCCTCTATCGAATCTACAGCTGGCATAGTAGCATTTCTAGGTTCCCTGCGTTGGTAGACGTGCTAGTTCCAGATCCTCTCCTTCCTCCTTTTCTTATATCCATCTTTTATTACTTGAACAAATAACAGGCATCTTTAGAATACAAGAATGTAATTAAAATAGTTTAAGGAAAACAACACCAACGGATCTAGAATAAGACTTAAGAGGATAGATATTATTAAAAAATTATAAATACGCTCTCTTAAGATTTAATTATTATAATTCATGACTTATCCTATCTCTAGTGAGTTGCACCACAATCAGGCTAACGTGTTCGATCAACCAAAGCTCTGATACCAACTGTGACGACCCATCTTTCTGTCCCTTGAGAACGACACTTAACACATTCTCGGTGTTCATGTGTCGTTCTCCAAGCATCAGAAAGACGAGTTGTCAAAAGGTAAATAAAAGAACATAGCATAAAATCTCACAAAGAAACGGTTAATATAATACAACAATAATATAATACATAAGGTTACTCTTTAACATGGAGTTATCATAGTTACACAAAAGTACTAGTACTATCAGCCTAGACAGTTATACACTCTGCCTTTACACTTGCTGGTACAGAATTACACATAGATAATTAAACATAACATAATAGCGGAAATAGATAATTAGATAGATAAGGAGCCTCCTGCTCATCCATCATCATCTTCAAAGATCTCAAAGAAACCCGCTACTCTCGGATTACTCAAAAAAAATTGAGTACCCAAGAGTTGATGGAAAACAAACACTCGAGCTAGAAAATAAGTCTGGTATGAGTAAACTCTAAACAAATGGTGGAAATAAGCAACAACATGTGAGACCACGCTGCCAAATGTGAAATGGGTTTCACCTGACAATAACAAAATCCAACCATAAGTAATGGAAACAATTTAGAACAAAACCCAACTTGAAAGAATGGGCCTAAACAAGGCTAAAACCCAAACTTAGAGAATGGACATAAATATTGGAACATCGAGAAGAGCTCCAGTCACTTTTCGATGTAATTAGGAAAATAAATTCAAAGGTTTGAATCAAAGGCAAGGAAAGAGAAATTTTCCAACAATGACTAGGAGGGTGCACCCTTTACCAAAAGTATACCTCTAGAATGTACTTGAGAACTATGATGGCTCTCAGAAACATCCAAGCTGGGCCATGTCAACGTTTACCGAGAATCCGAGTATTTCACATCTTAGTGCGCTTATAACTGAAACCAATCTAGAGTAAATGTTATAATATCCTAATGGGAGCAACCCCACATAGCTTGGCATCCACTCACGCTTTGGTTTTAGTCATTTCCAACAATGGATATCAACGCTCAAAATGAGCAACAAATTGTCTTAAATTGAAGATAGGCAAAGAAGAAAATTGAATCGATAGTTAATAAATCAACTATTGGGAATATTTAAAATGATCGTATAAGGAAATTAAATATCATATTATTACCATAACTCATCGATTTCAAACTTGTACTATTTGTGGGTTGAAAATGAAGCCGGGCAAAGTGAAGACAGTGTTATCTCTAGGCATTGCCTTGATGAAAGTTTTAACTTTCGAGATAGAGACGATTTTCCATACCTCGATGTTTAGTGCTGGGAGTATGTCTAAATCCTTTCCATATAAGCAATATAGTTTACGGAAATTAAATTCCTTATCCTTTCCGTAACCAAATCAACTTTTAACTTTTAAAACCAAACTTATGCTTGAATTTCACATTTCAAATATTAACTTTTAATCAACATTATTAAAAATGGTCAATTAACTTTAAACATGATTAATTTTCTTTAATATCATTATTTAAAATGATTAATCAAATTTAATCAATGATTAAATACTTCAAACATCTTTATTTAAAATAATTAATTAGCTTTAACCGTGATTAATTACTTCAAGCATCATTATTTAAAATGATTAATCGAATTTAATGCATCATTATTAAAATGATTAATTAATTTTAAAACATCATTATTAAAGTGATTAATTAATTTTAAAACACCATTATTAAAGTGATTAATTAATCTTAAAACATCATTAATAAAATAATTAATTAACTTTAATATATTATTATTTAAATTATTAATTAATATTAAACATTATTAATTAAAATGATTAATTAATTTTAAAAATCATTAATAAAATGATTAATTAACTTTAAACCCATTATTATTTAAATAATTAATTAACCGTAATCATCATTAGTTAAAACGATTAATTTATTTTTAATATCTTAAAATGATTAATTAACTTTAGTAACATCATTATTTGAGTAATTAATTAACTTTATAAAAACCCAAGCACAAGAGTAAACCAAAAGATTTCAAAAGAGGAGACATTTTTCAAAGTGTCGATATAACAATAGTCGCTATACGGACACTTTAATAACACTTTCATATGTCATTTTTTTCCATCCAAGCATCACATAATATAAGTATGGGCATATATACAAAAGAAAATAACATAGAGAGAGCATCGCTTATCATTTACTTATCTCGATTAATCTCAAGTCGTTAACTAATTACCAAAGATGTCATCTTTTCAAACAGAAACCAAGCCAACAACTAATCACTTTACAATACATATGAAATAGTAACTAGCAACCTTTTTTATTAACAAGAATAAGCTTAACATTTGGTTTAAAAATGGTGAGATTTACTCACATAAACGGGCAATAACTTCAACCAAACTTTCAACCGACACTAGAACTTGGATTCTCCTTGTAAAAGATGGATTTGGAGCCCTAAAGGGACTTAGAGGGTTCGGCCAAGAGGTGTTTGGGCTCGGCCTTGATTTAAAATGGTTTAGATGGGTCCTTTTATGAAAAGAAGAAGGTGTAAGAAGGGAAGAGATTTTTATTTTTGAAAACCATGAAGAGGTCATGAATGTATGAAAAGAGGATGATGGAGTTTGAAAATGGGAAATAAAATGAAAATCTGAAGGGAAAAAAAAGAGAAATTACTTTTGTACAAAATGGAATATGCAAATTACCTAAATACCATTAGGTCCATACCCTTTATTCTCCTTTTGCCATATCATCACCTCCCCCATTTAACCCATTCCACACACAAGGACCACTCCCCCTTCATCATGTCCATCTTTTCATCCCATGATGTTACACTAAATTGTGACATCTTCTTTTTGTTCTCGTTTTATTTTATTTTTATTTTTGAGAAAAGTCACATCTTACTTTTCTTTTTACTTAAGTAAATAAAATTTCACCATGTATAATTTAACCATGCATATGTTATTTAGTATATGTATGTGTATATATACACTAGGGTGTACACAACATTTCCGACAACTTTTATATGATGAAAAGTTGAAAATCCGAAAACGATTTCTGGTCAAATTTTTTATTTTTCTTCGAAATAACTATTTTTTAAACCAAATTTTAAAACAACATCACCATTATTAGTTATTACTAAAAAGAGGTTTATTTGGGTTATCAAATCCATTATTTAAATATTTAAAAATATTTTAAATATTCAAATTCAAAGTGATTAAATTATGGGTCGTTGCACTTATAAACTTAATATATATTACATTTATATATGTTTAAGGCCCTCATTCGATTTTTTTATATTTTTGTTTCAACATATATATTTAATTTTTTAAAAGCAAAGTTTAAATAAAAATATAACTACATTATAAAATATAAGAAAATTGTTTGAAGGATAAAAGCAAAATCTTTTTCGGCTTCAATGACAGCCACTTTATTTTCTAGTGCCAAGTATATAGATTTCCAAAAAATAAGGGAGAAGTTCATAACTTTTATCTGAAGGACACGACGTTTTTCATGACAATTCAACGTGGAAAATAAATTAGTCTACATCGATGATAGTGGGCAGGTTGGATGAGCGAAGGCTAGGGTTTGTAGTCAATTTCAAAAATGGAGGGGTGGATAGGACATAGAAGAACGATGTGGGATTCGAAGAGACTTTAACAATACAGACTAAGGTTGAAGAAGGGATGGTTTTGGTTATGGCTATGAATGAGAGTTTTGTCATGTGTGCTAATTAGAGGTAAATGTGCTTTGTGAAGAAGCAACAACAAATTGGGGAAGAAGAAGAAGATAACAGTTAGTAATGATATTATATTATATCATTTTGTGTTCAATTTTTAAAGAAAAATAATTCTGTATATTTCTGCTTTATGAAGTGCAAATACCTTTGAGTAGATGGATGATTCCACGACCGTCCTATACCACCGATGCTTATATAACCGAATAGTACACTGTTGAAGCATCCGGTCGGTGTAGGACGATTGTCAAGGGAAAGAAAGCAAAATAAGAAGGGGAAATAGAAAAGAGAAGAAGAGAATAGAAGAAAGGAGGAAAAAAATAAAACATCACACAAACATAACCTGTCGTATATCTCACATCGCATTAGATAAAATATAATTGTCATCACAGAGATAAAACGGGCGAGACAGTAATAACTATATAAACGACATAAGCAGATATATAGGCTCATACAGTTATGTAAAGCAGTAGCAGAGTTTATACAACTGATAAATAAACTCAACTGATAAACTGTCTCTAATAATGGTAAGTCAAACACTGTCAAGGCTCCATAGTGTTACACAATGGAATAAATAATAATATGTCTCAATATTTAAGTATGAGAAAGCATCACCTCCTGCTAGTCCATCTGTACAGCTCCAAGTGTTGTTCATACCTGCTATCTTATCTACTCATTTAAGAGTACTCGAAATAATAAGAAGAAAAACATAAAACCATGAGTCAGACAACAGTCTGGTGTGAGCGATACATAATCTCAAAACATTATAAAAGTCAGTATAGTATATGAAATAGAGGGTATGGAGAATAATACCTGACCTGTCCCTGCATCTACAGAGTTATCATATAACATCGGTCTCTCATGTGCAATCACCTTCGCTTTCACTCAACTGAACCTTTACTACTCCGCCACCTTCCTTCTGATTTTATCTATACGAATTGGTTTATGAGGTCTCGAAGTTCCTGGTTCAGTTTCGATATCATCTAATCAATTAGGTGTTGAATTCCAAATGCTCTGATAAGTTCTCCCAAAAACTTACAAGTGAACAACGGGGTTTCGACCACTTACAATGCTTTTGGCACACAATGGATTCACACTACCCATTCCACATATAGCTCAACTAATTAATGTTGTCCTACTGGATTGAGGAGATATAATTCCAGCATTCTTCATCGGTCTATCGACTGTGACTCAAATGCTGTCATATTCTCTTTTAGTCCTTAGTATTCTATAAACGTTTCCCATCTATATCTATTCCTATTTCCACCTGGGAATCTCAAGTGGTTGTAGTAACCACTTGGCTTCTTCATCCCGACCACCACAAAGGCCTCACTCGATCATCATGTGGCCTTGCTCCATTATGACCTTCTCTAAGTCTCTCTTCATCATAGCCTTCTCAAGGCCCTCCCTCGAAGTCTCACTTTGGTATGACCATTTCAAGAGTCCCACCCCATCATGATCATCTCCGGAGTCTCACCCCGCTTGACTATCTCACAGTCTCTCTTCATTTTGGACTTATTAAGGCAACCCCATGAAGTCTCACTTTGGTCTGACCATCTCTAGAGTCTCATCCCATCATGATCATTCCGGGAGTCTCACATCGTCATGATTATCTCATAGTCCCTCTTCATTTTGGCTTTCTCAAAGCAACACCCAAAGTCTCACTTCGGTATGACCATTTCTAGAGTCTCACCCCATTATGATCACTCACCAAGTCTCACCCAACTATGATTGTCTCATAGTCCCGCTTGGATACATGATAATTCGCTCAACAATCTCTCAGGTCAGTGGCATCTCATGCCTTGATTAGATTCGGCATTCTTTTGGATACATATCTCATAGGTACTATCCTCTCAGGGCAAGCTAGACCGTCTCACGCTCCATGGTGCACAGGTAAGTGTTCTCACATACCCCTACCCCTAGGAACAACCATCATATCCAAAGTTATCAATAATCTCTTCAGCATCTCAACTTAATCAAAAGCATTTCATGCTCCCCTACATCGTCTCACCTATAGTTTCCTAAGCTCTTTGGACATCACATACCCCAAAGACATAACTACTAGCCAAGCATCTAGCCAGATCGATATGGAACTCTATTCCTACGAGGTGGTAATCCAGTCACCTCATCGAATGTTTTCGGACACTCCTAGCTACATGCATAGATGACAACTCATCGTGTGGGATATCGAGCGAATATAGAAAGCTAACCATCACCTCATCATCAGGTGGGCAGCCGAACACTACCTTCTACTCATTGTTTGTCCTTACCGTCACCAACGACCGCTCGTAATCCACCACTATTATGTATCCCCTAAGCTAATCGATCCTTAGATTATGATATCAAACCCAATTAAACCCAAAACAAATCAACGAAAAACAACCAAACATCCATGGCTTGATAAGAAAAAGTCTCGACAAACCATGTTGTAATATTCACCATTTTAAGGCCTTAAATTAAGTGCTATGGATGTTGTAGTCATCCATGGTATTAATTTATGGTGACAAAATGTAGAATGTTACATATGTATAAGCTGGCTGAGCCCCTAAAAAGGTTCATCATAATATAAAGGTCGGTTAAAAAAAATTTGGGTCTCAATTTCAATCAATCTACAAATCAATAAATATAAAGGAATATGAAACCTCAACGTCAAATAAAATACGTATGGAAATGCCATGAATGGAAAGCATACCCTAGATGGTAATGCCCTTCCCTTTCATCGATGGAGCACTCGACGAAATCGGAACAGCATTCAATGCATATGCTTCCCTTATCTGCCCCTACTCAACTAGTTCAAGATAGTCCTTCTACACTGGGTTCATGCTCTCACATCACAAAGCCCTTTTCGATCAACTTGACAAAGATCTTGTTAATTGCTTCCCAAGATGATCACTCAACCCAACGATAACTCTTCATTCTTTCTAAGTGGAGTATCAATGGAAGGTGGACCGTACTTCAATAAGAAATCAAATTTGGCCATGTACTCCAACATAGACTATTGCCTTATTTCAAATCAGTGAACTTCCTGAACAACACCGAATTTTGAAAAGTCAAGACAAATTCCATTTCAACGTGAACTATAAATTGATCCTCAGTAAAAAAAATCCTCGGGAATCAAAGCTATAAGGGTACTCCGCCAGTTCATCGTTCGTCCTTGGAGTTATCTAGAGCTCAATAGCTACCTCACGGCGTCATCTAACTCCAAGCCATCGAAGATCCTTTTGCAAATATGATTCCATCTTACACCTTAATAGTCGACTCCAAGGAACGATCTACCTCCTAAACTCACATAGTCTTTATATAGCTCGACAAAGTTGACTCTACATGTTTGCACTTGAGCACCATAATCATTTAGAGCAACTAGGGTATTCCAGAATAATGTTTCGCACCATCTCTGTAAACATATTCTGTAAAATGGGGTAAGTGGTCCCTGATCCTACCCACTCCTTAACTCTGGAAATGGATTTAATAGCAGTATTTCCCATATGCTATATCACTCCTATTCTATAATAAGAATGATCAGTCTCTCACAGAGAAATCTGCCTCAATGGTACTCATGAGTGCAATACAACTTATATATTATATATACTACTATATAGTTTTGAAAACCAAAATATATAACAAATATGCACTCTTTCGTATATAAGTGTACTCTAGATGCAGTCTAAGGCAATAACACCTTCCCTATCTCTACTGGATCATGGTATCCCATAGGTTAAACAACGCAACCTAAGCTTTGATACAAAATGTGATGACCGTCCTGCACCACTGATGCCCATATAACCGAATAGTGCATTACTGGAGTATCCGGCCTATGTAGGACAATTGTCAAGAGAAAGAAAGAGAAATAAGAAGGAGAAATAGAAAAGAGGAGAAGTGAATAGAAGAAACAAGAAAGAAATAAAACAATACACAATCACATAACCTATCGTATATCTTACAACGCATCAGATAAAATATAAAAGTTAGCACATATATATAGAATAGGCGAGACAATAATAACTACATAAACCACACAATCAGGTATATAGGCTCATACAATTATACGAAGCAGTAGTAAAGTTTATACAACTGATATATAAACTCTACTAGTAAACTGTCTCTAATAATGGTAAGTCAAACACTGTCCAGGCTTCATAATGTCACACGGTGGAATAAACAATAATAAGTCTCAAAATATAAGTATGAGAAAGCGTCACCTCCTGCTAGTCCATCTATACAGCTCCAAGTGATGTTCATACCTGTTATCTTATCTACTCGTTTAAGAGTACCTGAGATAATAAGAAGCAAAACATAAAATCTCAAGTCAGAAAACAGTCTGGTGTGAGCGATACATAATCTCAAAACATTATAAAAGCCGATATACTATATGGAACAGAGGGTATGGAGAATCATACCAAGTCTGTCCCTACATCCACCGAGTTAGCACATAACATCGAATATACGCTACTCTATGATTGTCATCATGGGTGCACTATACATCAAAGTACTAAGGGTGTCTAGACATCGGCTTTGATAATATCTATATCGTGTGACATCCCTAAGGTGATAAAACAATTAAACAAACATAGCATCAATCATCCATCCTCTCGTTCACTCACCCAATGCGTTGGATATATGATACTCATATGACCTTGTTAGAGACTACTAAACGTCTCAGTTTCTCAGTACTCGAACCCATGCCACCCAATAGGCCAGGAACAGGTTTTCATACTCTATAACAATCCAGGGTAAATGGATCTCATCACACATACCCTTGCTTCACGAGTACACATCAAAACCTACGAACATTAGTTACCCCATTGCATATGTCATCCATATCATAGCTCATCCTGGAACTGTCCTTACAACTCCCGTCTAAAGTCGTCGCGGTCGGCAATTACTCTAGACAATTGTCAAAAGTCAGAGTGTCATCATGCGTAACGTAATCTCCCTCCAACAGACCCTTGAATACTACTCATAGTCTACTACTCTACATCCCAAAATATAGATGCCCATCATCAAAGCCATCACCTCCCATCACGGAATCATCATCATCGAACCGTGAAGTCATCGTGTCGATGCATCACATCTTCGCTTCACCACCAAAACCACTCGTCGAAGAGCAGTAACACCAAAATCAAACGTCGAACGAACGAATGAACCATCACATAATGCTCCTCGAAACTTCTCTATCGTCCATGTCAAAATTGGTCAAATCAGCCATGATTAATAGTGATAGATATCGACAACTCCAGAGTAGTCGATAATGATGCACTTTGGTCGTGTACTTAACCAGAAATGTTTAAATACAAACCAAATGAAAACATCCGCCATCTATCATGAAATCCAAAGCATATCTCAAGATCCATCTTCCATCTTCATATAAATCGACGTGTATGATATTCCATGCAAGAAATCATATCCCATGGGATATATTCCAATACTGTATCACCTTCGAACGATGTTTTCAACCAAAACAACCAAACTAACATACATACATGCAACAAGCATATTAACACCTATAATAGCCTACATATACCTATAATAACATAATACAATACATCCAAGTAACCACTGGGGATAAATATCAATAATAGCATAAATCTGCCATTATCATCAAAATAGTGCATCAAATGGGATAAATGTGATATTTACTTTAAAACCATTTTAAATATTTTTATAAAATAATATATAGATCTAAATATTATAGAAATCACATTTCAAAGTTAGAAAACATCTCAAAACGTCGTTTTAATACTATACTAACAATCATAGTATGGTGAGAGATAATATCACTCACCTTAACCAAATATGTCCAAACCATAGCCAAGTTGTAGAGCTCTCCATCATGAGTGCAATGCAAGAAACAGCATCCAATATGGACCTCATATGCAAAAGATATAGATGATATAAGATTTCATTTTATATAAATAAACTAATCATTTAATTAATAAATTAAGCTAATTAATTATTACTTAAACTAATTAGTCGTCCATGATTCACTTTCATAATCCATGCTCCCACTAACGCACTATCCTTGCTACATCATTTCTAACTTCCACTCTCTCTCTCTCTCTCTTGTACATATTATAGATTCCTGTAGCAAAATGTTCACATATATTTCATGCTTGTAGCTTCTTTGTGCCATTCATGTAATTCCTCTCCAACCTATTCACGCAACCAACCCACGACACCAACACCGCCTGCCAATGTTGCACCTCCGTGTGCGCCTCTGCTAGCTGCCCCAGCCTCCATCCGACCATCCCGGGCCCAGCACCTGACCTATTAGCTAACATTTCTTTTTTTTCATTTTCTTTTTTCTTCCCTTACGTGAACTACTGCTTACCTCTGCGCCCCTACCCTTTACCAGAGACTGCCACTTCACTAGACAACACCACTAGCACTGCCTTACCCCGCAGTCACCATTCCAGCCAAGCTTGACTACCAAAACAGACTACAACGATCAAAGCATGACCAAAAATCCATTTTCTTCCTTAAATTTTCAAACATCCACCGGCCGCTACATTCATCTCTAGCCCAAATAATCTATGTTTCCGCACTCCCCTCACCGATACGAACAAACCTATATTATCAAAATCCATTTTAACTCCTCCAAAAATCACCCTCTTGCCAGATCCGCTATTTTTGGCCACCACAGTCAGATCCGGGTCAATCCAAAGCCATGGCTGCGTAGCCCTCAGAAAAATAGTGAGACCCAGATTTTATTTTGTCTGAAACAGTGATGATTTGCTAAAGAAAGATGAGCAGAAAGAGGGGTAGGATGAGTTGCCATGAAAGGAGAGGGAAGCAACGCGAAGAAGAAAATAAGAATAGTGTGGCAAAGAAGAAATGTAAATATTTATATTGGAGGGTACGGTTAGGGTTAGTATGTACCCCTTTTCTCCAATTTTTGAAATATTAATGCTCATTTTATGTTCGTACAGCCGCTAGGAAAGTCCGATTGTGACGATTCTTCGAGCGCGTGAATCGTTGCATTTTTCTCGTTCCAACGACATAAGTTTCGTCAAAATCCAGGACTGTGCCCCTGGATGCTTTTTTTGGATGTTTTAAGTCGCACGGGCTGCCGGAACA
Organism: Allium fistulosum; assembly: GCA_030737815.1. NCBI lineage: Eukaryota > Viridiplantae > Streptophyta > Magnoliopsida > Asparagales > Amaryllidaceae > Allium > Allium fistulosum. The sequence continues at coordinate 1,279,831,672 of CM060902.1, read as the reverse complement.
TCTGATCTTGAAAATTTTCGAATGCACAACTCATAAATGTATTATTTGACCCCAGGACATTTTCTATTCGTTAAAATTCTCTGATGCATTGGTACGCATATATCATCGTAATATGTGTGACTATCGAAAATGCCGAAAATAAATTTTGGTGGGAATCGTCCAATAAAATTACTATGGGTCAAAAACATCAATAATCAACAGTGTCTAAAGTAACAGAGTCATACGACACAATATGAATTTAAAAATAATATTTTACGATCCTATGATATGTAAAGTACGGGTCATTACAGATGATGTAGCAACTAATGTTTGATTGTCAAACTCTAGGAAATAACAACAAGTCCACATGTAAACAAAAACCTTTTTTTGATTGAGCTTCATGAGGATCAAAAATGCATTCAGTATCCATGTAGCCACTAAGTTACGACTATAAATCTTTCGAGTAGAATAATTTTACATTAGTCGTACCATGAAGGTAACCTAAGGTATTCTTAATTCCATTGCAATGCATTTTAGTTGGTTCTGAACTAAATATGGCTAATAAACTAACTGAAAATGTGATATTGGACCTTGTACACTATGCCAATCATAACAAAGCACCAGTAGCACAAAGATACTTCAGAGCCAAGTACCTTCTCATTCCCTTCTTTCGTTCAAAATGGATATGACAACTCAGTAAATGACAGTATTCTTATCTAAAGTGCTTTAGGACATTTTCAGTATCAGTCGTTTGATGGATAAGATTTCTACCTAAACCATGCTCGATCCTACATATCGTAACAATATTTTGATTTTTCAAGATCTATCATTGCAAATTCTCTTTTCAAATATTCGATAGTAGTTTTACCATTTCAAAACTACCAAATAGATTAGTATGATCAACATATACTGTAGTGATAATATATCTGGATTCATTTTTCATAATGAATAAACATGAACATATGGGATTATTAGTGTAAACTTCTTTCACCAAGTATTCACTTAGCTATTGTACCATGATCTTGTCGATTGTTTTTTTATCCGTATAACGATCGTATGAATAATATTGAGTACAAGCTACGAGGTTTTTGGTTTGGGAAAATTAAGTCCTTTAAAAACATCCAAATATATGTCTATATCTATTTCCATATTCATATGCAATCATCACATAGTTTAGTTGCATGTCGAGTCTTTTGAGACTGCTAGACTAATTAAATATTTCATCAAAGTCTATCCTTGGTCTTTACTAGATGTCATGTGCATTAAGTCGGGCTTTTTATCAAACAACCTCATCCTTCGCATCTATTTTTCTTGCAACACTTTTTGTTACCTGCAGCGATCCATAATTTTACACCTAGTATAGTAATTTATATGATTAATTTCCTTCAAATATGTTAAATTTTTCTAAAAATGAAAGAATTAGGCTTGAAGTCTTGCTATTGTGTAGTTTATGTTTTTCCGTTGAAAATGGATTGTAAACTTGATACATTTAGAGTTACAAAAAGAAAGTTATAAGTGAAATAAGGTTTAATAAAAATAGGATAAATTTATATTATTTTAGCCTATAACCCAAATCAACCAACTAGAACACGGATGACCGATCTTCCCTCATTTTCAAATCACATAACTTACTCCTCTTCATCTTCCTTCATTTCTTTAGTAAAATAAATCACCAAGACCACATATCAATCCATAAAATTAAATGAAACTCATGAAAATTCAAATTAAGGCAAGAGATATAAGCCTTTATCAATGAAACTTGATTTGGCGACGAATGATTTTGTTGCATCATATGCATTGGCAATGAGGGAAGGAGGCAAATTTCAAAAAAAAATTCATTTGTTAAGTATTGTACTAGATCTTTAACTTGCATTATCATGAATAATTTTATTACATTAATCTTACTTAATGTTAATTTGAGATGATAAATGTTTTATATTTAAAATCTAATGTTAATTTGATTAAAACAAGGCTATGCTTGTCATTGAATGTCATATATTTATACATAACATACTTGGCATGGTATAGATGTCATAAGTTATATGCGCATTTAATAGCCTAGTAAAATATATATATATATATATACTGTTGTATGTAAGTAATAAGTGTATATGTCGCTATTGGAAATTATAACAACATTGTATGTAATCATATACATAAAGTTAAGCAGCTTATATATATTCTAGCCATATATAGCACTTCATTTAAGTAAAAACATTAAGTGCACCCTAAGAAAATCAGGGCATACTGTAATTTTAAAATTTAATATTTTATAAGTACATTATATATATGTATGTATGTATAATATGTAAATTTATAATCATTTAAATTTTAGGACTTATAAACTTAATATATGTTTTATTTATATAGGCCCTCGATCGTTTTTTTTATATTTTTGTTTCAATATATATATTTTAATTTTTTGAAATAAAGTTTAAATGAAAATATAACTACATTATAAAATACAAGAAAATTATTTAAAGGATAAACACAAAATCTTTTTTAGCTTCAATGATAGGCACTTTATTTTCCAACGTCAAGTAAAAAGATTTCCAAAAAATAAGGGAGAAGTTCAAAACTTTTATCTAAAGGACCGGACGTTATTCATGATAATTCAACGTGGAATATAAATAAGTCGACATCGTTGGTGGAGGATGGGTTGGATTGAGAGAAACCTAGGGTTTGTAGTCAATATCCACGATGGAGAGGTGGATAGGACATAGAAGAACGATGTGAGATTTGAAGAGGATGACTTTGACAGTGAAGACTAAGGTTGAAGAAGGGTGGATTTTGGTTATGGGTATGAATGAGAGTTTTGACATGTGCAGAGAAGTGCTAATTAGAGGTAGATGTGCTTTGTGGAGAAGCAATAACAAACTGAGGAAGAAGAAGATAACAGTTGGTAATGATACTATGTTGTATCATTTTTTGTTTAATTTTTAAAGGAAAATAATTATGTACATTTCTACTTCAAATGTTGTTTTATGGTATAATTTTATGAATTACCGTGCTATTTGATCATGTAGTGTGTGTATTTTAGCAAAAATGCTATTTGAAGCAACATTGCAGTAACATTTAGAGGCTGGAGCATTTTGGTAGTAGTGACTTCTAGGTGATGACATTAAAGTTGTCAACTAAAGGTTTCTTGATGATGTGGTAATTAATGATGTTTATTGAGCAGTTTCAAACAAGAGAAGAAGAGGACAACTATAGTAATGATACTTAATATCATTTCATGTTTTTTATTGAAAAATAAATTAATTATATATATTTACGCTTATAATGTTATTTTGCATTAGCATTATATGGATTGCAGTACCTTCTGCAAATAACACATGTATATTTTAACTTACAATATTCTTTCATAGTAGCATTACATGAATTTTAATAGCAGTTTTTGAATTTTGTAGCAAATTATAAGCAGTATTATCATTTCTTGATGAAATGTGTATATTTTAACTCACATTGTCATTTATAGTAGCATTTGATAGTTGTAGTAGCAATTTATGAACTATATTACAATTTTTTATTTATAGTAGCATTTTATGATTTGTAGTACCATTTTTTATAAATTGACATTTGCTTTTTTTTCATATTACATTGCATTAGCATTTTTTTGTTTAGTAGCCATGCCTTAGTAGCATTTGGTATTTGATATTATTTTTTTACATAGTTTTTTCGAATGATGATACCATGTGCTATCATTTTGTTGCTGTTGCTATTTTGTTATAGTTTATGATTGATGACCGTGTAGTAGCATATTTAGATCGTACTGCTTAGTAGTATTTTTATTCACTGAATTAAAAAAGATATAGCATTTACTTTTTTATTTTACATTTTAGAAGCATTTAAATGCAATCACGTTTTAGTATTTTAGATTTACTGAATTAATTAAAATAAAAATAACATTAACTTTTTAATTTACCTTGTAATATCATTTTTTGTTTAGATGCTATGACATAGTAGCATTTTGTAATTTTATTTTTTTTACATATTTTTTTGTAACGATACCATTTAATGTCAGGTTGTACTAGCTGCTATCTCATTTTGTATCCGATGATCGATGACCTAAATGAGATAAGAAAGTGATATCATGGTGTGTAGGAGAATGAAGGTGGTGCATTAAATGGTGGGAAGAGACATGGATTTGGTTGTTTGAGTTAAGGTTTGAGGATGTGGCAGTTATTGTTTTAGGATGAGTGAAGGTTGAGGATGTGACAAACGTGGTGGCAATAGCTGATGTGGTGGCAGTAGGGCATATCGACGGGTGGTGGAGCTGCAACAACAAGCGCGGTGGTGGATGTGAGTGTCGATAGTTTGAGATACACGATGAGAAGGGAGATAAATGTGTATTCTTTGTTTTTCCATGTGGCTAATTTTTGAAGGTGGTAGCCTATGGACTACATATTAGCATAAGTTTGTCCTTTTAAAAAATATCCCTATAAAATAAATATGTATATAAAGGTCTTCATCCTTAAAAAATGATTTTTTATAAATTATATATATATATATATATATATTATTCGGCTCGAAGAAAAAGATGGTTATTAAAATTTTAAGTGTTATTGGGTAAAAAAACATGCAAATAATACACATACCCATATATGTGTGTATGCTAAAAAATCAATTTTTTTATACCGAAAATACATTTATTAGTTATATTTTTTGTTTATAAAATAAGTGATCCTCTTTTGAAGAGAGTACTCATATAATATTATTATGCGCTTAAAAATGAACTGCCAATACACATGGCAAGTAGCTCTACCCTATGAACCCATGCAACAAAAATATAAAATGAAACCCTCCCAAACTTAATAACTAGAGCCTATAGAAACAAAATATACAAAAAGGATAAAACATAACTAAGTAAACTCTAACTTGGAAGGGAGGACATCAGATAGATAAAAGCAGAAAGATAATGAAGCCGGTATCTACAAACCTCCACTAACACAACCACTCATCAAACAGCATGAGCCAGGACCTGCCTCTAATGTGTTGTCCAGTTTTTTAGCAACATTGTAGGTTAGTCCCACATTTATTCATCAGATCAGTTCTAGCCAAAGACTTGATCCAAGCATTGTAAAGATCTTGGATTGGATAGGAAACAGAGAAAAGTCTAATCATATTGACCGGCATTTCATTGATGAAAGGGTTGGCTTCCTAGGGATGGAGGTTTGTGTTTTAGTGAAGTGGGGAGCTTGAATGATGAGGTGCTTCAGGATTGTCATCATTCTAGGATGACTATTCATCCCAGTGGCAATAAAATGTACAATGATGTGAAGCACCCCTATTATCGAACGCATATGAAAAAGCATGTTTTTAGAGTTCATAAAGAAGTACATGATTTGTCAATGAGTCAAGACTAAACAAAAGATGCTCGGTGGTTTATTATTGCATTTGGAAGTTCCACATTGGAAATATGAGCATATTTTCATGGATTTGATAGATGATTTGCCACGGAGTTGGACAAGAAATGAGACATATAGGTTATTGTGGACCGTTTGACAAAGAATGCTTGTTTTATTTCAAAGAAGGCTTTGAGAAACACTCCATCTTGTATGTACGAGAAATAGTGAGGTTACATGGTGTACCCTCTAGTATTATGAGTGATAGAGATCTGCTTTCCATGAGTAAATTTTGAAGAGCTTGCAGCATGAATTGGGCACAAAATTGAATTTGAGTACGACTTATCATCCTCAAATTGATGACTTAATCAAAAGAGTGAACTGTGTACTTAAAAGCTTGAAGCTTGTATTCTTGATTTAGGGGTTCATGGGAAGATTACTTGCCACCAATTGAATTTGCATACAATAATAGCTTCTAAGCTAGAATCGACACATCACCATTTGAACCTTTGTGTGGACGACCTTGTATGTCACCTGCATGTTGGTGGGACACGACCGGTAAGGTGATACTTGGACCAGACGTAATCCTTGAGACTTTTGAGAAAGTCAAGTTGATATAAAAAATGATGAAAGCATCTCAATGTCAGCAAAAGTCTTGTGCCGACAAGGGACACATTGACCTTGAATTTGAAGTTGGTGATTTGATCTTTTTGAATACATCACCATTAAATCAAGTTGTGAGATTTGAAAGTTCTAGAAAGCATATACATTCGTTGGGCCCTTTCCTATTATGGGACATATCAAAAGGATTACAGGTCGATCTTCCCAAAAAGATGTCCAGAGTACATAATGTGTTTCATGTTTTACACCTACGAAAGTGTGTGCATGACACAAGTGTGGTGGTTAAGCGAAGTCAATTGGAGGGAGTGGATGTGGAATCGTAGGTTTCTACACCTTGAGGACCTATTCAGATTATATAGAATAGTGTTTAGAAACTTTGGAATAAGGTTGTGAAGCTTGTTCGGGTCCACAATGGCGAAGATTCTAGAATAGTATTTGGGAGCTGGAAGAGAAGATGTGTGCTTTCAATCAACAACTTTTTATTATATTACTCCATTTACTCTAAGTGTTTTATTTCCATTAAGTTGATTGGAATTGCATACTAGTATAGAACTTGCTTTATATTGTTGTGATGGATTTGCTAGTTTCGTTGTTATGTTGCAAAGTATGCCTGGTAGGGACGCATGAATTCCGCCCTTGAGGATTTAAAGGGAGAAATCAGAATGTAACATCCTATAATTTCTCTTAATAATTAATTATAATTAATTATTTAAATGAACGTTAAGCGAAATAATAACTTAAAATGAATTTTTAAAGAGGAATGAGTTAGGACTCGAGACTTGTTCCATTGAGTTCATAATGTCGTTTACATATGCAATACATATAAAGTTTGTTAAAATCGGATATAATATGTAAATAAGAAGAAAAGAGGAATAAGGGTAAAATAGTCATTTGGCCATAGCACATTTACAATTTCTTAGATGAATCATCCCATTCATTATTTTCATCTTCATCTTCCCCTTAATTTATATCTATGTAAGAAAAATAGTTTTCTTAACTTCAAATCCCTATAACTCTTTCATCCCTTAACCAAAAATTCAAAATAAAATATCTAAACTCAAGTTAGGAGATTCTCCACAAATCCATACTATCGAGTTGATATTTGGAGACGACTGGAGATTAATCTTGAAGATCAAAGGAAAGCTTCAAATTAGGTTTCATTTGAGCTTGGATTTCCAATGAGTTTGGTAAGTGAGATCTCTTCTCTAAGCTATATGATCATTTGATATGGAAAAATCAAATCCGCTATATGATCATTTGATATGGAAAATCATGATTTGATACTAATGTTGGTTAAGGCTTGAGTATTAAATTTGATTGGGGATTTTAGAAATGAGAATCTTGTTGGATGAATTTCTTAGTATAAACAATGTGTCAGGATCTTGTAAAAATGGAATGATATTGGAAAAGAATGTTTGGTTTGATTTAAAAGTGCACAGGAATCTAGAATATGGCTAAGTCATGTATATAAGTGTATGTACAATATTAATGCTAAATAACAGAGTTGAGGAAAGTAAATAAAAACAATCACACTAGAGTTTTTATGTCGGTTCGGACTTTCCATCCTATGTCCAGTCCCGAAGGAAGCTCCCCTTTGGAATTTTCACTAACAAATATACCCTCTCTTACCCCAGAGGAATAGGCAATACAGTAGTTTTTCGACTTGGCAAACTCATGTTCCTTCAACACTGATATTGACTGATAGTACAAAGCTTTCTATAATCTTCTCTTGAGTTATATTAGTATGATTACGAGAGTTTTAAGGAAGTAGATCACCAAATACTAAATAGTAAGTATTGGTAATATAGAAAGCAATTTGAAATTTCAAAGGCAATAGAGGGTTTAGAGTACAAGAGATGAGAAAGTTGAGAGAAAGAACTGATTACCTAAACTCTAGTAATTGCTATCTATTTATAGTTTCCAAAAATTTCTTTCAGAAGTTGCAACTATTCAGAGAGAGCCATTGATAAAAGGTTGCATCCGGTGAAGAAGAGGAGATATGTCTTTTCAAAATATAGATGTTGGGGGAAAGTTAGACATTAAAGTTATGACTAGAGGTCTGGTTATGAACGTTATTATTGTCGCGACCTGGAATTTCAAACTGTTCAAATCGACAATCATCCACACATGTCAGACTTGAATTGCTCAAAACAATAGATTGTTAATTTATATTTGGCAAAGCTCAGCATATACAGTAAATAAATCAATCACAGAATCACAGACACAGAGTAATAGAACAATAAGCAGCAAAATAGATAAATAGTAGTTCATGAGGCTACTATATAAACAACAGAGTTTGAAAAAAAATACAACAGAAAATCCCAAATACAGAGAAGTTACTAATACAAATGACAATAACAAGTCTGAACAAAACAACTAGAATAAACTGAAGTAGCTAGAAAGCTAAATAGACAAAGCCAGATCTTCAAGCAAAGCGCCAAACTCCAAAGGTGAGTCTCAAATGTTGTGACACTCAGTCTGACCCGAGCATAAAGCAAAACACAAAACACTCGAGTCAGGATTAACATTCTTATACCAGTAAATTTAACTCAAGTGAAATGTCAACTAAAATACAAGTAACTTAAAGGATGTTTGGGATTTCCATCCTCTAAGGATCCGTGGAACTATCTACTATGTAGTAATATACGCTATTATAATATGCCTATCAGTAAAGTAAAGTATTAAAATAGCGTTAAGGCGTTACCCATATCCCCCTTAACACGTTTTACATATTCCCATAGTCTATACAGTGCCGTACGCTCCACCAAACCGGTGGTTTACCCAGAGGACACCCCATAGGTACGGTACAAAACAAACAGTAGAAGGCGCGATAAGGCATGCGATAAAGCACGGGAGGCAATGCCCAGGGTAGATATACCGTTTGCGGATCCGGACTGGTGGTAACGCATAACAGCTACTACCGCCCACCTCGAAACACACTCCCAAATCAAAGGGCACCCAATCAAATCACAAAGTAATAGAATGGAATCAAAGAAATGTGCCCGATAAGAGGAATGACCTCACTTGGCCCGGCATGGCTCCTGTTTTAGCCACATCAAGCTGACTCATGGGAGTCTGGGCTACGTAAATACCTCATACAGAATCGTAAACCAACCATCCTACTTCATTCTGAAATCTCCACCACGTACACAGTTGTTAAAGTGGTTTTCGGTATTGGCAAAGAGTATGATAATATCCGATTATCTCTTTAACAACCAGACGCTTATTTCACACCGTGGTCATTTTATCAAATCGCTTTTTTAATCATTTTAAACAGTTCATACTTCAGATCAAAATATTATATTCTTTTGAAAAATCATATCGCTTGCGAAATCATATTCACAAAATAGTTTAAACCATCATTTCAAAATATTGGTATTTAAATCCATTAAATCTAAATCATAACAGTTCCAACTTACATAGTTTAAACATCGAAAATTGTTTTATATATATTTTTTAAATAGTTATAAATTAAAATAGTTTATATTTAAAAATAAGTTATAGATTGAAATAGTTCATATATTAAAAATAGCTTATATATATTTAAAATACTTTATATAGAAAAATTAGTTTCCTCCAATTTCACACATCGATTCAAATCAACTTAAATTCCAAAATTCAATTTAAATCAATCCAGTCCAACAATTTCAATTTAAAAGGTTAAAGATTCAATTCAAATTCTCAATAAACCATTTCAATTTGCAATGATTTTTAAATACAGGTTTGAACTACAAATTTAAAACCATTTCAATTTCAATAGGTTTGAAAGTTTAAATATTCAATCAATTCATAATAACTCAATATGATAAATTTCATTTATATTTCAAAATTTAACTTTAATTTTATTTAAATTTGAAATTATTCACTTTATCATTTTCATAAGAATTTAAATAAAATCCCATATTAAAAATTTAAAATCAAAATTAAAATAGTAAATATCTAACTTCAATTTATTTAATTCTGAAACATTCACTTAATCACCTTTTATATAACATTTAAGTAAATTTAGTTCAATTTTATTCGAAATATTCATTTAATCACGTTTATCAAATCAAGTTATGAAATCATACTTAAAATTCTAAAATCAATAAGTTCGCGTCATATTTAAATTCAATTATAACCAATTTATATTTCAAGTCAATTTTTATTCATCTTTCCCACCTCTATTATTAAAGATATTACAAAATCTATTTAAAATATTAATATAAATTTTAAATTAATAGTTAAAACATATTATATATATATATATTAGTTAAATTAAATTATTATTAAATTTTATTGTATTAATTATTATTAAATTAAATCTTATTATTATTAAATCTCTTTTAAATCTTATTATATATATTTAAAAATTATAAAGTTATAAGTAAAATTTTATAATTTACATTTTAAAACTTAACTCATAAATTTAAAATTTCCAAAACATATAAATTTTAAAATCTAAATTTTATACATATATAAAAATAGCATTTATATATTATAATTTAAAAATCCATATTCCTTAAAACCCATATATTTCCTTTCAAACTTTGGAAATCATTTTCAAAATATAGACCAACGGTGTCCGTATATAATTTTCTATCCTAGGGTCAAGTGATACGGATATTTATCATTTCAATCTGCAATTTAAATTTAATATTTACGGGTATATATCATTTCAACCCGCAATCCCAAAATTCAAAATCAATGAAAATCGCTTGGGTTTATCATTTCAACCCGTAACGATTTTCCCCTAATCTACAATATCGTTCGGGTATGTATCATTTCAACCCATAGGGAATTCTAAACTAACAGGGAACTTGCAGAGTGAGAACAAATATGATAATAATACAACATATCAACAACAGGCATATATCATCAGTAACAAATTTAAATATAATATAGGACATATTATGGTGTCATATGTCATAGGTAAACAAGTGCAGATAATCGCATATCATATTTAACAATTAAAAAACTTAACAATTCAAATTAAACAGTATATTTCAATCATCATTTCATGTGAACCAAATTTTCTAGATATAAGAATGTTAATCGTGAGTGATTGCTCATCTTTCGAGGCTGGAGGGAACAGGACAAGCACACGGATAAGCAACAAATCAAAGCAACTAACTGCTGCGATCAATTCGGGATAGTGGCGGAACCAAAAACAAAGCACGACAGGCCCAAATTGATGAATTCAAAATCAAAACTAGTTGGATATAAACTGAAACAAAATAAATATTATATTATATCTATATATATATATATTTCAAATCATTGCTACTTAAACACATATAAAAAAATTTAAATAAAACCCCTATATTATATTAGAAAAAAATCAAAACACATATAAAATCAAAATCTTTATAATTTATGTTTTAAAATCAATATTTTCTTCTTTTTCTCACAAATGAAATACATACTTTAAAATCAATATCAAAACACATATTAAAAAAATCAAAATATCTATACGTATATAATATATTTTAAAACCATACCTAAAATAGTATTTATAAAACAATATATATCATATATATAAAACACATGTTTACAAGATGTTTACAATCAACCTATATATGAAACGGCGGCAGGCTACGGGAGACGGGATGCGCGAGAAGGTGGGGTTTGCTTGCAAAACACGAGTGAGGCTGGTGAAGGCTAAACGGTGGTTGGTGGGGAGAATTCGAAGGAAGAGGATGGGTTTAAAGATGGAATAGGTTTTAGCAATACATACTTGTACATAAACAAGTTTATGTTATACTTATTATCTTTTTTTTATTTTAGAATCAGAACAAAGAAAAGAAGCGAGAAGGGAGGAGATGGAGAGCATAATTTTCGGCAAGGAATATGAGAGAGTAGTGGAGCGGAAGGAACGAACATGCAACATTATATAACTATGTATATTATAATAAAAAAATTCCCAAAAGAAGCCGAAAGATAAGATTGAAAATATATTGAAATGGGAAGAGAAAAGGAACGGACCAGAAACATATTGGAACCAGGAAAAAGCAAAAGTCATACATGTTCAATTCAAGAATATTAAAAGTTATGTCTATTAGATTCTCAGGTAAGACGATTGAACAGACACAGAACCCAAAAGAACTCGAACGGGTACCGATACGACTAACCGTTTTGCCAATTTCGCTGCGTACCGGACGCCGAATCACACAAATGAATATACTGCGGAGATTAGCACGATGAGACGAACAGAATGATACACAGATTTGAGTGATACGATCATCCTATCAAAAGTCGATATTTGCTGCCAAAAATGTTGTTAAAACGCTAAAAAATAAGATAAATGGAGCTACAGCAGTCCAAATTTGGCGAAACGAAATATGACATCTCACTCAGAAAATGATAAACATTTTTATTATATAAAAAAATATTTAGATTTCGAAAACATTTTGTTTCCATCAAATTTAACTGATTTAAATTTAAATAAAATTACACAACAAAACTAACTTTCATATTTTCCTACGAAAATCTGACAACTTGCTACGTTTAAGTAAACGTATTACAAATTTCAAATTTTCATTGCAAAATTTTAATGTTTTATTTTCAAGAAAAAGATTCAGTTAATTACGTTATAAAAATTGTTAAAATTTACGGGTCATTACACTCTCCCCCACTCAAAACTTTTCGTCCTCGAAAAGGAACGAGATAGGAGAATAAAAGCAACAGGCAGGAAAGATAGATTCGAAAAACATAGCAGATACTATTTTTTACTGCTGCTGCTGATGTATGTTAAAACACTCTTTCTGGCTAACGATCAGGCATGTTGATCGTAATATTAGTATTTAGTATTTATCACTAATTGGCTGTGTAGTTCCACGCTACACATCCGTTCTGCTCAAAAAAATAATACATAGCAGATACAACAGTTAAATCAAAACCATATAAATTTCATTTAAATTGATTAATATTCAACAAATTTGGTTTCAATCCATTTATTCAATTAATAAATATTTATTGTATTCATATTTGGTTGATTTCAATTCAATGTATTTTCTTTCAATTGATTTGCTTTCAATTTATTTATATTTGTTACAAAAAATTTCTTTCAAAACAAAACTTATTTTATTTAACTCATTTATTTTTTTCCATTTGACTTTACTCAAGTTCATTCCACTTATAATCCAATTTCGATTATTCTTAAGTCCATAATTATTTCTTAAATAGCATTCTCTATTTATTATTCAATTTATTTCATTTACATTTCTTATAACTTAAATTAAACATTTATTATAACAACTAAAAAAATTATTTATAAATTCCCTTAACAAAATTCAATTTTGGACATATTATTACTTATATTTATACTGTATATTATTCAATTACATTCAAACTTTTCCCAGGTAGGTTTTATTAATGTTTCGAATGTAATTGAACACTATACCAATTTACCTTTTTAAATTTACAACTTCTATTAAGCAAAATTTTGTTTGAACACTTTATTATTTCCGTTTTTCTTGTATAACTTTCAAATACAAATTCACATTAACATTTTAACTTTATATATATATATATATATATATATATATATATATATATTCCAAGTAAGTTATATATATGTTTTAGAATGCAATTGAGTATTATACAAATAAATTTTATCCTAGTTTAATTGTTTCAAGTTGTTTCAATTCCATTTCTCATCTTAGACATTCCAATTATCCAAAAAAATTACTTCATTTCAATAATTGAAAACCATCACTTAATATAAACTGAAGAGTTAAATTTCCGGTTTTACTTCAAACCATTTGAAATAAATATATACATATATATATTTCGTACATCAAATCATACTCAAGAATTCAAATCAAAATCCATTTTCCAAAACAAAAGTGTAGCAAAGCTACTAAGTGGTCTCCCCACTTTGAGACTCGAAAATGAATGTCGATGATGCTGCAGTCATCATCGAAATTATTTTCCAACGACAAACAAGAAGAGTACGGACTTACTTCTTTTAAAATTCTTTGGAAAAATTTCCATTCGAAAATACTTTCAAATTATATATATTTTTTCAAAACTTTGGAAACCAAAATTTGAAAAGTACCAAAAATTAAACTCTTAAATTCTTGATTTAAATTCATTTCATTTCCAAATCAGATTTGTAAACCATGTTTTAAATTTCATTTATTACTTTTGAAAAACAATATTGTGTCAGTTTGCTCTGTTTAAGTGTTTTGGAATTCCTATCGACAGCGTTGGCCAGACGAATCGATTGAAACCCCAAATCAAACTTAACAACTCAAACAACACAATATAAAACATTTTTATATCAATTACAAATACACTCCCTCACAGGATGATTCAAGAATGGATTTTAAAACAAGGATAGAGATTCAAATTTAGAGGAATCCAAATTAAAGAGAATATTCTAACTAAGAAGATAGGCTCGAAAGGAGATAAGATAACTAAATTACAATAGAGGAAAGATGGATAGATTTATATTAATCGTGGCGAACTTAACTGGGTCAACCGAGATTTAGAAAACGAGAATACCATTAACGAAATGGGGGGACAAACTTGTTGAGAACATCACGGAAATGCAATTCATGAGATCGACGAAGAAGGCAGGAGCATTGGTTATTCCAAAGGGTATGACTAACCATTAACAGAAACCATTCGTCTGGGAGGAAGGACAACCGGTCGAGATCCAGGGATAAGATCGATGCGAAATCCAATTTTCCACTTAAGTGGGCGAGAAATGATTTCACCAAAACATCAGGATAATCCCTGACTATCGGGTGGAGTCAAGATTACTTAGCTGAGAATCAAGCGAATAGATAAAATTACCTGCAAAATCCAGAGGCAATCGACATTCGAACATAAGAGAATTACCCGGGTTGTCTATTAGAGGAACAATTCGGGCTTAGCAAGAGATAACAGCATCAAAACCGAGGACGTAGAATCTCAGGTGAATCGATACCTATTATAAAGGAGTTTCACCCCTTTACAAGTCATTCCAAGGTTGGCAGGACCGCCGATAGATTAGGCACACATATAAGGTCGAAGTTGCCAATTAAGGTGGCAAGATGTTCTAAAATTCATTACAGAGATCAATCGAAGTGGAGCTATGGGATGCTCCAGAATCAAGAAGAACATGAATGAGAAAGGACAACAATGGATTTTAGAACAAAAGGGAAAGTTCCGAAATTCAAGAGAAATCCTAATAGGGGAGGAACCTAACCAAGAATTTCAAGCTCAATCAAATATGATTCTGTAACTAATTTTACTCCATATGCTAATTTTTGCCTAAACCTGGCTCTGATACAACTTGTAAGGACCTAGAATTTCAAACCATTCAAATCGACAATCATCCACACATGTTAGACTTGAATTTCTTAAAACAATAGATTGTTAATTTATATTTGGCAAAGCTCAGCATATACAGTAAATAAATCAATCACAGAATCACAAACACAGAGTAATAGAACAATAAGCAGCGGAATAGATAAATAGTAGTTCATGAGGCTACTATATAAACAATAGAGTTTGAAACAAAATACAACAGAAAATCTCAAATACAGAGAAGTTACTAATACAAATGACAACAACAAGTTTGAACAAAACAACTAGAATAAACTAAAGTAGCTGGAAAGCTAAATAGACAAAGACAAATCTTCAAGCAAAGCTCCAAACTCCAAAGGTGAGTCTCAAATGCTGTGACACTCAATCTGACCCGGGCATAAAGCAATACACAAAACACTCGAGTCAGGATTAACATTCTTATACCGGTAAATTTAACTCAAGTGAAATGTCAACTGAAATACAAGTAACTTAAAGGATGTTTGGGATTTCCATCCTCTAAGGATCCGTGGAACTATCTACTATGTAGTAATATACGCTATTATAATATGTCTATCAGTAAAGTAAAGTATTAAAATAGCATTAAGGCGTTACCCATATCGCCCTTAACACATTTTATATATTCCCGTAGTCTATACAGTGGCGTACGCTCCACTAAACCAGTGGTTTACCCAGAGGACACCCCATAGGTACGGTACAAAACAAACTTGTAGAAGGCGCGATAAAGCATGCGAGGCAATGCCCAGGGTAGATATACCGTTTGCGGATCCGGACTGGTGGTAACGCATAGCAGCTACTACCGCCCACCTCGAGACACACTCCCAAATCAAAGGTGCACCCAATCAAATCATAAAGTAATAGAATGGAATCGAAGAAATGTGCTCGATAGGAGGAATGGCCTCACTTGGCCCGGCATGGCTCCTGTTTTAGCCACATCAAGATGACTCACGGGAGTCGGGGCTACGTAAATTCCTCATACAGAATCATACAACAAACCATCCTACTTCATTCTGGAATTTCCACCATGTACACAGTTGTTAAAGTGGTTTTCGGTGTTGGCAGAGAGTATGACAATATCCGATCCCGGTCTCTTTAACAACCAAACGCTTATTTCACACCGTGGTCATTTTGTCAAATCGCTTTTATAATCATTTTAAACAGTTCATACTTCAGATCAAAATATTATATTCTTTTCAAAAATCATATTGCTTTCGAAATCATATTCACAAAATAGTTTAAACCATCATTTCAAAATATTGGTATTTAAATCCATTAAATCTAAATCATAACAGTTCCAACTTACATAGTTTAAACATTGAAAATAGTTATTTTTTTTTTAAATAGTTATAAATTAAAATAGTTTATATTTAAAAATAAGTTATAGATTGAGATAGTTCATATTAAAAATAGCTTATATATATTAAAAATACTTTATATAGAAAAATTAGTTTCCTCCAATTTCAAACATCGATTCAAATCAACTTAAATTCCAAATTTCAATTTAAAGGGTTAAAGATTCAATTCAAATTCTCAATAAACCATTTCAATTTACAACGATTTTTAAATACAGGTTTGAACTACAAATTTAAAACCATTTCAATTTCAATAGGTTTGAAATTTTAAATATTCAATCAATTCATAATAACTCAATATGATAAATTTCATTTATATTTCAAACTTCAACTTTAATTTTATTTAAATTTGAAATTATTCACTTTATCATTTTCATAAGCATTTAAATAAAATCCCATATTAAAAATTTAAAATCAAAATTAAAATAGTAAATATCTAACTTCAATTTATTTAATTGTGAAACATTCACTTAATCACCTTTTATATAACATTTAAGTAAATTTAGTTTAATTTTATTTGAAATATTCATTTAATCACGTTTATCAAATCAAGTTATGAAATCATACTTTAAATCTAAAAATAAATAAGTTCAAATCAATAAGTTCACGTCATATTTAAATTCAATTATAACCAATTTATATTTCACGTCAATTTTTATTCATCTTTCCAACCTCTATTATTAAAGTTATTACAAATTCTATTTAAAATATTAATATAAATTTTAAATAAATAGTTAAAACATATTATATATATATTAGTTAAATTAAATTATTATTAAATTTTATTGTATTAATTATTATTAAATTAAATCTTATTATTATTAAATCTCTTTTAAATCTTATTATATATATTTAAAAATAATAAAGTTATAAGTAAAATTTTATAATTTATATTTTAAAACTTAACTCATAAATTTAAAATTTCCAAAACATATAAATTTTAAAATCTAAATTTTATACATATATAAAAATAGCATTTATATATTATAATTTAAAAATCAATATTCATTAAAACCCATATATTTTCTTTCAAACTTTGGAAATCATTTTCAAAATATAGACCAACGGTGTTCGTATATAATTTGCTATCCTAGGGTCAAGTGATTCGGATATTTATCATTTCAATCCGCAATTTAAATTTAATATTTACGGGTATATATCATTTCAACCCGCAATCCCAAAATTCAAAATCAATGAAAATCGCTTGGGTTTATCATTTCAACCCGTAACGATTTTCCCCTAATCTACAATATCGTTCGGGTATGTATCATTTCAACCCATAGGGAATTCTAAACTAACAAGGAACTTGCAGAGTGAGAACAAATATGATAATAATACAACAAATCAACAACATGCATATATCATCAGTAAAAAATTTAAATATAATATAGGACAGATTATGGTGTCATATGTCATAGGTAAACAAGTGCAGATAATGACATATCATATTTAACAATTAAAGAACTTAACAATTCAAATTAAACAGTATATTTCAATCATCATTTCATGTGAACCAAATTTTCTAGATATAAGAATGTTAATCGTGAGTGATTTCTCACCTTTCGAGGATGGAGGGAATAGGACAAGCACACGAATAAGTAACTAACCGCTGCGATCAATTCTGGACAGCGGCGGAACCAAAAAAAAAGCATGACGGACCCGAATCGATGAATTCAAAATCAAAACTAGTTGGATATAAACTGAAACAAAATAAATATTATATTATACCTATATATATATATTTCAAACCACTTAAACACATATTAAAAATTTAAAATAAAACCCCTATATTATATTTGAAAAAATCAAAACACATATAAAATCAAAATCCTTATAATTTATGTTTTAAAATCAATATTTTAAAATCAATATTTTCTTCTTTTTCTCACAAACGAAATACATACTTTAAAATCAATATCAAAACACATATTAAAAAAAATCAAAATATCTATACGTATATAATATATTTTAAAACCATACCTAAAACAGTATTTATAAAACAATATATATCGTATATATAAAACACATGTTTACAAGATGTTTACAATCAACCTATATATGAATGAAAGCTTCATCTACCATAAGAAGAGAGGGCTGCCGGAGGTGAGAAGGCTTTCCGCCAGATGGTTGCGAGTTATCGGGTTAGTTCGAGGGCTGCAGCTATGCTTGACTAACGGGAGATAAGCGGTGCTGTTGCAAGGAGATGGGGTTTGGGTGCATGCGGTCCTTGGTGATGGGGTTGTGGTTTCTGGGTGAGGTTGGGTTTTCATGGCTATGGGGTGGGCGTGCAGGCCTAGAGCAGTGGCCGGAAAGGTCGATGGTTGGGTGTAGGTTGCGTGTAGTGGAAGGGAGATGGGTGGAAGTGTGATGCTCGGTAGATGGTGGATGACAGGAAGGAATGGGAGTGTTGTGGTGTTTGTGTCGTCGTGCACGTGCCGTCAGGGGAGAATGAGGCGAAGGCGCTGAGGCAAGACGAATGAGGTTGGGTAGGAAGGAAAATGGGTGTTGTAGTAGTGGAGGAAACTGGAAGGTCATGGGATGGTAGAGTTTGGTCATGGGAAGAAACGACGGCAAGCTAGGGAGATGGGACGCGGGAGAAGGTGGGGTTTGCTTGCAAACAATGAGTGAGGCTGGTGAAGGCTGAATGGTGGTTGGTGGGGATAATTCGATGGAAGAGGATGGGTTTAAAGATGGAACAGGTTTCAGCAATACATACTTGTACAT
This sequence comes from Allium fistulosum, assembly GCA_030737815.1. Taxonomy (NCBI): domain Eukaryota; kingdom Viridiplantae; phylum Streptophyta; class Magnoliopsida; order Asparagales; family Amaryllidaceae; genus Allium; species Allium fistulosum. Next base: position 1,279,812,357 of record CM060902.1, on the reverse strand, counting down.
AAACAAGTTTATGTTATACTTATTATCTTATTTTATTTTATTTTAGAAACAGAACGAAGAAAAGAAGTGAGAAGGGAGAAGATGGAGAGCATGATTTTCAGCAAGGAATATGAGAGAGTAGTGGAGTGGAAGGAATGAATAGGCAACACTATATAACTATATATATTATAATAAATTTTTTTCTCAAAAGAAGCCGAAAGATAAGACTGAAAATATATTGAAATGGGAAGAGAAAAGGAACGGACCAGAAACATATTGGAACCAGGAAAAAGAAAAAGTCATACCTGTTCAATTCAGGAATATTAAAAGTTATGTCTATCAGATTCTTAGGTAAGACAACCGAATAGACACAGGAACCCAAAAGAACTCGAGCGGGTACCGATACGGCTAACCGTTTTGCCAATTTCACCGCGTAACGGACACCGAATCACACAAATGAATATACTACGGAGATCAACACGATGAGACGAACAGAATGATACACAGATATGAGTGATAAGATCATCCTATCAAAAGTCGATATTTGCTGCCAAAAATGCTGTTAAAACGCCAAAAAATAAGATAAATGGAGCTACAACAGTCCAAATTTGGCGAAATAAAATATGACGTCTCACTAAGAAAATTATAAACATTTTTATTATGTAAAAAAATATTCATATTTCGATAACATTTTGTTTCCATCAAATTTAACTGATTTAAATTTAAATAAAATTACACAACAAAACTAACTTTCATATTTTCCAACGAAAATCTGACATTGCTACGTTTAAGTAGACGTATTACAAATATCAAATTTTCGTTGCAAAATTTTAATGTTTTATTTTCAAGAAAAAAAAATTCAGTTAATTACGTTATAAAAATCGTTTAAATTTATGGGTCGTTACACTTATAACAAAGAAGAAATAGTTTAAAAACACTGGTTTTTAGATGTCTGTCTTTAGTTTCTAGACATCTGAGATACCAGACTCGGACGTCTCTATTGAAAAGAAACCAAAACAGAGAGTTTTTAGTTCAAAATTTAATGTTTCTAGATGCTGGATAAATATCCCCGGACATTTTGTCTAGAAAAGAAATGAAAATAGAGAATTTTTACTTTAAAATTTCATATTCCCGAATGTATGATAAATGCCCCAGACGTTTGTTTACCTAAGGATTTCAAAAAAAAATTAAGACTTGATTTGAGTGAAGTAAAACATTAATGTGAATAAATTGGCTCATATTACTCAAGGGAGATTATGCAATATTATCTAAGACATTAATACTAGTATATAACCTTACAGTGATATTCTTCATGTCGATCTCTTTGTTGATACTCTATTTCAGCTTTATTGATTCCCCAATGTCCAGAGTGCTTTTAGTTTTTCCCATAGTCTTCCTGTGTATTAGTTATGAGATTATACGATATGATTTTATAGTTTTTGTCATTAAAATTCAACAAGAGAGGTTCTAACATGTTCCCTTTTTTTGATAATGATAACTATACAATCTTATTCAAATATATGTTCAAGAATTGGTATGAAAATGCTCCCTCTAGATATGATATCTCCCTCAATCAATATGCACATATTTCTCCCCCTTTATCATTATAAAAAAGAATTATAGAGAGAGCCAACCAATGACAAAAATATAAGTATGACATGGTGCAAGATTATGACAACACATAGTAAAATAACATTACAGAGATTACAGAGATTGTGCAAAAAACTAATAGAAATGAAATGTCAATGGTAAACAAAACATCAAACAACAGATTATTCGTTCATACACTTAAAAGCAACCTAACATAACAACAAAAGTTCAACAAAAAAACAATTAACCAAACTAAACGATATGCAATCATGATGTTTTAAACATACTACATGTCACACGAATGCAAAAGAAAAGGACATGGAAAAAGAAAGAAATAATTCATGGTGGCTATAAGAGAAACCTCCGTAGTTTTCATAGTACTCGTAATAACCTGAAGGATCATACTAAAACTCTCCAGTCCATGGATTCTCAGCATTTTCTTCTTCCATTCCTTCCACTATCGATTGGCCTTGAAACAGAACATTTTGAGCTTGTTTTAAAGTTGTGTCTAGGCATGAAAATGAATCTTCCTCTTCATTGTGTTCTTGCACTATATTCTTTCTTCTGTCATGATGAAAAGATTCTGCATCATGCTTGGATGCTCAAGAAGTGAGGCATGAGGCGAGAAGGAGGCGGACTATAAGAAGGAGAGGATGTTGCAGTAGAGCTCGACCTCTATCCTTTTCCATTATCATAGTATGCAAAGACTTTATCTTCTCCATAGAGTGTTCCATTTTGCCCATCCTCGTTGAAAATGATCTCTCTAGGCCTTTGACCTTCTTTGCCAAGGTCTTTTGGCTACCAGTAATAACTCGCTGATTTTGAAGAGTCAAATCTGCCGAAGACTCATTTGGATTTGGAAGAAGTTAAGCATCATAGATATCATATTTGAAGTGGTAGTCGGGTGCTTGTTCCATAGTATGAGTGAAGGAAGAAGTTCGTGGAGGAAGTAAGGCTTGAACCGGGGGTTGAGACGAGCCTTGCAAGCGTTGGCTTTGTTGTATTGTCCATTCTTCAAAGCTCATACGACGAGGCATAAAAGCAGGCAAATGCATTAGGCTAAAGAATCGTCTTCTACTATATTTGAAGGGTATCAGTTCAAAGTTTGATGGAATATTGACTTCGAAGAATGAGAGAAGCCTCATAATGTAAGGTGCATACAAAATAGTTGGCCGACGTCGAAGACAGAAATTTAATCTCATCATGAATAAAATTTTCATAATTAACTTTAGTACGACAAAAAATTGCATAGTGTGCCTTGTAGTCATTTTCATAGATTTGTTCGTGACTTCCTAGTCATGGAAGTATGGTATTTATCAACATCCTATTAAGAAATTTAGCATGGGGTTGAGAGTAACTAGTCTTCCATTCTAGCATTCTGTCATCCCAAATTTCATGTGTAATAGCGTTTCTTGGCTTATTCCTCTAATCAGCTAATTCCTTAACTAACCTTCTTCTTACCAACATCTAAGAGCAATAGCAAGATGGTTCATATTAATTTTGATTATTTTTCCGTAAACACTAGTTTATAACCATCCTTTATCATCTTTTGGTTTCCAAATATCACAATTATCCAAGTTTGAATAGAAAAGACAAATGGCAAGAGAATCAATTGTTACCTTATTCCTGCCATATTCAATCGATGGGGTAATTTGAGCGGCATCGGTTATCTCTTAAAGATGATATTCCTCAAAATTACTCAAGCAATAGAACAATCCCTCATGTATCTTCTTTTTCTTCAGTTCCCCAAAACGTTGTTTAGTAATGAGCTTTCATGTAATCAAACCCTGATATTTTCATTTACTACTTGGGAGATGGGCGTAGAGGAAGAAGCTTGAGCCCTTTTTGCTCTTTTTGTGAATGATTTTAGTGCCATTTGATTGATTTTAAGAGCTAGGGTTTTGGCGTTTGAGGGTTTGGGAACGTGTTTGAGAGAGAGGAATGTGAAAAGCTAAGGGTAGATAATCTGGAAGTGTTTAAAAAATAAAACTACAATAGTTCAGACGTTTGGATTGGAAAATTAGACATCTGAATTTAACAATATGTAACCGAGCTTATTTAGGGTAAGCACGAGCAACTTCAAACGTCTAGAATGGGAAATTAGACATCTGGTATTATAGTGATTTAAAAATAAAAAGGTTACTGCAAAAAAAGACGTCTGACTGTATACACTCAGATGTTTGAGTTATGAATATACAGTTTTATAAAAAGTATCATATAACCATTTATAAGAATAATAATATCACGTTATAACTTAGTTTTTTGATGGTTCAGTCTCTTCTGAAGTATCTTTTTCCCAATAATTATCGAGAGAAGGTTCATAAATCTTTATAAGAGTTGAAGTTTTTTACGACGGACTAAGTTGTTTCGATGGATTTCCAGTTGAGCGAATGCACTGCTTGGTAGGTGATTTACCGTAGAAAGCCATTAGCTTTCTTTCAATGAAACTTAGGTGTTCACCTTGCCTCCTAAGTTCCCGGTATATTTCCTTTTGAAGCCTCATTACTTCTCCTAGGTAGAGAGCTATTCCATCAATGCGATCGTCATTAGCCATGGTAATCTGTCCTTGAAACTCGATCGACTACTTAACCTTTTTTCCTTTTGGTGAGTAGCCGATTCCGTCTAAGGGGGATGAGGTAATTTTGATATATGAGGAAGAATTATCGGATATTGACATTGTTTGGGAATATTGTTATTATTATTTTTAAAACTTATTTTGTGTTATAGTTGTTAAGAAAGAATATGGTTAAATACTACATGAGTTTACTAAAATAAGGGAATGAATTTTGTTTGTCGGATAATATTTCACCATACAATTTTATCTATTTACTATTTATAGGTAGGTCTTATATTTACCAAAGAATCAAACACCAAATTTGGATAAGAATTTGTGCAGAGAATATTAGCGAGATATTAGCCTGATCTATAAACATTGGCGTACTTAAGTATTTTTAAGTTTAAAAAAACACGTGTGAAAAGCTGATCAAATTAGTTCATTTAAGGAGCAAATACCTATTTCTTTATGTAATTTAAAAAAAGTTAATTCACAAAGAGGTTTAGTAAATATATCGGCTATTTTATTTTCTATATCAACATATTCTAGAGAGACAATTTCTTTTTCTACGCTCTCTTGAAGAAAATGATGATGAATATCAATATGATTTATTCGAGAGTGATTAATAGGATTTTTCGAAAGATTTATAACACTCGTATTGTCATAGTATATAGATGATTTTTCATAATTTTTCCGAAATCTCTTAGTGTTTATTGCGTATAAATAACTTGAGCATATGCCAGGGCAGCTAAATATATTCGGCTTCACATGTCGACAGTGATACATAATTTTGTTTCTTACTAAATAGCGAAACCAAGAATTGACCGATAAAGTGACAAGTGCCACTCGTACTCTTTCAATCCATTTTGCAACTACTGAAATCGGCATCACTATATGAAACCAATTCGAAAGAGTTGCCTTTTGGATAAAAGAGCCCATAATCTTTGGTGTTGGTTAAATAGTGCAAAATTCATTTCACAACTCGATGATGTGATTCCGTGGACTGTTCTTGAAATCGAGCACACAAGCAAACACTCATAATTATGCTATGTCTACTAGTAGTAAGATATAATAATGACCTTATCATGCTTTGGTATAACTTTTGATCAAAGTCTTTACCATTTTCTTCTTTATCTAGGTGTAGACTAGTACTCATGGGGGTTGGTTTACTTAACATGCTATCCATTCCAAAGCATTTCAAAAACTCTCTATAATATTTTTCTTAATAAATGAAGATTCCATTTTCTAATTGTTTGATTTGTAGACCCGAAAAGAATTTTAATTCTTCCATATGTGACATTTCAAATTTGTTTTTCATGATATTTGCAAAATCATTACATAGATTTTCATTTGTAGATCCAAAGATTATATCATCAATGTAAGTTTGAATAATTAAAATTTCATCATTTCCTTTTTAATAAATAATGTAGTATCAATCTTACCAATTTAAAATCCAAACGTTAGCAAATAATTTTTGAATCTATCGTACCAAGCATGGGATGCTTGTTTTAGACCATATAGTGCCATTTTAAGTTTGAAAACATGGTTTGGATATTTTTCATGGACAAATAGTGGTGGTTGTTCAACATACATTTTCTTTAATAAAACCGTTTTAAAATGCACTTTTGACATTCATTTGATATAATTTGAAATTATGATGACATGTAAAAGTAAGTAAAATTCGTATATCTTCTAATCGAGCTACAGGAACAAATGTCTCTTCATAGTCAACTCCTTCTTCTTGATTATACCCTTGAGCTACTAATCTTGCTTTATTACGAATTATATTTCCATTTTCATCAGCTTTATTTTTAAATACTCATTTAGTTCCAATAACGGATTGATCATTCGGTCTTGGCACACCCAAACTTTATTTCGTTCAAATTGGTTTAGATCCTCTTTCATTGCTAATTTCCAAAAATCATTCTTAGCGGCTTCTTTATAATTTTTCGGTTCAATATTTGAGACAAATGCTACATAACCCATTTGATTTAATTGACTTATGGTTATTACTCTAGTATTTACATCACTTATTATATTATTTATAGGATGGTCTTTTAATATCCTAGGGGGTATCCCAAAACATATTGGTATTATCTGTATTATATTTTCATTTTCATTTATATTATTAATATTATTTTCTGGAACAAGAGTTTGATTTTCTAATATCTCTTCATCTTCATTCTCATTTTTATTTTTCAAATCTTTATTGAAAGAAACGTGTAAACTCTCTTCAATAGTATTGGTTTGTTTCTTAAAAATTCTATAAGCTTTGTTTCGTTTCGAATAGCCAATAAAAATTCCTTCATCGACTTTGGGATCAAATTTGCCTAATTGGTTTAGTATTTAATATAAAATATTTTGAACCAAAAATTCAATAACAAGAGACTTTCGATTTCTTTCCAAAAAAAACATTTCATAGGTAGCATTTTTAGTCAAAGGTCTCAATGATACACGATTAAGTATATAGCAAGTAGTCGCAATAGTTTCTGTCCAAAAATTCTTTGGTAAGTTACTGCTTCTTAGTAATGTTCGTGCATATTATTGTAGAGTATAATTTTTCCTTTCAACTACACTGTTTTATCGTGGTTTCATGGAAAAGAAAAATTGTGACTAAAACCTTTCTTGTTGCAAAAATTTTCAAATAACTCATTTTAGCACTCTCCTCTATGATCACTTCTTATATTTTTAATTTTTAAATTTCTTAAATTTTGAATTTTTTTGCAAATATTTTAAACATTTCAAAAGAATCGCCCTTGTGTTTTGAAAATAAAGTCCGAGTAAATCTAGAATAATCATTAACAATCACAGAAACGTATTTATTATAATTTATTAATCTTACTTGAGTAGGACTAAATAAATCTAAATGGATTAATTCTATTGGTTATTTTAATGATATTTCCATTTTACATTTAAAAGAAGTTTTCTTTAATTTTCCATATTGACAAGTTCACATATATTCTTAACTTTAAAATTTATTTTTGGTAATCCTCTAACTAGTTCATTTTTAGCTAATTTATCAATATACTTAAAATTAATGTGATAAAACCGTTTGTGCCAGAGCCATGGATCATTGTAATTGGCGACTAGACACAAATCATTGTCATGTTTGATATATTCATATTAAAAATGTAGATATTTCGTTTTCTTATTCCTTTAAAAATCAAAATTTTATTTTGATCAAAAATGTTGCATCTATCTTTTTCAAAATCAATTTTAAAACCTTTGTCACACAGCTAGCTTGTACTCAAAAGATTGTGTTTTAAATTTTCTACTAATAACATATTAGAAATTAAAGGAGTGTTAGATGTACCGACATTGATGACGTCTCCAATTCCAACTACAAATCCCTTCAAGTTGTCTAAGAATATATGTGTACCTTTATCGATATATGTTATATTAGATAACATATTTGCATTGCACATCATATGCTTGGAGCATCCACTATCCGGTATTCGTTTCTTCTTTTAATTCTTGTTTTTGGGTACCTAGAAAAGAATAAGAGTTTTATTGGTACCCACTTCCTACGTTAGGGTTCTACGTGTTAGTAGAAGAAGGTAACCATACCCAAGAGGGTTTGGCACCTTTAGAAATATATTTTCTATTATGAACTGTATTTACTAGATAATCATCTTTATATTTCTGTCTAGTGAATTTGTTATTTATTTTAGGAATCCAAATCTTTAAAATTTTTGAAATATTTGGTTTATCACTATCTTTGGACGTCTTAAACTTTGTATATAAAGTGTTATACTTCTTGTGATTATTTTGTTTAGCTTCGAAACCAAGTCCATTTTTGTTGCCAGAAGGTTTTGAAATTTTAATTAAATTTTCTGAACTCTGCTTTCCTTTGTTAAATTTTGAAACATTGTTGGTAATTTGTTCCAATTTTTGTTTGTGTTGTAGATTTCCATTTTTAGCCAACTCTAAACTAGATTTTAGTTCACAAACTTCATTGCAATGCTTATCATTCTTAGTTTTGCTGTCCTTAATTTCATTGGTTAAAGCAACATTTTGAGAAGTTAAACTTTCACAAGATTTCTGCAAGATTTCTAGTTCTTCCTTTAGAATATTTTTCTCAACTTTTAGTAAGTTAATTTCTAATTCAGCTCTATTTAACTTTCCTATATTTTCCTTATATAATTGCTTTAAATTTCTTGGTTTATCATCCAATTCAATACTTATCTTTAAAATCCCATTATATAAAATTTTAGAATTTACCTCTGTAGTGGCCATGAAATAAACATTTGTTTGTTCCGTGTCACTATCGCTTTCACTATCTTATGAAGATGAATCTGTATTGTCCCATGTAACTAGGAAAGCCTTTCTCTTTTTCTTGAACTTTTCAAATTTGTTCTTCTTCTTTTCATTGTTTAGTTATGGACAATCTTTCTTCACATGAACAAATTTGTCACAACCGTAGCACTTGATTGTCGTTGGGTTAATTGAGTTACCACTGTTTTGAGCTTTTGTGAACTTCTTGAATTTATTGTAATTCTTGGCAATGAATACGATCTCATCATCATCCAAATCTAGGTCATCATCATTGGCTTGGAAGGCTTTACTCTTCTTACCTTGATTTTGTTCTTTTCTTGCCTGCAAATTTGCTTCGTACGACATCAGTTTTCCAATTAATTCTTCAAATTTAAGCTATGAAAGATCAATACCTTCTTTTATAGCTAAAATTTTTCTTTCCTATTCAATAATTAAAGAATTCAAAATTCATGTAATAAGATCAAATTCGGTAAAAGTAACTCCTAGTGTCATAAGACCATGTTAAATTTGTTTAAAATCTAGCATATATATCTACGATAGTTTCGTTTGCTTTCATTTTGAATGATGAAAATTGATTCTGTAGAATAGAAATTTTAGTTTGTTTTATTTTGTTCGTGCCTTCATGAGTGATTTGAAGTGTACGCCAAATATCATATGCAGCTTTACATAGCATAATTCTAGAGAACTCATTCTTGTCAATTGAATAGAATAAAACATTTATAGCTTTTGCATTGTTGGTTGCTGCGATCTTTTGAGCATCTATCCAAGTACTCATTTCAGTAGTAGGAGCTTCGTACTTAGTTTGAGTAGATTGCCAAATCTCAAGCCATTAGCTTCCATAAAAAATCTCATGTGTGTAGACCAATATGCATAGTTAGACCTTGTGAATAGTGGAGGACGTGCAGTCAGTCCTTCCAAGAAAGTACTTGCCATATTATATTATTATTCAGAAACTTTGTTATGGTTACTGAAATGTCCTGCTATGATACCAAACGAAAGTTCACAAGAATCTAGAATAATATGGCTAAGTCGTGGATACAAGTGTATGTGCAATATTGATGCTAAATAACATAGTAGAGTAAAGTAATGTAAATAAAAACAATCACATCAGTGTTTTTATGCTGGTTCAAACCTCCCGTTCTAGGTCCAGTCCTGAAGCTCCCCATCAAAATTTCCACGAATAAATATACCTTCTCTTAGCCATGAGGAATAGGCAATACAGTAGTTTTTCGACTTGACAAACTGTGTTCCTTTAACACTGATATTGACTGATAGTACAAGACTTCCTATAATCTCATCTTAATTATATGAGTATATTCATGAGAGTTTTAAGGAAGTAGATCACCAAATACTAAATAGTAAGTATTGGTAATATAGAAAGCAATTTAAAAGTGCAAAAGTAATAGAGTGTCTAGAGTACAAAAGATAAGGAAGTAAAGAGAGAGAATTAATTATCCAAACTCTAGGATTTGCTATCTATTAATAGCTACCAAAAGTTTCTTTTAGAACTTGCAACTGTCAAAGAGAAGCCATTGATAAAAGGTTACATCCGGTGAAGAAGAAGAGACGTGTCTTTTCAAAATATATCTATTGGCAGAAAGTTAGACGTTAGAAAATTATGATTAGACATCTAGTTGTGAACGTTCTTATAAAAGAGAAGAAACAGTTTAAAAACACTGGTTTTCAGATATCTGTCTTTAGTTACTAGATATTTGATACCAGACTCAGATGTCTCTGCTGAAAAGAAATGAAAACAGAGAGTTTGTATTTCAAATTGAATGTCTCTAGACGTCTGATAAATGTCCTCGGATGTTTTTTTAGAAAAGAAATGAAATAGATAAATTTTACTTTATAATTGCATGTTCCTGGATGTTTGATAAATGCCCCCCAAATGTCTGTTTACCTGAGGATTTCAAAATTGTTTTAAGACTTGATTTGAGTGAAGTAAAACTTTAACATGAATAAATTGGCTCATGTTACTCAAGGGAGATTGTAAAATCTTATCTAAGACACAAATCCTATTATATAACCTTACAATGATATTTCTTCATGTCGACCTTTTTGTTGATACTCTATTTCATCTTTATTGATTCTTCGTTGTCAAAAGTGCTTTTAGTTTTGCCAATTATTTTCCCATGTATTAGTTAAGTGATTCTATGATATGTTGATTGTATAGTGATTGTCATTAAAATCCAACAAGAGGTTCGATAATTATCGATTGAATTGTTAGTAGAATGTTAGGATTGTATTCAATGATAATTAAAGCTTTCAGTGGAAGATTGAAGTTTGGAGTTGAAGTTGGAATGGTTGATCGAGCAATTAAAGATGAAGTTTGTTAAACCAGTTCATTGCCTTAAAGTCATTCATTGAGTGTAAAGTTGTACTTGTTCATATGTCGAACAATTTATAACAAAGACGTGAATTTGTGTCAAACGATGTTTGAGCGACATGTATCAGTGATACGATGTCATGTACCAATGATGCTTATGGAAATAACCATGTGGAAAGTGTATGAATATGAGATTTGAAGTCTATAGATTGAAGAAGACATCGTCACAATCGCTAGAAAAGAAATAATAAGCCATATGGATTTTTCAATCAAAAGTAATTGAAATTTGAAAATGTGCCATGCTCATGATAGGCATTCAGATGTCTGAATACTAAATTCAAATGCCTGAAAAGTGGTTCAAGCATCTGAATAGAGATTCATACTACTGGATAGAGGGGCATGCATATGTAGACGGAATCAATTAATTTATGAAGGGATTTAGGCGTTTGAAAATTTCATTTAAAATGCTTGAAAATAGTTTAGACGTCTGAATATGAAATTTAGACGTCTGAACAAGGATGTAGATCAGATATAGTGTTTTCTGAAGGGGATTCAGGCATCTGAATATATGACCAAATGTTTATAATTGTGGTCAAAAGTGAAAGTTTTATTTATATGACTAAATGAGAATCCAGATGTTTGAATGGCTTATCAAGGCGTCTGAATAGTTGATGATGGATTTTGTTGATTAGTTTCGATTGAAATGTTGGGACAAGATATCTTTTGCATACGAAGTCTTGTTGGGATGCAGTTTGAGTCGATTGTCTTAATTTTTGAGGACATGATCCACGAAGTTTTGGTAGGTTTTGGTTTACTTTTATTTAGAGGATCATGCATGATCCACTCTAATACATATCTAAATCATAAGATTTGAAGATATAGCAGAAAGGTGTATCAAAGATGTTGAATGACACGAGGGTCGTATGTGATGTTGAAGACGCGTTTTGATAGGTATTGTGACGCCTTGGCTCCAGTGACCGAAATATCAGAGGGAGTTTACCATTCGATAGCTCGGATCAATAGGTACGGAAGGAGTGATCTCTCGTATACACTACTTTGGGTCAACACGAATACGTTTCAATACTTGAATACATTTGAAATAGTACATATCTCTTCTCGACACAAGGCAATATACATGATTTCTAGAATTGAATAACTCACATATCGGGAATACATATAAGTAAAGGTTGACACAAGCAGTGATATCACCATGAAAATGAAAATATATATGTCACAACTTGTATGATACATGTACTGCCAAAAATACATCACTTAAAATTCAACCGACTAATTACACTCCAAAACGTCGACTTCAATTGTCCATGTAATGACTCTTCTTGCAACCGCTCTTCAAATATGTCAACGGCTACTTAAATAAACTCATCTTCATCATATGTCTGTATAAACTAGAAAGTGTTATAGATCTTGACATCCAAATGATTATTGCTGAACTCAAACCTCATAGAACTCGAAAATAATATACATATCCTAAGGACGGCTCACTAAATAAATCAAACTGACATCCAATAGGAAGCTGACCTAAAAATACAACACCTCAGTCTAACCCGAGGCGTTGTCAAATACATAACAAACCTTGAGTCGGGCTAGAAATCTAGCTATGAGTATAATAGTGCTCAATAATAACATACAAGTATGGTGTCAGATATAAACATGTGACATAGAAATCAAATCTAACGATGTCACTCGCACCAAAAATATCCCACCCAATTTCATCAAAATGGTTTTAACATAAGTGTCATGACTCTAATCATCGTAATCCACAACTACAACTCTAATCAACTGGGAAATCATAATCTATTCATTTCATATAAGTTGTTTTTAGTTTAAATTCAAGTACACTATTTTCAGATCTCCGAAGTCCAATTTCGTTATTTACTATAGACGGTCTTTTCACCCTTATATCTAAACAAATAATAGTTATGCGTATTCATTATTTACCATAGTATGGTCTTTTCCACCCGCATATATAAACAATGTTTATATAATTTACGAGGTCGATAAATATAAAAGAGAGTCGTATCTTAACTCTCTTCTTTGAGTCCATAATAGGAATACTCATTGGTAACCACTTCTGGATTCACCATATACATAGACTAACTGCCTCAACAAGCCCATGCAGTCTTTTTCACTAGTTGCTTATGACCAATTGTGAGTGCATTTCACACGATCCCTTAGTTGCACCGCCCTTCTGGCTTCTGAAGACGTATACATTTTATGCGTTGTAGTCGCCTGCTTGATTCCATCTTAAGGAGCTAGCTCCTATAGCACTACGTCTCCAATATCTTACTATTTATTATATTGTTTGTGCAACGGATCATTGGACTGTGTGATGAGGGACAAAGTCATCACGATTCGGGTTGCGATCCTCGAATCAATCCGCTAGGATGGATTCTAGCGATCTAGTAGTCAATACCTTGTATCGTTCTCCTCAAATGTTAAATTTTCATCTTTCAAAACATTTGGCTTCCCAAAACATCATTATTCCCGAAATGATGTCATACCCCCAAATAAATGTCATGTATATATAATTCAATTATTACACAATAGTGCACTCAAGCATTTCAATTCAAACACGATTATTCATCCATTCAAATTAATATTACTTGGGTATAATAAACTTATATCGATGTATATCATGTGTGAAAATATATATCATAATTGTATACTTGTATTTCTAAAATTAAACAAGTACTTAAAATCGCCCAAATTCATTCAAACATCCAATTCGTCCATTGGAAACTTACATTTCAATTATACTTGGCAATATAAATAGATTTCACTCAGTATTCTAGATCAAGTATTATTTAATTTATTCAAATCTAGTCGAATAAGTTTCCACTGACTTAAATTGAGTATAATGAATTATAGGTAAACTGGACGATCGATTTTTTGAAAACAAATTCTTTTTTTACCCAGTTTAACTCATATTTCATATTTTATAAAATATACTTATCTTTTCTATAAGATATACTTGTATACTTGGTTTTTTTCTTTGAAATCATACTATTAACCTTTTTAAATTTAACCAAGTATTTTTCAATCTCATTTCATATTCAGACCCAAAATCAAAAACTTGTATTTATATAAGAAATGAATTTCAAATATTTTCCATAATATCTCAAACAATTTTCCAAAATTCTTTCTATAGAAAAGCTTATAGATTTAAACCATTTATCTCTTATGGTTTAAATTCAAATTCAGATTCTTTCTATAGAAAAGCATATAGATTTAAACCATTTATATGTTATGGTTTAAATTCAAATTCAAATTATTTCTAAACTAAATCTATATTCATTTGGTAAAAGCTTTTACAATCTTTAAATTTGTAAAAATATTCATTTTATTCAAGCCAAAATCATTTGGAATTATTTTAAATAGAATTTCATCTTTTTATTCAATCTTAAATGGATCGGTGGTTTTCTTATAGTTGGTGCTGCTGCACATGCATCCATTTTTAAAGTAAGAGACTACGATCAAACTACTCGATACAATGATCTATTAGATTGTGTCCTTGGCATCGCGATGCAATCATATCACACCTAAAATGGGCATGTACATTTCTAGGTTTTCACAGTTTTGGTTTGTACATGCTGCTACTACGGTAGCAGCAAGAATTTTTCTTGTAGCTTGTCTTCTTCCTCTTTTCATAGTAATACCTTACATAATGAATCTTATTTCCTTAATAGGTGTAATAACAGTGCGATTAGGAGCTAATTTGGTTCTTGCTCAAAGAGATATTAAAAGGAGCTTAGCTTATTCTACCATGTCTCAATTGGGTTATATTATATTAGCTCTGGGTATAGGTTCTTATAGGGCTTCTTTATTGCATTTTTAGACAACTTTTTAAATTAAATCGAGTGTAGTGCACAACGTGTATTTTTTTTGAAGAAATGAAGTGAAGTTTCTTGTATAATCTCATATAAATACACATACATATAAATTATTCCAATCGTTTATTTTTATTTTTATTTTTCCATGCACGAAAACATTTATTTCTCCTATGCATGTTTTCTTTTGCTCTTCTTTTATGCATGCAAAATGGAACAAGCAACATGCACACACATCACTTTATTTTAATTTTATTTTCTTTCTTATGCCTTGCTTGCTTGGTTGATTCACTCATCCATGTGCATGAAACATGCACGTCCTACCTTCTTCTTCTTTTTTCATTCCATTGTGTGTGCGTGGATGAAATAATGTTGGTTACAGGTCCTTCTTTTCATTTGCTTTCAAAACTCTATTTTTATTTCACTCTCCTTGTGTGCCCATGAAATAATCTTTACTACACTTCTTTCTTTTAATTAGCTTTCAAAACTAAGTTTTAATTCACTCTTCTGTGCATGCATGCATGAAATATTGGCATGCATGCTTATTTTTTTCCTTTTTCTTTTTCTTCCCTTTTCTTTTTCTTCCTTAGCTGTTTGGGCATGGCTAAACCCACTCAGGTCACCAACGATCAAACCTAACTAACCATTTCACTCAGCTACGCAATACGAACATACTGATATTTTGTATTTCAACACTAGTGCACCCATTCATGATACGGACGCAGACATGACGATGTCATTTCTAATAATCATGGACTTTGAAAACAAGGTGAAAGCTAGTCGATTTGATCGTCTCACTTTCCTGTACAATTTCTCTTTTGGTTGGATACTAAAATTCTCCTTAGATTTTGAGTTATAAATGATTGAAGAATGATGATGGAAAGTCTAATTCATACGTATATTTACATACAGCCACATATATATATTTCATGAAAAAGACATTTTCGTATAACTCGTGTGATACCCTTAATATTTATTATACTCATTACTTACTTCACTTTGAATCATAAGTCTAGTTCCTATATATGTATATTTCACCTGGGTGTAGAACTCAATATAATATATATAAGTGGACACATATTTATAACTTCTGTTCACGGTTATGCTTTTGCTCCAAATTAAAATAACTGTACGTTGGAATCTTTACATATGTACTTGCACATATAAATCAAAATTTGATGGGTAGTCTGCTTAGATATTGTTTGCACCAAAATTGGTCACAAACACTCAACTAATATGATAACACCGCGGATTCGATCCCAATTTCCAAACAGAGAATTAAATGCGTAGAGCACAGATTCAATAGTAAAAAAGTAAATGAACACACGAATTTTATAGTGGTTTAGCAAACTCTGTCCTACGTCCACCCCAATAATCATTTTATTATACCGTAGGATTACAAATACATTTTGTTTTAGCCTTAGAAAATTATTGGAGGAAGGAAAGAGAAACAATGAAGAAGAGCCCAAACGAGATCCCCTGCAATGAGCCTTTGATCCTGTTTTTATAGGAGAAGACGTGCAAATATCCAGCTGAAGATCCACATGCAGAAGACCGAAGCCAAGACAGACCGATCCAAAAAGTTTGGGGCCTACCTGGACCTTCCTTAGGGATCGGCGTCAATCGGCATGGGGGCCACGTGGCAAGCTGCAATCAGTTATGATGGTCCCTCTCCACTTCCTCTTCATGTTTCCATAGTTGTTTGCTTGATTTGCTTGGTATCTGTTGAGTTATTGAGCGATCATCATTGAGTTAAACTGCCAATCCTGGTGATCCATAGCCATAGTGATCCAATCCGATCCATTCCTAACCATATTGATCCGAACCGATCTCCTTCCAAGGGAAAGTGCAAGTCCATACATAGCCATTTCTTGGATACTATTTGCTTGAATCTGCTTGAATATCACCTATAGCCTTACTTATAACTGATCTCTGCACTTGACAATCATCTCTCCGGGCTTCCTGCCTTGATGATCGCAAATCCATTTAACCAACTTCATGGTATCACGGCCTTGCCAAAAGGTGGGATATCATTTTCCCCCAAAGCATACCTGACATAGGAAGGTGTGTTTTGAATTTCCATAAATATGAATTCTATAATCCATCGATAGTCAAATTTCTAATCTAGAATCCATTCCTTTGCCAAACCAAGTTGCCATAGTCCACGACTGTTCCAAGCCGACAATCGATTCCAAAACCAATCTAAATCCTTAGCCGAATCCATATTCACCCAGAGCCGGTAACAAAATCCATAATCTCATCGGATTGTTTGCCAATTCCAAGGTCTCACTGGACCAATAGCCTGGTTCATAGTCTCTCTGGACCGATCATAGCCTCTCCAAGCTCTTACTATACCGTATTCAGTCACTTTTCAATGAAAGGGGGAACAGTGATAAGTAAGTCGATCCTGTCGCTCTTCGATGAAGCGGCAATACTTCCTACTCTCTGGTTTAGTGTTCCTGAGTATAAAGTGATGTCATGGCCTTCCTAGGCCAATCATGGTCCCTTCGGACACTTGCTGAACCCCACTCACTCTCCGGCGAGAAGGGCACAACGATAATTAGGTCGATCCTATCGTTCTCCGACGAAGCGGCTACTCCTTGCTTCTCCGGTTCCGTCTCTCCAATTAAAACATATCGTAATCTATTATTCTTCGAACTTGATCCCCTAGTCGAGGACTGGATAGGGTCCAGTATGAGTCCATCGTGTCACTTTCTGATAAAAGGACTTGCACCTTGCTGTTGTTTCCTCATCTCTCCGGCCGGGATAACCACGACTTGTTTTATTTATTACGTTCAAAAGTATATTTGAGCATTCCAAAATCCATTTATTAAATTATTAAATTTAATTTTTTACAACCAAAAACAAGGAAAACCAAAAACTACCACTCCAGGCACGACGATTTATTGTCATCTCAGAGCAGGCTTAAGGACCGACCTCGATCCCATACATATGTAAGTGACCTAGCCATTTTATTGTAGAGTTTATTATTATCTAGTTCATGCCATCCCGATCAAGAGATGATGATCTGTGGCCTCGATCCAAGGTCATTTCCATTTGATGCAAACGGTGGCTGCTCTCATTCCACTGTCGTAGTCTGTGTCCTTATATATTGTGGTAGTCTGCCATTCCTAATGTGTTCCTCGACCATATCGTTCAAGTGCCTACAATCGTTGGTAGTGTGCCTCTCTAGCTTATGGAACAGGAAGTATTTTCCTGGTGCCTGCTCATGCTCAATGGGCTCTCTCCCTGTCGGTTTTCAATATGGGAGGCGTCCTCAAGTATCCAAATAAATCCTTTCCAAAGTCTTGTTCAAAACAGTATAAGAAGAGAACTTCGTTTATCTCATTTGCTGCTTCGATCCGTTGAGGCCTTCATCTGCTTTTTGTTTTCCTTTGTCCTTGCTTGAACCTTCCTCGGACGGTCATCCATTCCGCCCCTTACTGTGTTAACCTCTTCTCTACCGGCTTTAGCATCCCCCTGCCGTAGGAACCTTTCAGCTTGGTAATAAAATTCCCCGAGATCTATTGGTGGATCCTATTCCAATACAACCTTGAAGTCTGTGTCGTCGGCTATTCCTTATACCTCCGCCATTAAGACCATCGATGGATCCGGCCGATCGACTGAAACAACAGCCGCATATACCGTGTTAAGAAATTCCTTAAGGACTCTCCTGTCTTTCGATTTAGTGTTGTCAACGTCATCACACTTTTGGGTCTCGCGATGTGGACCTCAAATTGACTCATGAATTTATCAACCAACTCCATCCAAGTACTGATAGAACGTTTCTCCAATTGCCTAAACCATATTGCAGCTATATCCGCTAGGTATAAGGGAAAACATCTCGTCATCACTTCCTCCGATGTCCCCTGCACCTCCTATGTCTCATGTACCTCATCAGATATATAGTAGGGTCTAATTTGCCATCATATGCCCCAAGTGTCGGTAGTTTGAACTCTGATGGATTCTTAGCATGCCTGATGGTAGGAGTAAATGGACTCCTATTCACATTTTGCAGATCCATGTTCATCAATCCTCCTCTTATAGCTCATCTGATCCTTTCCGCAAACCTGTTACTGCCATCCAAAGGTAGCCTTCAATCATCATTTCTAGCCTACCCTTCCGAGTCCATGAGGGAATCCTAAACATGCTCATCTGGACGTGCATCGGCATTCCGATCCGCACCAAACCACACTACATCGAACATCGGCTTACCATGAACCAATTCGACGTGACCCGGGGGCATGCCCCCTTGCCATGGGCATTCGGTGCCGATCTCTATGAGGGGATCAATCCCAATCCCTCCTGGTTGGCAGTGGGCTGCCCCCACTGTTCTGTTCCGTATGTCTGTTTTGACTCCATGCTCCTGGTTCTAATTCCCTATAGCTCCTGGTGCTCCAATTTCTTGATCCAGATTGCCAACTACTCTGCTCTAGACTATCTAATTCACCTGAGAAAATTTTGCATCATCTTCTCTTGCCTCCTCATCATCCGCTCCTGCATAGCACCGACCATAGTCTTCATCTCGTCCCTGATGATATAGACAGGGGGTTGATTAGCTCCAGCTTCAAAGGAAGCCTCTTGACTTCCCCCATGGTAACTCCTATCCACAGGTGCTTTCCTTGTAAATTGCCTTACTGTTGATCCAAATCCAAGCTCCAAATCGTTTCTCGAATCCACGGGTGCAAGTAACTAGCTCTGATACCAAAATGTTTGCACCAAAATTGGTCACAAACACTCAACTAATACGATAACACCGCAAAATCAACCACAATTTCCAAACAGAGAATTAAATGCGCAGATCATAAATTCAATAGTAAAAACGTAAATGAACAAACGAATTTTATAGTGGTTCGGCAAACTATAGCCTACGTCCACTCCAATAATCTTTTATCATAATGTAGGATTACAAATACAGTTTGTTTTAGCCTTAGAACATTATTGGAGGAAGGAAAGAGAAACAATGAAGAAGAGCCTAAAAGATACCCTCTGTAATGAGCCAATGATCCTGTATTTATAGGAGAAGACATGGAAATATCAAGTTGAAAATGCGTGTGTAGAAGGCCCGAGCCAAGACAGACCGATCCAAAAGTTTGGGTACCACCTGGGCCTTCCCTAGGGATGGGCGCTGATTGGTGGTGGGGGCCATGTAGCAAGCTGCGATCGGTTGTGGTGGTCCCCCTCTACTTCTTCTTTGAATTTCCATAGTGTTTGCTTGATTCCCTTGGTATCTGTTGAGTTATTGAGCGATCATCGTTGAGTTGAACTGCTAGTCCAGCGATCCATAGCATAGTGATCTGATCTGATTTGTTCCTAACCATATTGATCTACTTCGATCCCCTGCCTAGGGGAAGTGCAAATCCATACTTAGCCATTTCTGGATGTTATTTGCTTGAATCCGCTTGACTATCATCCATAGCCTTGCTTATAACTGATCTCTGAACCTGACAATCATCTCTTCGGGCTCCTTGGCATGATGTAGCCAACTCAATAGTATCACGACCTTGCCAGAAGGTGGGATAAAAAATATAAGTAATGAAGGAAGTGGACACTAAAGCTTTCCACTAAAACTACGAAAGTATACTCCCAAAAATAAAATGTACACGTATTAATTCAGTGACTTTGTTAACGACAATCTGATTGCAATATACAAAGTATGGAACAAAATAATTAACAATAAAAGAAGTATACTTATAATTTTTATAACAGCAAGGTGTTTCACTAAGACATTGATGGGAGGAAAATGGTACGTACAAGGCTGATTATTTCTTTTGAGTTTGGATGAATGAATTGAGTGGTGCGAGCACAATGTTTATATAGTCAAGGATATGATTCTTTTACGGTAGGGGACAAATACATGGGTTAATTTAAAATGATAAAAAAGATAAGTTATGCAAACAAGAGGTTAATGTAGAATGATAAAATAGATAAGCATGCAAAGAAGTGGTCGAATAGGAAAAAGTGAATTATTTTATGTTTCTTTCAAATAATTTTACACCCTTAACCGTTTTATTATCCTAACATCTTTCTATATCCATTTAAAATTCCGCTCGGGGCATTTTACTCAAAAATTATTTTTTTTAAAACGATTTTTCTTTTTGAAAAATATTATTTTTCAATTTTCAACAATTATAAGATAATTATTTTATTTCCAAAATAACTTTCAAAACCCACAAAATATATTTTATTTTCCAAAATAATTTCCCAAAACAACTTTTAGATTTCAAAAATATAATTCGAATTTCAAATCTGAATTTTAAATTATCGTTTGTCAATTAAACTCTAAAATTGCTTTTTATTGAATTAAATTCAAAAAATTCTCAAAAATATTTTCTAACCACTTTTATTGTTTATTTCAACTTTAAATTATCTTTCAAAATTTTTATATTCAAATCCAAATCTCTAATTTGATTGCAGTCCTGCAAAATCTAATACTGTGAAGACAAAAAAACAAGGAAAAGATATTGACTTCAACATGTCTACTTAAATTACTCTATTGTTTATACTTTATTCTCTTTACAAATATCTTAAATCATTTTATACCCGCTTGTCCCGATTTTTTAAAGATAACAGGTTTTCCTTTAAAATGTTTTGACATTTTTCATAAACTTTCAAATTTCATACCTATATATTTTGAGTCCATGATTCAGATTTAAACTTTTAGAATTTAATTTTTCAATTTTAAATTTGTAAATTTTCAGAACAAAATCAGAATTTAAGTTTTCTAGTTTAAAGGGAAAAATTCAAATTTTACCATTTGATGATTTCTTATTTTCAAATTTGAAAGTGTGAATTTTCCAAAATTTAGGTTTTTAAAATTTCGAACGCAAATTTACAAAGTTCAAAATTTAGGTCAAACTCTAGGAAAATACCTTCGATAACGCTCCTCGATCGCTTCTTTGTTAGTGAAGAAATGGAAGATAGGTTCCCTTTCTTCCGTGTTAATGGGCTTTCAATAGTGTATTTTGTTCACTGCCACATTATTATTTTTTGCGAGAAACGTCTCATTTTTCATAGAACTTTTAGATTCGAGAAGATGTGGCTTTTAGAAAGAAATTTCTTCGATTTAGTATCTAATAAATGAATTTATATAAGAAACAACAATAATAAACACTCGGTCAATATTACTAAAGTTTTTGTTAGTAAATTTAAGGACCTTAGATTATCTCTTAAGAAATGAAATAAAGATTTTTTTCAAAATTAAGCTTAAAGAAGATAAATTACTTTCCAAAATTTCAAAATTTAACTAAACTAGAAGAATCAAGAATCATAAACATTCTAAGCAAAATGATATGTTAGATCTTAAAAATGAACAAAACAAAGTAATGAAACATTCATGACATAAAGATATAATTGTCATGTAAAGGATGCGTAGAGACCGAAGTGATTTTTTAATTTGTTGACAGATCTAATTGAAAATATCACACACACACACACACACACACACACACACATATATATATATATATATATATATATATATATATATATAGGGTTATGGTCCAGATTACACAAACTATATTTTTCTTCTAACCCTCTTCTAAAGAGAAATATAAGCATATCCTTGTGATAATTTGGAAGACTAGATCCATCTTTTTTCTTTGGGCTTTACTATACACACACAACATATACCATCCTCACCCACTTTGCCCCTGCCCACTTAATTAATATTCTCATCCACTCATGCACCCACCAGTTAATTATGCTTTTTTAGCACGCCTTCCCTCTTCCCAAAAAATATCAATCGTCCTCTCTAATCAACGATTGCTTTTGTGTCCATTATCCTAGAAGGATTGCAATCGTCGATTTTCCTTTTCTTCCTTTGTCCCCAAACGATTTGTTAACCATAAATCAGTCGCCATCTTCACTCTGGAATTCTGAAGTAGGTAGTATCCTTAATTTGATTTGAGTGCGTAGTCCAGAGTGTTTGTAATTAGCAAGGTGCAATGGTGAAATTAAAGGGGAAGCAAATTGCTGGCAAGGAAAAAGCTCAATCCATAAGTAAGTTTTTTTGTTAGAATTTATTTTCATAAATTTTTGCCAGGTAGTAAATTCGATAATTGGAATCATTGAATTTTGGTTTAAAATAGAGTGATTAATTGTTTAGCTTTGGAGAAAAATATGATTGAAAATTTAGAACTTTGTTGAAATGCAGTGCGGTAGGCATTAACGGTTTGATTGATTTTGATATGGACTTACTGAACTAGGTTATTGATATTGTAAATAGAAAGCCACCATATGCATCAGTCGATCTTTTGGTATTGGCCGACTAGGAGAATTTTCGGTTTTGTTAAACCGTATGCACAGTGATATTGAAAATATAAAGAACTCTGTGAACCATGTGAAAAAAGCAACATTTGTGTACGATTTGTTTACTGGTTTGTACATTTACAAATTGTTTAGTCCTCCAAAGACATATAGTTTAGATCAGTATAGTATTTAAGAAGTGATTGTTTTTACTTATTAAGAAATTATCATGTTTTCCTTCATTGTTTTTTTTTTACTTCTTCAAATAAACGGTGTATTGCATTTAGTCATTATATTTCATAGTTATGTTGAGGTAAAAAAAGGCAGTTGTACTGAATATTTTATGAAACACCCTTTTTGTAGTTATTTTTACTATCTAGGACTACATATCACAACTATGAAATATGGTAGATACATGGTAATATAAAATTTCAAAATAATGACTAAGAATAATCTATCCATATTTTTACCATCAAAAAAGTATGAAGTGCTAAAAATATATGCAAGGGAACTTTACGTACTCTGTCATATGGCTATGTATTCTATGTACATTTTTATTTTTTTTGTCATTTGGTTTTGCATTGAAAGTATGAGCTTGCATATGTTGGCTATGTCTTGTGGAGACATTTGTATTTGTGCTTTACTAACTTTAACACTATACATTTCATTTCATGAATGCGTTGAAAAGTTTTTTCCTACCCCTAGTCAGTTGTTGACAAAGTTTTGGCATGACAGACATGATGAATGATGAAGACGTAACAAAAAAGAGGAAAAGTATAAAAAATGATGAAAGCTTGTTGTGCAGCTACGTCAAGTACCGAGGAGGAGACACATATGCCTGGGGAAGAATCACATGATACACGGGATGATGTGGAATTTGAAGTTGTTCAACGTTCATCTAAGCAGGCAAATAGTTCGAAGTCAGGTACAAAATTGGATAACATTGAAGGAGCAAAGAAATATAGGTGCAGGTGGCCCGGAAGACAACACATTGCTCGTTAGCTTTGACTTCCATATAGCAAGAAGTATATGGGTACGAAATAGGTATAATTTTTTTAAATATAACTAACTTTGTTAGAATAAACTACTTTGTTGGGATATGGATATGGACATATAGTTTCTGATGGCTTACAACTTTTATTTGGTTCATCATATAGGAGTGTGGGCCACTTAGATGTATATCTGATTCGCGGAAACTACGAGGGTGGAAATTGGAAGACGAGCCACCATAGATTCTTGAATGAATTAAAGCATCTAGGTTGATGAATATTATTGATAACTCGTATGGATGGATGGATATGACTTTAATATCAGTCTTTGTGGAGAGATGGCAACCGGGGACAAACACATTTCACATGTAATTCGGGGAGTTAACCATTACACTCGATGATGTGACCCATACTATGAATTCCCATGATAGGTAATACGTTGTCGTATGAAGGAGGTGGTCGGGATATACACATTGATGTTCTTATAGTGCTATTGGATGAACAACTTGGCATTGTTGAAGAAGTTGCAAAGGAAGAGACAATGGGTACGTATGTTATTCGATTGTATTGGTCAAAACATCAAAGTTGTGGTAAAGCTGCCGAAGATAGTGATGTGGACGTATTCGATAAGGTTGCTTGTGGATATTTGTTATACACTATCGACTGTTGTTTATTTCCAGACAAATTGGGAATGAAAATGTTGGCTTACTAGTCGAATGCATTGAGGGTTCTATGGATGGTGTGAAGGAGAAGGCTTGGGTAGTGGAGATATTAGCGTATTTATACAGACGGCTTGGACTTGTGTCTCATGCAGATGCAAAGAAACTAAGTGGATGTTTGTCTCTATTAATGGTATGGATTTCACCATCCTCTCTAATCTCAAATTCTGTTATATTATTTTAATTTAAATGCATTATTCAACATTAAGCTATAATAAATGTTGGATTCCCTAGGATAGATAACATCCTTGCACATATTTTTTTTTTGAAATGATGCAAACATAGGCTTGGATAGATGACCACTTTCCAATGATTCCAAATTCTACTCCTAATCCTTCGTGTGACAACTCCCAACCAAGAATTTGCAAGTGGAAAAATACCCAGTTTGGTGGTGATCAGGCATATGCGTTGATAATGCTGAGAGAGCAACTAGATTTTTTTACGAAGCGTGATGTAAGTATAGTTGTTTTGCTTTATACTAGTCATTACAACCGTATTAGGATCAATTCTTCATTTAAACTGTTGTATGTAGGTTGTGCGAAACCCGTACTCGGGAATTCGTGATAGGTACCCTTTGGAAGTGTATTCATTTTATAATGGAATTTTATTATGCTTTGATGTTGCGTAGCCTTACTGTTTGCGCCAAAATTGGTCACAAACCCCAAGTATTGTGAAAGCACCAGTGTATGAATACAAATCAGCAATATTCAAACACAAATATCAGATCTAAGCAGGCAACAAACAACAATCCAGAAATAATGAACAGTGACACACAATTTATAGTGGTTCGGCTATCTCCGGCCTACGTCCACTTCAAGGTTTTTATGATTTTATTGCTCGATGCTTGAAGATTACAATTTCGTGTGTTGTATTACAACTGATTTTCTGAGCTAAGTCTGAATCTAAGGCAGCAATGGTGATCTGGAGTAAATCTAGCAGAGTCTGGGCGCTCTTTAGCTCTCAAAATTGTCCGACCCTTTTTCTGAATGACCATGGGCTCTATTTATAGGTGTAGAAGGCTGATATTTCGCCTAAATTTAGGGGAGACCAGTTCTGGCACGTGGGGGGGCCCGCATGACCGAAATCTGGAGGTCTGGGCCCACTTTGGGATCGATTCGACCCTCGGTTCGAATCGATCAAGAAAGAGTCCAATCGAGCTGAAATTTGGTGTGGTCATTCTTTATCATGTGCTTAAGCTTCTGTGAAAATTTCATGGCATTTGGACTTGTAGAACTTGAGTTATGATCGATTCAAGGTTGCATTTCTGGTGGCAGTGCTCTGTTCGAATCGATTGCGTTCGAATCGATTGCTTCGAATCGATCCAAGCATGCGCTTCTGTGATGACGTGGAGCGCCTCCTTCGTATCGATCCGACTTCTTTGCCGAGTTGACTGGGTCGAATCCTTGTCCTTAGCCGTGTTTATCTGGTGGACTCGAGACGCTGGATTCGAAGGTTTACTTCCTTCGAATCGATGGAAACTGCGCTTGTTCGAATCGATCTAGATGCGCTATCGTGGATCGATTCGAAGTCGTCTTATTATGGTTTTCGAAGGTACTGGAGTCGAAGGTTAGCTTCCTTCGAATCGATGATGTCGGTGCTTTGGAATGGAGTCGGAGCTCCTCTGCCTGCATGGATTCGAAGGATCGTTCCTTCGATGGATTCGAACTGGAGCTCGGTGCTGATGGATTCGAAGCGAGGCCTCGAGGATGGATTCGAACCAGTGTGCGGTTGATGGATTCGGAGCATGGCTCTCTTCTGATTGATTCGAGCCTGTGCTATTCTCGAGGGATTTGAACCCAACGTCGGGCTTATGGATTCGAACCTAGGGCTATTTCCTCCAACTTGCATCGATGATATCTTGAGCGTACGAACTCGGATTGACTTGAGATTTGGAATGCTGGCTCTTATGGCCTTGCTTGACATGTCTTATCAATTGTAGCCCGATCCGGACTCGGAAAAAATTCATCGATATCCATGGTGAACCTGCGATGCACAATCGATGTTCATGACTAATAATCATTGATTTTCAGTTAATCTTTGGGTATCTCGACTTTGCCAAAAGTTGGGATAACATTTTGCCCCCCAAAACATGCCTTTTTTGGTAAAAAGCGTGTTTTGATCAGTCTTAAGCCGGATTCAGTGAGTTCATGTTTTACTCAGAGCTTGCGGCATTTTCAATCAAGTTCATGGCTGTTCGAAGCCGAATCGTTATCAGTTTCTTCCAGTAGAAGTTAAGAATGAATTCTAAAGCCTCTCCGGACTGTCGATGGTCACTCCGGACCCTTGTCAAACCCATTCTAGATTTAGCGATCGAATAGAAAGATCCTATTGCACTCCGGTGTTGCTTTCTACCCCTTACACTCCGGCCACAGTTAGGGCGTAAAAGCGATGTCTTGGTCGTTCTCGACCGATCATAGCCTCTCCGGGCTCATGCTGGATCCCATCCTGTCACTCTCCGGTGAAGGGGAAACGACGTTAAGCGAGTCAATCTTGTCGCTCTCCGGCGAAGCGACTCACCTCCTGCACTCCGGTTCAGTGTATCTAACTTTAAGCGATGTCATGGCCTAAATCGTGGGCCGATCATAGCCTCTTCGGGCTCTTATCGAATCCTGATCCAATCACTCTCCGGTGAATAGGAAACGATGCTTAAGTGAGTCGATCATGTCGCTCTCCGGCGAAGCAACTCACTTCTTGCACTCCGGTTCAGTGTATCTGAACTTTAAGCGATGTCATGGCCTAAATCGTGGGCCGATCACAGCCTCTCCGGGCTCTTATCGATTCCTGATCCAATCACTCTCCGGTGAATAGGAAACGATGCTTAAGTGAGTCGATCCTGTCGCTCTCCGGCGAAGCAACTCACTTCTTGCACTCCGGATCCCGCCTCTCCGGGTAAGGTCATAAAGCGATCATGTTTATATTGATATTTAATGTTCATCCTTTAACTCTCCGGTTAAAAGGTTTATTTTAATAAGTGTTTCTTTATTAAACTCAAATCCTAGATGTTCAATCTCAAACACCAGGAAAAACAAGACAATGCCTCTCCGGGCGGAGCGGTCTATTTCCATCTTAGAGCATGCCTAGGGATCTCTCCGGTTCCCGTACATGAGTAAGTGGGATAGCCGTTTTATTTTGGAAATCAAATCTAAGAAAACTAATTGACCAGAGTCCAAATCTTGAACTTGGCCCTTGCCATCACAATTAGTTGATGACGAGTCGTGATCCCGATCCAGGATCATTCCTATTAGGTGGAGGTTGTTCAGGTCTTACTATCGTTGCCCGTTCTCTGATATATTGTGGCAATCTACCACTCCTGGCATGTTCTTCCACCTCATCCCTTAGGTGGCAGCATTCATCGGTAGTGTGTCCATCCAGCTCATGGAATAGGCAGTATTTTCCAGTCCTGCGTTCCCGCTCCGTGGGATCTCTCCTGGGTGGTTTTCGATAGGGGAGTTGCCCCCGAGTTTCAGTGTAAATCCTTTCCAGTCCTGCCACCAAGTCTGTGTATTGCCTGAATCTGGGCTCTCGGAATTTCTTCCGTTTATCAGGACCATCATGTGCGTCATCCTGCTTTCTCTTTCCTTTGTCCGCCCTGGACTGTTCCCTAGTGGTTCCTTCGCCTTGTGCAACATTTATTTCCTGCCTCTTGGCTCGTGATTTCTCTAATCGAATGAATTTTTCAGCTTCATGGAAAAACTCTCCAAGATCTTGCGGTGGATCTTTAGTCAAAGAGTCTTTGAATTCGGTGCCTTCTCCAACTCCTGCCACTGCCGCCATCAAAATCATCGATGGGTCCGGGCGATATACAGAAGCCACCGTTGCATTAAATCGTAACAGAAAATCTTTTATGGACTCTCCGGTCCTTTGCTTTATTGATGCCAAAATCATCACGCTTTTGGGTCGCGTTATGTGAACCCTAAACTGCTTCATGAAACAATCCACAAGCTCGCCCCATGTCCTGATTGATCCTGTCTCTAGCTGTCTAAACCAAAGCGCAGCCAAATCTAATAAGAATAAGGGGAAACATCGTGCCATTACTTCCTCGGATGCTCCCAGCACTTACATGTGTCTGATATATCTGGTGATATGCATGGTCGGGTCTGACTTTCCGTCATAAGGATCCAGCATCGGTAGTTTGAACTTTGTAGGGTTCCTTGCATTTCGGATATTTGGAGCGAACAGACTTCGACTAACCTCTTCCAATCCTCCGCCTGACAATCCCCCTCTCATGAGTCGTCTCACTAGGCCAATCATTCTTTCATCTCCATCTAGGGGTTGCCCCCTTGTCATGTCTCTGTCTTGCCCTCCGAGTCTTGTAGGGAGTTCTGGTACGTACTCTTCGGGTGGCTCGTTAGCATTTGTGTTGGCCCTAGCCGGTTGAGCTCCTTCCAAAGGTCCTTCTGCGTCGGATCTTGCGGGCTTGCCCCCAAGCCCTTGTTGATTGCCTTCTGGTTCTGTATTCTGTCCTCCGTTGGGTTCCATAGCCCTAGCTCCTTGTTCCACATTCACAGCCGCTGTAGCTGGTCCAGGGTTCTGTGTCCCTACAGCTCTCATCTGCTCGAAGAAATTCTGCAGCATCTCTTGTTGGCTTTTTATCATTCTTTCCTGCATTAGGTTATTCATAGCCTCCATCTCATCTCTAGTAATGTAGATCGAAGCTTGTCCTTCTCCAGCGCCAGAGGATGTCTCTTGACTTCCTGCCTGTTGGCTCCTCTCAGTTCTTTGTCTAGTTTGTCGAGTCATTGTAGAGTCAAATCTGAATCCTTAACATTCCAAATCTAAACTTTGAATCTGGTGTAGCGGGTGCTAGTTCCTCTCAGTGAAAGCACCAAAGTGTTTGCGCCAAAATTGGTCACAAACCCCAAGTATTGTGAAAGCACCAGTGTATGAATACAAATCAGCAATATTCAAACACAAATATCAGATCTAAGCAAGCAACAAACAACAATCCAGAAATAATGAACAGTGACACACAATTTATAGTGGTTCGGCTATCTCCGGCCTACGTCCACTTCAAGGTTTTTATGATTTTATTGCTCGATGCTTGAAGATTACAATTTCGTGTGTTGTATTACAACTGATTTTCTGAGCTAAGTCTGAATCTAAGGCAGCAATGGTGATCTGGAGTAAATCTGGCAGAGTCTGGGCGCTCTTTAGCTCTCAAAATTGTCTGACACCTTTTCTGAATGACCAGGGGCTCTATTTATAGGTGTAGAAGGATGATATTTCGCCTAAATTTAGGGGAAACCAGTTCTGGCACGTGAGGAGGCCCGCATGGCCGAAATCTGGAGGTCTGGGCCCACTTTGGGATCGATTCGACCCTCGGTTCGAATCGATCAAGAAAGAGTCCAATCGAGCTGAAATTTGGTGTGGTCATTCTTTATCATGTGCTTAAGCTTCTGTGAAAATTTCATGGCATTTGGACTAGTAGAACTTGAGTTATGATCGATTCAAAGTTGCATTTCTGGTGGCAGTGCTCTGTTCGAATCGATTGCTTCGAATCGATCCAAGCATGCGCTTCTGTGATGACGTGGAGCGCCTCCTTCGTATCGATCCGACTTCTTTGCCGAGTTGACTGGATCGAATCCTTGTCCTTAGCCATGTTTATCCGGTGGACTCGAGACGCTGGATTCGAAGGTTTACTTCCTTCGAATCGATGGAAACTGCGCTTGTTCGAATCGATCTAGATGCGCTATCGTGGATCGATTCGAAGTCGTCTTATTATGGTTTTCGAAGGTACTGGAGTCGAAAGTTAGCTTCCTTCGAATCGATGATGTCGGTGCTTTGGAATGGAGTCGGTGCTCCTCTGCCTGCATGGATTCGAAGGATCGTTCCTTCGATGGATTCGAACTGGAGCTCGGTGCTGATGGATTCGAAGTGAGGCCTCGAGGATGGATTCGAACCAGTGTGCGGTTGATGGATTCGGAGCATGGCTCTCTTCTGATCGATTCGAGCCTGTGCTATTCTCGAGGGATTCGAACCCAACGCCGGGCTTATAGATTCGAACCTAGGGCTATTTCCTCCAACTTGATGATATCTTGAGCGTACGAACTCGGATTGACTTGAGATTTGAAATGCTGGCTCTTATGGCCTTGCTTGACATGTCTTATCAATTGTAGCCCGATCCGGACTCGGAAAAAATTCATCGATATCCATGGTGAACCTGCGATGCACAATCGATGTTCATGACTAATAATCATTGATTTTCAGTTAATCTTTGGGTATCTCGACTTTACCAAAAGTTGGGATAACACTTACTATCCTAACCGTGTATTGAGATAGTTTGGTTTTAAATAAACAATACCAAAACCTCCAACGACACCTTTAGCTTGTCGTAGAAGAGCAAAATACAATCGGTATAAAGTTTAATTTGACATTGGGTATTGGTTGGGTCAAAATTGGTAAGACCACGGTCTGGTTACAAATTCAAGGTCAACTACGACCGTTAATCCTTGGGATTATGAGGATAACTACATGACATGGTTCAAAAATGTGTCCCATCCTATTATACAAAATACCTTTTTACGTGTGAGTTCAAACAGCAATAACCTTCCAGAATCGAAAGCAAATAAACTTGTAAGTATGTGGTAGTATCGTGCTTACTGCTTTTACTATTTCCTATTGCTGACGTTGGTCTATATATTTTCTGTTAAGGTTGAGGTAGTAAAAAAAGCTCTACAACTACTAAATGCAAACCTTATAGGAGGTTCTTCAACGGTGAAAGAAAGTTGAGATAAGGATGCAAAAGAGATAATGGAAAATGCTTTGTTGGCTGAAAATGAACACCACCCACACCATGACGTAAGAAGGTTGCTACTAAGTCAAAAAAAAATGAATGGGAATTAAAATGTGAATGGCTTATTTTGGAATTTGTACTTTGGTTTATTGTACCGTGCTATGTATTTTTGTATGTAATGGTAGAATTTTGGGTGTGGAAACTGAACTATTCTATGTAAGTTGTATTTATGTATGGATATTTTCTAAGGTTAATCGGTTTATTTTTAAAATTTTACCTCGTAATAAATTATAGTGTGTTGAATTGTTGCATTATATCCTGATGTATACATGTTACTACCTGATATTTCAACCAGTTTACTTTCATTTCAGAATGTTTATAAAAAACTATAATGGTCAATCAGTATGTTTACTAATGTTTGCCAATCTTTGATTCATCCAGTTTCAAAATATCGTTCGGTCAGTTTCAAAGGAAACAAAAAGCAAAGGCATTCACTTGGTTTTGGTATCTATAGCCTTATGTTCAAGTATTTTGATTTACCTTAACCGTTTGCTAACAGGAAAACCAAACACAGAGATGTTATCTTAGGACGACTATTCAAAACCGAATTTTTAAAGAACCTGTCTAATAGAAGTAATCGAATGCATTGCCTTTGACATTAACCTGTGTTGATCATTTATACAATTTTGTAATTTGCCACGATATATCATACATTTGGGTTTAGTTTTCCATTTGGTAACAGAACAATCAAACAGATAGTTGGTTGTTTAGACAACTTTTAAAAACCATTTGGGCACATGCATTGACATTTATACACAAATTGTTATTATCAACTATTATTGGTGATATTTGAAGATGATATGGTGACAATTCAAAGTACAAGCACGCAAGAATGAGCAAAAATTGGTGGAAATGAGTTACACTTATCCACCAAGAAACAAATATAGGCATTGATATAAGAATTTGATCAAATAAAAGAATTCAGATCTAACAAGAGTTAATGTCAGATAGGAAACAACGAAAATTGAAATTGTAGAATTTAACAAGGAAAAGAAATAAGCAAGGTACAGATTAACATGAAAACTGAGATTAAAAGAACAAGTATTAACTATTATCTAGAACTAATTGCACAAATTAAATTGATTGGAAAGGTAAAATGTTGAAATTGAAACAAGAACAAATATAGAATATAAGCAAAAAATGTAATAATATGCAACTAAATAAATAAGAAGAGCAGAAACTAAACTATGATAGAACCTATCCAACGATTATTTAATTACCATGACCTAAGAAGAAGAAGAATTGCTATCAAATTGCAAGGAAATAAAAAGGAACGAATAGCTTCATATTTGACAGCACTTTTTACATAAAAATTACCATGACCCAGGTACATGCCTCTTTGACTCAGCCAACCCACAAACACACTCAACTGGATCCAACTGACAAGGATTCGACTCATTTACAAGATCAAAACAAAATACAACACTTAACAATACATTATATACAAACTCATAGTCATCCATGTTATGCACATGCAAACCTTGTTACACACCAATATCTTCCACCTCAGTCATGTCTTCACCCACTGGAGCACCTGACACCTGCCTGCAACTTCCAATCACTGACTCCAATGATCCTATGTCCTGCTCCTATGAACTTGTTATTTATAACAAAAACATAAATAAAACAAACTTAAGACATAAGTAACATATAAAGTAAATATCAAACAGCTGAATATTGATAAAAAATCAAACACCTACTTATTGATACTGTCATAAATAACTTATTATTGCCTCTGTGTTCAATCCTTATTCAACATTATGAATTACATAGCAACAATAGTATAATCAAAATTAAGACATAGAACGATCGAAATCCATAGGTACATCCCTGGTAGATACATTAGTAGGCTTCAATCGCTCGAACTGATCTTGCCTTTCTTTATAATGATCATCCAATTGTTTAGCTTCTTCAGTTGCAAATCTACTCCAATAGTTTACGACTGGAGGTATCGATGAATTTTCCTTCAATACTAACTTCATGTAGTGATAGTTTTTTATGTTTATAAAACTAATATTTTATCAGGGTTATCACCTCTAGCACTTTATTGATGTGGATAAAAAGTTAAACATTAAATGGTGGATATGAATAAAACCAACCTATTAAAATCATTTTCTATTAAGTACCCCATTTTAGGCATTTACTTCCTAATCTTTGCCAACATTTTTCCAAACAAACCAAGTGCCTCTCTCATTTTCTCACACTGTGCAAAACTGAAGTGTTTGTAATACATATCCAGATGTGATAGCAATCTGATAGCATTGATTTCTTCACTTCCATGAAATCACTGTTCATTTCGTCTACCTGCTCCACAACGCAATGGTAACCACAATTCCCACCTATCTCAACATCCTCCACTTTAACAACAAATTGGTGAAGAAATTCTGGTATATGATGAATGAATTTGCTTGTGTATATGATGTCAATCATCTGTAATTTACCTACCACTTCATTTACTAATTTTTTGGACTCAAGATCGTTTTCGACCATTTCATTTTTTCTTTTCCATTTCGTAGTACTTTTTTGTAGCACTAGGTTGAGACTGTTGTTGCGTACAGTGTTTAATTCTTTCGAATTCAGAAGAATCTCGTTTTGTAGACCACACCTTTGTTGTATCTGGTTTGGTTTTCCCTTTCCTTCTAGGTGGACTACCTTTACAAAATCCAGTTTTTGGTTCCAACATTGATGTCATTGAAGGCACTCCAATCTCCTTCAACTGCAGCAACATAACTCTTTTTTCATCCGTGGTTGCATTCTCAAAAGGTTTTCTAAAGTCAATGTGTTCAGGAGTATGATCCAACTCTCTAGATTCTTGAATTTGCAGAACATAATCAATTATTCTTCAATGTTCATGAATTGCATCAAGTGGAATTGGAACAATATTGCTGTAATTTTCATTCAGCTCATGTGCATAAGGTAACCTAAATATTGTGCGAATCTTGTGGCCACAAGCAGAAAAAAATCTTCCTTTCTCATGCGAATCAATTCATCATAAATCATGTTCAAAGAAAACAACGACACATACACCTGATATATCTAAAATTTGGATCCCGATGTTGTTTCTGGACTTCGCCCAAACTTCTTTCAAAACTAGCAATAATTTCCCTGTGTTGTAAAAGCAACAAATCGTTAATTTTTTTTCCAAATACTAATGAATGAACCCTGTGGTGTACCAATGTAACATTTGAGTATAGAATGTACTGACTCGGCTCTGTTGGAAGTTCTATTACCAAGATGCCTGACTTTATTAGTCCATGCATGAACAAAATGCTCTTTATAAGGTATCCAATGATATGCAATATACTTTAGCACACTGGGCTAGTCTTTCCAGGTATTATTAAAAGTTTTCCAGTATTCTTCGAACTCGTCTACAGATTCTGTTCTAACAACAAACATCAAATCCGTTACAAAAAGTTCTACAGTTTCAACAGATCAAAAAATTTGGTTGACTTTGTTAAAACATTATTCGACATGTGCCACTCGCAAGCAAAATATGTCGCTTTCGAAAATATTCTGTTCACTCCATATATTAATGCCCATTCTCTATCTGTCACAACTACGTTAGGCAATTTTTCTAGAGTATACAATACAAATACTTTAAATTTGTAAGAGCCCATTGATAATTATTTTCTCTCTCATGTGACAGGAAACATTGTGCAATTACAAATGTTTTATTTGCAGATGTGATCGATATCATCTGCAGTAACAACAATCCAAACTTATTCGTCTTAAACGTACAATCGAGAATTAAGACCGAAGGAAAGCACTTGCACAATATAGTAGATTTTGGGTGAGCCCACATAATGTCTAACATAGAATTGTCATCTTCATTCCTTCTCACCCAATGAACAAAATGAGACTCAACAACCAACTTGAGTAAATGTTGCATCGCGGAGCTGTTACCATCAAATATCCTTTCGACCATGTCGAAACCTTGTTGAATAGAAAGCAAAAAAGACCAAAACAGAGAAGCACCAGCAAGACCATTCAAAGGAGTCGAAGGAATGCAACAACCAAAGACTAGAAGTAGCAAAACCTTTCAAAGAGTTGAAAGCACGTTCTCGCTTCAATAAACACCTTTCAAAGCAGGTTCTTCCTTCGGTATAAAGACCTTTCGAAGGAGTTAAAGAAACACCTTTCGAAGACAATGCATAACAACCTTTCATCTGTGTGCCAAACGTTTCGAGTTCAAAGGTTCCGCCTTTACTCCAGTCACTCAGAAGCATATCTTAGTCGAAACAACCCTTGCGGAAGCAAATTCAAGCCTTTCGAACCGGTCGAAGCCTTTGATATCAAGGGAAGGCTCCGCATTAAGTTGCAAGCATATGTTTGGAAGCTACAAACAGCATCAAAACCATCACCAGTTCAACACCTTCGAAGCCCCTAGAAATAACCCATCGATGGAGTCGAAAGCTCTTACAAAGCAACATAAAGAAGAGAAGGCACAACCGCCCCTTTCGATGAAGACGGAAGACTTCGAGCCCATTCGAAAGCATTGCAAAGGGGAGCACAAGTACTAAAGGAGTCGGAAGGCATCTGAAGCCATCTTTCGACCAGGTCGAAAGCACTGGGTCGAAAGGTGCCAACCTGCATCTATAAATAAGACCCAAGAGATCTGGTTTTGGGGATCCAAACTCATTCATTCTAGACTTGTACTTAATTCTAAAAGTTGTAACCCTAATTTGTAAATTGAATTGGGAAAGAATCGATCAATAAAGGCTCTTTGAGTTGATAAAGGGAAGATATCTGAATCCTTGATTACTTAGTTATTTCGAAAGCTTTTTATCAGATCTAATTGTGTTTTACAGATGTCGACCACATCAAAAGGCCTCTTTCGATTTGGTCAAAACCTCTGCATTTTCATGTAATTTCAGGTATTGACTCCAGGCCACCTTTCGTTGGACTTCTACTTTCGAATTGATCGAAACCTTAGCCCAAACTAGTTTTACCTTTAATTCCCAATCTAAACTAAGACACTTAAGACTCCAGCTTTCGACAAGGTTGAATCCATCCGAACTGACCATAACCTTGAATCTTAGAGCCATCCATTAGGCTTTCGCAACTGCTTCGAAAGGACTGTTTTGAAGGGGTAATCAAGCTACACCATCCAGTTCGAAAGATCGAAAGGAAAGGAATTTGAGTGTTTCGACTGGATCAAAGGTTAATAAGGGAAAGTTATCATAACAAGAACCTATTCGAAAGGGTGAACTGAAAGGATTTTCCACATTTTACCTTCTTCCACTTAATCAAAAGAGATCAAAAAGGACTAACCTTATCCTAAAAGCAACTTTGGGGTGTTGACAAGTTTTCCTGTTAACATTTTGGCGCTAGAAGGAGGGTTTGAACCTCCGACTCTATTAAACATCCAACACCACCTGTCTTTAACCCAATCCTACTTCAAGCTTAAATACATATAACCTTACTTCATCATGGCTAGCAGAATCAAAAGATCTGAGCAAGGATCTTTCGAACCACACTTAATAGTTTTCTCCCTAAGAGCAACTCAAGATTCCAAGCTATATGAAGAGCAAATGCTAAGGTTAAAGCTCTACATATTATAAAGAAGAAAAGGGTAGAATTATATAACCCAAAAAAATGGAATCTGAATCCCTTTCATATTGGTCCAACCCCTATCTTTGCCTTAGGAGAAAGGAGAAATGTAAATGATAACTTGTTTAACCAAATGAGAAAGACGATTCAACACTATGCCAACGGCACAATCTTTGAGGAAGAAATAATGACAGACTATAACGTCTTTGCACATAAATGGCAACAAGCTGCATCTAGAACACTTCCAATACGGGACTCCAAAGGGTGTCAAAAAGAAAAGCAATCGATGAAGGTGAAATTATAAGGTCAAGTAATAAGAAACTGAAAAGCCATCCTAAAGACACAAGTTTCAAGTCAAGACTTCCTAAGGAATGCAACCTAATGACATTTATAGATAATGTCTGCTTGCTAACTAAGGATGAGCTCAATTATTGGCCATCGCAGAAAAAGGAACCAAAGAATGAAAGGAATCTGGGGGAATACTACTGCCATTACCATATAATGAATGGTCATGAAACTAACCACTGCAGAGTCTTGTAAGGGACGATAATTAACTTTTACCGTCAAGGCAAAATCAATGAGTTTGTAAAGAAATATTGAATGAGATCAATAAAGAGATACTTTTCTAAAGAGAATCTACATGGTTGGAAGTGAAATGCTCCTTTTATTTGGACATTACCTTAAACGGTCAAAGCCTTTGTCCGTGCTGAGTTGGCCAGGGCAGAGCACCTCCTGGAGGGAGGAGTGTAAGCCTTTAGCCGCGCCAAGTTATGGCTAAGTTAAAGCATCGACAAGTCCTTGATCGCGCCTCTGGTCAGTTCAAGGCACCTCCTGGAGGGAGGAGTGTAAGCCTTTTTCCGCGCCATATTATGGCCAGGTTAAAGCATCGACAAGCCCATATCCACACCACGCTATGGCCAGCGCAGGACACCTCGTGGAGGAAGGAGTGTAAGCCTTTATCCGCGCCACGCTATAGCCATGTTAAAGCATCGACAAGCCCTTGGTCGTGCCTCTGGTCAGGTCAAGGCGCCTCCTGAAAAGAGGTTGGGTAAGTCCTTGGTTTCAGCCTCTAAGAATGAGCTAACCAAGAGCACCAGATAATAACAGACTAAGACGTCCAAGCCCAAGAAGCGAAACATCTACAAAGGACTAAGATTTCCAAGCCCAAGAAGAGGTTCACCAAACAAAGGATTGAGACGTCCAAGTCTGAGAAGTGGCGTATCAAATAGAGGACTATGATGTCCAAGCTTGAGAAGCAGCCAATCAAACCACAACTTCATACAAGGCCTAAGAGGTTTATACGTGTCGGAGAAGACAGAATTTAAGGAGTAGAACAGAACTCCGCTTATTACCCGAATCTAGGTTTGGTCTCTTATTTCTGAACTTCATCTATTAATAACCAAATCTGGGTTACAGATCTCTATATTCCTCATACCCGAATCTAGGTTTCGAGACTATTACTTGATTTCACTTATTAATGCCCTAATATGGGCTTGAGATTTCTATTATGGATTTCTGATTATCCACTATTAATACCAGAGTCTAGGTCAAAGACTTTTATCAACTTCTATCAAGAAGATCGTTATTATGAATTTTTGGTCATCGTCCACAAACACTTGAATATGAATTTCAAGTTTTTTAACTTCTAAACATCATCCACTAATACTCGAATATGGGCTTCGGGCTTCTAAACTATCAGATTTCATTAATGCTCGAATATGGGTCATTGGATGTCTACTACAAATTTTCAGATAATGATTTATGGATTCTATTATTTAATCATTATTAACCCTCTATTGGTTATCTTCGGAGAATGATTTTCTAAAGCATTTATATCCCTGGCTGAGGATGAAATCTTCCACCAATAGACTTCGGATATTCCAGCAATATGGTTAAAGTTAAATTCTTAGTTATTTCTCATCATGATCAAAGATGGGTTTCAAGATATTTAATCAGATACAATTACTATTCATATATTACCATACAATTGACATAGTGATTTGTTAATCTACGTGAATGATATAGATAGACTTTTATGTCAATTTCAAGCTAACAATAGGAAATATTGTTTA
The DNA here is from genome assembly GCA_030737815.1 of Allium fistulosum. Taxonomy (NCBI): domain Eukaryota; kingdom Viridiplantae; phylum Streptophyta; class Magnoliopsida; order Asparagales; family Amaryllidaceae; genus Allium; species Allium fistulosum. The sequence continues at coordinate 1,279,773,412 of CM060902.1, read as the reverse complement.
CTTCATACTTTCTAGGGAAATCAGAACAGTAAAGAAGAATGAAAGATCTAGCAAATACAGAAATTATGGTATGAGCTATCAAACAAATGTTTCAGAGATAACATTACAGGAAAGGATCACAAACCAGGTGATATTTACAAAATTTATATGATGTACATAACTTGTGAAATTATTTACAAGTGTATAGAATAATTATTTACATTTCATAGATATGAATCTTTCATAAATCTTGGGCAGCCTTGTTCAAGTTCTCAGTGATTAAAGGATCTATGATGTGACGGATAGCGATACAAAGAACTTCTTTGAGTTTCTTCTCTTTCTTCCTTATCCTGTCCGCATAATCAATCGCATCGATATTAGTTTTCAAAGTGCGATTGAAAGCTCTATTTGCGCCTCCAATGGCCTTATTTTCCCTTTCCAATTCAGTGACGCGCTTCAAAAGGAGATAGTTATTGCGTTCAAGTTTTTGAGTTCTAGCAGCATATTCATTTATGCGCTGTGAGTATTTAACCTTCTGTTGTTCGTCAAAATATTTCATCATTTCGAATTTAACTTTCCTACACCACTAGCCCACTACCTTCTCGTCTAAGGCAGGGGGAGGACTAGTCGTAGTGGGAAATTTCTGAGCAGCAAGGTAAGTAGATCTCGTAGTTTTAGCAACAGATAAAGTAGCAGGGGAGACTGGTAAATCAGTACTCGAGATAATATCCCCCATAATAAATTCCAACGACTCGCAATGAGCTTGACCATCCTTCAATTTCATCTCCAAATCGCTTATCTGTTGGAAAAGTCCTGACATTTTGTGATCGAAGTCAATTGAAGGATTCGATTTAACTTGACGCTTCAGAACAGAAATCATTTCATTTTTACTATTAAAATCTGCTTCTAAACTGGCAATTTGGTCCTTAAGATTTCTGATAATAGTTTTCTGAAGTAAAAAGCTTTTGTGCCATCTTAACGCTTCGGTATTGCCATGAAAACAAGCAAGTAAAGTATCTTCAAGAAACCTGCTCTTTTTAAGATCCGCTAGCAGCTTATCCTTAAGATCGACAAAGCGAGATGTTGAATCTAATGAGTGAGGCGCTACGGATAACTGTAATTCCTATTTAAATACAAAAGAAAAAAGAATGAAGTCAAAACCAGAATGACCAATCTCTTTATTACTGTAATAAAAGGTTACAACTCAAGTAACAATGAAACTAAAATATACAATAGACATTTGTTTTATATCTAAAGATGAGAAACAACATCTCTAACTTTATTCAATGAATTAGCAGAAAGAATAACTGTAGAGTCAAAAGGAATGGTAATTCTTTTTGGAGTAATCACCGGGGGATATTTGCTATAATCTCATTTCCCGGCTGGAGGGTTGTCACGACCGCAAATTAGTTTAGTATGGAATGTCCGGATCTCCTTAAGTAGCTTTTCTTTCTCATCACCAAGGAAATCAAAATGGATACGAGGATGTTCCATGTAAAGTTTTTGTAAATCTTTAAGAAAACAATATCTTGCCAATTTTAAAGATTTTAAAATTGATTTCTTTTCGAGATAAAATCTTCTCAATTTTACATATTGACTTAGGTAATCTCTAAAGACAAGATCGCTTGAGGAACATTCTCTCTGTGATAAAATAATAAAATACGGCTAAGTATAAAAAGAAGACTAAAGCAAATTTTTATAAATCAATGTTATTACATATTCACAATCATTCATCCGGTTCATACGAAATTGACTTAGTAAATAATTCTGAAACAAATTTGTCCTTATAAAACTTGATTTTTTCTGGAGGAAGGTCATGGGGAATTGATCTGACTCGAGGCAAGTTCCAACATGCTCCGGGATGCGGGTCAGATGCGAATTCATCCAAGTATTTTTGTGTAAACGCCTAAGTAAACCCCCGCTAAAATCACCTAAATATAAAAAGTCAATGGTTGGGTGTCTACAATCGGCCTTGTATAAGAAATTAACTAAAATGTCTCTCTCATCGATCAACATCCAGAAGAGGGTAATCAATTCCCGGTTTTCCTTCAAAAGAGCGTTATATCAAAGGCGCGCTCTCCTCAACCGTGGGGCAGCTTCCTGATGTTTAAAGGAAGCTAACACTGCCGCACTTCTATTGAGTCTATGATATTTATCAGAAATAATGTTGTGCTCCTTCAATTGTTTGTATAATTCCCTATATAAACTATTTATCTCCGCTTGTTTTCTTCCAAGCTTGGTTTTATAGGGGTGGACAGACTTCTTCCGTATCTCAATAAAATATTTACACTATTATTATCTTCGAAGCGAAAGATGTTTAAACAGAGAATCACATACCTGAGATATCGGGATTGATGCTCGAGAAGCCTGCTCCTTTTCTTTTAGCACTTCAACATCAATAGAAGCAGGCTCCTTTTGAGGACCGGAAGGTGCAAGAGATTTAGGCGGAATCGCTTCATGAGGGGACGAATCTTTTTCAGTGGACTTCGTATTATCATTCCCGTCTTTATCAGAAGCTTCAGTATGGCCACCCCCGTTGCCACATGATCCTTGTCCGCCGTTGATGTTATCATCCCCGTCATCATCGTTATCATCGTCATTATTATCATCATTATCTCCCCCCCCTCTTCGACGGCCTCATCTTTATCATCTTCTTCTTCGGAGTCAGATTCGACTTCGAAGGAAGGAACCTCAAAGGAAAAAACTTTGGAAGCGTCAATTTGTATGGTTAAGTCGCTCATAGTTTGACGATAATTGAAAACTAACACAATAAAAATGACAATAAATATGTTAGTTTCTGTGAGTTATATTTTTGGGCTTATAAGAAAATGGATGTGGAAAGCAAAACTGCAATGTTTACAAAAGATTTCATTATCTCGTAACACTACATTCTAGGTGTATCAAGCATGTATTATTTCATTGTCATCTGTTATGAACACTGTACTATCAGGTTAGATACCTAGCTGATTTATGATCATGGGTCAGACTGCAGATTGTACAAAAATGAGGGTATATGCACGTGCATATTAAAAACTCATGAATACAATTTGTCATAATCTAATGTATCAGTATAACCATATTGGTTTTCTTAGTTTTGTAGTATGCTCTTGTTTCTTTGACTGTTAACTGCAAAATGGATAGCACCTTTAATGTATTTTGTCAAATTTGAGCAGCGATCAATTTGTTAGATGCATTCACTACTGCTACATAAAACCTACAAAACACTCTGATCCACAGTAGCAGTTTTGCATTAGTTGTATCAAATTTTGGATTACTAAACTTTAGTACGCATCTCTACTGCAAGTTTACATAGGCGGCAATAGGTGACACCTGAGTTTTGACTTTGATAATAGTAGTTATATAGTGGCATCAAACTACAAACATGCTCTACCTAACCTTTATTAACGAAGCTTATAAATGCTACTGTAAATTATAAGTTTTGTTATAGTAGGAGCCATCCTTTTGCCATATAAGCATTAAGCTCCATCTCTTACTTTGTCCACTCAATTGTGTTTCACTTCCAGGGCACTCTTGACCTTTCTCCAGCGTTTGATAATATCCTTTATTTGTTGGACATAATTCCATTTTGTAATGTATGTCAATTGCTTCATTCTTGTTAGTTATGGTACACGGTGTTAAGTTAGTAACATTCAGATGGGTACAAACTTGAATAATTAGTATGCTAGCTGGAGTCTAGATTTTTACCGACTGAGGCGATTTATTGGCATTTCAAGAGATATTCAATGCAGATTATTATCAAATATATTTCATAACGAGTAAGCATGTTCTACGTTTTAGAGGCATCTATAGCGTCTCAACGTTTTGCCCCACTTCAAACTACATAGATTAAAACAAAATGAAAACTCGATAGGCATACATGATACAGCACATGTGAAGTTGAAAGAATAAAATTAAGTAGCCAGTGCCCTCTGTGCATCCATGCTTTTACCATATTCATGAACCCTGAGATACAAAATGAAAACTCGTTTTCAGCGCCGCTTCTAACTGTTTCTGTAATGATGTTTACCAGCTCCACCATCTGCCTGTTTGCTCCTGTTTCTTGGTTTTTTGCCATTTTTTCAGATATTTCCCGCTCCGGCTTTATTGTCGTCATCTGTAGTTTATCTATCCGCTGCATCTGGGAATGAGATATGTCTGACAAGTCATGTGTGGATGTTCCATTGATAACCTGCATGTTTAATATTTCACGACTGTTTGCTATTCAATTCTGTGTCAAAATGTTCCTAACGTGGCCCCTGCCTCTATGTTAGATTTGCTCATACTTTGCATCATCATTTTTCTACAGAATTATCATTCACGTTCGTTTTTCTTTTCTCAGATATAAATGCGTGGAAATAGCAAGTAAGTAGGTAAAAAGAGACCTGGGCAAGGTGAGAGTGGAGTTGAATGCCAGACTTAGAGTAGAGAAGATGAAAGGCCATGCTGGGACGCCACCCTCCAACCCAAAGGAACATATTTTCGGTAGTGGAGGTCCAGGAAGGAGAGAACATCAACTTCACATCTATTTTAGCAAAGTTGGACTTATGGCTGTAGTAGTTTTCATAGTTTGATATAACTCGGTCGATAAGGGACTGAATTTGGCGATTCTCTTGTTGTTCCGCAGGAGTAGAAGGGGAGAAGGCTGAAGTGGCAGCTAGCAGTGCTAGGAGGTCATACCGCTGTTGCTCTATCCACTCTTTGAATAGTTGGATGTTGTAGCCATTAATGTTTGATCTGTCAAACTCTAGGAAATAACAATAACTCCACATGTAAACACGAACCTATTTTTGATCGAGCTTTATGAGGATCAAAAATGCATTCAGCATCCGTGTAGCCACTTAATTATGAAAGTAAAATAATTTCACATTAGTTGTACCACGAAGGCAACCTAGGGTATGCTTAATCCCATTGCAGTGCATTTTAGTTGGTTCTGAGCTAAATTTGGCTAATAAACTAACTGAAAATGTGACATCGGACCTTGCACACTATGCCAAGCATAACAAAGCACCAATAGCACAAAGATACTTTAGAGCCAAGTATCTTCTTATTGCCTCCTTTCATATGAAATGGGTTCTTGACCACATTAAGTTATCAAACAACCATATGACAACTCGGTAGATGACAATATTCATATCAATAGTGCTTTAGGACATTTTTAGTATATGTCGTTTGATGGATGAGATTTCCACCAAAACCTTGCTTGATCTATATATTGATAGAGTTGGGGGTATGTCCTAGGGGCAATTATGCAATTTGTTACATATATCTAACTCGTTGACCAATCTTGTTTAAAATAAAAGGTATTTTCTTTCTATTATATACTGGATATAATATGGTTATATTAGTTGATCAATTTAATTAAAAGTATATTTAATAGAAAATCCATAAATGGTATGTTTTGTGATAGTGGTCACAAAGTGTTGTAATCATGAGTAATTTATCACAACGAAACAAATATACCATTTTAAATATTCATAGTCAAGATGTATCGAGACTGAACATTGATATATCCGTTGAGACTAGAGTATGTAACGCTCTCCAAATGTTGGGCAGTGTATTACTCATGACTGTTGATGCACCAAGGGGTTGCGTACTGATAGTTATTAGATAACTATAGAATGACTCATTCGATAGTTTTCTGTTGGTTAATATAACTATGGTTAAGTAGAGAATACCGATGTTACTAATTTATACAGTTCTTTTGACTTGAGAATACTATTGATCTTCAATGTGCAAGATCCGCTTTGATTATAGTTAAATCATGGCACGACGTCCATCAAACGACTATAGTTGGGTCGAGTGAAAGCATTGGAAGTGAAACACTATTCAAGAGACGATTCGTCTCCTCAGTTATATGAGGTTAGTATCATGGTCAACTGATGTCAACTCAAAGTCAAAGTCCTTGGCCAGAGCAATTCGGTTAATAATAATTGTTATTATTGAACCAATGTCTTTGTGTTTGAACTATAAAGTTGAATGTGGATGATATTTGAATTTTGACCGTTACCAAATTACATAAGTCCTGATGTGATATAGTTTTAAACAAGTGAATCGGTGTAAATAATTGTCACTATCAGGTACCGCTTATAATAAGTAAAATTTGATTTTATCGAAAAGACCTGTAAGCAATGAATTCAGCCAAACTATCATACCACCTGCTAAGTGACGTGTGAACATTAATATTTGAATTGTTCAATATTAATCGTTGATTGAATTCACACATTTGAGTTGCACAACCGCATTTGTGATTTCTTTGAAAACCACACAATTTAATTAGTTTGTAAAATGTTGCAAACTGTTTAAATTAATTAATATTTTTGAAATATTAATTATTGTTTATTTATTTGATGTTTTGAATGTTGTTGGTAATTATTTTAATGCATATATAAAAGTTATATTTGCATATATCGATATGCAATATCGGCATAATTTTAAACATGTTTTAAATAATAAAATAATTACATAAAAGTTGTTTTCTTTTATTTGAAAAAATTGCATATTTGGAATGTGCTTGGATAAGCCATATAATGGTAAGAGGAGGAAATCAATTAGTGAGATTATTTGAAATTTAAAAAGAGGAAATAAAGGAGGAAGTTTTAATAGGAGAATAGGAAAAGGTTCCTTGAATTTTATTAAAAACAAAACTTCTCATTTTTGAAAGTGCACAGAACAGAACCTGAATTTTTTACTTTTTTCTTCCTCTTCTCTATCATTCATCCATGAATGAAACTTCATCCAAAAGAAAAAAACATCAAAGCAAATTCAAATCAACATCAAACTAAATTAAAAAGGGTGGTTCATTCTTCTCTTGCAAAGTGGGATGGTGATTTTGTGAAATCTGAGGAGAAGCCACAAATTAAGGTGTGATGAAGGGTAAGGTTTATCAGATCTAGTGAGTGCTCAATCAGATCTAGGTATTCTTCTATCATTCAAGATGTTTCTTCATGCTTCATCCTAAGGTAATTATATGTGCGTATAATTCAATATTTACATGTTTATTGTATTATTATTTTGATCTATGTTTGTTTATCATTTCCTTTTAATGTATGTTTATGATAAATCGACATGTCTTGAATCTCATATTACTTTTGATAAATTGTCATCATTCTCTGTGTTGTTTGGATATATAATTTCTTATCACAAATTTACGCATGCCTACCTTGTTCAAATTTCTTTTATTTTATTGTATATATTTATGAAATTAAAAATTGACTTTGAACGAGATTTATGTATACTCTGAGATAATCTTTACTTATTCAAATGCTAATGGATTATATATGTGTGTGTGTGTGTGTGCGCGCGCGTGCGCGTGCGCGTGTGTGTGCGCTAAGTTATCTACCATTTTTTGAATCTGATTTTAATTACATATGTTAAATTTTTGTACAATTGTTACAATCCTTGTTAAAACAAAAGTGGATACCTTGATTTAATATAAATGAACTTTAGTACAAAATTTAATTATTTGTTGTTTTCTATATTTAAAGTTTTGTGTAAAGTTGGAAGTATTGTTTCATTCCTAAATTAAAAATTTAATGAAAACTTTTAACTTTAAAACCAAAAACATTTTGTACAAATGTATATACACATGTATCATATGCTACATTGTTTGCAAATATATGCTTTCAGATCCAAATTATTAAATTTTAATTATCAGATATATGTAATATAAATGTTTTGTTTAAATCAAATTTGTACAAAGATTATGAGCAATAATATAACCTTTTTTTTTGTTAAACGTTTTCTCAATTGGAATTTTTTCTATTAACGTTAATCTAGGATTTCAAATTATTTAAAACAACCAATAGGTTTTCACTTTATATCTATGTATGTATCAATAATTATTATGAATGTACGTATCCATAATTATTATGAATGTATGCATATATTCAATTAACAAAATTTAGACAACAAAGGCATGTGTAGATTTGGTTGATAAGTAATCAATGTCATTTAATGTGTTAATTGTTATAGCTAAATGGTGAAAGAAATGAAAGGTTTTCCTTTTTTTCATATTCTATCATATCCATGTGTAGATTTGATTGATAAGTAACAAATGTCTTTAATGTATTTATTGTTACAGTTAAATGGTGAAAGAAACAATAAGTTTGCCTCTTTTCATATTCTATCATATCCATGTGTAGATTTGATTGATAGGTAATAAATGTCATTTAATGTATTAATTATCACAGTTAAATGGTGAAAGAAATGATATGTTCCTCTCCTTTCATATTCTATCATATCTTTCTTTTATTAATTGAATATAGTAACAGAGGGAAACAAATAATTTCCTTCTCTTAATTTATTTTTACATGTTTCATTTATACATATATACATTGCACTTACACTTCACATAAATGAATGTATTTTACATATTCATCATATCAAATACATTTGTATATTTAAAATTCCTTAAATTGCCATATTGAATAAAATATTGATTTTATTAAAAGACAATTTAGATAAGATCTAAATGCATTTAGACTTCATAGGCTCGTTAATGATCCAAAATGATAAAAAATTTGAAATTCATCCATTTCTTCCGCTGCGAGCTGGCCCAAATCAACAATGGTATTAGAGTGTAATAGCCTAAGCAGTCTAAATTAGTCATGTTAGGGCTAACTAATTAAGCTTGCCTACTAAGTACGGTGTCTAGAAATGTAATGTCTAGGATCAGAATTGGGTAATCAAGTACCATGTCCTACCTATTAGTTCATGAGATGATGGTTTTGATGACAACAACCTTAAGACTTGTTATAAAATATAAATACTAATATTCTTGTCTAGATATATATGTATATGCAGGATATATATATATATGCAGGTACTGAGAATGAAGACTGTATAGTATAAAGATTCCGAACTGAGTATAAAGATTCAAGACTGACGAATTCAAGATTGAAGAAATCAAGATTGAAGACTCATGAGTGTCAAGATTATCAAGAGTTCAAGAGTTCAAGATATCATAATTAGTAATAGAGTCTAGATTTATGTTAAAACTTCATAATAGCACTAAAATCTTTATTCGGATTTTAATTGTGGAATGGAATCCACCTTCTGGCTTTAATAGTGGGATGGAACCCACGACCTCTTTAGTGGGATGGAACCCACGACCTCCTCTAGTGGAATGGAATCCAAAAAAATTTCAAAATGATTTATTTTATTTTTTCAAATTTATCATTTTAAAGTCATCTCTATCAATTTAAATATTTTAGCCTTAATTCAAAAACTATTTTTAATCATATTAATTTCAAAATCATCTCTTGTTTTTTAAACTATCCCTTGATTTTAATATTTTAGCTTTAATATATTTTAAAGAAATCTATACTTAGTTTTTAATATTATTTTTATATTATAGATTATATATTTTAAGATTACTTTCTAAAAACTCTTTTATAAGTTTAAACTATATTCAAAATGGTTTACAAAGTTTAGAAATTGTTTTGGCAAGTTTTAGAATAGAAATCATTTTAAAGTAAAATCTATTTTCAAAGATAACATAGGCATGCCGACATCCCTCATCCCCCCATATCGACATGGTAGCCGTAGAATTTAAAAATCACATTTTCAAAAGAAGTGTCTATTCGTCATAACCTTTCGCGAATCGACATGACCGTTGTTCTCCTATAAATACCAGTTGTTTTCAACGAATTTTAAGTTAGTTTTTCTTCATTTCTTTACTCCTTCTTCTCCACTCAAATATTCTCTTATATTTCAAATGCTTTAACAAAACTCTGCCAAATTTTTAAGTGAACCAAACTCGATCATCTCTAGTTTGATTCTCTGCCCTCTCTCTCAAAGATCTTAGTGCTATTCAGAGTTATAGGATCATTTGTAATCAAAGAAGTGTATCGAGTCTCTCTCTATCAAAGTGTGATTGGAAACGGTGAGATTGTAGCCTGTAAATCAATTGGGTGTGATTGTAGCCCGTAAATCAATTAGGTGATCTTGTAGCCTGGTTAAATCAGGAGAGTTTGCGCTAGACTCGGAGACAGGAGGGTGTATCTCGTGGCCTTAAAATCGAGGTTGTAATATCAACATTATATTTGAAAAGAAATCTGCACAAGAAATTGTGTGGGATTGGATGTAGGGTAACTCCGAACCAGTATAAAATTATGGTATGTTCTTTCCTTTACTGCTTTTATTTACTATTTGCATCTGTTTCTGGTTCTGTGATTGTCTCTTTGTTTGTGAATTGCATCTGTTTGGATTTAATTTGAAAAGATTTCAAAAAGATTCATAAACTTAATTAAATACTATTCACCCTCCCTCTAGTGTTAATTCTGTCTTAAGATCTGTAATCTGCATTTCCTACATTTGGTATCACAGCAAGGTTTTCAAAGTTATCATAATTTGAATTTTGAAAAAGTTTAAAATGGCAATTTTTGGAAGTTCTGTTAACACTAGTTCAAAACAATCCAAATCATCATTGTCTCATAAGTTTGCATATTGTTATTATAGAAAATCAAGTTATCTACTGAATTGGTGTGTTGTACAGGAACAGATGTGTTATATGGCTTTTGAAGAATCAACACTCAATGGACAAATGGTGCAAATCAAGAAAAACAAATGGATACTTGATAGTGGATGTTCAAGACACATGAATGGTAATCCGAAGATACCGAATGACATAATTTATGAAGATGGAGGAATGGTCAACTTTGGAGACAATACAAAAGGATATGTGATTGGCATCGGCAATGTCGATAACTCTAAAACTCCTACTATTTCTGATATTCTGTTAGTTAGGAATCTAAAACACAACTTACTTAGCATAAGTCAACTATGTGACAAGGGCTACAAAATTAAATTTGAAAAGGATAAGTGTCACATCGAAGATAATAAATCATATATTATCTTTGAAGGAATTAGGAAGAAAAATATTTATATTCTCAGTATGAAAATCTCAAATGATAACCTATGTCTTTTGGCTAATACAAGTGACACTTGGATTTGGCATAAAAGATTTGGGCATTTGAATTTCACACTCTTATCAAGACTTTCAAAACTTGATCTAGTAAGAGGTCTCCCTAAAATGGATTTTAAAGTAGATAGTATATGTGATGCTTGTCAATTAAGAAAACTTAGAAAGAATTCATTTAAATTGAAAGATATGATTTCAACTTCAAAACCTCTTGAGTTACTTCATTTAGATCCGTTTGGTCCATCTAAAAGTTAGTCTATAAATCATAGTAAATATGTTTTTGTAATTGTAGATGATTATTCTAGATTTACATGGACAATTTTTCTGAAACATAAAAGTGACGCTTTTGATTTATTTAAAACTTTTGCAAAAAGAATTTAAAATCAACTTTCTTTAAAAATCAAAACCATTCGTAGTGATCACGGTGGAGAATTTGAAACGAAAATTTTGAAAATTTCTGTAATAAAAAAGGAATAACTCATAATTTTTCTTTTCCAAGAACTCCATAACAAAATGAAGTGGTAGAGCGTAAAAATAGGATGATTCAAGAGTGTGCAAGAACTATGCTTTCAGATAGTAAATTACCAAAAAAAAATTGGGCTGAAGCAGTCGCTACAGCTTGTTACATTTTGAATAGGATTTTAATTAGACCTCTAACCAATAAAACACCATATGAACTTCTTTTCAATAAGAAACCAAAGGTATCTTATTTTATAGTTTTTGGAAGTAAATGCTTTATTCTAAATACAAAGGACAATTTGGATTTAATTCGAAAAGATCTCAAAAATATTCATAAAATTAATCAATATTTATATGCATGTATTATGCATGTTGATATATGTTATGCTATTTTAAAGTGTTTAAGATAACATAAGCATACATGTATGTATATAAGATAAGTTTTTGAAATAAATATAATTTAATTAAAATTGTTTAATTAATAAAGTAATTAAAGGTTATTTAATTAACTAAAAATATGCATATATATAAGATATATATGTCTTACTATAACGGTTATAGTAGATATGTCCAATATAAAAGTTGTATTGGAATACTAATTTAAAATTAATTAAACAGTTAATTAATTAAAATTAATTAAATAAGATTCAATTAATAAATTGTTATACATAAGATTATTGTATAAGTTAATTAAAATATAAAAGTTATATAATAATGAAACTTATATAATATGAGTGTATAAACTAAAGATGGAACATTAAAGAAACCCAAATTGACTTAAGGAATAAATGCATATGTAAATGTACGTATATTGTGATTTATGATGTGTCCGACACTTGAATCACAAGGGTATTTCATACGAAATACATTATTCCATAAGTCGATATCACTCAATATAATATACTGAAGATTGTGAATCTTCAATATAATGTTGTCCTCTGCCATATATATTAATAAATTACTTGCATACTCCTTAGTTGTTGAGCAAAATCAAGCTAGGAATGTTATGTGTAGTATTATTACTATATTGAATAGACGAGATAAGATAACTATATGTATTTGTTGAGCAAACTCAAGGTACATATACTATACTTAGGTCGTCGCGATGTGGTAGGTACGAGTGAATAATATCTTTCGATTTGTTGAGCAAACTCAAGGTCAAAATGAAATTAGGACAATGAAAAATAGGTTAGGAGTTGTATGTGATACAACCGATAAGAAGTTATCAATCGTTTGTGGGGCTATGTTTTATTGAGAAAACTCAAGGTCAGAATACCAAGACAGACGAATCCTAATACCCACTAGTGAAGTCGAAAGACTTCTATATTTCATCTTAGGGTTTGGAGAAACATAAAAGACTGGTGGGAGCCTTATTAGAAAAATGAAATGGTAACATTTGACCTTTCTAATATTGTAAGAACATTTGCTAAATAATGTTATAATTATCTACAATGATAAATTTGTGCATTTAATATGATTGATAAAATGTTTATCAATTAACATATACAATTGAACTGAATTGAAAGTTGACAAATGGAAATATAATACCCACTATTAAATGCCTATTGCATGTTAATGTTTTCTATACCCATGCAAATGTCTTATTTTTACAACTACTTAATACATTTGTAAAATGGTCACTTATTTGCTTATTTGGTTGAGACCGTATATTGCACTCTGAGTTTCGAACTCTAAAAGCAATATAAGATTATGGATATTTGATCCATATACTATCATTTATAAATGTTATATGGTGAACGGTCACAGTTCGTAATGTACGATAATTCAATGAATATAGTTCATTGGAAATAAGCCAATAAACAGTATCTTGAGATCATGTATTCAACTTGATTAATTACAAAAGGGATCATATTATGTTAATGTAACACCTAGCCAAAAACTACAAGATAGATCTAAGAACTCGATTTATGAAATGTCATTTTGATTGGTTTACGTAAAGTGCAACATATTTGATGTCCATAAATGTTAAGGATAATCTAATGCACTTTTGTAAAGAGTTTGTCATGATATTATAGTAGTGTTTTCATTTGAATAGTTTGATCATTTGAAAGGAAAACGAATGTATAAGAATTGATGTAATTTAAGGTACAGTTGGGATGAAGAGAATGAATAGTCGCTTCTACTTCATAGAGAAACATTGGAAATGAGAATTGTAATAATAATAATTGATATTTAATATTGGAATAAGAAATATGATTTCTATTTTGAAATGTATTTTCATATAGAAAATTGTTTTCTATGAGATTTATTTCCTTGAGCTCAAGATATTTGATCAACAAACTCTCCACTATAAATAGTTATAGTGTATGAAATAAACAAATTATATTAAGTGAACGATGGACCTCCAAATTTAGTACGCTATTATAGTAATGGTGGTAATAGTAGGAGTATGCTATATAGCACTCATTAATTGCATTATAGTATGAAAATTGTTTTCGTAAAACTTACCATACATTATTTATGAAATAATAATTATTTTTCGGTATCGACTGAAAAAAAAATAGACTTGGCTATATTTCAATATGAATATTATTTATGAAATAAAACTATAATATGGTAAATATTTTTATAACAAAAGTGATGCATTGGAAAATACAAATGTATCTAATATTATTTACAGTTGTTTTGGAATTAGACTAAGCCGTAGTTTTGAGAAATAATTTGATTATATGATTTTGAATCATATGATACTTGTTAATTATATCTCAAATGATAAAGGGCTATGCACCCATTTAGTGGGATCATAAGAGTTGATGAACACTTCGGATTGATACATATAGATGTATGCAATCATAATTCTATAAATACCAAAACGGTTCCACGTACTTCGTTATATTCACCGATGAGTTATCATCTACATGGACATGTGTATTTGATACACATATAGTATGTCTATGGTAAACTTATGGAATATAAAACAAAAGTAAATAAAATAACATGTGATAGAAATGATTTGATTTGATCAAGTGAGTGAGTATATTGGAAAAATGTTCTGAACGTACCTAAAATGAATAAAGATTCAATCTCAAAATTACTCCTCCATGTGATACATAATGATGCATCAATATGGAGTAATCGAACTTTGTTGGATAATGTACGGTTAATTGTGAGTGAAGTTGAGTTAGTTTCCTTCTATAAGGTAATGTACTTAAGGGTAGTACACAAGTTAATATTAATTATTTCATCTGAATAACAGTTTACAAAATTTTACAAGATAAGGGTTTATAAGAAACTCCAACATATCCTAGGCCAAGGAGTTGGCAGGTTGTACGAGTCGAAAGATTGCATGTAATACTTGTTCATGGGGGATCTTTTACGAATCTTCCCAAAAGGATTCTGAAAAGACTGTCATTGGATGACATATTTACGTTTCGAACATAATTGTTGTAAACTAAAACCAAATCAGTTTTATAAATAAATAAATTCATAAAACGTTTATGAATGTCTATTCTATTGCACTGAGAAACAATTGTTGTTTCAAGGTATACCAACTTCATTGTGAAGGAATTTCTTTGAGGGATTATTGGTAGTAAAATAGAAATGGATACGATCCATAGATAGAACTGATTATATGAGATGAAATGAAATTAACTAACCTAAACGAACACATAGCATTAGAATGTCTAATAAATATTCTCACACGTCGAAGAGAAACTATGAGTTTCTTATAATGTCAAAAATATATGATCCTAGGTTGTTTGATTAAACCATTGAGGGTGTTGACTCTATATGGTATGATGCGCAAATCCAAAAGAATTCCAAATACACTATCAAAATATAGATTTTGGTGGTTGTAACTGAAGGGATGTGATCCATCAACCACGACTGTGTCTTTATAAGTAAGACTAATGCAGTTGGAATTAAATGAGAAATGTCGATAAGAATAATATCACAAATTTCAATTGTTTAAATTAATGTAATACGTTCGATATTCAACATGTACAAGTCAATTCGCATTTGCTCACAAAATTATCGCTTGATAAGTCCTAGTGTTTTGGTACATATGTATTGAAACGGAAAATTCTAAATAACGATTTAAAGTAAGCTGTTTACATATATTAACCAAAAATGTCTCAAAGTCAGTGGAAGCAATATTGAATTTGTGAGCCTTTGGATATGATCCAAGAAATGATAGAAAGTATCATAATTTAAAAAATATTTTGATAGAAATATCAAATAGTTTGATTATCAATCAAAATGCAGAATAAGCATGTGTTCATAAAAAAGAACGTTAAAAGGTACATTGATATTTCTAAACTATAACAACATTTGTTGTTTTAAACGATGTACTTATGTTAAAATCATCCGTAGTTGTTTTAATACTCAACTTTGCATTGTAAATGATGTCTTTTATAGTGAGTATAAAAGATATTGAAAATGTCCTAAATCGATATGCAAAGACACCTTATTAAATTGTTTAATACGGAACATGTGAGATAAGTTCCTTATGCATTAGCAAAAGGAATTATCATACATGTTATGTTGTCTACGATATCATGATTTTGGTTATGTATTTGATACATGAAGCAAATATCAAATCCAAATTCATATCACTAAATGGTTGTTTGAAGTGTTCTCGTGTATTTATGAAATATTAGAGAATTGTTTAGAGAAACAAATACTCCTTATGAAGGAGTGTTCAGACTCAAACTTCATAAGTGATATTGAGTATAGTATGTCGATAATAAATTCTAGTTAAGAATCTTTAAGTTGAAAATGTTCCAAATGAAAGTCCATGGCTGATTTAATGAAAAAGGCTAAGTACATCACCTAAAATAACACCACAATAAAGACAATGTATGTAAAAATATAAGTGCACAAATTTATAACTAAGCTGGTTTCAAATGTTGAGAATCTCATACATTGTTATATGATAACAATGTAGCGATATGGTTTGTAATAGAACTTAGAGCTCATTAGAGGTCGAGAGACATACTCCGAATTGTTTCACATGATAAAGCATTTTATCACCATCGAAGAGAGTTGATTGAAAGAGTAGATAATTAAAACATAATAACATACCCGTTCACAAAGGGACTGATCCAATTGGTTTTGAGAAAATCAATTGGAGAAGTTGGAATAAGATTCCATAATTGATCCCAAGTGCAAGTGGTAGATTGATAGAGTTAGGGGTATGCCCTAGAGGCAATTATGTAATTTGTTACATATATTTAAGTCGTTGACCAATCTTGTTCAAAACAAAGGTATTTTATTTCTATTATATACTGGATATAATGTGGTTATATTAATTAGTTAATTTAATAAAAGTATATTTAATAGAAAATCCATAAATGGTATGTTTTGTGATAGTAGTCACAAAGTGTTGTAACCATGAGTAATTTATCACAATGAAACAAATATACCATTTTAAATATACCTAGTCAAGATGTATCGAGACTGGACATCGATACATCCGTTAAGACTAGAGTATGTAACGCTCTCCAAATGTTGGGTAGTGTATTACTCATGACTGCTGGGGGCGCCAAGGGGTTACGTACAGATAGTTATAGGATAACTATGGAATGACTCACTCGATAGTTTTCTGTTGGTTAGTATAACTGTGGTCAAGCAGAGAATATCGATGTTACTAATTTACATAGTTATTTTGACTTGAGAATACTGTTGATCTTCAATGTGGAAAATCCGCTTTGATTATAGTTAAATCATGACACGGCGTCCATCAAACGACTATAGTTGGGTCGAGTGAAAGCATTGGAAGTGAAACACTATTCAAGAGAGGATTTGTCTCCTCGGTTATATGAGGTTAGTATCATGGTCAACTGATGTCAACTCAAAGTCAAAATCTCCGGTCAGAGCAATTTGGTTAATAATAATTGTTATTGTTGAACCAAGGACTTTATGTTTGGACTATAAAGTTGAATGTGGACGATATTTGAATTTTGACCATTACCAAATTCTATAAGTCCTAATGTGATATAGTTTTGACGAGAGAATTGGTGTAAATAGTTGTCACTATCAGGTACCACTTATAATAAGTAAAATTTGATTTTACCGAAAAGACCTGTAAGCGATGAATTCAGCCAAAGTCTTACCACCTGCTAAGTGACGTGTGAACATTAATATTTGAATTGTTCAATATTAATCGCTGACTGAATTCACACCTCTGAGTCGCACAACCGCATTTGTGATTTCTCTGAAAACCACACAATTTAATTAGTTTGTAAAATGTTGCAAACTGTTTAAATTAATTAATATTTATGAAATATTAATTATTTTTAATTTACTTGATGTTTTGAATGTTGTTGGTAATTATTTAATGCATATATAAAAGTTATATTTTCATATACCGATATGCAATATCGATATAATTTTAAACATGTTTTAAATAATAAAATAATTACATTAATGTTGTTTTCTTTTATTTGAAAAAGTTGCATATTTGGAATGTTCTTGGATCAGCCATATAATGGTAAGAGGAGGAAATCAATTAATGAGATTAATTGAAATTTAAAAAGAGGAAATAAAGGAGGAAGTTCTAATAGGAGAATAGGAAAAGGTTCCTTGAATTTTATTAAAAACAAAACTTCTCATTTTTGAAAGTGCACAGAACAGAACCTGAATTTTTTACTTTTTTCTTCCTCTTCTCAATCATTCAACAATGGCTGAAAATTCATTCAAAAGGAAAAAAACATCAAAACAAATTCAAATCAACATCAACCTAAATTAAAAAGGGTGGTTCATTCTTCTCTTGCAAAGTGGGATGATGATTTTTTGAAATCTAAGGAGAAGCCACAAATTAAGGTGTGAAGAAGGGCAAGGCTTGTCGGATCTAGAGAGTGATCAATCAGATCTAGGTATTCTTCTATCATTCAAGGTGTTTCTACATGCTTCATCCTAAGGTAATTATATATTTGTATAATTCGATATTTACATGTTTATTGTATTATTATTTTGATCTATGTTTGTTTATCATTTCCTTTTAATGTATGTTTATGATAAATCGACATGTCTTGAATCTCATATTACTTCTGATAAATTGTCATCATTCTCTGTGTTGTTTGGATCTGTAATTTCTTATCACAAATTTACGTATGCCTACCTTGTTCAAATTTCTGTTATTTTACTGTAGATAGTTATGAAATTAAAAATTGACTTTCAATGAGATTTATATATACTATGAGATGATCTTTACTTATTCAAATGCTAATGGATTATATATAAATATATATATACACATACATACATACATACATATATATATATATATATGTAAGTTATCTATCATTCCTTGAATCTTATTTTAATTACATATGTTAAATTTTTGTACAATTGTTACAATCCTTGTTAAAACAAAAGTGGATACCTTGATTTAATATTAATGAATGGATTTTAGTGCAAATTTTAATTATTTGTTGTTTTCTATATTTAAAGTTTTGCGTAAAGTTTGAAGTATTATTTCATTCCTAGATTAAAACTTTAATGAAAACTATTAACTTTAAAACCAAAAACCTTTTGTACAAACGTATACACACATGTACCATATGCTACATTGTTTGCAAATATATGCTTTCAGATCCAAATTATTAAATTTTAATTATCAGATATATGTAAAACAAATGTTTTGTTTAAATCAAATTTGTACAAAGATTATGAGCAATAATGTAACCTCACTACAAGGCAAACAGCTCTTTCCAACGGCTCCAAGCCGTTGGCGGCCGTTGGTAAGCCGTTGGGAGCCGTTGGAAAGGGCGTTGGAATACATTTCGACGCCTTCCAATGGTTCCCAACGCCTCCAACGGCGTTATACCAACGCTTACCAACGGCTCATCTGGCCACGTGGCAAACTTCGTTGACCAACTTGCCGTTGGTACGTCGTTGAAAAACGTTGGTTTTTGCCGTTGGTAGCCGTTGGAAGCCGTTGGTTATAAATGACCAATTGGCCGTTGGTTTCCGTTGGAAGCCGTTGGAAATCTGAAACTTTTTTTTTATTCGGCTGCTCCTACTCGCCTCCGGCCGCACACAATATCATAAATATTAAAACTGCTCCATTTTGAGCGTATATCCAATAACAATCACATATATATAACCAAACACAATATAATAATCAAATCATACACATAAACAACCAAACCATCAAAATAAACTAAATTCTACATCCATCAAATTAGTTTCTACGTCAAAATCAAACGTCATCCAAACCAACCGTCATCATATATACAAACAACACATAAAAAGCCGTCACCAATCGTCATCCAAACCATCACCAAATGTTTAAGACATCCAAACACATCACCAAATGCCTAACACATCTAAACCATCACCAAATGTCTAACACCATACAACAATAAATACAAACCATCACCACTCCACACATAAGAAAAAATCTCAAACATACCTCAACTCACTCGCCAGCAGAACCACCGGAGGAAGGAAACCGCCCGTATTGCTCCATGAACTCCGCCACTTTATTGTTTAGCTGCTCCATTTGTTCTTCACGGCGGCGATCGCGGTCTTGAAGCGTGGCGATCTGGGCTCGTAGCTGTGCGATCTCCTCCTTATCTTGAGCCCGCTGGTAGTTCTTCTGCACTACGTCAACCTGTAAATATTAGTAAATATGTGTAAATATATGTGTAAATACGTTTAAATATTTACTCTAGCTAAGCTCACATCTAAAGTGTTTATATATATGATATTGAAATGAACATGCTTCATAAAAATTATTTTAAATTTAAATTAAAATACCGATTGGCTTCCAAATCCAAAGCGCCTTCCGTGGGTCGCTGGATCCATGACAGACTCAAATATTGCGTTCTCCTCATCAATGGTCAACTCTGCTCTTCCGGTGTCCTGGAGCATCAATGTCCGTGCGTCCTGAAACTTTTCCTAGTATGCAAAATACAATTGAATTTAGATAATGCTATTTTAATAGACTTAAAACTTTTAGTTCATTATCTTATACTTACATATGCGGTCCTTGCTTTGTCATTACTTTCCCAGGTGTACGAATATGAGCCTGAATCGTCAATCTGAGTCACCGCATGCGTATGCGCAAATACATCCCAACGACTGACAGGACCACCACGCTGTCTTTCCTGAAATATGCACATATAAATATATATATATTAAATATTTTTATATAAATGTTTATGTTAATTAATAAATATACCAAGTCCTCGCGGTGATGCTGGAATGACTTAGAACCACCGCGATGTGTGACGGGATTCTTGCTCCTGTTAGCAGAATTCCTAGTTGACTCTTTCTGCAAATTTAAGTTGAAAAAAAAAATTGTTTTATAGTTTTAATTTAAATATTATTTGCGTTGAACAATTTAACTTAAATATATGCTAAATTTACCTGAAATTCCTCATTGGCCCACCAGCGCATAAACTGTTCCCACACACCAGCGCTCATCCAATTTGGCTTGCTTCCACTTGATTTCACAGCATTTAAAGTCTCCCTGTAGTTCTTTGCAATTTTACTCTGCCAATGACGCTGTACAACGGAAAGATCTGCATCCTGGATGTCCACATGGCCCTGCACGTTTGATTACATAAGAGTTATATAGTTTTTATGCGTACTGTAAACATGATTAGATATTTAAACCTAACAAGTAAACATGATTAGATATTTAAACCTAACAAGTAATAAGATTTTTTATGCGTACTGTAAACATGATTAGATATTTAAACCTAACAAGTAATATCACTCATACCAAAAAGTCCTGCCAAATAGCTTCCTTCACGTTCTCTGGAATCAAGGACCATTTGGGCCAACATTCATTCATCCGACTCTGGTATGCACGCTTAGATAATGAAAGAACTATATTTGATGGCTCTAACGTAAAACCACTGTGTTTAACAAGAAAAAAAGCATTTACTATTTTATGACTACTATACTTATAATAGACTGTACGAGAATAAAATTTAATTTTGAAACTTAATACTTACCCAGATCCGTCGGCTTTTGGCTTTAGCCAAATTGCAGTGCGTGGCATCTCCTCTGATGGACCAGCGCGATCACGATCTACAGGACGAATAGTCCCTCTCTGTGAAGAGGAGGGAGACCCAGAATGTGTAGACCCAGATCGTCTACGTGAAGACATATCTATAGAACATGTTACAGACAAACATTATATGAGAACATTAAATGACTATATGTAAAACATACATTATGGCATAACATAAGAAGAGTACGTGACACATATCATACATTAGCATAACATTTTTAATGAAAATATTATAATGTTAAATATAATTACCTTCAAAATGTAGA
This sequence comes from Allium fistulosum, assembly GCA_030737815.1. Taxonomy (NCBI): domain Eukaryota; kingdom Viridiplantae; phylum Streptophyta; class Magnoliopsida; order Asparagales; family Amaryllidaceae; genus Allium; species Allium fistulosum. The sequence continues at coordinate 1,279,751,799 of CM060902.1, read as the reverse complement.
TTATTGATCAGTCCTCGTCAGTTTCGGTTTCAGACTCTGTTTCGTACTCTATATTTTGTTCCTCTGTACTCTCAAATGCTTCAATTAATGCATTTGAATCATCGTTTAGAGGTCCAAAATCTGTTTGATCATCTGTTATTATTATTCCTCTACTTTCCTCGATATCTGCTTGGTAAGCTTGTTCATCGGGAATGTTCCGTCCATCAAATGTAAATCTTGCCTTTGTTTTAAAAACAGCCGACCAATTTACTTTATCTCTTCTTAGAGATGGGTAAGAAGCATAATAAACTTGAAGAGCTTGTTTGGCAAGTACAAAAGGATCGTAGTTATGATAATGCGAAGTATGTTTTATTTCTATAAGATTATATTTTGGATGCACGTTTATTCCAGAACCTGGAACGTTGCTGAACCAGTTGCATTTAAACAAAAATACTTCTTCTGCAGGTCATGTGAAATACGACAATTGCAAAACTTGGGTTAGCACGCCATAAAAATCATGTATATGATCATTTGGATCATCACTACCTTTAACAAATACACCAGTATTGTTAGTTAATTTTTCAGCACCGTATTCTTTGGTATTAAATTTATATCCATTCACAAAGAATATTGGATAGGTCTTGACTATCCTTTTTGGTCCCAAAGCTAAATGTTTCAATCCTTCGTCTACAACACCATTTGTCGTATCAAAAACGTACTTAGAAAACCATTTAGAGAATTCTTTGCTGATATCTCCGTTCGGATGTTGTGATTCGTAAATACTGCAATTATACAAGAAATGTTATATTTTGATTAAGATACATGTGTGCATATTTGTATATTTATTAATTAAGATACAAGAAATGTTACATATATAAGTATATTACCTAACAAATGGTGCAACTTCAGCACAGTTGAGAAGAATATATGTGTGTGATGCGTGATAATCTCTGTCATCCAACCATACTTCCACACATTTACCAGAAGGCCGACCATGCTTTTTAAAAATAGATATAGTCGATTGACAATCATCTTGATCATTGCCTTCATCATTACGCGGAGCACTTTCAAATGATATGTTCACATGGTCACTAAAATAATGAGAGAAAAAAAATGAAGCTTCTTCTTCAATGTATGATTTGCAAATCGAGCCTTCAACTCGAGCTTTCTGCCTCACTTTTTTCTTTAGATGATTTAAATATCTATTTCAAATTATTTTAAATCAATTTTTTTATACATATAATTAAACCAATATTTAATGAACTAAATATGAATATACCTTTCAAATGGATACATCCATCCATATTGCACAGGCCCTCGAAGACGTGCTTCAAATGGAAGATGAATAGGTAAATGCTCCATAACATTGAAAAAACCAGGAGGAAATATTTTTTCCAATTTGCATAGCAATATCGGGATTTCTTCCTCAAGTTTACGTAGACGATCAACTTTTAATGTAGTAGAACAAATCTCTTTATAAAACAGACTAAGTTCTGTTAAAACAGTCCAAACTTTTACGGGCAATAGTTCTTTAAAAGCGACGGGTAATAAATTTTCCATCATAACATGACAATCATGACTTTTCATCCCGCTAAGTTTATTGTTCTTATAGTCCACACATCTACGAAGATTAGAAGATATACCATCCGGGAATCTTAATCCTTCCACCCATTTTAAAAATATTTTAACTTGATTATTGTCTAGCTCATAGCATGCTTTTGGCTTTTTTATTTCATTTGGTTTCATATGAAGCTCAGGACGATTACATAATACTTCGATATCACGCCTTGATTTCAAATCATCTTTCGTCTTCCCCTTGACATTCAAAACTGTATTAAACACATTATCAAACACGTTTTTCTCATTGTGCATCACGTCAATATTATGACGAATCAGGAGATTTTTCCAATAAGGCAACTCCCAAAATATGCTTTGTTTGCACCAGTTATGAATCGATGATTTACCTTGAATTTCAATTTGCTTTCCGGTTTCATGTATTTTTGGATAATCCTTTACAAGTTCATAAATATCTTCGCTTGACCAAACCGTAGGTGCGCTTAAAGTTTCAACTCTATTAGCTGTAAAGTTTTTCTTATCTCTTCTAAATGGATGATTAACATGAAGAAAACATCGATGACAGTCAAACCACGAAATTTTTTTTCCATGAGGTAAAGGAAATGCTCTTGTTTCTTCCATGCAGTAAGGACAAGCTAGGCGACCAGCCGTACTCCAACCTGAAAGCATTGCATACGCAGGAAAATCGCTGATTGTCCATAACAAAGAAGCATACATGCGAAAGTTTTTTTTTTTAGAAATATCATATGTTTCTACTCCTTCGTACCACAATGTTTTTAATTCTTCAATCAATGGTTGTAAATAAACATCGATTCCTTGTGTCGGATCATCAGGACCAGGAACAACAACTGTAAGAAACATGTATGGAGTTTTCATACACATCCAAGGAGGTAAATTATAAGGTGTGACAATTATAGGCCAGGACGAATATTTAGAACCAAATTGAGAAAATGGTGAAAATCCATCCGTACATAAACCAAGTCTAACATTACGACTCTCGGATGCAAAATCAGGATACTTTTGGTCAAAATGCTTCCATGCTTCCCCATCAGCTGGGTGTATTAACGTACCTTCCTCTCGTATTCTCATACTGTGCCATCTCATATGTTGCGCAGTTACAGAAGATGCATATAACCTTTGAAGTCTAGGAGTAATTGGTAAATAATGCATACGCTTATACGGGACTTCCTTTCCCTTTTTCTTTCTTGGTTTGTACCTTTCCTGATTGCATATTTTACAATGTCTAAGATTGATATCTTCCTTTCAAAACAGCATGCAACCGTTTAGACATGTATCTATTTTTTGATATGGTAAACCAAAAGCCGACATTAGTTTTTTTACTTCATAATGATTTTCGCACATTAAATTATTGGGAGGCATATGCCGTTTCGCAGCTTGTACAACAGCTGTAAATCCAGATTCTGTGAGGTTGTATTTAGATTTCATCGTAATGTACTCAGCAGTCACTGACAATTGGGTTCCGCTTGTGCAACCTTCCCAAATGGGTTTCTTCGCCGCTTCTAACAAATCATATATTTTTTTGCACCAATATTTGGTTCGTCTTCAGTATTACCATCGTCATCGGTTAATTGAGAAACAGGGAACATTGAACGTGCAGCATCTTCAACCATATGTTCTACGAGATTTGTCGTATCAATTTCATTACGCAATACCTTCTCAGCTTCAACACGATTAGATGCTAACGGTTCTCCATGACGATCCCAAACCAAATAGTTCGACACGAAACCGAACTGACGCAAATGAACTCTTACCATTTCTGGTACCAAATGCTTTAACAATTTGCATTTAGTACATGGACAACGGATTTCTTTGTCGTTTCCGTTATTACTTAAAGCGAAATCAATAAATACGCGAACACCATTATTAAAATGTTCAATAATTGACGTTTCACTTTCAACTCTTCTTTTTTTGTACATCCAGCTCCGATCAGTAAAATAATTGTCCATTAACCTACGTATATAGTTAAAAAGTACGATATTAATTTGCATTGACATATTATTAAAACAGTTTATAGGTGAATTTTATAATAACTGATCATTGACTCTATGGTGATGGGTCGTCCTACCTCCCATTACAAATACAATAACGTAATTAAACCGCGTAAATTATTTCAATTTAAATGATTCAACAAAATTTCGGCAGCGCTTCGCTTTAGTTCCCTGAACAGTACACATTTGCGTGTACACAGGGAACATAAACGAAGCGCTGTCGAAATTTTGTGAACCATTTAAAATGAAATAATTTACGCGATTTAATTACGTTATTGTATTCGTAACTTGTCCAATACAGGGACAAATCCAACAAATACTGTATAAAATGAATACAGATGTCCGTTCTGTTAAAAAAACGAATATCCACATAACGATCATATACAGTACTTATCAGACGGGGCCGAAAAACATTCTAAGGGTTTTCGAATATATTACATATTCTGTAACATATTATATTTATAAAAAAAATTGACGTTCGATACTATACTTACTGTCATTTTCGATATTTTTTAACCGTACATTATAAAATTACTACACTATATTACTTATTAAAAATAATCAAAGTAACCGTATATTATAAAATTAAATATCATTTTCGATATTTTATAATCTAATGTCATCATTCAACTTATCGCACTATATTTTCATACAAGGAGCATTCTACACTACGCTATACACACAATACACTATACACCAACCTATAATATACAATTAACTTACAATACATAGGTTAATAATAATAAAAATTAAACATCAATAAACTAAACTACACATACAATAGTCAATACAAACATATAAATTGCAAATCTAACACTAAATTACCTAATTAACACTAAATTACCTAATTTAATAAAAAAGGGAATTAGGGTTTATACCTTGATTGGAGAAGATTAGGGGTTGGAGAGGGGTTCAAGATGCTACCGAGTGACGTTGGAGGCTTGAATGGAAGTGGTTGGCGAATTGGGGAGGGGGATGGAGGGTTTTTGGAAATAATTTGGGGAAAAACGAAGTGGGGAGGAAGAAGGAGCTGCAGGTTATTTTGGCTTGGGTTTCCAACGGTTACCAACGGCCGCAAACGGCATTTTCCAACGGCGTCCAACGGTCAACTTTTTATTCTCTTGGTTATAATCCGGAAAATACTTGCCGTTGGAAGCCGTTGGTCAATGCCGTTGGCGGCCGTTGCCCCCCCCCGTTGGCGGCCGGAAAAATATATGCTTTCAGATCCAAATTATTAAATTTTAATTATCAGATATATGTAAAACAAATGTTTTGTTTAAATCAAATTTGTACAAAGATTATGAGCAATAATGTAACCTTTTTTTGTTAAACATTTTCTCGATTGGAATTTTTTCTATTAATGTTAATTTAGGATTTCAAATTATTTAAAAAAACCAATAGGTTTTCACTGTATATGTATGTATGTATCCATAATTATTATGAATGTACGTATCCATAATTATTATGAATGTATGCATATATTTAATTAACAAAATTTAGACAACAAAGGCATGTGTAGATTTGGTTGATAAGTAATCAATGCCATTTAATGTGTTAATTGTTACAACTAAATTGTGAAAGAAATGAAAGGTTTTCCTCTTTTCATATTCTATCATATCCGTGTGTAGATTTGATTGATAAGTAATAAATGTCATTTAATGTATTAATTGTCACAGTTCAATGGTGAAAGAAACAATAAGTTTCCCTCTTTTCATATTCATGTGTAGATTTGATTGATACGTAATAAATGTCATTTAATGTATTAATTGTCACGGTTAAATGGTGAAAGAAATGATATGTTCCTCTCCTTTCATATTCTATCGTATCTTCCCCTTATTAATTAAATATAGTAATAGAGGGAAACAAATAATTTCCTTCTCTTAATTTATTTTTACATGTTTCATTTATACATATATACACCACTTATACACCGCACTTAAACTTCACATAAATGAATGTATTTGATACATTCATCATATCATATACATTTGTATATTTAAAATTCCTTAAATTACCATATTGAATAAAATATTGATTTTATTTAAAAGAAAATTTAGATAAGATCTTAATGCATTTAGACTTCATAGGCCCGTTAATGATCTAAAATGGTAAATTTTTTGAAATTCACCCATTTCTTTCGCTGCAGGCTAACCCAAATCAACATATACCGCAACAATATTTTGATTTTTCAAGATCTATTATCTCAAATTCTCTTTTCAAATGTCCGGCGGTAGTTTTACCATTTCAAGAGTATCAAATAGTTAATATCATCAACATATATTGTAGTCATATCCAGATTCATTTTTGCTAATGAATAAACGGGGATATATGGGGTTATTAGTGCAACCTTCTTTTACCATGTATTTACTTAGCTATTGTACCACGATCTTGGCAATTGTTTTGATCCGTATAACTATCATGTGAGTTTTATTAAGTACAAGCTATGAGGTTTTTGCTTTAGGCAAATTAAGTCCTTTAGAAACATTCATATAAATGTATACACTAATACTCCATATACATATGCAATCATCACATAATTTAGTTGCATGTCGAGTCCTTATGAGACTGTTAGACTAATTAAATATTAGAATGTAATAACATCCATCATAGCTGAATATATTTCATCAAATTCTATCCTTGGTTTTTGCCAAAAGTCACGTGCAACAAGTTGGGCATTATATTAGACAACCTCAACCTTCTTATCTATTTTTCTTGCAACACTCTTTGTATCCTGTAACAATCCATAATTTTACACCTATTATAGTAACTAATATAATTAATTTTCATAAAAAATTGTTAATCGGTAATAAAGGGTAAACAAATAAATTTTTGCAAATGAAAGAATTAGGGCATGAAGTCTTTCCATTGTGTAGATTATGTTTTTCCAATGAAAATGGAAAATAAACTTGGTACATTTAGAGTTATGGGAAGAAAGTTATAAGAGAAATTAAGATTGATAAAAACATGATAAATTTATATTATTTCAGCATATAACCCAAATCAACCCACTAGATGCACGCATGACCAACCTTCCCTTATTTTTAAATCACGTAACTTACTCTTATCCATCTTCCTTCATTGCTTTTTAAAAAAAATCATCAAAACAACATATCAATCCATAAAATTAAATAAAAATTACGAAATTCAAATCAAGGCAAGAGTTGTAAGCCTATATCAACGAAACCAGATTTTGTGATGAATGATTTTGTTGCATCATATGCAATGGTAACGAGGAAATAAGGCAAATTTCAAAAAAAAACGTTATTAATTATTATACTAGATCTTTAATTTGTGTTATCATGAATAATTTGATTTATTGAATCATATTTAATGATGATTTGAGATGATAAATGTTTTACATTTTAAAATCTAATGTTAATTTGATTAAAACAACGTTATACTTATCATTAAATATCACTCTAATGCTTAAGAATAACAAGCGATGGCCTTGTGGAACTTCTAGTGATGGCTATGCTCTAATGCTTGAGAACACCAAGCGATGGCCTTATTAGATTTCTCACGATGATCTTCATTTAGATGTTAGTTCAGTTGCTTTGTTTGCACGCAGTGGCTTAATTGCTTTGTTTTGTTACTTGGAGGCAGATCATGAGGGCCTTGTAGGATTACTCAAGACAGTTTGTTATCTTATCAAGAGATCGCTTCAAGATCCATCGTGACAGTTCTTTTCTTTCATGTTTAAAATTTTCACTAAGAAGCTTTAGTAAAATGCTCTATAAACTCCTTATGATAGCTTATACGGAATCGTTCTTGATAACTTCATGAAATTCTTCTCAATAGCTTTGATTTCATACTTGAAAATAGGGCATGATGGCATTTATGAGTTGTCTCGCGATGACTCTATTTGCTACCGATGGCTTCTTTTTTCCATGATAATCCTATGTATGTACAAAGGCTTTATTATGCACGACGGCTTCAACTATACATGATGGCCTAGATTAGGCACGATGGCTTCCATTAACTTATCAAGGCCCCCAAATAGGACACGATGGCCTCCAATTGCACATGATGGCTTTTTGTCTACTAACCTGTTCTTGGAATTTTGGGTGTACCAAATAGGCTAGGACTCGAGGCCTATTCCGATGAGTTCATAATGTCATTTACATATGAAATATATATAATGTTTATTAAAATCTGATAAAATATGCAAATGAGAAGAAAAGAGGAATAAGGGAAAAATGGTCATTTGGCCATAACATCTCTATAATTTTTTAAATGAATCACCCCATTTATTATTTTCATCTTCATCTTCTCCTTGATTTATGTCTAAGTAAGAAAAATAGTTTTATTAACTTCAAATCCTTATAAATTTTTCATCCCTTAACCTAAAATTCAAAATAAAATATCCAAAATCAAACTAGGAGATTCTCTACAAATCCATACCATCAAGTTGATACTTTGGAGATGATTGAAGATTAATCTTGAGGATCAAAGGAAATCTTCAAATTGGGTTTCATTCAAGCTTGAGTTTCTAAGGAGTTTGGTAAGCGAGATCACTTCTATATGATCATTTGATATGTAAAAGTCATTTTTTGATGCTAATGTTAGTTAAGGCTTGAGTACTAATTTTGATTGAGGATTATAAAAATGAGAATCTTGTTGAATGAATGTTCTAGAGTATAAACCATATAATTTGTATTGTCGGGGATTTATAGAAATGGAATGATATTGGGCAATAATGTTTGGTTTCATTATTGATTGAATTGTTGGTAGAATGTTAGGATTGTATTCAATGATCATTGAAGCTATCATTGGAAGATTGGAGTTGAAGTTGAAATGGTTAACCGAGCAATTAAAAGGTGAATGTTTGTTAAACCAGTTTATTGCCTCAGACTCATTCATCGAGTGCAAAGTTGCACTCGTCCGTGGGTCGAACAATTTATAACAAAGGCGTGAATTTGTGTCAAACAATGTCCAAGCGACATATCTCAATGATACGATGCTATGTACCAACGACGCTTAGGGATATAACCATGTGGAAAATGTATGAATATGAGATTTGAAGTATCAAGATTAAAGAGGACATCATCACGATCACAACAAAAGAAATAATGAGCTGAATGGAGTTTTCAATCGGATGTTATTGATGTTTGAAAATGAGCCATGCTCATGATAGGAATTCAATCATCTGGATACTAAATTCAAACAACTTAAAAGCGGTTCAAATGTCTAAATGAAGATTCGGACGACTGGATAAAAGGGCATGCAATTGTAGATGGAATCAATTCATTTATGAAGGGATTCAGGCATTTGAAAATTTCATTTCAAATGTTTGAAATTGGTTTAAATGAATGAATATGAAGTTTAGATGTCTTAACAAGGATGTAGAGCAGAACTAGTGTTTTCTAAAGGTGATTCAGACACCTGAATATTTTGATCAGATGTCTATAATTGTGGTCAGACGTTTGAAAGTTTTATTCATATGACTGAATGAAAATCCAAATGTTTGAATGGCTTATCAAGGCGTCTGAATAGATGATGATGGGTTTTGTTGATCAGTTTCGATTGAAACTTTAGGACATGATATATTTTGCATAGGAGGTCGATTTGGGATGTGTTTTGGATCCACTTCGATAAGTATTCCAAGACAAGAGATTTGAGGATATAGCAGAAAAGTGTATCAAAGATGTAGAATGACATGAAATTCATAGGTGATGTGACGACCGAGGTAATGTGATATATGGTTCTATATGATATTACATATACGGATTGAGTCCATATCTCTTAGCTTTGGCCTTGGGAATAGTTACTTAAAAACCACTTGTACCATGAGTGAGTGTTGTGTCAGGTGTGCACTCTTGGGTGGATCGACGCATTTGATAGAAGAGGCCCTATCTCGGTAATGCGGCTATGGGCTTGGATATGATGTAACAACGGTAATATGCTCGGAAGTACATGTCACATAGTTCTCATGATAAACAAATGGTAGCGGTTAGGCATATGTATATCAATTCCAGTTTGATACGAGTGTAGGTGGTAGGCAATTGAATTAAAACTGTAGTGATTATTGGTCTCATGATGGAGAGTATACTTAGCAGGTTTTGGTCTTATCTAGGACCCATGGCTCACAGCCTAGTATCTGTTGATTGAGTCATGACTGGTGCCATGGTGTTTTGTATATGATACCTTTAGTGTATAGCATAACACGATAATAGAATGTGCTTACTTGTAGGATGTACATGAAGATGTAGGTTGAGATATGGTTCCATTACCTCGAGCATTACCATTTGGTGTTATTTGTGATATATTAGCATATTGGTAATCATGCAGATTAATGATATTTCCTTTTTATCAAACTTTTTGTCTGACCCACTCTTTGTTGTTTCTTTGTTATCTATTGTTTTAGTAAGTTGACTTAAAGATGGGGATCTCTACTAGTTAGAGGTAATTCATAAAGCTATAGTTTTATTACCGCTATGATTGTATCCTTCTATTTTTTGGGTGTATTGACATATAGACTAATGTATTATTTTGAGACATGTATTCTTATGAGATTTGATGCATCGTCTATTATTTGTATTATGACATTAGTTCTTATGTCTCTTGAAGGATAAGCATTTTCCTTCTACATGTTTATGTTGATATTATATTCAATATCCTTTCGCTGTGAGTGTTAGTTGATGATGGTAGATTTCCTCAGTGATATTTATTGTTGTTTACATATCTTACCCTTAACCAAACATCATCCTTATCACGATTGAGGAATCAGGTTGCTTATATGTGTTGATTTTAGATGTTATAGGAGGCAGGTCATTACAATTACGCACCCATTCCACCCATTTTTCTCTACCCAAAAATATCTGCAAGTTTTCAAAATGCTACTAAGATGAAATACAAAATAGATAATGCAATCCTACTTACATCATATGTTGCAAACTCATTGTTGTAGTCCACTATTAATTCTCTACAATCACCTTCATTTGAATTATTACTTCCCAAAATGATTTAAAAAGAATTATGGAATTTGAGTTTAATTAATCACATAAATACAATCTAGGGGAGCAAACAAAAGATAATAATAATAAATCAGATAAGGAACGCGTGGTTCATTATCATCCTATTAGATGCACTATGTAGAAATATTATTCTCAGTATAAATATGATGTGTTATGTGTAAATACAATCCATTCCTTATCAATAGAAATGAGGGAAAAAGTGAAAATTTTACCACTTCTCAAGATTTTGCTACAAAATCATAATCCTCCTCTGTTTCTACTCCAAAAGTATTTCTTATGATTATAACCATAAATCATACCCTTCTTCAATTTTCATGGTTAAATAATAAAAATTTTACTAGGCTTGCAAAACCAAATAGCATGAAGCTACTTAATAACTTCCAATTATTAGGCTTGCAAAACCAAATAACTTTGAATTCTTCTTCTTCAATTATACCCTTCTTCTTCTTTTCATTGTTAGGTTTGCAAAACCAAATAGCATGAAGCTAAAAGAACAAGGATGTTTCCTTAAATCTCCTCAATGTTATTTACTTTGTTATATCCATAAATGTCTCCTAAAACCTCTTTGATCCTTAATTTTTTTCAACATATTTTCATTTGATGTTTAACTAAAATTAATAAAGAGTACATTAATTTTTATTTTTTGAAATTACAAAATAAGTTGGCCGGCTCCCCACTATTTTGCCTTTGTACTAGTTGAACCGACCGTTAGAAAGGTTTTCCTACCATATGCTTGCAAGGTCAAATATTTTGAAGCTAAAGAACAAGGAATATCAAAGATATTGTCTTCAACCTGTCTTCTTAACTCTCTTCGATGTCTTTACTTTATTCTCTCCATAGATACCTTAAATTAATTTCTCATACTTGGTCTGATATTTCAATGGTAATAGATTTTCGTTTTAAAATATTTTTTACTTTTTCTTTTATACTCCATTCTTACAGATTTCAAGTTCAGAATTGAAATTTAAACTTTTAGAACTAAAATTTTTAGTTTTAAGTTAATAAACTTCCGTTAGAATTCAAATTTTCAAAAGCAAAATCAGAATTTTGGTTTCTTATTCAAAGAAAAAAATTCAAAGTTTGCTACTTAATAACTTCACATTCCAAATTCGAATTTTGAAATTCATTCAAACTTCATATTCATAAAATTTAAAGTGTGAACTTTCAAAATTTAAAGTTTTTACAATTTAAAATTTTAAAATTCAAAATTCAATTTTAAAAATTGGAAAACTATATTTCTTAAAATTTTGATTTCCTTATAGATTTTCCATTTTTAAAGAAGGTTTGTCAATTAAAATTCTTTGTAAGAAAAGGTTAAATTTCAAATATAAATCAAATTCAAGTTTTATCATTTAAAAATTCAAATTCAAATTTCAATTTGTTGATTTTGAAATTTTGTAATTTCAAATTCAAATCTTCAATTTTTAATTTTCTAATTATAAATTCAAATTTGACTTTCAAAATTTAACTTTAAAATTGATATTTCAAAAAATTTAAATTTCAAATTCAAATAGCGTGAAGGCAAAAAAGGAAAGAACGTTAAAGATATCGTCTTCAACGTGCCTACCTAAATTACTCTATTTACTTTATTCTCTCCATAAATATGTTAAATCATTTTCTCCTGCTTGGTCTGATATTTCAATGATAACAGGTTTTCCTTTAATATGTTTTGACATTTTTTTATGAACTTTCAATTCCAAACTTATAGATTTCGAGTTGATGATTCAAATTCGAACTTTTAGAATTTAAATTTTCAGTTTTAAATATGTAAATTTTCAAATTCAAAATCTGAATTTTCAAATGCAAAATCAGAATTTACGTTTTCTAATTCAAAGAAAAAATATTTCAAAATTCAATGTTTACCATTTAATAATTTCATATTCATAGATTTGAAAGTTTGAATTTTCAAAAATTTAAGTTATTTAATTTTTAAACTCAAATTTACAAAGTTCAAATTTTAGGTCGAACTATAGGGAAATACCTTCGGTGGCGCTCTTTGATCGCTTCCCCTTTAGTGAAGAAATGGAAGATAGTTTCCCTACTTTGCGTGTTAGTGGGCTTCCAATAGTGTATTCTGAGCATTGTTCCATTATTCTTTTTGCGAGAACCATCTCATTTTTCACATAACTTTCAGATTCGAGAATATGTGGCTTCTAGAAAGTAATTTCCTTAATTTAGTCGCTAATAAATAAATTTATATAAGAAATAATAATAATAATAATAATAATAAATACTCGGGCAATATAACTAAACATTTTGTCAATAACTTAGTGACCTTAGATTAACTATAGCAAAAAAACTTTCGCAGTGTTTCAAAAAGGCCGTGAAATCTTTTCGCAGCATTACAAAGAATGTTGTCTAATGACAAGTTGTAATAGATATAACATACAATAACAATTTTCAAAACTCTACAGAAAATAAACCTTTTACAGCATTTTTGTTTATGCTATATAATATCTTTCACAGATTTTATGTTAGATTTTTTACAGCGTTCTTCTTTGTCAGGTTTCTTGCATCATTTACCAAACGTTATGTATTTATTATAGAGTTTTTATTATTTTTCGCTGATCTTCTATTTCTCTCTTAAATTTTTATCATCGATTCTAAAACGCTGTTATATATCTAGGACATCATTTATTACTTATCGCAGCGTTTTTATCATTATATTTCTATTTTTGCAATGTTTTAAAAACGCTGTATACTCTTCTTATTTTTCTTACCTAATACAACAGTTCTAACGACCATGAAAATTTAAATTCAAAAACATCGCTTAGTTTGAACAACATAAATAAATATAACGTAATAATTTTAGCATGTTATATATTAAACATAATCAAAGTTACACGAACTTCGTACATAAAATAAACAATAGTCATATTACAACATTTTGTACACGGTGTTCAAAGCAAAGATGATAGTAATGATATTTTAGTAACGGACCTTACTAAAAAAAGCAACGAATCAAGTAAAGTCCAAGCTCGTCCTCTTCAAAGGTCCAATATCCTCCTAGAACACTGCATGCCAAAATATCAAAATTAATCTGGTACTTATTTAACATATAATATTTGAATATAATTAGCTAGATGTAAAGTGAAATAACCTACTAAGAAATATCTGTTCACAAAGTATGAAAGAAGCATAACTGTAACTATGATCGTAGACAAAGGGCATAAAGTAGAAGTAAAAAATGGCCATCTCTCTTCAATTACCAAAACCTTGTATGTAATATGCAACACTTGATCAATCATTATTTTGTTTAACATCAAAGTCTGTATATAATTTAAGTTTTTGACCATTGGAACGGTAAGGTGTACTTATAGGACAAAAAGAGAGGCCTAAGCAAGAGTGACCAGTACAAGAAACAGTGACCCAACGAACCATTCTTTGTCTGATGTAGCCACATCGGGTGCACCGCTTTCTTGATGAGGTTTGTGTCTGGTCCATATCATTTGAAGTATGGGTCCTTTGTATAGGGTCATCAGTGTGGCACTTGCTACATTTACAACTACACCTACTATCTTTGCTTGGGATCTCACTTTGTTTAGGTTCACTTTTTCCATGCAATATATGACTATAATTACGAATGTCAATGCTGGAAGGTTGTTTGTTATGGCACATGCAAAGGTTGTAGAAGTAAGCTTTAGTCCCACGTAGTAGAAATTTTGATCTACCACTGCACTGCAATTGCAAAAAAAAATTTGTGTTAAATATGTTTTTCTAAACTATGCCATAACACCAAGAATTTCCTGTCTTATAACACATATGTCGCATCACAATGTAAAAATTAAAGTGTGCTTGTCTTTCTAAAATGCACAAAAATGTGATGTTCACACAAAGTAAGAATATATGTTGTGGTACTCCACCATAGCAGATATCAGTTCATTTCAGCCTTATGTATAGCACAAGAAATTTATAGTATTGCGAAACATATGTATATTTACATTCATACTTACCCAAAAAGCGCCAAACCAATTATTTGAAAAAAGACAAGGAATGTTATTTATGGCCTTACTTTCCTATAGCAATAAAAGATTAAAATTGGATAACCAATATGCATTATGGCTTAAAGATCACACATATAAGTGTAACGAATAGTGATATCAAATTTAGGGTTGTCAATGGATAACCAAAAAATCCAAACTCTGTCTGCATTCGTATCCAAAAAATAAAAAAATATCTGAAATTCGAGAAACGAATACAAATATGGATATGATGGTATCCACATCTGATAATTATCCGTCCGTCTTTTATCAAGTTAGTAGTTAATATTATGTATATTTTAGTACATTGAACAATTGATATTGACTATATTATCAAGGAAATAACTCATATAATTGTGTATAAATGAATATCTGTTGCACAAAACTGTTTTTTATCATCAGATTTTTTATTTCTTGATTATTTTATAAGCATTAGTACAAAATTGGTTTTACGTTAATCTAAATATTTTCGATTGTTCTTTTAAATCTATTAATTATGGGTGGTGCGAATAAATATATGATATCCGTCTATATTTGAAAATTAAGTGCATATGGATATCCGATATCCGAAAATGGTTTCGGATACGGATGCAGATGTGGATATGACAATATCCGTATCTGAAAGTATCCATTGACATGCCTAATCAAATTTAAAGAAGGATATAGGGTATGTATACCTCTTCAAAATGAGGTCAAAGGGGCAATAGAAAGGGTAGTAAAGGCATGGCGATACACGACAAGCACATAATGGGTCATGAAGTGGTTTAATGAGAATATAGTGATGATATTCATACATGCATAGCCAAACTTAAGGCATATCATTGCAATGTAAGGCTTGCATTTTTCAAAGACCCCACTGCAACTTCCTTCCCTTCCATTATGTAATAATATTAAAATAAAGTATCTTATATATATTAGCTAGAAACTAGAGGAATAATTGACCAGTTATTCAGATGCAGGAAGATTCAGTGTGTCTACAAGAGAAAATGTAGGCCTATTTATAATAGTATGATGGTCATATTCTTACTTAAAGTTTTCATCATCATGAAAGAATGTTTGGCTTTTACTCAAACAATATTATGACATTATTATAAAAGAATTATTACAAACTCGATAATTAACGTAGTAGCATCTTTATTTCTAATGTAGCAAGTTCACGTGTTGATATAGCGTAAGGTGTTAGCAATGGAGTTTATGATAAAAACGAAGTGTTAGCATTGGAGTTTATGATAAAAATGAAGAGTCGATGTTCAACATCATGAGATCATTCCCAAAAGTTTCTCTTTTTCTTTAAAATGACAGCCTCATTCATCAAATGAAAACTCTTTGTTCATATTATTATTATTTATATAGTGGTAATTGGATGACACAAGAGTTCAGTTTTTAGCGGGATGAGAGTCGCAACTGTCAGTTTTCAAAACATTTATTTGCAAGCATTAGAATGTTTGATCAAGTGGCTATTAGATAAAAGTTTCACATGAACGGTACTTAGAGTCAATTTAAACATACACCACAAAGCAGTAAAACTATAAATGCATAAGAACTACCAAAATTCACTATAATGATTATCAATAAATGCTTACAAGGAATTTGGCGACCCCATATTGGCATAAGTCCCTAGTACAATACCATGGCTCTTTGGCTTTAACAAATTGGTATCCCATTGCTCATTCCTCTAGCAAAACTAGGCTAAATAGGAATGTGAACTAGTGTCGCCTTAATAAGGTTTTAAATACTTCATGGCAGTATTGATAAAATTTTGGTTGAATACAAAAGGGATTATTTGCTGTTAGACAGATATATTTTTTCTTTTAAATAACAATTAAATGCAAGTAGAATGATTTTTGAGTTATACCTAGAAAAAATATATTTAAATATCTAGATCATGTAGAATTAATTAAAAAAAATTAGGCTCCTTATTAATGTTTATTTACCTCTTTATGGATGGACTATGGTTATGACAGCTGCTTACCAATAATCCAAAGTAGGCTCCTCAAGATATTGAATTTCGATAGGAAACCCTTTCTCCTGTTATTTTGAAAATATTAGACGATAACAAAGCAACAACATGGATCTCTTTTAGCTAATTATTGGCTAAACTAATACAATAAAGAAGCACAAAACTGACTTCAACGGAGAGAATAGCAGGTTGTATCACAGGAACAAGGGTTTCCATGTTTTTTCTTGCTTTTTTCCGAAAAAAATAAATAAGTATAAAAAGGTTGTGAATATGCAATTAGGTATTTCTGATCAGTCCTATTAGTGTTTTCTACTACACCTTATATAGAAAAAGTCCGACTGTACTTTACCTCAATGGTTGCAAAAGATATGATTAATTGCAACTAAGGTCCGTGGCATTGGATATATTAAATCCATAAAGAGAAAATATTTGATTTTTATGCAAATGTTTGTGCTTTTTCACATCATTGTGTGTCCCGTTTTAATTTTCATGTAAGATAACAATATTTGAGTTAGAATTATCAAAAAGCGGACAACTTATCCTTATGAATTTGTTATCTCTTTGTGCATACAATGGACCGGTATGTGGTATATTCGTTGCATCACTTCCATTAGGGGCATTTATAGGCATGGATATTGATATAGACTGGGTAGTAAACTATTGTAATTTGACATTTCTTGCTAGGATGGGTTGATGACCTTTATTTTAATCAATTATATAATATGAATATCTACATCGGTAACATATCGAATGGACATCAGTTTGTGAACAAAAAATATTCATGTTTTTGCACATTTATACTGTTATCCGGCCTTTTGATCCGGCTATATCCAGACTATTGGACAAGTTAGTCTCGATGGTAGACAAGGCAAGTAACCCAGAGAGGTGATCATGGAGTCCAAAGATCAAGTACAGACAACAAAAGCAACGATCAAGTAAGACCAGAGATAGACTCATCGGAATATTCTAAGCATGGATTAGTACATCCCTTAGGCAAGGGATTGGTACATATCCTGTAATGACCCTAAAAATGAAAGTTATATTTACTTTGAGAATTTCTGGAAAAAAAAAGTAGAGAAATATATATATATATATATATATATATATATATATATTAAATGACATATTAAAATGGAAAAGCTTGTTAATAAATTAAATATGCATGGGAGTTCTGCTGGACGAAAATGCAAGGGGTTAAGGTGATTAAAAATTGGGATTTAAAATAAATATAGTTTCATGCCTAAAGAATTACATAAATACATATATTTAATATATGAGGAGTTTCCTGTTTTATCTAAAAATAAAATAAAATAGAGTTTTATAAGGACCAAATGACTTATGTATTTATGCTAGAAGTAACTAGCATGATATATGTGATTTTTATTTAGATATAGGAGGAGTTACTGTTTTGACAAAGAGGCAGAGATATATATATACATACAGGATCAAATAAAAATTTCCATATCTTATATTTATTTCAAGCAAATAATATGGGTGAATGATTTTACATTACATGATTAGGTATGATAATATGCATGATTAAATGGAGATAATAGCTAGAGAGAAAACACAAGAAGTTTACAAATTCTTTAAACTTAGAAAAAAAAATGAGTAAAGAATCACATGCATATGGCATGAATAAAATGGAGACATGAAAATAGCATGCAGTGTTTAAAATGTTTGATTCCCGAAATAACCAATTAAAGTAACCTAATGTGTGCATTTCCAATTTAGGACCACACAGGAATGTGATATGTACATGAACATCTAAGGGTATCAGGGGAATTACCCATTTTCTTAAACCCTAGAATGATTTTATAAATAACTGCACATAACCATATCCATCATTCTCTCGGGATCAAAACAAAAAAAATATAGGAAGAAGCAATAGCTTAAAACACTGAAAGGATCTGCTGTTCAGAGGAGCAAGACAGTAAAAGAAAACACTAGGTGAGCATTAATCCTTTTTATGCTATGGCACTAAGTCCTCTGGTAGGCAGCCTATAATGTTATGATTCATTTAAAAGAAAAAAATCCCTGAAATGATTTATTATGGGTGAGATGGATGTTTGGTTGTGTATTCTTGTTTGGTTGTGCTTTATTGTTTGGAGTTTTTAATCTATATGTGGGTTTTTCAAAGACAAAATGGTTTGGGCACTTTTGTTCTGCTTTATTATTATGAAGTATGGATCTACATTATTTAGGGAATAGGCAGCAAGACAGTGATCTAGCTTATGTCTATTTCTTAGATAATGAAGCATGAAGCTCAATATTCATATCACAAGTCAGAAGAGAAAGTATACAATAATATAGCAGGATCATGATGCTCAAATTATTTTTAGGAAGACCAAAGGAATGTTGTATGTCCTGTAATAAGGCTAATAAATAAAAATCATGGGGTTGAACCAGAAAGTATACAAGCAGTTATACCTTTCTGAAATATGAATGAATGAAAGAGAAACTAAATTGGTCACTTGGGAGTTAGTCAATGATCTACTTGCCTCAGGTGGGAGCAAGTATATGCATGGTGCAACTGCACCCTGAGGCCTTTGTGTGTTGGAATAAATTAAGTAACCTAGGAGTTTCCTTCACAATGCATACATAGTGTTCATTTAACAAGGAGATGTAGACCATAAAATAAATAAGGAATGGGATTTATAAATTTGGGTTATGAATATCTAGACAAGGAGTTAAATTAATCAGGATTAATGTGATGTTCTGATTAATTGCTGGGTGAAATTGGGAGAATAAAATCTGAGTTTATTTATCTAGAAATGGAAGTATGAATATGTGTATAAAATTTTTGATTAATGTTCATACCAGTATAAACTGACCCTTTTGGTTGCTCTTGCAATCATCTGGGTGTCTCAAAAATTTTTGGGGCAGCTCAATGAATTGCTTGCAGGAAATTGAAGTTGGCTTGATGAGTGAAGAAGGCATTAGCTGCTAGTATAAATAAAAGAGACTTGTTTTAAATTTGCAGATGCTTGTAATGATGTTAATAGTCAGATCACATGTGGTAGTTGGAGTTAATTGTAGGGAGTTTTTTTTTAGTATTTGGATTAAAACTTGTACTTAAGTAAAACTTATTTTAAATGATCTTTGATGGAGTTTGATTACCTATTAATTTTATGATTATCTGATTTGGAGAAAACAAGGGGATGGACATAACACATAAATATAAAATGTGTATGAGATGATCTCTGGTTTTATTGCCTGAGCTTATTATATAATTTTTTTATAAAAATGATGGAGTTGACAAGATTTGGATAAGAATTATTCAAGTGGAATAAATGTATGCATGGCAGATAATTGATACTGATTTGTGCATATATTCTAATGAGTCTATAACATTGCATTAATGTACCTGATTTCAAGATAAAAAAGATTATAAAAGAAACAAACCTGGAAGCATTTTGTGTTTTTGGTTGTTAGCATAAATGGATGAATTCCCAGGAACATACATAAGGAAGAAATATGATGGTGTTAGGAGAAGCTATTGAAGAAGTTTATTTGAGAAACATGGGTTTGAAAGTGGTAAATAAGGGACTATGGCCGGCCTAGATGGCCATGGGTCAAACTCTTTGAGCCAGGAACCACTTCATTTCAATTAATGAAGTGTAAGTGCTCCTGGGACAAAACAAAGAAAACACCAAGCAGCCCTTAAATAACACCAAGCATTTCCAGTAAAACACCAAGTATTTAAGTCTGCACCATGTTAAACTTAAAAATGCAAAATGACTTCAATTGTTCAACCTGAAATGATGAATGGAAATTAGTTCCAATATCCATGCCTGCAAGTATAATTTGTAAGTAATCTCATGTAAACACTTGATGACTATCATAAGGTCAATTAAATATTATTTTAGTGTTAATAGAATTAGTTAGGCAGAAAGCCTAGATGGCATAAACAAAAAAAAAGATGTACTGTGCTCTGCAAGTCAAATATATATATAGTGTTATAATTTGCCAAAATGTACCTCTGGCAGTAGAACAAGACTTTGAAAAGAAATAAATGGCTATGTCAATAACTTGTATGGTATTTTGATTTCTGTTTGATTTAAATTCCCTCTGATAAAAAAAAAGAAACAATTGTATATCATCAAATATATGATTGTCTTAATTTGTTTGTACACTGATATGATTATATTGGTAAGTCCAGGGTCTTGGGAAAAATATTTGGAAATTATATAAATATTCAAATATAAAAGAAATGGGGTTTAGTGGTGAATTCCTCTTGAATGTTTGGAAAAAAAAATCTATGTGTTTTAGAGTGAGGGTCACCACAGTTGGTATCTGAGCTTTGTTTTAAATAACATAGTAAATGTTGTTGTATGCATATGGATGTTTGAATGCATTGTTTGAATTATTGGTGTTGAATGCTTTTGTTTTATGTTAAAAAAAATATATGTGAGTGCATGTGATACATGCACAGTGTGCACAGGAATAAAAATGAACAAAGTAAAGACACCAAGAATGATGGGGGTAAATAAACTAACATAAAAATCACATTTATAGCATTATGGTAGGACCAAGGCATCACACAGGTGCAGGATCATCACGTGAGCCACCTGTGATGAGCATGGAGGATTTTGTGAGAGCTTTAAGGGATGGAATGGCACCAAGGCAAGACAATCCTCATGAGGAACTCTCCAAACTGCTTAAGACATGTACTACTTTGGGAGGAAAGGATTTTGAAGGCACTGAAGGAGCTATAGGTGTCCAAACTTGGATAAGAACTATGGAGAGGGTCTTCACAGATATGCAAATCAATGACCAAAGGAAGAGACAGATAGCTTCAAGGAAATTGAAGGGGGTTGCACTGGATTGGTGGGAGGTTGTGACAGCAGGAAGACAAGAGGATACCATCACTTGGAATAATTTCAAGGACATGCTTGAGGCCAGATTTGTCCCAGCATCTGCCAAGGCCACACTGCTTGAAGACTTTATTAGGTTAAGGCAATGAGGCATGAGTGTAAATGAATACACTCAGAAGTTTGAAGCATTATCCAAGTATGGAATGGTGTTAATAGGGAATGCAGAAGCAAAGAATGCAAGGTACATTCAAGGCTTGAACCCTAGTCTGTCAAGGGCAATGTTGCCATACAAGGACAAAACCTTTGATCAAGTAATTGATCTAACTCTCTCATTTGAGCAACATGACACCGCAAGGGAGAAATTCAGGAATATGAAGCTCAATAAGAAGAAGGGTGGTCAGAACAAAGTGCAACCTTATGACAAGAGAAATGCAAGTAAAGGAGTTAAGAAAGGGGAAGGAGAAATAGCACCTGAAAGCAAGAAATTCACTCATTGTTTTAATTGTGGAAAAGCTGGACATTATAGTAACCAATGCCCTGACCCTAAAATACCTAGAGGAGGCTGCTATAATTGTGGAAAGATGGGCCATCTCAAGAAGGATTGCCCAGAGACCAATAGGGGAACAGCAAGGGTAGGAGCTTTGGCAGCAAGCAACACTGGGAATATTGGGCAACTTGAAGGTATAATTCTAATTAATACCCAACCAATATCAGTAATATATGACACTGGTGCCTCACATTCACTAATATCTCTGGAAATTACAAAGAAATTAGCACTTGCATGTGTTTCTATTGATCAGCCCTTAATTGTACATAGTCCCATAGGGAGTCATTGTATGTTAGGGATGAAGTGTATGGGTCTGAAATTAATTATAGGGGGTTATGAATTTAATTCAGATCTGTATACTTTAAATTATCCTGGTATTGGAGTAATTTTGGGGATGGATTGGTTAATTGAAAACAAAGCAATTTTAAATTTAGAAAACCTTACTATTTCTTTGGAGACAAATGAGGGCAAAAGAATCACAGTTCTAAGTGAAACAGCAAAGAACACATGTTTTAATAAAATCTGGAGTATTAATGAAGTCCAAAAGGAATTAAAAATAGAGGAAATTCCGGTAGTTAATGAATTTATAGATGTGTTTGGAGAAGTGAGAGGAATTCCTCAGAATAGACTAGTAGAATTTAAAATAAAGTTAATGCCAGGAACAAATCCAATCATTAAGAAGCCTTATAGGATGGGTCCAAAAGAGTTAGTAGAATTAAAACATCAACTAGAAGAATTAGAAGAGAAAGGATTCATAAGATCAAGTAGTTCCAGTTGGGGTTCCCCGGTGCTCTTTGTCAAGAAACATGATGGAACAATGAGGTTGTGTGTAGACTATAGGGATTTAAACAAGGTAACCATTAAAAATAAGTACCCACTGCCTAGAATAGATGACCTATTTGATCAATTGCATGGAGCTAAAATATTTTCAAGGTTAGATTTAGCCTCTGGATTTCACCAAATGAAAGTTGCAGAGGAAAGCATTGAGTACACAGCCTTTAACACAAGATATGGCCTTTATGAATTTCTAGTAATGCCATTTGGCTTGACCAATGCTCCCTCCTATTTTGTAGATTTGATGAATAGAATTTTTAGAGACTTTTTGGATAAGTTTGTCTTGGTATTTATAGATGACATATTAATTTATTCAAAAACAGAAAATGATCATGCCATGCACCTACATTTAGTATTATCCAGGCTTAGAGAATATGAATTAAAAGCCAAGTATTCAAAGTGTACATTTTGGCAACATGAAGTGAAATTCTTAGGACACATAGTGTCACAGCAAGGGGTGAGTGTGGATCCAAGCAAGGTCATTGCAGTTCAATCATGGAGTAGACCCAAAATAGTGACTGAGGTGAGGTCATTCTTAGGTTTGGTAGGGTACTATAGGAGGTTCATCAAGGATTTTTCAAGAATAGCCGCACCAATGACCAAGCTAACAAAGAAGAACCAACCATATGTGTGGACTGAGCAGTGTGAACAAGCTTTTGAGAAGTTGAAACAAGCACTGGTGGAAGCTCCTGTCCTACAAATCCCAGAAGCAAATGAAGGAATGGTTGTATATACTGATGCTAGTGGGTCTGGGTTAGGTGCAGAGCTTATGCAACATGGCAAGGTGGTGGCATATGCATCAAGACAGCTTAAACCCAATGAAACCAAATATGCAACTCATGATCTAGAATTAGCTGCAATAGTGTTTGCATTAAAACTTTGGAGGCATTATTTGCTTGGAGCAAAATTTGAATTATTCACAGATCATCAAGCATTGAAATATTTATTTTCTCAAAAAGATTTAAATATGAGGCAAGCAAGGTGGTTGGAGTTTCTAGCTGCATATGATTTAGATATTTTGTACACCCCTGGAAAAGCCAATAGGGTGGCAGATGCCTTGAGTAGGCATCAAGTTAGGTTAGCAAGTCTAATGATTGATGAATTTAAAAACCTTGTAATGCTTGGGGAGGCAGATATATATAGCAAGAATGAGAAGAATTTTAGAAAACATGATGATATGGTGGAGTATGGTACACTGGGAATAATCACAGTGAAGTCTAATCTGGTGGAGAAAATTGGTGGCATGCAAGATCAAGATCAAAGTCTAAAGGAGAAGAAAGAAATGTTATTAAATAACATTGAGTCAGAGAATTTTAAAATAGATTCCCAGGGTTATTTGAGGAAAAATGATAAGCTTTGTGTACCAGACATTGCAGAGTTGAAGGAAGAAATCATGAATGAGCATCACAAGACCAAGTACACCATACACCCTGGTGGTACTAAAATGTATCATGATTTAAAAAGAATCTACTGGTGGCCAGGAATGAAGCAAGCAGTGGCAAGATATGTGGCAAAGTGTTTCACATGTCAACAAATTAAAGCAGACTACCAAAAGCCCTCTGGCATGTTGCAATCTTTGGAGGTACCTCAGTGGAAATGGGAAAGTATTTCCATGGATTTTGTGGATGGTTTGCCTAGAACTAAGAAAGGCAATGATAGTATATGGGTAATTGTTGATAGACTAACCAAATCAGCTCACTTTGTCCCTGTCAGGTCAGATAGAAATGCATCTAAGCTTGCACAATTATTTATTAAGGAAGTGGTGAGGCTACATGGTATACCCAAGACTATTGTAAGTGATAGAGACACTTTGTTCACCTCAAGATTTTGGGAAAGCTTCCAAGAAGCAATGGGAACACAACTTTGTTTAAGCAGTGCCTACCATCCTCAAAGTGATGGGCAAACAGAGATAGTGAATAAAATATTGGAAGATTTACTTAGAGCATGTGTGCTTGATTTTGGGGGTAATTGGGAGGATCATATCCACCTGGCAGAATTCACTTACAACAATAGCTATCAATCAACAATAGGAATGGCTCCCTTTGAAGCCTTGTATGGGAGACCCTGCATGTCTCCTGCCTGTTGGTTGGAAGCAGGAGAGGGTGTAATATTGGGGCCAGATCATGTTAAAGAAACTTCCAACATGATTGAATTAGTTAGGCATAGAATGAAGGCAGCACAATCAAGACAAAAGTCTTATGCAGATAGAAAGAGAAAGCCAATGGAGTTTGAAGTAGGAGAGCATGTTTTTCTGAAGGTATCACCAATGAAGAAGGTGTTCAGGTTTGGGAAATCTGGTAAGCTATCACCAAGATTTGTAGGACCATATGAAATTATGCAAAGAATCGATGCTATGGCCTACAAACTTAAGTTACCTGAGGAGTTAAGTGGTGTGCATCAAGTGTTTCATGTTTCTCAATTGAGAAAATGGGTGCATGATGAAGGGGCAATTCTGGAGTCACCTACTCAAATTCAAGTCCAAAAGAATTTGGTTTATACAAATGAACCAGTAGGGATAGTTGCCAAGGAAGAGAAAAAGTTGGGGAACAAGGTGATCAAACTGGTAAAAATTCAATGGAGCTTGGACACTAATGATTGTACATGGGAGGTTGAAGATAAAATGAGGGCTAAATACCCCAATTTGTTTACTAATGGAGAGGTATGTTTAAGCAGCTTATGATGATTTTTCTAAATATTCTTATATATTGTTTGCTTTCATAAAATGTGAGTATGGGGTTATGGAGTTAAAACAGGCTATAGATTAGTGCTTTTAATTGGAGAAATTAGGTGAAATTATGGGGACATAATTCCTTTAAGGGGGAGGGTATGTAATGACCCTAAAAATGAAAGTTATATTTACTTTGAGAATTTCTGGAAAAAAAAAGTAGAGAAATATATATATATATATATATATATTAAATGACATATTAAAATGGAAAAGCTTGTTAATAAATTAAATATGCATGGGAGTTCTGTTGGACGAAAATGCAAGGGGTTAAGGTGATTAAAAATTGGGATTTAAAATAAATATAGTTTCATGCCTAAAGAATTACATAAATACATATATTTAATATATGAGGAGTTTCCTGTTTTATCTAAAAATAAAATAAAATAGAGTTTTATAAGGACCAAATGACTTATGTATTTATGCTAGAAGTAACTAGCATGATATATGTGATTTTTATTTAGATATAGGAGGAGTTACTGTTTTGACAAAGAGGCAGAGATATATATATACATACAGGATCAAATAAAAATTTCCATATCTTATATTTATTTCAAGCAAATAATATGGGTGAATGATTTTACATTACATGATTAGGTATGATAATATGCATGATTAAATGGAGATAATAGCTAGAGAGAAAACACAAGAAGTTTACAAATTCTTTAAACTTAGAAAAAAAATGAGTAAAGAATCACATGCATATGGCATGAATAAAATGGAGACATGAAAATAGCATGCAGTGTTTAAAATGTTTGATTCCTGAAATAACCAATTAAAGTAACCTAATGTGTGCATTTCCAATTTAGGACCACACAGGAATGTGATATGTACATGAACAGCTAAGGGTATCAGGGGAATTACCCATTTTCTTAAACCCTAGAATGATTTTATAAATAACTGCACATAACCATATCCATCATTCTCTCGGGATCAAAACAAAAAAAATATAGGAAGAAGCAATAGCTTAAAACACTGAAAGGATCTGCTGTTCAGAGGAGCAAGATGGTAAAAGAAAACACTAGGTGAGCATTAATCCTTTTTATGCTATGGCACTAAGTCCTCTGGTAGGCAGCCTATAATGTTATGATTCATTTAAAAGAAAAAAATCCCTGAAATGATTTATTAAGGTGAGATGGATGTTTGGTTGTGTATTCTTGTTTGGTTGTGCTTTATTGTTTGGAGTTTTTAATCTATATGTGGGTTTTTCAAAGATAAAATGGTTTGGGCACTTTTGTTCTGCTTTATTATTATGAAGTATGGATCTACATTATTTAGGGAATAGGCAGCAAGACAGTGATCTAGCTTATGTCTATTTCTTAGATAATGAAGCATGAAGCTCAATATTCATATCACAAGTCAGAAGAGAATTTCTGGGTTTTTGAGGGGCTTCCTTAATAAAACCCTTATCCATTTATTCACAATAATATAGCAGGATCATGATGCTCAAATTATTTTTAGGAAGACCAAAGGAATGTTGTATTTCCTGTAATAAGGCTAATAAATAAAAATCATGGGGTTGAACCAGAAAGTATACAAGCAGTTATATCTTTCTGAAATATGAATGAATGAAAGAGAAACTAAATTGGTCACTTGGGAGTTAGTCAATGATCTGCTTGCCTCAGGTGGGAGCAAGTATATGCATGGTGCAACTGCACCCTGAGGCCTTTGTGTGTTGGAATAAATTAAGTAACCTAGGAGTTTCCTTCACAATGCATACATAGTGTTCATTTGACAAGGAGATGTAGACCATAAAATAAATAAGGAATGGGATTTATAAATTTGGGTTATGAATATCTAGACAGGGAGTTAAATTAATCAGGATTAATGTGATGTTCTGATTAATTGCTGGGTGAAATTGGGAGAATAAAATCTGAGTTTATTTATCTAGAAATGGAAGTATGAATATGTGTATAAAATTTTTGATTAATGTTCATACCAGTATAAACTGACCCTTTTGGTTGCCCTTGCAATCATCTGGGTGTCTCAAAAATTTTTGGGGCAGCTCAATGAATTGCTTGCAGGAAATTGAAGTTGGCTTGATGAGTGAAGAAGGCATTAGTTGCTAGTATAAATAAAAGAGACTTGTTTTAAATTTGCAGATGCTTGTAATGATGTTAATAGTCAGATCACATGTGGTAGTTGGAGTTAATTGTAGGGAGTTTTTTTTGAGTATTTGGATTAAAACTTGTACTTAAGTAAAACTTATTTTAAATGATCTTTGATGGAGTTTGATTACCTATTAATTTTATGATTATCTGATTTGGAGAAAACAAGGGGATGAACATAACACATAAATATAAAATGTGTATGAGATGATCTCTGGTTTTATTGCCTGAGCTTATTATATAATTTTTTTATAAAAATGATGGAGTTGACAAGATTTGGATAAGAATTATTCAAGTGGAATAAATGTATGCATGGCAGATAATTGATACTGATTTGTGCATATATTCTGATGAGTCTATAACATTGCATTAATGTACCTGATTTCAAGATAAAAAAGATTATAAAAGAAACAAACCTGGAAGCATTTTGTGTTTTTGGTTGTTAGCATAAATGGATGAATTCCCAGGAACATACATAAGGAAGAAATATGGTGGTGTTAGGAGAAGCTTTTGAAGAAGTTTATTTGAGAAACATGGGTCTGAAAGTGGTAAATAAGGGACTATGGCCGGCCTAGATGGCCATGGGTCAAACTCTTTGAGCCAGGAACCACTTCATTTCAATTAATGAAGTGTAAGTGCTCCCGGGACAAAACAAAGAAAACACCAAGCAGCCCTTAAATAACACCAAGCATTTCCAGTAAAACACCAAGTATTTAAGTCTACACCATGTTAAACTTAAAAATGCAAAATGACTTCAATTGTTCAACCTGAAATGATGAATGGAAATTAGTTCCAATATCCATGCCTGCAAGTATAATTTGTAAGTAATCTCATGTAAACACTTGATGACTATCATAAGGTCAATTAAATATTATTTTAGTGTTAATAGAATTAGTTAGACAGAAAGCCTAGATGGCATAAACAAAAAAAAAAGATGTACTGTGCTCTGCAAGTCAAATATATATATAGTGTTATAATTTGCCAAAATGTACCTCTGGCAGTAGAACAAGACTTAGAAAAGAAATAAATGGCTATGTCAATAACTTGTATGGTATTTTGATTTCTGTTTGATTTAAATTCCCTCTGATAAAAAAAAGAAACAATTGTATATCATCAAATATATGATTGTCTTAATTTGTTTGTACACTGATATGATTATATTGGTAAGTCCAGGGTCTTGGGAAAAATATTTGGAAATTATATAAATATTCAAATATAAAAGAAATGGGGTTTAGTGGTGAATTCCTCTTGAATGTTTGGAAAAAAAAAATCTATGTGTTTTAGAGTGAGGGACACCACATATCCCTTCTCCTATGCAGGAGATCAGATCATATCACTATGGCTATGAACAACTTGAATCAGCAGTTCAACTTAATGGGAATCGATCAGTATCTCTAAAAATATGAAGACATTATGCAAACAACTTTAGAAACATGAAACTAGCATAGAGCGGGACCCACCAAAGCAATCACGAGTTGCCACGTGGTGATATGGACTGATCGGTGCCGATCTTCTTTCATTGGGAATTGGGCTATGAATATTTTTGGGTGACCTCGTCTACATCATGAGATCCCGCTGGTGAAATTTCAAAAAGATATTTGGTCGTCTACCTCTATAAATAAAGGGTTCATTGCTTATTTTAGAGATCTTTACACTGCTATTTTACTTGTACTCCATTATAATCAAAGATCAATCCAATCTGATCCTTCTATACTAAGAAAAACGAGTGATTACGAAAGTAATTTCATCAAAGTGGACATAGGAAATGCTGAACAACTATAAATCTGTGTGTTCTTGTTTTCTATTTATTTCCTCTGTTTTAATTTTAGTTCTTCACTTTATTTCTCTACGTAAAATCTATTGGGTGTTTGTGCCAACTTTTGGTGCTAACATTTTGGTGCTTTCACTGAGAAGGAATTCTTAGTTTGATTGGATTCAACATCTACTTGTGGATTGCCATATTCACGAGATAGATCCAGATTTCTGCCAACAAGTTTCCATTTCTATTCAGATTTGAAGAAGATCTATAAGGAAGCTATTATCCATGGCCAGAAGAAAGTCTACTACTTCCCGTCCTGTTGATGGTAATGAAGATACCAGCGTTCAACAGGTTGACCAAAATGTACAACCGGTGGCAGCTGATGCCACAAATCCGCATGATTACATCACCAAAGGTTGCTTTGAAGTCCTAATGAAGGAACTGTTAGATAGCTGTCGACAGCTCAATCCGCAAATCCAGGCCAATATTGACCTGATGAACCAGTTGAAAGACTAATGTGGGAAGACAAGGAAGGAGCCTACTCCATACTCAGGATCAAAGAGCTCCTCTTCATCTGACGACCATCACAAAAGCAGGCGGCAGAAGAAGGATGCATATGATGCTAAAATGTCATGGTAAAACTATGCGATAGACTATCGCCAGACCACACGGATCAGTACCGAACCCCTCAGAGGGATCAGCACCGAACCCTCAAACCAAAGAGGAAACTTATGGAGGAGCTAACTCCGGACGTTTCGTGATCGACCAAGACGCTGAAGCTTAAGCAAATGTGGTTGAACCGTAGCCGAGAGACGATGATAGAGACACTACTCAGGAGGTACATGAAGATCACATTGAGCCAAGGCAACATGGTGCTGCCCAAAGGCATGGATCGAGTCAATTACATGAGGTGGAACATGACCATTGCTCGACACCAGCTCTCCAAACATTGGACCTAATGGCTATGGTGAGATAGCATGTGAAAGAATGTCAAGGCCTAACCAATGATGATTGGGGACTCTCCAAGAGTGATACTCCATTCACTGACAACATCTTACACGTAGCATATCTGTGGAGGTTTAATATGCCTATGATGCCTGCTTATGCGGGAAAACCCGACCCCAGGAAGCATCTCATTAAGTACGAGTGGCACATGGACTCCTCATGAGCCACTGATGCAGTCAAGTGCAGATGTTTTCCCATTTTTCTATAAGGGTTGCGACTATGTGGTTCACCAAGCTACCACCATGGTCAATTTCTTCGTTTGATGAGTTAGCAAAGAAGTTCATGGAGAAATTCCACATGCATGTGGCTCGCCCCAAAGATGTCACGTCCTACTCGAACTTGTTCCAGGCTCTAGGGGAGTCACTAAAAGATTTTCTAGAAAGGTTTAATATGGCTATTACAGAAGTCAGTAATCTAAAAGATAATGCAATACTGATGGCACTTACCAAGGGAGTTGACCCTGATTTGATAATTGGTTGCTGGGAAAGCCTCCTTCTATGTTGGACCATTTTTATGCAAAGGCAGCCTAGTGCTTGAGGAAGGAGGAGGCGAAGTGGTCTAGGAAGAGAGATATTGCAGGCCCAAGCACCGATGGAGTACAAAGTAATGTGGTGGTGAAACAGTTTGGAGAGAGTTCCGGGAAAGTTGAAATTAATGTTCAGAACAAACCAAATGAGCAAAAGAGAGGTGATGACAGAATCCACGATTGAAGGCAGGATTCTAGGAGAGGGAAGCCAAGGATTTCGACATTTGACATCTATGCACCGTTGAACACATCATTAAAGAACATCTACCTATCGACTTGTAATACTATGCAGTATAGAAAACCACCTCCGAAAGAACCGATGGAGTAGAAGAGACAAACAGGAAAGTACTCTAGATTCCTTGAAAGTTATGGTCATACCATAAATGAGTGTCCCCGCCTCCATGATGTCATTGAAAAGTTGGTTCGTGATAGAAAGTTGTAACAGTTTGTTAAAGCCCCGCAGGATGGCGGGTAGGGGACATTTGACCCCAATAGATGACAAGCTCTGCCTATTGTTGGGGAACTTAAACGGATAAGAGGAAGTTTAGTCGTTAACACCATTGTTGGATGACCACATCCGGTCGACAAAAGTTGGAATGAAATGGAGCGTTACATGAATGTTATAAAGCATGTTGATATTGAATGCTGCTCGAACATGGAGGATGGTGCTCAAGCAAAGCAGAAAAGAACTATGAATAATGATATCGTGTTTTGAAGTAGAGATGCAAATAGGATAGAAGCTCCTATGATTGACCCAATGTGATTTCATCCATAATCGACTCTACCTGCATAAGAAATATCTTGATCGACTGTGGAAGTTCAATCAATATCCTTTTCAAGAAGGCATATGACCAGATGTTACTGGAAGCAAAAGATTTGAAACCGTGCAAAGCCCGTATTCATGGTTTCGATGGTATTGCTACTGAAGTTGTAGGCAATGTCGAGCTTCCGGTGGAATTGGGAGATGGCAACTATAGGAGAGTGCGGGTGTTGCCGTTTGTTGTGATGGATGTGCACTCTCCATACAATGCTTTTTGGGCCGACCAACCCTTGCTGAATTCAGGGCAGCTATCACCCTATGGTGTTTAACACTCAAATTTATGATAGAGAATGGCATGGGAATTATTCATCGAGATCGGGCGATAGGCCATGCCTGCTATGTTGCTAGGTTGAGGGTGCTCAGCGAAAGGAAAAAGGAAAGGATGTGGAGACATCTCTTTGCATCAAAACTAACAAAGCTTAGCAATCAGCGTCCGAGCCTTGGCTCGGGCACCACGGTCGGTTCTATAAAGATATAGACTAAAGAGATAAGGAAGAGGGGCCCAAAGAATCCAACGATGCACCCACTGAGATGACGATTGACATCACGGTCAGCCACGACGACCCATCATGGGTCCTGAAGACCGGATCACAGCTCAGCGCAACAAGGATGAAAGAATTAGCTGGCTTTCCCTGGGCGAACCTTGATGTGTTCGCTTGGACCCATTCTTACATGTGTGGGATCTTGCCAACCATTGCGAGCTATGCATTGAATATTGACCCGAGCAATGTCACGGTGAAACAGAAATGATCCAGCATGGATCCGGAGAGATCTGCTGCACTTAAGGAGGAGGTGGATAAACTCAAAAACAATGGGTTTATCCGTGATGCCCTCTACCCAAAATGGGTATCCAATCCTGTACTCATGAGAAATGCTAATGAAAGTGGAGAACATGCGTTGATTACTAAGACCTGAATAAAGCATGCCCGAAGGATAGCTTTCCACTTCCAAGAATCGACCAACTGGTAGACTCAATCGCTGGACATGAGCTTCTTTTGTTTATGGATGTGTATTCCGATTACAATCAAATCCTGATACACGTCCCAAACCAGGAACACACCACCTTCATTACCGACCTAGGATTATACTACTACATTGTGATGCTTTTTGGACTGAAAAACATAGGAGCGACTTACCAAAGGCTCGTAAACCCGATGTTAAAAGTCAATCCTAAGAAGATTCAGGCGATAAGGGATACCCAAACATCGAAGACGATTAAGTAGCTGCAAAGCCTAAATGGGAAGGTTGCCGCTCTGAGTCGATTCATCTCCAGAGCCACCGATAAGTGAATTCCCTTCTTCGACTTGATCAGAAGAGGAAAGAGGAACTTCATATAGATGCAGGATTGTGTTGACACGTTTCAAGCTTTGGTTCACCACTTAAAGAGACCTCCCATCTTGTCCATGACACTGGACCATGAAGACTTGTACATCTATTTAGCAGTGTCAGTGCATGCTATAAGTGACACACTACTGCACGAAGAGAATCGGATCCAGAGGCCGGTATACTATGTTAGCAAGCGATTGACAAGTGCTGAAAGAAATTATTCAAAATTGTAGAAGCTTGCATACTGCCTCTTGATAAGCTCCACCTTTATTTTTAGGCTCACCCCATCAATGTCTTCACCGACTAGCCATTACGATAGGTCCTATAGCGACCTGAGATGTATGGAAGGTTACTGAAGTGGAAAATCAAATTAAGCCAGTTCGATATCACTTATCTCTATGGAGAGCCATCCAGGGACAGGTGTTGGTGGACTTCATAGCTGAATTCACTACACAAGATGACTCTCCTGAAAGTAGTAAAGAACCTACCATCCAATGGAAAATGTACGTGGATGGAGCATCTAACGATCGGTATTCTGATGTCGGAATCATACTAGTCACTCCTGAGGAACGCCTGAGCCGCTACGCCCTTAAACTGGACTTCCCTATGATAAATAACAAAGTTCAATATGAGACCTTGATCATCGAGCTAAAACTTGCTAAGGAGCTGGAAGTACAAGCTTTACAAACTTTTTGTGATTCCGAGCTAGTGGTATGCCAAGTCAGGGGAGAATATCAAGTCAAAGTAGCACAACTTTCTGCTTACATCAACCGAGTCCAAGAACTACTAACCGACCTTGAGCATTGCATAATTGCGCACATCCCTAAAGAACAAAATGAGAAAGTCGACTTACTGGCCAAGTTGGCCAGTTCCGGGGATGCACAGCAAATGGGCTTGGTCCAATTGAAATACTTAACGCTTCGAGTATTGACCAGATGGAGATGGATTGGGTCTTAGAGACGGAGACCAAGAAAGAGTCATGGATGACTCTGATCAAAGATTATTTGCAGAGATGAGTCCTTTGCGAGTGGAGGAATGAGAAATTGCGGGTCCTTCGTAAAGCTTCATGATACATCCTTCAAGAAGGAGTCATGTATAGGAAGGGTTTTTCCATTCCCCTACTTCGGTGTATCGCCAACGATGAAATCAAGCAAGTATTAAGAGAAGTCCATGAAAGTGAATATGGAAATCACATTGAGGGGGCAAGCTATAGTGAAGAAGATACTTCACTATGGTTATTGCTGGCCAAATGTCAATCGAAACGCAGCCAATTATGCTAGACGATGCGACAAGTGCCAGATATTTGCAAAGATTCTGAGAGCCCTACCGACGGAGATTACTCAAATTGTCAGTCTATGGCCGTTTGCTACTTGGGGTATTGACATCATCGGCTCCTTACCGATTTCCAAAGGTGGCATGAAATACATCATTGTAGCTGTCGATTACTTTACTAAATGGGTCAAAGCTGAGCCATTAGCTATGATCATCACAAAGAAAGTAATCAACTTTTGTTGTTCGAAACATCCTACGTCATTTTGGTCTCCTCGGAACAATCATAACTGACAACGGGACCCACTTCGATAGTGCTAAATTCAAAGACTTCTGTCGCCACCATTGTATTGAGAAAACATTTGCAACAGTTGCTCACCCTCAAGCCAATGGACAGGTCGAAGCTGTTAATAAAATCATAAAGGCCATTCTAAAGAAGCGTTTGGAAAAGGGTAGAGGTAAGTGGGTTGATGGACTCCCATCAGCTCTACGGGCATACAGAACCACCCACAAGTCCGCGACTGGCCACACTCCATTCGCCCTTGCCTACGGCTTTGAAGCCATGATTCCCCTAGAACTTGAAGTCCTTTCTCATCGAGTGACTTACTATGACCCTAGAACAAATAGAGATCTCCTTTTGGAATCTCTAGACATGGTCGATGAGAAGTGCAAAAAAGCTGACTTGAGAGCAACAACACATCGACACCGAGTCGCCTGGTACAACGTTAAAGTCCAAGCTAAAACCTCCGAAATTGACAATCTTGTCCTAAAATGGATCTTTCCTAGCCCCGTCAACATGGGTCCAAGATGGGAAGGACCGTATGTTATCGATTAGAAGTTTGAAGATGGAACTTTCAAGCTAACGACCGTCGATGCCATTGCACTCCCTAGAGCATGGAATAGCGAGCATCTACGGTGCTATTTCACTTGATTTGTTTCGTTCATTTATATTTCATTCAGAATTTGCTTTGCATTTAGAGACACGTACTAAGACATACTCTATTACTTTCTCTTTCAATTAGCAATAAACTTGAAGTTTCCTCTATATCTGTGAATTATTTGTGCGTAGTATAATAGTTTTGATATGTGACTGACTTACATCTACATATACCTAATATAGACCAGTGAGTACCATAAATCTGGTGCCAACCAAGTTCTTGGGTTCGTGATTAAACTGATCAGAATTAACATGACTCAACCATTCATCCGTTAAATATCGCCTATTATCCAACGGGCTGAGTATAAGACATAGAACGGATATGACTCGACCATCCATTATCTAGCTATGTTCCTCGATTAGACAGGAGAGATGTAAGGTAAAAGTGGATGTGATACGACCGACCACTCTTTGACTTTTTCTCCTGACTTTGAAGCAAAGGAATTAACCAAGGAAAATGTGGTCCGACCCTTTACTAGAATAACTTCAGTCACCAGAGTGTGGGCTAGAGTACAAACATCCAACGGGAACGATGAATCGCCCATCAACTAACTCTGGTCCCCAGAGTGTAGATAAAAGTATAAACAAACTAATGAGTCCGACTTGACCATTCATTCGCCAACTCTGGCCTGAGCACGATTGGAGGAGAACAAACTCATAATGGATGTGATCCGACCGTCCATGAGTTAACTCTACCAACCCAAGACTAGGGGCAGGAATAAAATCACTTAACAACTAAATACGACAGCATAACGCTGTGGCTTATGCCTTATGTTTGATAAGACTTAAGGCCACGATCGAAAGGAGGCCTTGAGATGAACTTATCGGATCGATGCCCAAGGAAATAGGCGATCGAATGACATTACAACTTAAATAACGAACGACGAATTACAAGTACATTAATTAGAAGATGTAATAGCTCAAAAACTTAAACGAATTCACACAAAAGTTAAACTGAAATGGAAGAAGTTTTTATTCACAAGCAAAAACATGAAAAGCTCGGAACAAGTTTACTCTTAGAACTAGAAACCAAAAGTGGGGGTCATACACACATAATCACAGCCAACAAAAAGAAACTAGTTGCCTAGCTATACAGAACCCCAGCCGAGTAGACGGCTATTTCTTTTCTTTTTTGGGCTTCTTCAAGGTAAACTCATTGAAGCTCTCACCTTTGCCTTTCTTCTTTGACCTTCCTCCACCCTTGCCACCCTTGCCACCCTTAAGTGAAATACTTTTAGAGACAGAAGTGAAACAGTCTCACTTTGGGATATGGAAAGGTCGACCTTTTCAAGGATGATGCCACTGAGTAGTAGGACTTGGAGTGGAGTGACATCTACCTCGGCACGCTCCCTCTTGAATTACTTGTCCAGCTCTTTCTTCTCAATCCTTCAAGCTGTGTTTATCTGCATGCTCAGAAGCATGCGTCACCACGACGTCATCTGTCTCATCCTGGTCTGTTGATCATCAGTCTTTTCTTCATTCAAAGCCTTTATAACTTCAGTATTCGGGCCAGGAGTCTTAGTGGATTGGACAGTCAGGACTGTCTATGACGTGGCGTCCATTGTAGACTCCGTGGTCAGTGCCCGCTGTCCTAGGACGGCTTTACCACTAGGAGCATGCATGGATGCAGATAAACCTGCAATTTCACAAGGTTCAATGGGTAAGCTTGTGACTTGCATACCCAAGATGTAAACCTTCTCGAACGTCGGGGAGGTGAGAGATATACCTTCGCTAGATTAGCCATCGATCAAAGCTGGAGTGCTACCTTCAAGAATCGGAGATAGCCCAAAAGACTTGTGGGTTTTAGGATGTCTAGATTGTAGCCTATCTCCTTTTCAGAGGCATGAGAAGCTGAGGCACCAGTTGCCTGACTTGTGAGAGGGTCATGAGAGCCAAACCCGAAGGCCTCACCACCATCCTTCCCCTTCTCGGTGATCGCTGGGTCACGGAGTAAACTAAGTTGAGGAAACTTGAGTTCCTCGGGCTCTTTATCGCACATAAGCCGCTCTTCATCAAACTCAGCACAACCAAGGGATTTCTTCTTCAACTTAACAATATAGTCCCAGGCTTCGATTAGCGACTCAGGGTACCCCTCTCCAAGGAAGCGAAGGTTGCTATTCATGAGGACACTTGCATTGTAATATATCAACAGGGGGTCAAAGTCATCCTTCATCTCCGTTCGACCCCCTAGCTTCCTCTTTGAGGGTCTCTGTTTGCGCAAGTTGTTTATTAGCTTCAATCTTGGTCAGGTGAGCTTCGATGGTTTCCTCGCAATATCGTTAGGACTCAAGTTGAGCCTCAAGTTTCTCTTGTTTTTCCTTCTCAAGCTCCTTCTCAAGCTAACGAGTACGAAAGGCCAGGGTGTCATTATCTTTTTTCAGCATGTCCTTTTCCTTTTGCAAAACATCCTTCTCAAGGGCTGAAGTGCCACTGCAGTGAACAACGGTATCCAGTTCAGCTTGGTGCACTTTCATCAAACATTCCACTGCTTCAGAAGATTCGATGGCTCTTTTCTCAACATCAGTTTTATATTCACCCCCATTGACTTCTTCATCCAAGTTTTTGATGGTGTCTTTATCATGAATCATTTCTAGAGTTAAGCGATCGATCTCATACTTTCTTTCCACCAAAAATTCGGAAATCCTTTCAGCCACATGTTGATTTGTGCCATACTGGATGTAGACATCATTGACATAAGAGAGCACCGTGTCCTTGGCCTTTGGAGTTATCGGATGCAAAGCAGGAGCAAATTTGAACTCATCAAAACATAACTTAGGAAATATGGCCTTGAGCTCGGCCATCTTTTATGCAGCAGTGGCTTCGAGAGTAGTTGGAACAAAGAGGGACCATTTGCCATGCCTATAAGAAGATGTATCAAGACTTCGTGTGCCAATCTGGCATTCCATAAATCATCAGGTGCTGGAAGAACCTGAGTGTTGCTCGGGTGGTGTAGCCGAAGTAGGGGCTTGAGGTAATGACTAGCTACTACTATAGACGGTGGAGTATGGATCGGCACCCTTGTGATAAGAAGACCGGGACCTTGACTTGTGCCTGGATGACGAATCCTTAGATTGATGACTTCTGTCCCAGTCCTCCCTTCTGTCATGGCCTTCTCTTTCCTGTCCAGGCTGTCGACCAGAGTCCGGACCTCGGCTGGATCCGAAATAAGATGGCTGAGAATAAGATGATTTCTTCAAGCGGTCATACTTGCGAGAGCACCCTGTGGAACCTGCAAATAAAACAAAGATGTATAAGAATCGCTGAAATTAAAGATGGATAGGTGTCGTGTGGTGCAGTGCACGTGATCGTGAATGTCCTAGTGTCCTCCGGATGGACCACGTACTAGAGCTTTGCCAACCAGAGTAATCTCTCACATGCTATTTGAAGAAATGTTAGCACTGATTCAGATAGGAGAATCAGACCCTCCGAGGCTCATTTTAGCAAAATCATAACTTCCAACATCCTCTAGTAGTGAGATGTCTGATAATCCCTAAAATAAATTTTCTAGGGGCAAAGGAACAGATTGATCTGTGGCGGTAGTGGTTGCCTTGGGCTACTTGGCGATTTGCCTTATACGAAGCTTGTAAACGAGCATCTTTCATTTTTCTCTTCTCTAGGGCGAGAAGCTGTGTGTCTTAGGAGGATCTGACTGTCTTATACGAAGCTTGTAAATGACCGGGCTCATTAGCATCGCCCCTTACTTTGCCTTCTTCGACGACATCCTGAGCCTCCTTGACAAAGGGCACGCCGGGATTAACCTCGCCACCTCCCTGTTGGGCAGCACCTCTTCTCCCTCTCACTTCATCATCAGCATTCCCTATTAACCTAGTACTACAGCCCTCTTCTAGCTAGCCGAAGGCATAGAGGTGCTCATCGGTAATAAGATATCTAACATCTCTATCTTCTGTAGGTATACTCTTGAGCTCAACGACTGCCTCTAAATATATATCATTGATCGGACATGGATAGCTACCTGCAAGATTCAAGGAACTGCTTAGTTCGAAGTACTACTTGAATAAAAGCACTCAAGACTGAGTAAAAAACACTTACATCCTTCCAACCATCGTCCTGCGAAGCCAGGCGGGCAATGCATATAAAAACACTCATTCTTGAAAGTAGCTTATTCCAAGCACCAGTCATGACTTGATAATTACTGATCAACTCAGGAAATGTATACAAGAGGATTCCCTTTCATCGCTTGAAATTGAAGATGAATCTAATATCCTCTAGAGTTGGTTCATGATATAAGAATTCGAGGAATATCATATATGTACAGTGAAGAAATGCATAGTTGTTCATCAAGACATCTTTTTTTCAATTTTTTAATGGCTGCTTCTCCCTTTCTCGCCCATGTCCCATCCGCCCTTCTCCCCTCCGAACCCATCCCTCCTGTACCTATCCCATCACTGTCACCACCCAACCTTCCTTTTGTTCCTGTACCGATCCCAATCGCCGTACCCATACCTCCATCTGTACCCTCTATCCTTTCCTCCTCCACTGCCCCCTCCCCCTTTGTCCTCTTTCTCCACGTCTTTGCCTTTACCTCCCCCTCATGAACAAGCTTGGACTTCGCTATTCAAGAAACTACCTTGCAATGCAGGGAAGTACACTTCTATTCATCTGGACCTTGATTTTAATGGTGAAGTTCTTATCCCACCTTCCTCTGCCTTATCTACTGGCAAAGAAATTTGGGGTGAGTATATTGTTGGATTTTTCCTCGATAAGCCTCTTCGTATTCAGCTATGATTGCATATTTAAATAAAATATGAAAGTTGCATGGTAATGTTAAGGTTAGATCTGATGGTACTTTATTTCTATTCCTTCTCTCCGATGAACAAGATAGATGCAACATAATTCGTAGTGACCCAATAGTGATGAGAAATAAACTATTTATAGTCAAATAGTGGGATCCTTCAATTAGTAATGTGTGTGGATCTATAAGAGCAGTTCCTATATGGGTACATCTTTCAAATATCCCAATTTTTGCTTGGTCACCACTGGGCATCAACTGGTTAGCTAATAGGCTAGGAAATTTAGTTTGTATGGATGAAATGACTAAAAAACAAGATCGACTAAATTTTGCAAAATGTTTGATAGAGATTTCCCCGAATCAGGACCTAGTTGAATCCTTCCGTGTTCAAATATCTGATGGTTCATCAAAAACAGTGTATGTGGATTACTTGTGGAAACCAGATATATGTGTGAAATGCTATGTTTTTGGTCACGCTGATCATAACCATATAATTGAAAGCAGTAAAGATGAGGTAAAGAAAAAGACAGGATCTTTAAATAAGATAAATGCAAAAACTGTTGAAGAGATATATATCAATAGAAATGCCAAAAATAATATTGGATTTGAAAATAAGAAAGTTTGGAAGAAAGTGGACATTAAAAAGAAAAGTAATAATGAAAATGTTGAATTAATGTTACCACCAACATCT
Organism: Allium fistulosum; assembly: GCA_030737815.1. Lineage (NCBI taxonomy): Eukaryota > Viridiplantae > Streptophyta > Magnoliopsida > Asparagales > Amaryllidaceae > Allium > Allium fistulosum. The sequence goes on along the minus strand of CM060902.1, from coordinate 1,279,711,208 downwards.
GAAAGTAGGCAGTCTGATGAATATGTTTGCAAGCAAAATAAACCAGTCATACAAGGAAAGATAAGATGGGAAATATACAAATGTCAAATAAATTTGATTTGCTTCAAACCATATATGAATCAGGAGATTATGCTGAAAATGGAATATTGGTGAATGATGAAATATTAAGTGATGAATACATTAATCAGTTGGATGTAATTGAACAAGAAAAGGAAGAAGATGTAATATGCTCTGAAATAAATGATATTGACATCACAATAACTGATACTCATGCATGCAAATATGCCCAGCATATGTTAAATGTTATATTACATGCTGAAGTTGATAAAACAAACCCTGTGATATATGCATGCAATAATATGCATGAATTAGCTGTCAAAATCATAAGTGCACCGCAAATACCTGATCCTTTACATCAATTTGCTCTCTCAACAACACCAAATGAATCAAACCATACCATTTCAGGCTATCCTTCATCTAACAACTCTGATCCCCCTCCTCATGTGAAACAACCTTGTATGATGCACGTATCAAACCACAACTACACTCACCCAGTTGCAAAACCAATCAATTTTTTTGCAATTACATCCCCTCACTCAAAAACCATCAGATCTGGATCTAAATACCCTCGTAGCCCTAACCTCCTTCAAATTGGAACTGATTCAATATTCCTTTCCTCCCTTGAACCTTCTCACCATGATAATAATCTCATCTCCACTTCCAATCTTTCACTTCTTGAAACTCCCCCCTCCCCCACTCCTACTGTTATATCCTCTACCTCTTTAATTCCACCTCCAATAATAGTGCAGAAATTAACCAAGGCAAAGCACTCCAATAAGAAATACAAGACAAAAGATAAGATTGCCACTTCCAATAATAATCTCCTTCCTCCAAGTAAAGGCAAAAAAAGAACTACTACTTGATGAACCCCTCCCCTATAGACTCTGATGATGATACTGATGCCTCGAATGAAAAATACCCTAAAAATACTCCTACAACCTCTCAAAGAGGTAAGAGAATACTGAGAGACAAACCTCTAAAGTATACCCAATGATACATAAAATAGGAGCATGGAATATTAGAGGAGCTTATATGATCTCAAAACTTGAGCAAGCAAAAACAATCATATATGAACACAAAATCTCTCTACTCTCCTTATCTGAAACAAAGCTAAACCTTCCTCTCTCTATAACAGCAACCAGAACAATCAACTCGACATGGAAATGTATTACGAACCATTATCATGCCCCCTATGAGAGACTACTTGTCATATATGATCCAACAATATTCACCCTCAATCCTATTCTAGTTGACAGACAATTTATACATACCCATGTAACACATCATCCATCCTCCACAACCTTATACTTCACCTTCATCTATGCTGATAATGCTCCTCCTCAAAGAAAAAATTCCCACCCATGGATCATTCTTGGAGATTTCAACTGCTCCTTTTTGTCTTCTCATAAAACAGGTGGCACCCCCTTCAAATCAGAGATCTTTCCCCCCTCAATGATACCATCCATAATGCTGAATTAGTTGAGATTACATCAACTGGATCTCCATTCACATGGAGTAAAAAAAAGCCAGAATGGACAGAGAACCCTCACAAAAATTGACCATGGTTTCAACAACCACATTCCATTTCCCTCTTTCCAACAATTCAAATTTTCATTCCTATGCCTACCCTATCTGACCATTGCCCCTTGATCCTGTCTTTTGGAGAAGCGGTTATTAATAAACATGTGAATTTTAAATTTTTTGATGCATGGATATAAAACCAAAATTTCATGCAGGTTGTCTCAAATGCTTGGAACATGCACACATATGGAAACCCTATGGTGAAGCTGCAAATTAAACTAAATAATACAAAAAATTCTCTGAAAACTTGGTCTAAAGGTATCTACAGTGGTGGTAAGAAATTATCTTCTGACATTCGATATAAACTTGAACAGGTGCAGGCCTTGTTAATGAACTCGAGCAATCATCCCACACACTATCTCCTTGAAAATGATCCGATAAATCAACTTGAAGCTGCTTATACTACTGAAGCAGAAATGGCAAGACAAAAATATAGAGAGAATTGGACAATGAATGAGGACAGGAATACAAAAATTTATCATGCTTCCTTGAAAATAAAGCAATCCAAATCCTTCATACACCAAATCAAAGACAATCCCGGAGCTACACATTCTAGTGCTGATGGTGTAGATGCAGCATTCCTGAGCTATTTCACTAACTTGCTAGGTACCTCAAAAACTGTTCCAGACTTCACATTCATCAATGCTCTAAGACTCCTACTCTATCAGCTGACCTGCAAGATATACTCATTTCCCTAATTAGTGATGAAGAGATAAAGAACTCCATTTTTTCAATGAGGAAATCTGCTACAAGAGGTCCAGATGGTTTTAATGCTGTTTTCTTTATCACCTACTGGAACATAATATCTACTGATGTTAATAAATCAGTGCATAATTTCTTTGATAAGTCCAAGATGCTTAGCTCGATTAACTCTACAAATATTGCATTGATTCCAAAGGTAGATAATCCCTCGTGTGTCACTCAAGACATATAGCCTGCTGTAACATTATATACAAAAGCATCTCAAGAATTCTAGCATCTAGACTAAAACAGGTTCTTCCTCCTATAATCGCATCTAATCAAGCAGCTTTTCTCCCCAATAGAAGCATCCTAGACAATGTCCTTCTTTCACATGAGCTTCTCAATGGATATACTACTGCTAACATATCCCATCGAGCTATGATGAAAATTGACATAAAAAGGCCTTTGACTCTGTCCACTGGTCTGCTCTTATGCATATCATATTTAAGATGAATTTTCACCAAACTTCTACGACTGGATTTATTAATGCATCTCAACAGTTAGATATACTCTTGTCTTCAATGCTCATGTATGGGGATATTTTAAAGGGATGAATGGTTTAAGGCAAGGGGACCCTATCTCTGCCTACCTATTCATAATAATTATTGAAACTCTGACCATAGCTTTTCGACATCAAGTTTCACTAAAAAAATGTGTTCTTCATCCTAAGTGTAAATCCCCTATGATCACTTCCCTTGCATTTGTTGATGACCTAATTATTTTCACCAAGCCTACTAGTCAGTCTTTGAATGCCATTATGAACACTCTTGAATCCTTTTATCAATTTTCCGGTCTAATGCTTAACCATGATAAATCTCACATTCTTTTAGCTAGCCTAAATACAAATGAAGTAACTATGTGCCTTAATATAACCAATATGTCACCTCTTGAATCTGACATGACATACTTAGGCGTCCCTTTAGCCAGCAAAAGAATCACTATATCGCAATGTATTCCTCTCTATGAAAAAATAATAAGTGTATTTAAGAAATGGCACAATAGATTTCTTAGTCAGGCTGGCAGATTAGTCATAATCAATTCAGTTAACTTCTCCATGACAGTATACTGGTATAGAACCTTTCTTCTACCTACTAAACTGATAGCCATGATTAGATCTGTGATGATCAGATTCCTATGGACAGGAACAACGCATAATAGAAAAATGTCCCCTATAGCCTATAACAAACTGGAATTGCCAAATAAATGTGGAGGTTTGGGAATAAAAAACCTTAAAAGATGGAATACTGTAGCTCTATCGAAACATTTTGATAATCTTCTCAACACAATTGACTCTTTATGGGTAGTTCGCTGTCTCAATCATTACCTCCAAAATGGAGATATATGGATTGTGAAACCAAAACAAGCAAGTACCTGGGTGTGGAAGTTGATGTTGAAAATAAGAGATGCTCTTCTGCCTCATTCTTTTATCTCTTAAGCCTTCAGAGCCATGGTAGATTTTAAACTATGCCGTGGTTAGAAAAAGGCTTGATATTATGCAACGCCATGACTTATGCCGAAGCACAGATGATAGGTATCCCTATACATGCAAAAGCAATTAACTATATCAGAGATGGCAAAATTATTTTACCTTACTCTACTTTCCCTGAGATTAACAGAAGATGGGACAAATATAATCATCAACCTTTTATATATGCATCTAAGGATGAATATATTTGGACTGACATGCACAAAGAACATTCAACTGCCATAATATATGCTGCCTTAGAAGATCAAATACCATACAATAGATTTGCTTGGAATAAACGAATCTGGAACCGGCATACAAGTGAGAGATTAAACTTAATGCTATTGAAAATATTCAAGAATGCAATTCATACTAAGGCCAACCTGAGAAGAAAAGGTCTTACTTTGAATACTCTATGTCTTTTCTATCAGAATTATGAGGAGGATGTTCATCACCTATTTTTATCATGTCCGTATACATATTTCATACGGTCGAAGATAAGATCAAGGGGAGGATTCAGTAGTCCAATCTGGGACAACAATATTGAATGGTATAATATATATAATGCAACAAAATGGAAAAATTCGGCTACATATGAGATGCTTTTGTGCTTAAAAGTTACTGCTGCTGAAATATGGGGAGAAAGGAACGACATTATGTTTAAAAACAAGATACGAAAGAAAATGGATGTTTATTATCGAATCTGCAAACAAATACACTCTACAATGGCATTTTCTTCCTATCCTTTTGAAGAGGCCGTGGTTCAAAACTGGGTATAACCTTTGGTTATGCTTATTAGTTTTGGTGTTGTATTTTAATCCTGTTTTTTCTTTATTCTCTTCTTAGTTATCTCTGTTTATTCCTATTTATGATGTAAGAACCTTTCTTATTATTATAAATAAATTGTAGGGGCCATTCAACCCTACTGGCTTTGCCAAAAAAGAAAAGAAATGCATAGTTGTTCGAATGCAACTGGGCCAGAGCCAATCTCAAATGCTGTAGCATCTTCCAAATGAATGGATTAAAAGGCGGAATGCATCCTTCCCAGAACATATAACTATTACAGGCAGTATATCCTTCCAGAGGTGAGTAAGCTCTATCATTACAAGACGGGACTCGTACATCCTTATACGGAATCCCATGTTTGATGCAAAGTCTATGGAGAGAAGCCTCATCGACTCTCGAAGCCATGGATCTTCTAGATCTTCTAAAAATATAGCATCTTCTAAAGTGTCAAGGCTGGTTCATCTTCTGCTTTTAGGTTCACAGGAATTTCAGGCACTTGTTGAGAACTTTTGGGCTGTGGATTGATTGCCCGAGGTGTGCCGAGCAGATATTATTGTGGAGATTGACTGGGCATCAGAATCACCGTGCGAACCAGTCTGTTCAGTAGCTATAGCAGCTAAACGCTTTGAGCATCTGGAACCCATAGCTATCAAACTTAGATAGTCATTGTTAGAGAAAGAAACCTGTTCTCCTGTGTAAAGTGTAAACTAGTGTAGTGTGGTGCAGTGTTGTGCAATGCAGTAATAAACAATTCAAGATTAAGTGGCAGTTGTGACAAGGCTCTAGGATTCGACCAGAATCACTATCATTGCTGACCGTCCAAAACAGTTTCCATCTCGATGGTTGTTGACTTCACACAAGGTTTGGGATCAGTTATCGGCATAATGGAGTACGATCTTTGCGTTCAAGTTTATTCAAGTCCATATGGCAGGCATATTCAAGTTTAAGTTCAAGTTTAAGTTTGAGATCTTTGCAAGTATCAAAGTTTAAAAATGTTCATGTTCGAGTTTGTTTTGCATGTTCATGCTCCTAAATAAGGGTTCGGGTTCATTCATGCAAACAAGTTCATGTGGTCAAGTCCTAAAGTCCAATTATGCTCGAAACAAGCTGAAAAACGGCTAAGTCCCCCTAGGCAAAAGGATCGTACCTGATCCATCACCTAGGCAGTTTTTCCCTATGCCATTTCAAACTCCATATGGCTATAACCAATCCCTCACTCGAAATCCCACCGATCCCTCATTTCAATAGATGACTAAACCCTCCACGATTCAAGCTATCCCAACTATATAAGCCCATGACCGATCCCTCCTTCCTGACAAAACCATCTCCAAACCGATCCCATATCCACGCCGATCACCAAAAATTTATCACTACATCTTACATGCTCCAACATAGCACCGAACCTTTCGCTAATCCCCGCTCCATTTCACTTTTCCCTAACTCACATCGTTTCGCTCCTTTATGACCACCAGCAAAATTCCAAACATCGTATCGTCTCCTCACAACGCATACAACTAATTAAAAAACCCACATATATAAATCAAACGAAAATGAGGGTCAAGGGTCGAAGAAAAGGATGAGTGTGGTTCGGGTTCAAGCTTGGATCCAAAATTGAATTAGTGAGATCGGAAGGAGATATGATTTGGGGTAATGGTGAGGGCTTTTAGCAAGATGGAAGATGGAGTCATGTAGGGGATTGAATGAATTGGTGGGAGATGTAATGGAAATATTAAGCTAGATTAATGGTAGAGAGAAGGAAGGTAGGTTATGTTCGGTAGGCAATAAGAAGAATGAGCAAGTAAGGGAGAGAAGGAGCCAAGTGTTGGCATATATACTAGTGCGGCCCGCTTCCACAAAGCCTCAAATCGGCTAAGTGTTTGCAAGCAAAGGGATCGGCACTGATCCTCCGCCTAGAAGATTGGTACTGAACCCCTATTCCAAAAAAAGAAAAAAAGGAAATTACAATGCAATGCAATTGCAGTTGGAGTCTAATGGAAACTAGCAATGACCCATAAACATGTGAATGTGTTCCGGAGCTAATAACAAAACGTGTCCATGAATATACATGCACGTGTGCATACCCAACATTTGATTTCTCGAATCAACAGAAATTTGATGAATTCTCACTTGGAATTTTCAAAAAAGAATCTAGTTCACATAACCGAAGCCTACTAACTTGATCGACAAGCTCAATAGAACCGAGCATAAGAAAAGGCTAAGGATTACACCTTGGATGTATACTAACTAATATTGACCAAGCATCACAGCAAATAAAGAGAGATACGACTCTTTGAAAAGAAAACTCGACGGAAGGTTAGCGACTGTTCAAGAAACTGAATGGAATCCTTTCGGAAACTCTAACTTGCTTTGATTCAAAGCACGTCATGTTTGAAAAAATACATACTTTGGAAGGCAGGTGTTATCCGGCCTTTTGACCCAACTATATCCTTACTATTAGACAACTCAGACTCGATGGTAGAAAAGGCAAGTAGCCCAGAGAGGTTATCATGAAGTCCAATGATCAAGCACAAACATCAATATGATGCAACGATCAAGCAAGACAAAATGATAGACTCTTCGGAATATTCTAAGTGTGGATTAGTGCCTCCCTTAGTTAGGGGATCGTCACATATCCCTTCTCCTATGCAAGGGATCAGATCATATCACTATGGCTACGAACAACTTGAATCAGCAGTTCAACTCAGCGGGAATTGATCTATATCTCCAAAAACATGAAGATAATTATGCAAACAATATTAGAAACATGAAACTAGCACAGAGGGGGACCCACCAGAGCGATCACGAGCTGCCATATGGCAATATGGACCGATCGGTGTCGGTCCCCTATCATTAGGAATTGGGACGTGAAGTTTTTGGGTGACTTCGTCTACATCATGAGATCATACTGACGAAATTTCAGGAAGATATTCAGTCATCTACCCCTATAAATACAGAGATCGTTGTTCATTTTAGGTATCTCTACGCTGCTGTTTTACTTGTATTGCATTGTAATAAAGGATCAATCCAACCTGATCCCCCATGTACTCAGAAAAACGAGTGATTAATAAAGCAATTTCATCAAAGTGGACATAGGCAATCAACGTTGAATGTCCTAACCACTGCACTACCTTGGGGCTTATTTGTTATATGTACTCCGCAACACACTATTTGCAGATAAAAGCAAATCTCATGTTTACTTGTCACTCTTGAAGCCACTAGCATCAATGCAACATACCACAACATATTCTTGGGGTTCTGCTGCTCTTGCTTTTTTGTAGTAGACAACTTGTTTTAGCTAGCAGAGTTCAAGTAAAACAGATTGCAAGTTACCTTTTTTTGCGCTATACTTGGATTTTCGAGCATTTCCCATGTTTCCATCCATCTACACAAGTGTACATAGAAAATAGGCTTAGAGTGACGCATTGGAATCCATCATCGGATAACACTATGTCTGTAACAACGATACAGATTTTCCTTGATAATATTGAGGTTGATCAGGTGATTGTTAATTTATCAAATATAGTATATTTGTTCTTAAGAAAATATTATCCTTGTTTTAATTTTCTTTTCTTTTCTATATTGGGTTATATTTGATCCGTATGTTGGTGCTCATGCATTCCAACCATTTAATGATATTGCTTGGTATAATGGATGTACTCTATTTTAACATAATGGAACCAGATCATCCACAAGAGTGTTAAGGCAATTTGGAAGATGCAAAATATTCCTAGACCCCTCATTCCTCCTGTAACCACTAGTACATAATGGGGTTTGAGTCATGCATCTTATACTAAAGTGTGTTATCAATTCTTTGAAAGTATATGGGAGGAATGGCGTAACCATGTAGTCACCAATAGATATAGTTCAATACCCCTGGTATCTTCATATTTAAGTTACTATAATGACTAGTTAGATAGGTTTAGGCCCTGAACCATCATACGTGTTCAAAATCCAAGAAATCTTCTGAACAGTGTTATCCAAGGCCTGCTTTATTATTAACCAACATATGGTCAATTAATTGTACATAGTAAATTCCTGAAAATTAATCAATATTTTATATTCTAATAACAATTTTTACTTATAATTTTTTAGTTTCTTTTTAGAGTTTGACAAATGCTCAGGGTTTGTTGGACGAAGCATACAAATGCATGCTAATTCGTCGTTGCAAAATACTATTAATATGATTAGAATCGAAAGCGGTTGATTTATAAGAAGGATGGACTTGCTTAGTTGATGATAGTATATTTTGTATTTGATTATGCAACTTGTGGTGAATCTTTGTGGTATTATGTAGTTTATGTCATCGAACTATTTATGTTATGGTTTGTGATGCGAAACTTTATTTTATTTTTTAGTGTTGAAAGTGAATGTAGTAGGGTTATTGTCTAACTATTTATTTTGTATGTAGAACTAGTTATGTGATGATGTATCATTTAATTTACTTTTGGCACTGAATGTTGTATTCTGAACGAGATTATTTTGCATTTTGTATATGTAACATGTTAATTGTTGTCGGTTTCTATTGCTGCTAATTTTTTTTGCATTTTGTTATAAACCCCATAGATAGGTCGCGACCTGAAAATCATTACAACATAGAGGATATACATATCATATAGAACTACTACAACCTGGAAAAAAAACCACACAACAACATCGCGTGGTCCGGATTTTTTTGAATTTTTTACAAATGTCATAGACTTACTTCGATTTGAAAATATTACCACACAGAGCATCAACTTGGAATTAAATTTCATGTGAAAATTCAAAGACCTAATGCACATACCATATAGTCTATTTATGAGGTATTTATTTTTACCGCATGTTTCTTCTGCGAGATTTTGTTTATTTTTAACATAAAAAAATTACAAGACAATAATCAATGAGTAAAAACGTGTCAAAAAAGAAGATTAAAAAAGGAAGATTTTTTATTTACTTTCCAATAATCATCCATATGAAACATGCATGCATCTTCGAAAAACAATAGTCAATGAATAAAAAAGTGTTTATTCTCAATTAGCAACTTTAGACAAATCATCCCAAGCTTTTCTTCGCTCAGCAAGTACATTTTTTCAGCCACCAGCCTCAGACTTATGACAAACAATCCACTTTGTAATAATTAGAGGAATGCGATAGTTTGGTTCCAATTTCACCTAAAATAATAAATTGTTTAACAAGTTTGAAGTTAAAAAAATGTCACATGTTAATACTTATAAGTGACCATTGTGTACAAGAGCTATCTCTATTTCCAATCATTGGACCAAAGGAGGTACTAGTCCACATAAAGGTGGTATTGTTAATGATAGCATTGAACTTATGTTAAAAACAACCACTTGGCATAGAGTTGCTATAACGTAAGCAATATCTGGCATAAACATCCACTTCGGTGAAGGTGCATCACCATTGCCGTCAAACTTAAGTGATTCAAGTTGGTCATCAACTTGACAATTTTTAACAAATACCGATTCATATAGTTCTTTATTATTTTCGAGCTCTTCGATTAAATCTATCCACACTTGAGTCAAAAATGATTCTCCTAGCTTAAGCAAAGCATCAACACAACAAAAACCACAATTACCATCCCATTTTACATTACAAATTTCTTTAACATATGGTTTCCATTCCATAGGAATCTGCTCAGTATATTATCTAGTATCAATAGCTAACTCTTCTACCTATAAAATCATACATAATAAGATATAACCATATGTTAACGAAAAAATAAGTGTATCTTCTTTAGTCTTTATATCGACGGCTTTTCTACCTTTGCTTTCTTCATGTTACTACTTACTTGCATAGATTGTTGTTGAGAAGACATGGTGTCCACTAATTCAAAAGATGAAAGCATCCATTTTGTTGATGTTTTATCAGTTTTACTTTTCCTTCTCTACCACGAGTTTTGATTTTACTTTGTGGAGATGCAAGTGAAGATGTTTGAGGTACAACAACTTTTATCATTATTTTATACAATTGCATTTGATATGGAACATCCATTTTTTTTACTTACATTAATAAATCTTCCATCTTTTCTATAGTGCACACATCCTTCTTCTTTCAACAAGATGAAGTCTTGTCCAATGAATATCAATTAGATAAAGTGGTATTTCTACATATGGACCAAGAAAATCTAGTTCGTGGAAACAAGGAAGCCCATGAGTTTTTCGAAGTGTACATCTACAACCCTGTTTGTTTGAACCAATTTGTTTCACCTGAAGAAGCCCCAAATGAAGTAACTCTAAAGAAACCGTAGGGGCTACACCCCGTAGGTTTTTAAACTGTTTTATATAATATACATGAACAAGTTTTGCTAATTTTTTTTTCAAATAAGGCCTTTAAATCTGTGAATGAAAGTTCTAATAATGAATGCATCTTTGTCCAAGTTTGTTCAAAGTTACATTGACAAGTTGTTAAATGTTTTTTCAACTAAGAATGGGCTGCCTCTGCCCTACAATAAAAATGAATGTAAACAAATTAATACATTTGATTATTAAATTAAAATAAATTAATTCAATATGAAAAATTATTAACTATTGAAGTGTAATTACTAAAATGCATGTGCTCATCAGTCCATGCATGAAGAAAACGTTCTTTCCCTGGACCCAACCAACTCCTGCGAATGTACATTATAAGCTTCATATATGATGTGCATTGTTCATAAAACACTTGTAAATTTTGATTATATAGTACAACGTTTTCTAAGTTTACAACCCCATTCGAATCCTTTAAAAATGACTTAGTATCATGTATATCCATTGCTTTTATTTTTCTTTTTATGAAACTAAAAATATTGTTTTTTATATGTCATTTACATAAAATATGTGTAGATTGAGGAAATACAATTTGAATAGAATTTAGTAATGTAATTTCTCTGTCTATAATAATAACACTAGGCATGTTTACTTAACAATCAATCATAATAGACATTAAATGCTCCAAAGCTCAAAGATAGTTTTCTTCATGTTCTCCAATTAAATATGTGATGGCAATAATAGAAGTATGGCTTGTTAGGAAATCAATTCCTTGGTTTCGATGATCACAACTATGCAATGGAAAACAAATATACATATATATCTACATTTACAGGAAGATGATACAATAACATCACCAAAGAGACAAGAACAAGACTCAAAAGAAGTATCAAAAGGCTACAAATCGATAGAATTGGAAAAGGAATTGCACAGACACAAATACAGCAACATGCACACATTCAAACGTCTGAATGCACTAGCCAGACGTCTGAATGATTCCTCTGGTTTACAAATCCTAAGGAAACAGACATCTGGTTAATATATCAGACGTATGGAGAAAGTCTCTGGTTCACAACTTAGAAGAAAACAGACGTCTGATTCTGAACTCAGACGTTTGAAAGACATCCAGACATAAAATAGAAATGAAGACCAGATGTCTGGATAATAAACACAGACGTCTGAAATGCTACCAGACACAAAAAATATATAAAGGCCAGACGTCTGAGGTCACTTTCCAGATGTCTGATTATAGGCTCGACTGTGTATTTTCAAAGTCCAACTGTCACATCCGAAAAGACACATCCGCTCCTCTTCACTGCAACTCTTCATCACCAACAGGAGCAACTATACAACGATTGTTAATGGAGGCAACTACACATAGAAACTCTTCACCACTATAAATAGCATCGGGAATTCAAGAGAAAGATTTACCTTACTCACTTACGCTCTTATCTCTTATACTCTGACTTATACCTGATCTCTAAGCAATCAACTACCTGTATTTAACTCTTCTATATATACAGAACTCCTCATTCAAATATTCTCTAGATAGATATATATATTGGAAGCATTTGTATTCAATAGTCAACATCTGTGTTATAGAACACATTCTTGACAAAGAAACTCTACTATTGTAAACCTGTTCCTCCGGGTCAAGTGAGGGTTAGTTGAAAGGAAATTCCGAAGAGGAGCTTCGGGACTGGACGTAGGACGGGAGGTCCGAACCAGTATAAAATCCTGGTGTGATTATTTTCATTTACTTTGCTACTATCATTTATCAAGTTATATTATATAGTTAGCTGTTTATACTTGCATATATATATATATCCTATACGATCCACTTATATAGACTTTCAATTGGTATCAGAGCAAGGTTTGTTTAAAAGAACAGTAACACGTTTTTTTCATTCTAATATGGCAAGTATTTTTCAAGAAGGACAATCCACAACACGACCCCCACTTTTTAATGGCTCTAATTATTCATATTGGTCAACACGTATGAGAATTTTTATGGAAGCTAATGGTTTAGAAATTTGGTCAGCCACTCAAGATAAATATGAAGCTCCAACTACTGCTATGAACACATGGACCGATGTACAAAAGACCTCAGCATCAAATAATGCTAAAGCTATGAATGTTTTGTTTTTCTCATTAGACAAAAATGAATTTTCACGTGTCATGTTATGTACAACTGCATTTGATATTTGGCGTACCTTACAAATTACACATGAAGGTACAACAAAGGTCAAACAAACTAAAATTTCAATTTTGCAAAACCAATTTTCATCATTTAAAATGAAACAAAATGAAACTATAGTAGACATGTATTCTAGATTTCAAACTATTCAACATGATCTTATGGCATTAGGAGTTAAGTTTACTGATTTTGATTTAGTTTCTCGAATACTCAACTCTTTAACGCCTGATTGGGAAAGAAAGGTATTAGTTATTGAAGAAGCTAATGATCTCTCTACTCTCAAAGTTGAAGAGTTGATAGGAAATTTGATGTCCTATGAAGCTAATTTGCAGGCACGTAAAGAATTAAATTCGGAGAAGAAGAACATAGCATTTCCATCAATAAAGAATGATGACTCAGATTTAGATGAAGATGAGATAGTATTTATTGCCAAAAACTATAATAGATTCAAGAAATTTAGAAAGATGACCAAGTTTCAAAAAGAAGGAAAGACCAACTCAACAAATCTATCTCAAATTAAGTGTTATGAATGTGATCAATACGGACACATGAAAAAGGATTGCCCAAAACTTAACAATGATAAAAAGAAGAGCAAATTTGAAAAATTCAAAAAGAAGAAAGCTTCCAAAGTAACATGGGATGACACCGATTCTTCATCTTCAGAAAGTGATAGCGATAGTGACGGAGAACAAGCTAATGTATGTTTTATGGCACAAAATGATGAGGTATGTCAGGAACTTAGCTATGAAGAATTATTTGAACTTAGCATGGAATTAGATGATAAATTTAGACAAATTAAAAAATTGAACAAAGAATATATAGTAAAAATAAATAGATTAGAACTTGAAGTCGGAATGTTGAAAGACGAAAAAATTATTTTAGAAGAAGAACTTGAAGTATCTCAAGAAAAATTAAGAAATAATGTGATAGAAATTGAGAACATTACTCTAGAAAAAGAAAATTTGCTAAAAGAAAATGTTGATTTTAAAAATAGTATTGAATTATTGAAAACAGAAAATAGAGAATTAAAAGAAAAATTAGATAAAATTACCAATAATGTGCCAAAATTCAACAAAGGAAAAAAGATTTGGAAAATCTTATCAAAACATCAAAACCATCAGGTAATAGAAATGGAATAGGATTTAAAAAATGTTCTAAACAAAAAGAAAATAATGCTAAAAGTATTAGTTATATAAAAACTAGAAGTTTATCTAAACAAAAATTGAATACAAAAAATATGAAGATTTGGGTTCCTAAAACAAATAATAATTTGATTAGACAAAAGCATATTAGTTATTACTTAGAGAATGTAGTCTATAATAAAAATTATATTTATAAAGGTACCAAACCATCTTGGGTGTGGCTACCTTCTTCTAACAATTAGGACCCAAATAAAATATATGGGTACCAATTAAAACATTTTTTATCTTGCAGGTACCCAAAATAAAAAATAAGGAGAAATGGATACTAGATAGCGGTTGCTTCAAACATATGACCGGAAATTCAAAAATGTTATCAAATATAACATACATCGATGGTGGAACGGTAACATTTGGAGACAATTCAAAGGGATTTGTCATAGGCATTGGAGAAGTCATCAACTCTGGTATATCTAACTCTCCTATTATTACAAATGTTTTATTAGTAGAAAATTTAAAACACAACTTGTTAAGCATTAGTCAATTATGTGATAAAGGTTTTCAAATAAATTTTGAAAAAGATAGATGTAATATTTTAGATAATAACAAACAACTCATTTTTGAAGGTTTTAGAAACAAAAATATTTATGTATTAAATATTAATATTAATAAAAATTCAAACTTATGCTTAACCGCCAAACATGATGATCCATGGTTATGGCATAAACGATTTTGTCATATTAATTTTAAGAATATTAATAAGTTAGCTAAATATGAGTTAGTAAGAGGGTTACATAAAATAAGTTACAAAGTAGAAAATTTATGTGACGATTGTCAAATTGGTAAACTAAAGAAAAGCTCATTTAAATCTAAAAATAATATTTCTACAAAACAACCATTAGAATTATTACATTTAGATTTATTTGGTTCAACACAAATAAGATCTATTAATCACAACAAATATGTTTTTGTAATAGTCGATGATTTTTCGAGATATACATGGACTCTATTTCTAAAACATAAAAGCGATACTTTTGGTATGTTTAAAATATTTGCGAAAAGAATTAAAACTCAAATGAATTTGAAAATTAAAAATATTAGAAGTGATCACGGAGGAGAATTCGAAAATGATCCTTTTTCAAATTTTTGCAATAAAAAAGGAATAACTCATAATTTTTCTTTTCCTCGTACACCCCAACAAAATGGTGTCGTAGAAAGAAAAAATCGTACATTACAAGAATGTGCACGAACATTATTAAATAGTAGCGGATTACCAAAACACTTTTGGGCCGAAGCTATTTCTATCTTGTTATGTATTAAATCGAGTAACTATTCGCCCAATGACTAAACAAACTTGTTTTGAAATATTTTTTGGTAAAAAACCTAAAGTGTCATACTTTAAAACTTTTGGCTCAAAATGTTTTATATTAAATACAAAAGATAAATTAGGAAAATTTGATCCAAAAGCCGATGAGGGTATCTTTGTTGGGTATTCGGATCGTAGCAAGGCATATAGAATTTTTAATAAAAGGAATAATACTATAGAAGAGAGCTTACATGTCTCATTCGACGAAAATCCTTTCAAACATCAGACTAATGATGAAGAAGAAATTATTCCACTAACAAATTCAACAAATTCTATTAATGAAGCCAATATACAAAATAACACTCTTGTATCATCTCCTAGAATTCTTAAGAATCATCCAATAGATAATATTATTGGAGATCTTAATTCAAGAGTTACTAGAAATCAACTCAATCAAATAAGTCATATAGCGTTTGTATCAAACCTTGAACCAAAGAATTATAAAGAAGCCTCAAATGATAATTTTTGGATAATAGCTATGCAAGAAGAATTACATCAATTTGAACGTAATAACGTATGGGAATTAGTACCAAGACCTGAAGATTAATCGGTAATAGGAACAAAATGGGTATTTAAAAACAAGGCGGACGAAAATGGAAATATTGTTAGAAATAAAGCACGATTAGTTGCTCAGGGCTACAATCAAGAAGAAGGCATAGATTACGATGAAACTTTTGCTCTGGTAGCAAGATTAGAAGCCATTCGTACCTTACTCTCCATTGCAACTCATAACAATTTCAAACTATTTCAAATGGATGTCAAAAGTGCCTTTTTGAATGGTTTTATTAAAGAAAATGTATACGTCGAACAACCACCACTTTTTGTTCATGAAAAATATCATGATCATGTTTTTAAATTACATAAAGTACTATATGGATTAAAACAAGCACCTCGTGCATGGTACGAACGCCTTAAAAATCACCTAATAACATCTGGTTTCCATATAGGAAAAATAGATACAACTTTATTTATTAAAAGAGAAAATAACGATATTTTGGTTGTACAAATTTATGTTGATGATATCATCTTTGGTTCAACCAACGAAAATCTATGTAATAATTTTTCAAATATTATAAAAAATGAATTTGAAATGTCACACATGGGAGAATTAAATTTCTTCTTAGGATTACAAATAAAACAACTTGAAAATGGAATTTTTATTCACCAGCAAAAATATTGTAACGATTTATTACATCGATTTAAAATGGATAAAACTTCAAGCAAACCAACACCAATGAGTACCACTATTCACTTAGAAAAGGATGAAAATGGAAAAGATTTTGATGAAAAGTTATATCGAAGCATGATTGGTTCTTTACTATATTTAACGGCTAGTCGACTGGATATTATGATGAGTGTATGTCTTTGTGCTCGATTTCAAGTAAATCCAAAAGAATCTCATCTACGAGCTGTTAAGCGCGTTTTACGTTATTTATCTAGTACTAAAGATTATGGTTTGTTTTATCCTAAAGGATCATCTTTTGAACTTGTCTCATATAGCGATGCGGATTTCGGTGGTTGTAGAACAGGCCGTAAGAGTACTAGTGGAACATGTCATTTTATCGGACAATCTTTGGTTTCATGGTTTAGAAAAAAGCAAAATTGTGTTTCTTTATCTACTTGTGAAGCCAAATACATCTCCGCAGCTCTAGCATGTGCGTAAGTAATATACATGCAACAAACACTAATGGACTTTGGTAAAATTATCAAAAAATCTCCAATATATTGTGATAACACAAGCGCTATAAATTTATCAAAAAATCCTGTTAATCACTCACGAACCAAACATATAGATATACGACATCATTTTTTACGAGACAATGTTGAAAAAGGAACTATCTCTTTAGAATACGTAAGTACCGAAAATCAAGTAGCCGACATATTTACAAAACCATTAAACGAACAAACTTTCATTAAACTCAGACGAAGTTTGGGAATTTGTTCACTTCAAGATCTTAACTAAAATTGAATTAAAGACTAAATTTAGTTCACCTCTTCATTACCACAAATTGATGAATTTCTAAACCATTAAAATTTTAGAAAATTAGTTGTTCTATAAATAACATTTTCATCATATATATATACACATATTTACATCACAACTATATACAAAATATCAAATTCTTAAAATTTTGAAAAACAATGTCTTCTGGGAGTTCCTATATATCTATCTCCATCTCCACACCATCGACGGACAGCTCAGTAGACACACCACAACGCCTTTCGACACCTACACCAAAGCAAGAACCAACAAATAGATGGTCCTCGTATCATACGGGTTTTACTCCGGAGAATAAGAAAACTAAAAGATCCTTGTTTATTTATCCTAATACAAAGGAGAAAATTGATGAAATTCATCATTACCAAAAACAACAGATGGATCATCAACGAGAGCTTTATTTCGAACAAAAAGTTACGGCACGAAGGCTAAGTTTTCTAGAACAAGTGGCGATGAAGTTTTGCTCGTCACGAAAGAAAGATGTTCATGAACCGCTACCAAAACCTTGTAGTTCATTAGATCCATCTTCTTCGTATCGCGCTCCTTCAGATCCTTCCCCAAGACGATATTCTGGCTCCCCACGGACCCACGAATGTAGGAATATATGGTCTCCACTAAAACCATGGAAGGATAACGACTCAGGAAATCCTAAAACTCCATCGTCTACTAAATAAATAAATCAAATTAATTATTGAATGTATTTATATGTTATTATATTTTATTTTACAATAATAAAGATCTCTATTATCAACATTTGATAAATAAATGTAACCATCAATTTTAGACTATTTTTAGCAAAACTGCTCCTTTCAGACGTCTGACTATGGTCTTCAGACGTCTGATCCACTTATATATGTCACAATTTTAAGCAATGTGCATATGAAAGACGTCTGATATACCCCTCAGACGTCTGGAATGAAGCTCTGCCTTCTCCAAATTACATTCAGAATATTTCAGACGTCTGAAATAATATCCAGACGTCTGACTTAGTTCTCTATTTCACATTTAAACCAAAACAGACGTCTGTGTTTAATTCCAGACGTCTGACAAATCTTTCTGCCTCAACTTGTTTCAAAAATTTATAAAACCAGACGTCTGACATTTAAATCAGACTTCTGATAAATCTCTCTGCCTCTAAATTTTTCAAAATGTGTCAAACCAGACGTCTAACACATAAAAAACACACGTCTGTTTAAATCTTCTGTATAATTTTTAGGGCAAACCAGACGTCTGCTTTCAAATCCAGACGTCTGCTTTCAAATCCAGACGTCTGGAATCCAATCGACCTTTATTCTACCCCCAAGATAACGTCATTTTTTTTTCACTTTTCAAACTCAAAATTCCTCCCTGCCGATTTGCAATTCAACTTCAAATTCCACATTATTTCAAACTGAAATCACAATGCCTCCTCGCACAAAGAATATCAAAGCTCCAAAATGCAAACAAGATCAACCAACATCATCTTCAAACCCTCAGGTGTGTTTAGATGATCAAATCGAACGATGGATGCACAAGGCACCTCATTCGATTAAAAGGTATCAAGATATTCAAAAGAAAAAACTTCATATAGGACCTTTCTATAATCTACTTAAGTTTCCTATGTATGATCTCGATGAACTTTGTGAGAATGCTGGATTGGAGACTTTAATTTCTTTTACATCCAATGATGTTCAAATAGATCAACTGGCTATATTCTTATTCTACGCCAATCTAGATAGCAGTGCAGTTTGGAATACCGAAGATGAGGACAACTGGCTATGGTCAAGCGTTTATGGAATTACTATTCGTTTAACTCCGGGATTAATAGGAAGAACTTTGGTGTAACGACCCAGAATTTATATTAATTAAATTTTGAATATTTAATTGATTTTAAATATTTATAGGTGAAATTAATGAGTCGAATAATTTATTTTTCGAATATTGGATTTAATTTGACAATTAAATCGATAATTTAATAAGTTAAATTCCAGAAATAATTTAAATCTGGATTTAATGTGATTAAAAATGATTTGGAAAATTTTATTTAATCATACTGGAGTTATAGAAATGTTATAGAACTTTTAAAACTGAATTTAAAGTTAATCTGTGAAAATTGAATATTTTAATATTTAATTATCGACTGAAAAATAGCCAATTTTCGAACAGTCTCAGAATTGAACGAAACCAGTTCCATTGGATCCATAATAGTTAGTTATTATCGGATTTCAATTTTCGTATCAATCGGAGTTGTCGTTTGACCGTGGTAGCTCGAAACGCATCGATATCGTTTTAATTTTAAATCGTCGAGTTAAATTAGTCATTTTTCAAAAGGTCTCGGATTTCGACGAAACCAATTTCATCGGATCCGTAATGTGATATTATTATAAGATTTCAAATTTCGTAATTTTTGGATTTACCGTTTGTCCGGTACGAATCAAAACGCCTCGAAATCGATTTAAATCGGTTTAATTTAAATTGATCGTTTAATTCCATATCTCGCACAGACGATCGAATTAGCTTCCGAAACCTGTTTCATTGCGTTCGAAAAGCGGGGTAAACCTTAGAAACGTCAGCCGGCACGCTCGATTTGGTGTTCGAAAATTTCCAGATGAATAGTAAACTGGGCAATTTTCTATAAAAGCACCCTTTTCTTTCATTTTGCAAACGAGAAAACTAGGGTTTCAGCTTAAACCCTGGCCGCCTCTAATTCGTTCAATGGACAAAAACGTGCCATCTTCTCCCTCAATTTTCTTACGATCCATCAACAATTGCAAGTAAGTGCCAACTACAAAGTTGAAGAGCGTTGTAAGGGCTTTCTATCTATACGGTTGTGATGAGTTTTAGTGTCGCGTGGAGGAAGTTATCGTGGCCGAAAGGGGTTCCATTCGCACGCGTTTCTAGGGGGCTTGGGGGTGCCGAGCGTGACCGGCCTCTGGCCGTGGGCAGGGGGGCTTGCGAGCTTCAAAATGGCATATCTTGATCGATGTCTGGTGGCTCGTGGCGATGGTGATAATTCACGTGAAGAGGCGGCTGATGGGTAGGTTTGAACGTGAAGACTTGGAGTGTTTTACGTGAGGGGAGAAGATGAACGCGTGGGGAGGGAAAAGGAAGGGGCGGCCCAGATCTGCTTGTTCAAAACGAAGGGCCCTGATGGAATCTAGGTTATAAAATGTGTATAAAATGTTAATTAATATAATTTTAATTTGTGTAAATTTTAAAATATGATAACTTTGTCATACATTATCAGAAAATTACGAAACAAAGTGCGTTGGAATCGTCTCGACATGTACTTCGCAATGCAACTGATTTGGAGTCGTTTGGAGCTAGTTTGAATTTCGGGTAAAATTAAACGCACGTTTAATTTTATTCGAAATAAACGGTGGAACGGAATTTAAAATCAAGGTGAGATTTTCTCACTCAAATTGAATGTGGAATTTTTGCAGTTATTGATTGCTATTGGATGTGATATTAGATATAGTAGGATATATCTATATATATATATAGCAATATATACATATTGGCATATGTATATATTGGATTGATGATTTCCCGCCTCGTATAGCGGATGAGACCCTATTGCGCCGTTAGTAAGCGGATTATTTTTATAAAACCCATATACCGCGATAATTCCGTACTGGAGCGGAATTGGTATTGTGCTAACGTCTTTGGATGCAGGGAAACAGGTTGGAGGGATCCAACTGGATTCCTCAACTGTATTTACTTATTTACAGATATTGATATATATTCTGTTATCATATTGATATATGATATTGACTGTTGTGATGGACTAATTGGTGTTGTCGCATCATCGGATTCAGTTTGGAAATGTAAAAATAACGACTTTTACTTTAAAAGGGTTTTTAAAGTGATTTTTGAAAATATACGTTTTATGGAATTTTTGAATCGATTTATAAACGTAAAATTTTGAAGTTATAAAAGTTAAGATTTTTGTGAATTATGACCGTAAGGTGATTTTTGAAATAAATAGTTTAAGCAATTTATAAAATGGTTTGAACTGAGATTTTCGGATTTTTGTGAACAGTTTAGTTAAAAGATTTAAAAAGTTGATATTTATAAATTTAAAATATTGGAATTTTAAAACGAGATGATAAGTGTTAAAGATGAAATTTATAGAATTATAAATCGTGAGGATATGGAATTTATAGATTCATAAATTGTGAAATTATAAAATGGATGAAACTGTAGAATAAAAGATTTATAAGAGATTTACTTATAAATTGGATTTTTTGCCTTTAAATGGAATATTGATCGAATTATTAATAAAGAATATTTATTAAATTGAAGTCGTTAGAAAATAGAAATAGAATTTATAAACGTCGTTTTATAAATTCGAAATCAATTGGATTTGATAAATTAAAATGTTAAAGGAGATATATTCGCGATTTTGGATAGCGGATTATTATTTAAATAAAATATGTAGGAAATATTGAAATGTGGTTAGTGAAGTATATTCACGATTTTGGACAGTGAATATATTGTTAAGTAAAATGAACTTGTTTTGGGAAAGCGATATTACAGAAATGAAGTAATCGTTTTAAAAGATGTTTTAAAACGTGATAAGTATCGAATACATAGATTTCAACTTTTATTGTTGAAATAGACGTTTTCGAGAAATAAGGAAATGATGGACTATAACACTGTTGTTATAGTAAATGATTTTCGAAAGAAAATGTTTTATGTAGTATTGGGATTTATATATCTATCTAAAATCCGAATCCCTATACTAGTGATTTTGAGTCGTCGTAACGATGTTTTACGTAACATTCGTTTTGACTCAAATAAAATGTGTTTAAAAAAATGATTTCCTTAAAGAATGAAATATATACTTAATTTGATTTAAGTATATCGAATATTTTCTAAGTGTTGAAAATAAATAGTTTCGTGAATTACTTATTTTAAATAAGTATGGAAATGCTTTTCCAATATGAAGTGAACTGTTTAGAGATTTTATCTTTTAAAGATAAATTGAAAAGTGAATATTTGAAATTTGTTTCAAATGGTGAAGTGTGGAAATAATATATCTAGTAAAGATATTTTTGAAGATAAATAATTTGGAAAATTATTTGGAATCTGATGATGTTGCGCATCTTTATTGATAGTTAAATAACCGACTATCAATAATTACCTTGAATAGGTATTTGTTGTGAATTGGATGAATTTGAATGCCACACTTATTTTTGAATAAACGCTCACTATTCGGGTTAGCCGGGAAAGGACCATGGGGTCGTATAACCCATTCCGAATATGTGATACGTCGTTATAAATCGCATTTGAAGACCGGTGCTGAAGACCGGATATTTTTGAAAACGGAAGGATTACCGTCGAGTTACTCTACATCGGCTGATCTCCGGTTTAGAGGTTTTATCACCCTTAGTGACGGGAAGTCCGGACGTGATTAGAAATTTATCCGGATGTGCAAGGGCTTCGTGAGAAGTGCCTTCGGTTCTGTTCGATCCCGGAACAGACTTGTATGGATTGTGTGTCTGACGTTACAATTTGAGATATAAAGCTGATTTCTTTCAAATACATTTCTGTTGGTGGCGGAGAATTTATTCTCTTAGCTTAACACCCTTCTCTGAGACGTACGAGCTCAGAGGTTATGTAGTTGAAATTCATTAGCGATATATCCCAATTTGGTAACGTGGCATACTGAGTGTTGCTGTGAAATGATCAGTGTTTGATCATTTGCGATATGATCATTTGTTTGATCTTATATCTTTGTGATCATAGGTTGATCATTTTGTTTAACCCGAAGCAGGGCTTTGTAGAAAGCGTAGCTTTGTGGACGAGACTTCATCGAGCCTCACACCCCGGAAATGGTCGAAACAGGAAGGATGCGGCAAGGTTCTAGGGAGTAGCGCCCCTTAGTGTATGTCATTCCTTCTGGATAAAGGTGGTATCATGGTATGGAGCCCAGATACTTAACCTCTGTGGTTGCTGCAAAATTTATTTCTTTGTGGTTGTTGCGAATCGGGGATCCTCGGGAAGATCGGTGACGATCGGGGGATGGCATACGCGTGTCAGTAGTTACCTATTTTTGCAGAGGTAACCCGGCCTTGTGTTGGCAGAGATCCGGTTTGGTTCTCGGGTCGTCTATTCCAGGGACGTACCCATCGTGGAAAAGGAAGTTCCTTAGCCTGACCATTTGTTGGAAATCCAAAGAAACAATACGAGCCTTTACGATTTCAATTGTATAACCTGTCTCCTCAGGAGGCAGCTATAGCAGGCATAATATAATGGTACCTATGCTGGCTAAGATTTATATTCTACTTTCGAAATGTTTTCCACTATGCACTAATAATAATATCAAAAAGAATTTGATTTTGCGTAGTAAGCATTTTTGACTATCATAAGAAGAAATCTCCTCCAAGTCTGCGTTTGCATTGTGTGTGTGGTGGGAGGTCTTATGGTAGTTTCATTTTCGAAAAGCATTGCGAATTGACTTTAAAAATTTTCTGTTGTTTATTTTAAAGATAAATAACTGTTTTACGATCTCACACCAGTCACCATGACTGACTCGGAGTTTATTGTTCCCTTCTAAACTCTGGGTGCCCACCAATTTCCACACGGGCAGCCTAGAGTTATATTATCAGGATATTCTGGATATTCTGGAGCTTTGAAAGCAAGCTGGATGGCGAGACGTAGTATATGTATCTGATATTATTTATTCCGCTGTGTATTCTGTATGAGGACAAGTTATATAACCGTCCATTGTTGTATATTGACTCTGATTGATGTATGTATAAACTGATATAGCTCTTTGTTTTAAAAGACTAGTGTTATCTATTATATATTGTTCCGCTGCGATATGTGAGATTCTGATATTGTTTCTGCTTCTGATGTTGTTCTGTTTGTTTTTCTTTCTTCTCTTCTTCTGCTTTCTTCTTCTTCTACCTTTTTCTTCTTTTTAAAAAAAAAACCCTCACTATTGGAGTTTCCGGCACTCGATTGCTCGGCAGTCGATAAAGTGAGTATCGATGTCGAATTTTCGAAAGTCGAAAATTTCGGTACGTGACAGCGTGGTATCAGAGCATATGGTTAAGCGACAACCCTGCTCTGTTGGGTGTTACTCATTAGAGATAGAGTCAGTAGTACTCTAGAATGAGTTGAGTGTAATAATAGATATGAGCGCGTATTTGTTAGTGAATATAAAATTGTTTTATATTGTGATGATTGGTTTATTGAGTGGTATATGAACCTTCGTCGGCACAGTCTGCGCAACTGGATCGAAGGGGTTTCTAAACACTTGAATAGAACAACTCGGCACAGTATTGTTTTAAAATAGGGTGAATGAAATAATTTCGCCCAAAGCTATTTTTGTATAGAAAAGAAATGGTTTTCTATAAATTATCATAGTATATGGATGTTTGGATGTTAGGAAGTAATGACATTGAAATATTATCATTGTTATGTTGAAATTGAATAAGAAATAAAGTAATAACCAAAGATTTAAGAAATAAATTCACATACAAATGAAATTAAAGAACGTAAATTATAAATGTGATTTGTAATTTAAAATGGAATTCCAGAGAAGTATTTGGAAATGTTTTGAAAGAATTTGAAAATTTTGGGGATTTGGAAAGTTTAAATCTTTTTAGAGTTGAAAATGAATTTCAAAGGTTTGAAAAGTATTTTAGAGGGATAAAAGCTCTAAACTCTTTTCGGTCGCTGGAAAATAACTTCGATGATGACCACGGCATCGTTGGTGTTCATTTTCGGGTTTCCAAAAGAGAAATTGCTGCCAAATTGTTTTAAATGGAAGTTGTTTGGAAAATTTGGATTTTGTTTTAGAAAATTCAAATGGAATTTGAATTGTTTTCAAACATGATTTTTGAAATGTTGGTAAGACTCTGGAATACTATGTAAAAATATTTATGAAATATTATCAAGTTGATAACTTATCACATATTTGAAATCTGATTGGAATTAAGTTAAATGAAATTAAATTGTGTTTGTAAATGAACAAATGGGATAACATTTGTAAATAAATAAATTAAAACTTGAATTGTGAACTAAATAAAAGAATGGTTCGAAGTTGCAAATATATTCAAGTAAGTGGAAATAAATTTTTGAATGAATGGAATTTACAGTTGCTAGTAAATAAAATTGAAGATGAATGTTAAACTTTGTTTTGAATTTGTTAGTAAATGTAATTCAAGCTGAATATTGGAAATTGAAATTTGAAATGGATTAGTAACTGAAACTAATTTAAAATGGTGCAGTTATAAATGAAAGGTAATTGATGAAATTCAATATTCGGAATAGAAGATAAAATTGAATTCGAATAGAAATTTGAATGTAAAATTGAATGAAAAGAAGGTATAACTTCAACAGTAAATGTCTAGGCAGTTTGTACTAGAAATTTTGTAATCAAATTTGCAAAATAGTTTGAATATGTAACTAGATATTATGGCTAGTAGGATATACAGGTGTTATGATGGAAATTTTGATTTCAAAGATAAAATTGAATTGCTCGACAAAAAGGTATGTATTTAAATTTAAATATGAGATTTGATGACTTATTTCTTTAGCCGCTTGGCGTTTTCTTTTCTTTTTGAAATCTGAGAGTCCGTAGGGACGTTTTGTAGTCGTACCGTATTATCCGCGCAAAGGAGACGCTGGCGAAATTTTTTGAAAATTTCGAGTGTTAGAAAATTTTTGAGAAATTTTGAAAGTTTAAAATTTGAATTTAAACTCGAATTTGAATTTAGAAGTTAAACAATGTTGTTTGAAACTTATAATTGAAGTTGGGAATTTAGTTGAGGTGATAACGAATCTTTAGTAGAAAGATTTGTTTTGATAAATTGATAAAACTATTAGATTGTGAAAAATAGTAGACGAGTTAAGGACCATTTTTCCTTACTTGGTAATTTCGAGGACGAAATTCTTTTAAGGGGGGAAGTCTGTAATGACCCAGAATTTATATTAATTAAAATTTGAATATTTAATTGATTTTAAATATTTATAGGTGAAATTAATGAGTCGAATAATTTATTTTTCGAATATTGGATTTAATTTGACAATTAAATCGATAATTTAATAAGTTAAATTCCAGAAATAATTTAAATCTGGATTTAATGTGATTAAAAATGATTTGGAAAATTTTATTTAATCATACTGGAGTTATAGAAATGTTATAGAACTTTTAAAACTGAATTTAAAGTTAATCTGTGAAAATTGAATATTTTAATATTTAATTATCGACTGAAAAATAGCCAATTTTCGAACAGTCTCAGAATTGAACGAAACCAGTTCCATTGGATCCATAATAGTTAGTTATTATTGGATTTCAATTTTCGTATCAATCGGAGTTGTCGTTTGACCGTGGTAGCTCGAAACGCATCGATATCGTTTTAATTTTAAATCGTCGAGTTAAATTAGTCATTTTTCAAAAGGTCTCGGATTTCGACGAAACCAGTTTCATCGGATCCGTAATGTGATATTATTATAAGATTTCAAATTTCGTAATTTTTGGATTTACCGTTTGTCCGGTACGAATCAAAACGCCTCGAAATCGATTTAATTTAAATTGATCGTTTAATTCCATATCTCGCACAGACGATCGAATTAGCTTCCGAAACCTGTTCCATTGCGTTCGGAACGCGGGGTAAACCTTAGAAACGTCAGTCAGCACGCTCGATTTGGTGTTCGAAAATTTCCAGATGAATAGTAAACTGGGCAATTTTCTATAAAAGCACCCTTTTCTTTCATTTTGCAAACGAGAAAACTAGGGTTTCAGCTTAAACCCTGGCCGCCTCTAATTCGTTCAATGGCCAAAAACGTGCCAGCTTCTCCCTAAATTTTCTTACGATCCATCAACAATTGCAAGTAAGTGCCAACTACAAAGTTGAAGAGCGTTGTAAGGGCTTTCTATCTATACGGTTGTGATGAGTTTTAGTGTCGCGTGGAGGAAGTTATCGTGGCCGAAAGGGGTTCCGTTCGCACACGTTTCTAGGGGGCTTGGGGGTGCCGAGCGTGACCGGCCTCTGGCCGTGGGCAGGGGGGCTTGCGAGCTTCAAAATGGCATATCTTGATCGATGTCTGGTGGCTCGTGGGGATGGTGATAATTCACGTGAAGAGGCGGCTGATGGGTAGGTTTGAACGTGAAGACTTGGAGTGTTTTGCGTGAGGGGAGAAGATGAACGCGTGGGGAGGGAAAAGGAAGGGGTGGCCCAGATCTGCTTGTTCAAAACGAAGGGCCCTGATGGAATCTAGGTTATAAAATGTGTATAAAATGTTAATTATTATAATTTTAATTTGTGTAAATTTTAAAATATGATAACTTTGTCATACATTATTAGAAAATTACTAAACAAAGTGCATTGGAATCGTCTCGACATGTACTTCGCAATGCAACTGATTTGGAGTCGTTTGGAGCTAGTTTGAATTTCGGGTAAAATTAAACGCACGTTTAATTTTATTCAAAATAAACGGTGGAACGGAATTTAAAATCAAGGTGAGATTTTCTCACTCAAATTGAATGTGGAATTTTTGCAGTTATTGATTGCTATTGGATGTGATATTAGATATAGTAGGATATATCTATATATATATATATAGCAATATATACATATTGGCATATGTATATATTGGATTGATGATTTCCCGCCTCGTATAGCGGATGAGACCCTATTGCGCCGTTAGTAAGCGGATTATTTTTATAAAACCCATATACCGCGATAATTCCGTACTGGAGCGGAATTGGTATTGTGCTAACGTCTTTGGATGCAGGGAAACAAGTTGGAGAGATCCAACTGGATTCCTCAACTGTATTTACTTATTTACAGATATTGATATATATTCTGTTATCATATTGATATATGATATTGACTGCTGTGATGGACTAATTGGTGTTGTCGCATCATCGGATTCAGTTTGGAAATGTAAAAATAACGACTTTTACTTTAAAAGGGTTTTTAAAGTGATTTTTGAAAATATACGTTTTATGGAATTTTTGAATCGATTTATAAACGTAAAATTTTGAAGTTATAAAAGTTAAGATTTTTGTGAATTATGACCGTAAGGTGATTTTTGAAATAAATAGTTTAAGCAATTTATAAAATGGTTTGAACTGAGATTTTCGGATTTTTGTGAACAGTTTATTTAAAAGATTTAAAAAGTTGATATTTATAAATTTAAAATATTGGAATTTTAAAACGAGATGATAAGTGTTAAAGATGAAATTTATAGAATTATAAATCGTGAGGATATGGAATTTATAGATTCATAAATTGTGAAATTATAAAATGGATGAAACTGTAGAATAAAAGATTTATAAGAGATTTACTTATAAATTGGATTTTTTGCCTTTAAATGGAATATTGATCGAATTATTAATAAAGAATATTTATTAAATTGAAGTCGTTAGAAAATAGAAATAGAATTTATAAACGTCGTTTTATAAATTCGAAATCAATTGGATTTGATAAATTAAAATGTTAAAGGAGATATATTCGCGATTTTGGATAGCGGATTATTATTTAAATAAAATATGTAGAAAATATTGAAATGTGGTTAGTGAAGTATATTCACGATTTTGGACAGTGAATATATTGTTAAGTAAAATGAACTTGTTTTGGGAAAGCGATATTACAGAAATGAAGTAATCGTTTTAAAAGATGTTTTAAAACGTGATAAGTATCGAATACATAGATTTCAACTTTTATTGTTGAAATAGACGTTTTCGAGAAATAAGGAAATGATGGACTATAACACTGTTGTTATAGTAAATGATTTTCGAAAGAAAATGTTTTATGTAGTATTGGGATTTATATATCTATCTAAAATCCGAATCCCTATACTAGTGATTTTGAGTCGTCGTAACGATGTTTTACGTAACATTCGTTTTGACTCAAATAAAATGTGTTTAAAAAAATGATTTCCTTAAAGAATGAAATATATACTTAATTTGATTTAAGTATATCGAATATTTTCTAAGTGTTGAAAATAAATAGTTTCGTGAATTACTTATTTTAAATAAGTATGGAAATGCTTTTCCAATATGAAGTGAACTGTTTAGAGATTTTATCTTTTAAAGATAAATTGAAAAGTGAATATTTGAAATTTGTTTCAAATGGTGAAGTGTGGAAATAATATATCTAGTAAAGATATTTTTGAAGATAAATAATTTGGAAAATTATTTGGAATCTGATGATGTTGCGCATCTTTATTGATAGTTAAATAACCGACTATCAATAATTACCTTGAATAGGTATTTGTTGTGAATTGGATGAATTTGAATGCCACACTTATTTTTGAATAAACGCTCACTATTCGGGTTAGCCGGGAAAGGACCATGGGGTCGTATAACCCATTCCGAATATGTGATACGTCGTTATGAATCGCATTTGAAGACCGGTGCTGAAGACCGGATATTTTTGAAAACGGAAGGATTACCGTCGAGTTACTCTACATCGGCTGATCTCCGGTTTAGAGGTTTTATCACCCTTAGTGACGGGAAGTCCGGACGTGATTAGAAATTTATCCGGATGTGCAAGGGCTTCGTGAGAAGTGCCTTCGGTTCTGTTCGATCCCGGAACAGACTTGTATGGATTGTGTGTCTGACGTTACAATTTGAGATATAAAGCTGATTTCTTTCAAATACATTTCTGTTGGTGGCGGAGAATTTATTCTCTTAGCTTAACACCCTTCTCTAAGACGTACGAGCTCAGAGGTTATGTAGTTGAAATTCATCAGCGATATATCCCAATTTGGTAACGTGGCATACTGAGTGTTGCTGTGAAATGATCAGTGTTTGATCATTTGCGATATGATCATTTGTTTGATCTTATATCTTTGTGATCATAGGTTGATCATTTTGTTTGACCCGAAGCAGGGCTTTGTAGAAAGCGTAGCTTTGTGGACGAGACTTCATCGAGCCTCACACCCCGGAAATGGTCGAAACAGGAAGGATGCGGCAAGGTTCTAGGGAGTAGCGCCCCTTAGTGTATGTCATTCCTTCTGGATAAAGGTGGTATCATGGTATGGAGCCCAGATACTTAACCTCTGTGGTTGCTGCAAAATTTATTTCTTTGTGGTTGTTGCGAATCGGGGATCCTCGGGAAGATCGGTGACGATCGGGGGATGGCATACGTGTGTCAGTAGTTACCTATTTTTGCAGAGGTAACCCGGCCTTGTGTTGGCAGAGATCCGGTTAGGTTCTCGGGTCGTCTATTCCAGGGACGTACCCATCGTGGAAAAGGAAGTTCCTTAGCCTAACCATTTGTTGGAAATCCAAAGAAACAATACGAGCCTTTACGATTTCAATTGTATAACCTGTCTCCTCAGGAGGCAGCTATAGCAGGCATAATATAATGGTACCTATGCTGGCTAAGATTTATATTCTACTTTCGAAATGTTTTCCACTATGCACTAATAATAATATCAAAAAGAATTTGATTTTGCGTAGTAAGCATCTTTGACTATCATAAGAAGAAATCTCCTCCAAGTCTGCGTTTGCATTGTGTGTGTGGTGGGAGGTCTTATGGTAGTTTCATTTTCCAAAAGCATTGCGAATTGACTTTAAAATTTTTCTGTTGTTTATTTTAAAGATAAATAACTGTTTTACGATCTCACACCAGTCACCATGACTGACTCGGAGTTTATTGTTCCCTTCTAAACTCTGGGTGCCCACCAATTTCCACACGGGCAGCCTAGAGTTATATTATCAGGATATTCTGGATATTCTGGAGCTTTGGAAGCAAGCTGGATGGCGAGACGTAGTATTTGTATCTGATATTATTTATTCCGCTGTGTATTCTGTATGAGGACAAGTTATATAACTGTCCATTGTTGTATATTGACTCTGATTGATGTATGCATAAACTGATATAGCTCTTTGTTTTAAAAGACTAGTGTTATCTATTATATATTGTTCCGCTGCGATATGTGAGATTCTGATATTGTTTCTACTTCTGATGTTGTTCTGTTTGTTTTTCTTTCTTCTCTTCTTCTGCTTTCTTCTTCTTCTACCTTTTTCTTCTTTTTAAAAAAAAACCCTCACTATTGGAGTTTCCGGCACTCGATTGCTCGGCAGTCGATAAAGTGAGTATCGATGTCGAATTTTCGAAAGTCGAAAATTTCGGTACGTGACATTTGGGATGCTCCGACACCGGCGAGGATCTACACAACATCTCGGATATGCGCTTTAAGCCCAGGAATAATATCACTCATCAAATATGGGAGGACGAAATGCCAAAATTTGCTTCAAAAATTTTGCGTCCTAAAGCTCGACTCCTAACGAGGATGATAATCAATACAGTTGTTCCACGAATGGGGAGTCACGAGCAAATAACGGAATTGGAGCACAAAGCACTTTATGCTCTATTTAGTGGAACCAGGGTAAATTGGGCAAAGTTCATATTCGACGAGCTCAAACAGTTTTGGACTCGATCAAGGCCATCGATAATTTACCCTACTTACATTATGAGACTTCTTCGTTCACATAATATTCCTTCCTACCTCTCGACATTCGAAGAAATCTCGCCTAAATATGCTTCCACCAAATTCTTCTCTTTGATGCACCTACCTGAAATACCTCCACAGATAACGTCCTTCGAAGATTGGACACAAAATCGCCAGTCTCGACGGGTCGAACCTCCTTCTCAACCACATATTGGTTCATCCCAAGAAGAAGAACAAAATTGAGAAATCACTCCCACACCTCCCGCTCCATTTGATTATCCGGGACAAGACGAAATTTTGGAAACTCGAATGGAAACAAATCCAAATGAAAGCATTCGAGATCTAACGCTCCGAAATCAACACGTCTTGTCTCAAAATCAAAAACTCCTAGCAAAACAGATCGACAGCTTCGAAACATCATTTGCTACAAGACTAGCTACAGTCGAAGACTCTCTTTCGACTGTTTTATCAGTTCTCAAGGAGGTACTTCAAAAAGTACGTGGTCCATCTCCACCCTCAAACGATTGGACAAATCCTGCGCCTTCTCCTCCCGCAAAACATTCCAAACTATTTGAAGATGAACCTTCCAAAGAAGCTTTGACATCTCCTTCAAAGGCTAGCACTTCTGACAAAATAGAACCAAAGAAAGATGATCCAAAACAAGCTTCTCCTAAGCAACTCTAGAATTTAGGATTTGTTGTCTTTCTGTTCAAATCTATGAATGTAATTCCATCGTGTTATAAATGCAATTTTCTTTTTTACATATGGCTTGAACTTTTATATTCTTTTTGATAATGTCAAAGGGGGAGAAATATAGAAATAAACTTAAAACAAAACTAAGCACATATTCAGGGGGAGATTTAGAATATATATATATATAAGTACATTGAATAGTGGTCATCATCAAAAAGGGGGAGATTGTTAGGAAATTAATTCCTTGGTTTCGATGATCACAACTATGCAATGGAAAACAAATACATACATATATATATATCTACATTTACAGGAAGATGATACAGTAACATCACCAAAGAGACAAGAACAAGACTCAAAAGAAGTATCAAAAGGCTACAAATCGATAGAATTGGAAAAGGAATTGCACAGACACAGATACAGCAACATGCACACATTCAGACGTCTGAATGCACTAGCTAGACGTCTGAATGATTCCTCTGGTTTACAAATCTTAAGGAAACAGACGTCTGGTTAATATATCAGACGTCTGGAGAAAGTCTCTAGTTCACAACTCAGAAGAAAACAGACGTCTGATCCTGAACTCAAACGTCTGAAAGACATCCAGACATAAAATAGAAATGAAGACTAGACGTCTGGATAATAAACACAGACATCTGAAATGCTACCAAACACAAAAAATATATAAAGGCCAGACGTCTGAGGTCACTTTCTAGACGTCTGATTATAGGCTCGACTGTGTATTTTCAAAGTCCAACTGTCACATCCGAAAAGACACATCCGCTCCTCTTCACTGCAACTCTTCATCACCAACAGGAGCAACTATACAACGATTGTTAATGGAGGCAACTACACATAGAAACTCTTCACCACTACAAATAGCATCGGGAATTCAAGAGAAAGATTTACCTTACTCACTTACGCTCTTATCTCTTATACTCTGACTTATACCTGATCTCTAAGCAATCAACTACCTGTATTTAACTCTTCCATATATACAGAACTCCTCATTCAAATATTCTTTAGATAGATATATATATATATATTGGAAGCATTTGTATTCAATAGTCAACATCCGTGTTATAGAACACATTCTTGACAAAGAAACTCTGCTATTGTAAACATGTTCCTCCGGGTCAAGTTAGGGTTAGTTGAATGGAAATTCCGAAGAGGAGCTTCGGGACTGGACGTAGGACGGGAGGTCCGAACCAGTATAAAATCCTGGTGTGATTATTTTCATTTACTTTGCTACTATCATTTATCAAGTTATATTATATAGTTAGCTGTTTATACTTGCATATATATATCCTATACGATCCACTTATATAGACTTTCATGGCTTGGTGATGTCACATCAACAATTTTAAGTAAGGCATTTTATATCTGTTTGTTTTATATGTACAATCCATAATAATAATGCGAGGAAATGTACGTAGAAAATTTAAGCTAGTTGGATGAGCCCAAAACATATCTTTAATAATATTTGTGCCATCTAAAGTCCTCCGGTGCCATTCAAAATATCCAAACTCTTTAAGCTTACATAGTAAATATTGGACTTGAGATCGCCCACCACTTTCAATCTTATTTTGAGCTTGTATGGCATTATAAATTGTCTTAATTACTGTACAATTTGTTGGTTCATTGGTTTTCAAAGTATGCAAAATTTCTTTCGATTTAACTAAATTTTTATGCATAACCATAACAAATTTAACTCCTCCTTACTCAATCTACCAGCAAAGGAATGGCCCTCTTTATTTTTTAGCTCAGCATGATTATGATTTGAAGTAAATTTCTTCGATTTGGCTACCTTAAACACACCACTTCGATCACATCTAAAGAAAATTTGCAATTTAGACCAAGATTCAATCATATTAGAATGTAATACAGTGATCACAAAAACAAGCTATTTTCCAGTATTCCGCATCCATTCCACCAACTTTTTTATGCTCGAAAATATCTGTACATTATCACATTGTTAATTAGCAGCCAAATTAATATAAAAATACACAAAAAAATAATGCAATCCTACTTACATCGAATATTGTAAATTCATCATTATAGTCAATCAATAACTCTCTATGGCCAATGTCATCTTCACTATTATTGTAAGAATTAAGCTGCAAAGAAAAACAGTTAGTGGAGCATAACCCTAGGAGATATACTGCATGAAAAAAATTAGCAGGCTAAGTGCGGGGAAAAAATATTATATCCATGTTAGTTGGCTGCACGGGACTTCAGCTGACCTCGCACCATCGGCGTTTTTGTCGCCAATTTCAGTTCCCACACATCTCACCGATGTACAAACGAAAAGTAATTAACCTCATATGTAGATTTCGCTCCAAAATCAAAATTCTCCTCTATTTCTTCAAAATCATAAGCTTCTATTTATTATAATCTTAGATCGGTCTCTTCTTCAATAATTTTCATTGCTAAAGATTAAGAATTTGATTTTACTTTTAATCGGTTTAATTAGTGTTTTAGGGCTTAAAGTAGTATAAAATAAAATTATTACAACGTATAATGCTATTATATGTAAGGGTATTTTGTCCTTAAATTTTCATAATAAAAACCCGGCGTAAGAAAAGCAAATGGCTAATTCCATTTGAACCTCCTATTTTGCTAAGTTGCCTCGACTTTTTTTAAGACAAAACTATCCTTGGTCATTTTCATTTCCTTCATTCCTTCGTTTTCTCTTCTTTTCTATCTCTAAACCCTTTCCTCTAAGAATTCAAGCCTAAAATTTGAATTTTTGAACTATAACAATGGATTTTGATGACAATGCAACAAGTCTATAGGAATGTGAAGCGGTAAACTTACCAATTTTTGTTTTTTTTAAATTTACTTATTGAAACTTTTTCAGTTTGCAAAAGGGCGAGTGCAAGATTAGTATTATAATCATGCATGGAGTGTACGTGGTTGTTTACTACCACCACGCAGTACTAAAGCGTGATTGTGGGTTAAACAATGCTAGCCCCTACGTGGTAGTGTGATGAATCACGTGGTGGCATTGCGTGATTAAGTAGGCAATCTCATAGGAGCTCTACATGATTTCCTATTTTATAACTTTTTTTCACACTAATTGACTTTCATCTCACCTTGAATTTGTTTAAATTGCTTCAGCTTGTAGAATACTCGAGTGATGAAGATGTTAATTAATGAAATCTTGTTAGACTATATTAATGAATTTACAACATATGATGTAATTAATATTTGTTTTTATTGGTTTTTATTTGATAAATAGTTAGGTAATATGATTATTATTTTTTCACAGATTTATCCATCTCGTTAACAATTAGTTGATTTGGTTCGTAACATCGGCAACCGTCTTGGTTTTGTAATTATTATAATGAAATCGAATACTGGTGCCTCTAGTAAGAAATCGAGAATAATGTTTGCATGCGAATGCATTGGTGTTTATAAGAGGAACAAAATTAATGATCCTAGTTATTATAGATTGACGGGAACCAAAAAATGTAATTGTCCATTCAGGCTAAAAGGTGTGAAACTTCCTACTTTATACAACTGGCATTTGATAGTTGTGAATGGAGTACATAATTATTCAGAGCTAAAGCACAATGAAGGTCATTCATATGCAGGAAGCTTAAGTGAAAAAGAGATCAAAGTAGGGATTGAAATGCATAGAAATATGGTTAAATCTAAGGAAATTCTACATACACTAAAAAGAAATGATCCATCAAATAATACTACCATTAAAAGCATATATAACATAATTCAAGCTCAAAATGCAATCGAACGAGGTGGACTCTCTCCAGTGCAATGCAATATTTGCTTAGTAAGCTAAAAGAATGTGACCGCTTTGAAGGGCATAGAAAGACTTTAGATGGAAGCGATATTATCAAAGATATATTTTGCGCACATCTTGTTAGTTTGGATTTTTATGAACTTTTCCTCAAGTTATTATATTAGATTGTACAAACAAAACTAATAGGTATAAGATGCCATTACTTGAAATAGTCAGTGTAACCTCTACGAATCAAAAACATTTGTATTGCCATAGCTTTCCTAGCTGCGGAAAGCGAGAAAAATTATATTTGGGCTCTAGAGCATATGAAGTCTATTATGATCGATTGTGATGTGGAAATGCCATAACTAATAGATAGTTGGCATTGGTCAATGTAATGATCCATAGTTTAATCACTTTAAAATATAAATACTTTTAATATATTTTTAATAATTAATTTATGGAACTTATAACTCAAATAAAACACTTTTTAATAATAGCTAGTGGTGGTGAAATGATTTTCAAAATATGTTTACAAAAATATTTAATTCAATGGAAAATAGAAAATGTGATCGAAAAGCTTTTTCCAAAGATTAAAATTTTCACCATCGAAAGGTTGTTTGAAATATTATGAACACCTAAGTTAACATATCCACACATTTACGAATAATATAAGTATGGATAAGTTAATAATATGGTGAAAGTGTATTTACTTAAGTAATAAAAAGAAGTAAGAAGATGTGACATATTTTTAAAAGTTTAAATAAAAATAAATTAAAAAAAAAGAAATGTCACCTTTCACTTACACATCATAGTACAACAAGGTGTTTAACATGGTAGTCAACAGGGGGAGCCTTTATGGTGGCATGTGCTTTAAGGCATGAAGGAGGGATGTGATAATGTGGAGGAAAATGAATGGAGGGTAGGTACTTTAAGGGTAATTTAGTAATTTGTTTATTTCACTTTATATAAAAACAATTTTCTAACTCTTTTTCATTTCAATTTCATTCTTCAAATCTTCATTCAAGTTTTCTCTAAACTTCCATGGCTTCCAAAGTTGGTATAAAGTTTAAAAATCCAATCTTTTCATTTCTTCCTTAAGTAAAATCAATAAAACAACCATCTTCTTTCTCTACATCACCTAACTAACCAAACAAGACCCAAATCCACTCAAATCAAGCTTGGCCGAGCCCAAAACCCCTAAGGCCGAACCACCTAGGTCCTATAAGGCTCCAAAAATTCGATCTTTTACAAGTTAAAACTTAGATATAGTGTCGATCGAGAATTCGGTGATTGTTCGACTTAGTTTGGTTGCTTTTTGGTGAGTAAATTCTCACCTTTTTAAGTAAAGTTTTGACCTTTACTATAATAATGGAAATACATGTTATTTTTTTATGTTAGTATGTGCTAAATATGTTGGCTAGTTAACCACCTTGAAAAGTTGTCATCTTGATGATTAGTTTGAAAGTTATGTTCTTGTTTACAAGTGTTGATCTATACGTTGTATAAGTCGCTATTTACTTTTTTTTATATGCTCATGCTATCATATGTGATGCTTGGATAAATAAATGATATGTGAAAAGCATTTACGGAAGTGTCCATATAATGATTATCGCTATATCGGCACTTTTGAAAACAACATCCCCTTTGGAATCTTTAGTTTAAAAACTTATGCTTGGGTTTTTCAAGCTTAATTAATTATTTTAATAGGGATGATTTAAACTAAAAGTAATAATTTTTATAATGATGGTTTAAGGTTAATTAATTACTTTAATAATGATGGTTTAATTTTAATTAATCATTTTAAATAATGATGATTAAGATTAATTAACTTATTAAATAATGATAAGGTTAAGATTAATTAATCATTTTATTAATGATGTTAAAAATTAATTAATCATTTTAACTAATGATGTTTAAGACTAATTAATAATTTAATTAATGATGTATTAAAGTTAGTTAATCATTTTATTAATGATGTTTTAAGATTAATTAATCACTTTTATAATAATGTTTTAAATTTAATTAATCATTTTAAATAACGATATTTAAAATTAATTAATCATTTTAATAATGATGTTTAAAGGTTAATTAATTATTCTAATAATAATGTTTTAAAGTTAATAAATCACTTAAACAAGGATGATTAAAATTAATTAATCATTTTAAATAATGTTATTTGAAGCAATTAATCAGGATTAAAGAAAATTAATTATTTTTAAATAAAAATGTTTGAAATAATTAATCATTGATTAAAGTTAATTGATCATTTTAAATAATATACTAAAGTAATTGATTTATTGTAAAAGTATATCGATCATTGTGATAAAGTTGTTTAAAGTTAATGTTTTCAAATTTGAAACCTGAGCACAAGTTTGGTTTTAAAAATAAAAGTATCGATTCGTTTATGGAAAAGAAATTTCCATAATACGATATCGCTTATATGGAAAGGATTTAGTCATACACTTAATACTAAACGTCGAGGCAAGAACTTGTTTCTATCTTGAAGGTTAAAAATGTCATCAAGGAAATGCCTAGAGGTAACGCTACCTCAACTTGCCCGGCTTTATTTTCAACCGAGGGATGACACTGGTTTGGAATTAACAAGTGGTGGTAAGAATATGAAATTTAATTTCTATATAAGATCATTTTTAATTATCTCCAATAGTTGATTTATTAACTATCAGATCAGTTTTCTTCATTGTGTATCGTCAATCTAAGACGATTTGTTGCTCATTTGAGCGTTGATATCCTTTTTTCGGAAATGACTAAAACCAAAGCGTGAGTGGAAACCAAGTTATGTGGGGTTGCTCCTATTAGGGGTTTTCACATCTACTCTAGGTCGGTTTCTGTTATATGTGCATTAAGATGTGAAATACTCAGATATTCGGTAAAGGTTGGTGGGGTCTGGCTTGGAGTTCCCGAGAGCCATCGTAGTTCTCAAGTATATTCTAGAGTTATACTTTCGGTAGAGGGAGCACTCCCATAGTCATTTGTTGGAAATTTCCCTTTTCCTTTCCTTTATTCTAAATTTTTAATTTTACCTCTTTCTTAATTGCATCGGGAAGTGTTGTGAGCACATCGTGATGTTTAATTATTTGTATCTATTGTTGTGATTAGATGTTGTTATTGTGAGGGGAAACCCGTTCCACAGTTGGCTGCGAGGTTTAATATATTGTGTTTATTTCCACCCTTTTGTTTAGAGTTTTTTCTCATACTAGACATATTATCTAACCCAAGTTGTTTGTTTTCCCTAAACTCTCGGGTACTCAATTATATTTGAGTAGTCCGCTAGTAGCAAGTTTCCTTTGGGCTTTTTGAAGGCGATGGACAAGCTAGAGGCTCCTTTATCTATCTAGTTATCTATTTTCGCTATATGATTATGTATGTATATTTTACATTAGAAAGTGTGAAGGCAGAATATATAACTGCCTAGTCTGATAGTTGTGGTACTTTTATGTAACTCTGATAACTCCATGTTAGGAGTAACCCGATGTATTATTATTTGTGTATTATATGTAACCGTTCCGATGTGGGACTTTTCTATTCTTTTCCGTTCTATTCTGATTTGTTCTTTTATTTTACCCTATGGCAACTCATCTTTTGGACGCTTGGGCAATTACACATGAACACCAAGGTTGTGTTAAGTGTCATTCTTAAGGGTCAGAAAGGTGGGTCGTCGCAATCAATGTCATTGGGTTAGTTTTTCCAAATCCCGCTCGTATGTTATGTAAGTGGCATATCAAGAATAACATGCTTACTTTTATGGGGAAGAAGAGGAATATCAAAGAAATGGGCATTGTGGAGACGGAATCTTTCTTGGGTGATTGTAAAAACTTGTTTGCTTGAAAAATAGTATTGCGTATAATGAAAAATTAAATTTGTTGCATGAAAGTAGGGCCAGTATGGTTTGATATTGAAATATGTTCACGAGCAATGGCGAGATCCGTATAAGGATCGGTTTGTTCCAATGTGGACCGACGAGTATGCATTTGGAGAACTATACACGAAACATGTAACATCATTTTTATTAACCTTTAGTATGTAGATATATGGACTTAACTTGTTTATTTAAATTTTTTCTAATAATATGTTTGTTAAATGCAGAGCTGAATTAGCTTATTCAAAGTTGAAGAAACACTTAGCTACTTGTCAATGCAACTTCGAACAAGCTTGGGCTAAAATGCATTTATTGTTAGAGTTATCCTTCACTGAATTAAAGGCTTCATTTGAGAAAAGCTTAACAAGAGTGAAACATGTTTTTAACATTAAGGAGTTCAAAAATTTGCATGGTATTGTTTCTACTATGGCTCTTGACTTACTTCATTTGAAGCTACTTCGAATGAATTTTGTTGGAGATGATGAATTTCAATGTGGTTGCACCATTCGTAAAACACATGGACTTCCATGTGCATACAATTTAGCTCGTCTTGGTCCATCGGCACCAATACCATTTGAATTGATTTATATTCATTCGACGAGACTACATTTACTGCAAAGAGGTGGGAAAAATGATGTTGGTGTAGTTGAAAAAATGGAAGTTTACAAAAAAAATGATGGAAGTTGTGCAATTATAAACTTCAATTCTTGGCTCGCCCAGAAGTAAAGTGAAAACTAAAGGAAAAGAAAGTAAGAAACCGGCTACTAGTTCAACAAAAAAAATTCCTTCTTCTTTCGAGTTAAAAGAAAGTCTTTCATCACAAGACCCATCTAGTCAACTAATGTGAACAAATTGAAGAAGGAAAAACTTCAAATCCAACAACCACTATAGATTGGTAAGAAACATGTATCATAAATTGTTTTCTTCTGTTACAATCTTATTAATCCATGTTTACTTTTTGCGGTTGGAACAATGTATTTGAGATATGAAAATGTACATAAATCAAATCCCACCAGAGATTAAATTGTTTGTGATTGATATTATTGATGTTTGTTCTGACAGTAACTATGGATTTCGTTGTATTACCGCACTCTTTGGAATAGGGAAATCTTGTTGGCCTCAAATTCGTCGTGATTTGCATGAAGAGTTATATGACAATCAAGAACTTTTGTAACAACCCATATAATTTTGAGTTTTCTTTATATTATAGCACCTAGTAGAATAAATAATTACTCTGATATAATTGAAATTGTATCATATACATTTAGTGTTGTTGTATATATATCAAATAATATTATAGTGCCTCCATGTGATTTATGTTCCAGGTCGTAGTAACTCTATGTGGTTGCTTGATCGACCACGCACCGTTCCTGCGAGGTGATAATAAAATTAAAAAAATAGATAGAAACTCAAGACCAACAACTTACAGATACTGAACTGAAACAAAATATAAAATAACAATATGCAAATGATACCATTACAACATCACAAACATAAACATAATAACACATAGCGTACCATTACAACATAGCATGCCAAAAAACAAAGCGTACCATTACATAATACCAATACATTACATAATACCACTAAAACACTACATAATACCATCTTCTAGTTATGCCGATGGAAGTAGCGTCCGCTAGAAACTCTACCAAAACCAATTTCATTCGGATTATGTAATGAACCTAAATTTAAATTAAACAAATATATTAAATATAAGGACGGGGCGGCCCAAATGAGAGAAGTAGGGGGAAATAAATAAATAGAAAAAGGGTATGAGGGCCCAAGCCTAAATTATTGTGGGACAATAAGCATTACTCTCTTATATTCATTTATTTCATCCTACCTAAAATAAAATAAAATAAAAGCTACAGAGAAACTGTAATGGTGGTGGCTTAAAGAAGGCAAATAAGAAGAAGATAAAGAAAACGCAAGCTAAAGGGGACAAAGAAGATTAAAGCTGGACATCTTAAAGATCTAGGTGAGTAATACTTGACTCTTTTATACCAATTCATAGTACATGGGCTCAGTTTAGATCCATGTATTTTTAAGTATGATGGGATAATACGGGTTTCTATTAACTGATATAAAATGGTTTAATGAATATTTTGGGGAAGAGCTGATACGCATGGGATGTTTAGATGTGTTTTCCCTACTCTAATGATCTAGAAACATGATGAAAATTTTATATGGTGTTAAAATCATGATTTTAGAGATGGGTTTTTAGTTTGAGAAGTTTCTTAAGCTCGTACGATTTTACATGATTTATTGAAGGTGCATAATTAGAAAATAGTTAAGTAAAATACCCTTAAAAGTCCAAATAAAGATTAAATATGTTAGAATAAGAGTTCACAAATTTTCTAAGAATTTATTAGAATTTTTCGTATGGAAAATAAACAAAAAATGGCTAAGTACTGAGTTGGGGCAAGTGGGGAGCTGCGGGGTCGCATGGAAATAAATTTATATGGGATAAATATACATTAATTGGTTGGAGGAAAAGAGAAACTAGATCCAAACCGTTGCTAAAAAGAAAGAAAAAGGACGCTGTAAATAACAGAAAGTAAAATAAGGACGAATAAACTACATGTAAAGACATTGTCAGAGATGTTAGGGTTTTTTGAAAATGGCATTGGGGCGGCGACTTTATATTTATAAGTACTATGCATAGTATTAAGGGGTCATGCTATGCCAAAATTTGGAAGGGAACACTTGGTAAGGAAAGTGGGAAGCACTCTGCATTAGGACAGGGTGGTACTGTGCCAAGAAAATTAGTAAAAGTAACCTAATAAAAGTTAAGTTGGTGGGGCTTGAGGATAGGCCAGGTTAGTATAGGGAAGGGACCTTATGCTAGAAATAAGGTTGGAAGGGCTATTGACGCGGGGTGGGGACGCTCGCTCGAATGCACATCTTGGGAAGGTGAGGAAAGACATTTAACTTCCTAGGACTGCGGGGCAATTCTATAAGTTAAACAAATGTTTAGATGTACACCTTGGGAAAGTGAGGAGAGGCTTTCATGAATGCACACCTGGGGAAGATGAGGCATTCAACTGCGTGGGTCATAGTATTAAATTGTTAAAGAAAAAAATGAATAAGAACTGCATGGGACACGCAGTATTAATTATAAAGAGTAATGAATAAGAACTGCACGGAGCACAATATTAAATCATTAAAGAAAAGTAATAAGACCTACATAGGATGCAATAATCAACCGTTAAAGAAAAATAAGTAAGACTATGTGGTGCGCGGTATTAAACAACTAAAGGATAAATAAGAAGATACGGGGGGTGCAGTATTATGGTAGATTAAATAATAATCTAAGGTGGGAATTGGGAGGGGACTGTGTAGGGAGCACAATAATAAAGTAAACTAATGAATTAAAAGGATTAACTAAATTGGGAATTGAGAGAGGACCACATTAGGGGTTCAGAAATAAATGGGGACCGCTTAAGGAAGCATAAGATGCATACGTAAATAAGAATCAACTATGTCAGTATTTTGAACGTTCCACTCTTGATGTTGAATAGTGAGGGGGAAACCCAACCTGTGCAGTAAGGTTTGGTCTCACTATATGATTGTTTTGGAGTAAGTATTATTCACAACTGACTTTATGTCTGATATGTGTTTTTATTATTATTTTCCTCATAAATTCATGGGTGCTCATTTGAGTATGCTGAGTTTATAAAATTAGACAGGTATGAAATAAGGGCCACGGTACGAAGTTCAAAGATGGTGCAGAAGGCCTAGTAGCTAATAAATATTTTTTTTCTTTCGCTGTGTTAAGGAGTGCGAGCCACATTATCACATGTTGACCCTACTTTTCACTATAT
The DNA here is from genome assembly GCA_030737815.1 of Allium fistulosum. Taxonomy (NCBI): domain Eukaryota; kingdom Viridiplantae; phylum Streptophyta; class Magnoliopsida; order Asparagales; family Amaryllidaceae; genus Allium; species Allium fistulosum. The sequence continues at coordinate 1,279,667,084 of CM060902.1, read as the reverse complement.
TATTTTCTATTATATTTGACCCCTAAGTGGAAACGTTTTGGGTTTAATTCTAATCGAAGTACATGTAAAGAATGTTTAAGTAAATTTTAATGTAATGAAAAATATTTAGCTACTCTGTTTACTTTATCTGTATTTAATTAATAAACTAAACTCACTTTCATCGCTGGAAGATAATTAAGGTGATGACTGGAGCATCATCGGCGCTCATCTTCGAGTCTCGGGTAAGGGATGTTACAGATTACCTTGAATGTTTGCTTCATCCAACAACCCATGCACATCATTTAAAGTCTACAACAAACAGTAAAATATTTAACTTCATAATATCAAACGTAAATGGAGTATAAAATTAAATTTACCATATACAATTGGTCATAGGATACTGGGATGGTCCAACCATGATACTACTATGTAACATGGCTGAATTGTGAACCCTTAATACACTATGATCTCTATGCCACTCAATATAATCATCAGTGCAACTCAAATAAGATTGATAAAGTGGTATTGGTCGAAGTCCTTCCATAATAACATGATGATACCAATGCTCCTATATACTTTCTGAAAACTGATAATAAACATGAGTGTATGTTGTCAATGTTGTTCCTCGTCGAGCACTCGTAGTGACCGGAGGAATATCAGGTATGGAAATGTGTTGGATTATGCCAAACTGTCTCAATACTTTGTTTGGATGATATGGTTCCACAATGTTGAGAAAAAGTATGCAACCACTATACCAAGTAATGTCATAAAATGGATGAAAGGAACGTGCGTAGATGTACGGCTCAAAAGTAAACTGCAAATACATGAGAAGAGAATAGCTAACAATATTGTAGAACTTTATTACTTTACTATTGGCAGAGTAAAATGAAGATAATTACTTGATCAATCTAAATATATGTATATCTATGAGTGATAAATTGCTCTCTGAAGATGGATTCCATCGAGCAGCACGGGGTTAATTTTCAAAGTACAGTTTTGTGGAAGGATGGAAGCATGGAAAATGCTCAAATATTCACATCTCCAATAAGCAAAGATAACTTGAAATTTGCTTAACACCAATGTACTAGCTAATCCGAGTTGCCTATGCAGAAATGCCAGAGCCCCTGAGCCCCATGAATAAGTATTGACAATACTTAAATCTTTTAATGGATCTAAAAGTGACATATGCACATGCACTTGCGTTTATCAGCAAACAAAGTGTTGTCGAGCAAGAACAAGAGATAAGCACGAGCACCTCGCCTAATAGCTCTATCGGTCCAATAATCACTAACAACATTGAACTTCTCAAATAACATGGACATACTTAATTTATAGCCAACTCTATCATTCATTTCCAACCTTGCTTCTGCTACATTAAGGCCTAAATATTTAGAAACAATTCTAACTGCTTGTTCCATATCAAATGATTAACTCTATATAGGTTTGCCTTCCACTGGAATGTGTAATAAAGATGCTACATTGTCAAGGCTTATAGTAATCTCACCAAACGACATATGGAAGGTATTAGTCCCTGGATACTAACGTTCCACAAAAGCCGACATCATATTTTTGTTGACACTCCTATAACACGTGTTAAAAATATGGAACAATCCAGATGATTCAATAATATTTCTGAATTTAGTAGCATTTTATGGAATCTGCCATTCTGTCAACTTATGTGCATAATTGACGCATGTAAGCGTGATCCTTGCAATAACAAAACAAAGATACGTCACTGTAATGCGTAAAACCCTGTAATTTTTACAATAATTAATTAATATAAATACGTCAAAAAATAGAGTTTTCAAAAATGTCAGAATCTGGCTACGAAACCTACATCATTAGATTCGTGTGAATTTCTGATCAATTTTCATGTATAAAGTTTTTCGTTCGAAGTTCAAACAGAAAAGTTATCAACGTTTGAATAATTCAAGTTGGAAATAAATAAATAAATATATATAATTAAGGAAACAAAAAGTAATCAACAGAAATTAATTAACATTAACTGTTGCTTAGGTTTTAAGAAAAGTTAATATGGAAATAAATTATCACAGTCAAGTGAAAGTGGAAACAAATTAACAAAGTTCAATATGGGAAATTAATTATGGTAAATAAATACGACCAGTCAACCGATAGGGGGTGGCGGTCGATCGGTTGAACTGTGAATTTCTAATTTTTGAAGTGGCCAAACGACTCGGATTTAAATAATTTAATGGAACGGCTGGCATTGATTCGAACCCTTATAAATACAGACTTAACTCCTCTCTTTCTTCTCATATTTTTTGAAGCGATGCCGGAGCTCTACCATTTTCTCTTCTCCACGATATTCTTAATTCTTAAAATAGTAATAGTTAATACATATATACAAGTGGAGAATAGTAGATGGTGATTGAGAAGAAGAATAGAGTCGAATCAAATCGTCAAAGCCAAGATAAATTATAAATCCGGATCTAAAAACTTGATTAAATCCAAATCTCTCCTTCAATCTAGATTTTTAATATGTATATGTATGCTTGTGGTATACGTATTCAAATAGGAAGAAAAAGGAGGGTCAAATAATAAGGATTAGATCTGGAGATTTGGAAAGCTAAAAAGGTGAGTGGGAAATTATATATTTTTATATAATATTGGATTTCTATTGTAAATCTATTTCTGTATACCTAAAATGTTAATTGGAGTTGTAGGTTATAATTTATATACATGTAATGAAATTATAAACTATGCCTACATATTCTATGATTGATAACTTGAATTATATATTGCATACATGTGAATCTGGAAATGTTGAGTTGGATGCTATTAATCCCTGAATTTAGTAATGAGTATTAGTAGTCCCTGAAACTTATAAAATTATGTGATAGTTGCAGATCTATAGAATTAAATGACTTTTGCAGGTGAAAATGTAAGTTAAGTTATCGTAATAAATTATGGGGATTTAAGCAGTATATTAATTCATTGGAATAAAGGATGTTGCAATGGTAATTTATACGGATTATCAAGTTCAGATTTATAAATAAAAGTGTATCATTTGAAATAATAATGAATACACCTAAAAGGAAAGAGATGCATAAAATAAGGATTGCTGTATTTTGTAATGTCTATTCCAATAACTGTGAAAAAGATAATTCCTTATAGTTCCAAACATAACACTAATTCTCTTTTTGGATAAGATATAGAAATTTACAATGTTAATTTTTCCATTTGGGAGAGATGTAATTTCAATGCATTAAAATGCAGAAATCCCTAAGGATAAATTGAAGAATTATAAATGAGATAATAATAACGGTTTAAGAAAAGAATTAATATATATGCATATAAGTAAGAAAGAAATTAAATAAAAACGATGAAAAGATAGGCAAGTAATAATTCAAAATCCAAGGGTATGGAAAGTCCTATAAACAAGGGAGGGAAATAAAGGTTAAAAATGGAATGGAGATAGAAAATTAAACAGCGAGAAAAGGAAAGTAAATGGGAAAAGATATTCCTATCTTTTAAAAGAAAGCGGTAAATGACCTTAAAGTAAACAAGATGTAAATACATGAAGAAGTAAAGAAATGTTGTTAATAGTGAACAGTGGAGGCGTAATAGTTAAAAAAGTATGAATATATATATGTATGTATAGACACACACGTAGCCATATGTATGTTATGACGGGTGTAAATTATTAAAGTTGGTAAATAACTTATATGGATAAGAATGATATAGTCATTAAAATGGGCCCGAATGCGAGGTCTGTAGTATTACACAATAGAAGTATGCTTACCACAAAGGGCTACCTATAGTTGTGTATACACTATATTGATTGCGGGGCATATCCAACTATAGGATCCGTGGAATTATATACACTTGTGTATAGGTGAATAAATACCCCATTAGGGTCTGCTTCAATAGTTTAGGAGGGGTATTTCCTAGATTGCATTAGGCAATTTAAATGGGACAGTGAGCATGAGTCAATGCTATATCGGTGTATTGGTACCATATTAGAGAGTGGGAGCTGTATATAGGTCAAGAACATCATCGGTCCTAAGCGGTCAGCGGGAAAGACAAGGGTTACACTTAAACGGGCTACACCTCCTACTAGCATAGGTCATATTTGGGTCGTGCACCGCCATAGTTGTTCGCTAGTATGTTTGTTAGGAGCAAGGCTAGATAACCCTTAAGTGTGGTCTTTCAAAGCGAATGGAGTAGTCTGAGGAGTTGAGTCCTCTATAGTCTATGGAGCTGGGTCCATAATTGTCCATGGAGCTGAGTCCACAATAGTCCATGGAGCCGAGTCCACAATAGTTCGAAGAGCTGAGTCATCTATAGTTCATGGAGCTAAGTCCACAATAGGAAGCATACAAGTAGTAAATCCCCAAGGCAAGATAATATATGGCTAAACTATTGTGACGTCGTTATTAGACACTACAGGAGTTCCTTGATATGCACGACGATAAAGACGTGATACCGTGTTGATGATGGATCCTGACGGGATGATGGGTTAAGGATACTAACGGGGATAGTATCTAGGTTCAAAAGGGGGACTATGGTACTTATATATATATATATATGTAGTTTTGGTCTACTTCATGTAGATGGGGCGTGTCATGCGCGTACGTGGAGTCGAAATGACTAAGTAAAATAAAAGGACATAACATATGATAGAAGGCAATTGACATAGACTAGTATTATGTGTAAAATGTATAATTTACCAATCACCAAAACATTGTTCTGACTCCCTCCTCATTACAACCCATAGGATAGCTTTAAAGGGATACATACTGGTGCAAAACGGAAACAGTGAATCTTTACTATTTCGCTGTGATTTATATCAATAGTGCTCTGATATTAATTTATTTGTTTATTTATAGGATACCAAACCAATGATCCGTAATTTGGGAACTTAGGTTTTCAATTTAGCGTAAGTTCAAGCCTACCGGGATGCAAATTGTCACATTTGGTACCAGAGCTTATATTAGTTGACCTTGAAAAATTAGGAAACCTTGAGTGAATGTATTTGTAGTTTGTCTATAAATATAAATATATTATACGCCAAATCTTATAAATTTTTATTATAAAGTAGTTCAACCATATACGGAAAGATGGATAAGTCGATTATGAGTCGGAACAGTGGATGAGGTTGAAGATGTACACTACCCCGATTACACAATGGAAAATAGGTCGTATGGGAAGATGTTGACTAAAGAAGTGCAATAGTGCAGCATATGGAAGGTCCCTAAAGTTGGATAGTACATAACTCCCTAGTTGGGCCCCTAATAGCCCAATGGTTGTAGATCCCCACAGGATTGTCGATTGCTGATGTACGGTAGGTCTAGATAAGGGAAAAGTAAGAGTGCATATGTTGTAGATATCCAGAAGCAAGAATTAATTAAGTTCCCGAAGGATGGTGTGTAGCGATCACTCCAAGATAATAGCCGAATTTTTAATATTTAGGAAGAAGATAGGTTAAGAAGTAAGTTGACAGAAGAAAAGTCCAAAAGCAGAGACAAATAAAATCCACTATGACTCCGACCCAATATGAAAGAATTCATAAAAGTGGAAATGATTTTAATATAAAATGTTAAAGAAAATATATAAATATATTTGAAGATAGAAAAACCCTATTTTTGAAAAGTAGGTAAATATTAGATTTTCAAAAAAATAAAAATATTTGTATTTTATTTAAATGAAACGTTTATGTAGATATTAAATTTAGTTAAATTGGAAATTTCCATAAATGGGTTTCTATAAAAAGTTACTCTTTGAAAAAAAATAAAGCGTATATAGCTCATTAGTTTTTTTGAGAAGAAATAAAACTAAAAAAACTAGTGTAGACAATAGGAAGTGATACTAGTTTTAATGGGGTAAACGATAATAGGATAGGAAATTAAAAACCCGATGGTGGAATAATAGAACAAAATCGTAGGTAGATGCACCATTATAGGTAAATAGGAGTTTTTAGAGTAGCTAGAGTGAAGATGGAGAAGACGAAGACATAAGGAAATAATGGTAGCTAATAATTAGTAAATTATTATTCAATTTAGCCCAAAAAGGGTCCAGGTTCAACCTAGCCCAAAAACAACAAGCAGTCGACCATAGGGAATGAACGGTCGACTGATAGCGGTCGACCGCCTAACCCTAGCAGTCGACTGGTCGCTGTTCTGGAGAGATATATCCACGTCCAGGTTGAGCCGCTGTATTTTCCACCGAACCCCTCTTCCTCTCAAAACGATTTACGGCTCCCTCCTCCTTTTCCACACCGCCAACCACTACCATAACCACCTAACATTGACATTGATCATCTTTAGCAGCTTCAGGCAGTGACGCAACCACTCCACTATCCAAAAATCCATCAATTTCCAAGCCCCATATCTACTTCCAAATCAAAAATCATAGCCCCTCCCGTGGCACCATTGCCTTCCGACACCCAAGGCTAACCCTATAGGAGATAGCATGGCTTCAGATTCACGAGAATATTATAAAGAGCTACGAGGAATCTGCCAGCTTCACACTTCTATAGGAACGACCAATGAAGTTTGAGGACTTCGCGGCCTATGATATGGAGAACCTGTTCATAAATACAGGACTGTTTCAGATTCTTCACCACGACACGTCTAATAGAAAGTGTTATCAAAGGTGCATGGGTCCATTTGATGCTAATTTGGTGTCCATGTTCGACGATCACAAGACTAGTTTCACGTTTGAAGTTAAGGGGACAGAGATTTGTATGATGGATGATTAGTTTGGTGGGATCTTACATATCTCCGCAGTAGGTGAAGACTTAGAGGACATCGAGACCACCGATCTTGCCATTTTAGAGTAGATCTTTCTTCAGGGGACAGGTATCTGGCATAAGGAGAACTTGCTGGTCTAAGCCCGCTTGGTCACCCGCATCATCCAGCACAACATCATCCCCAAGACAGGGAGCTATGACCAGATTTATCCCCTCGTCCACAAGGCCAACTACGCCATAATAAGTGATATCCATATGAATTAGGCCAGACCGATCATGGTCCAGTATGCATGTCCAAGAGCAGGGACCTAGAGGAGCTACTTTCCATATTGTCATCTTTTCACTTTTGTCTTTCGATGGTGTGGGTGAACCTCTATGGCGAGTTGATACAAAGTAAGGTAGCCATTTGATAGATCCTCCCTTAGGAGGATGAGGATAGAGGTGCCACCTGTAGATTTTGCAGCACGGCAGTAGCAGAAGGCGGGCATGCACACATGGATTGGACCCTTGGTCGGGACAACAGGCCGTAGGGCAGCAGTCGTAGGCCACTGTTGTGAAGTGATTTAAGAGTCCCAACTCCAGATTGAGGCTGAGCTGCAAGAGATGTGGTCGCGACAATTGGAGATGCAAGAAGAGCAGTGGCGCCAAGGTCGTGAGCTTGGGTGCATGGCCGCTATGATCTGATCACTCGGTTGCGGTCGTGGTTCCAGCTCCCATGGAGGACCATCACCTAGCCCGTAGATAGTAACAGCTAGCAGTAGTTATTGTGTTTACTTCCAATAGTTGTTTTTCTTTTATATTAGGTTGTGAGCATTAGTTGTTTCTGTTGTATAAATATGTATAAGATATTAATCAAAATGTTCATTTTTATTTGTTTTCTGCATGGACCGCGATATTATTTGGAAAACAGTAGAACAAGAAAATTTAGAAAAGACACTTAACTAATGCAAAATGAAAAGAAAATAGTAAAAGACTAGAAGTTATGAAATAAATTAGGAAATTTTATTTAATTAGCTACTAAAAGAAAAAGGAAATAAGATTTAAGTTCCAAAAAGTAGAAAACTTTTGAAGGAGTAAATTTTGATAAGTGAAGGATAGGAAAAGGTTGTTGCGGAACCATGGATTAATGTCCCTGTACTTTAAAAGCTAAAATCTATAAATGAACTTATGCACTGGTTATTATTATAAAATAAAAGAAAACGTTTTTGAAAATTTAAATTTACATGTAATAGGATAGAGTCCATTATGAACGTTAAACTATTGACTAAACCCCGATTATATATAATATGACATGAACCGTTTTGAAAAAAATACATATATACTTTTGAAAATTTTATTTAAAATATTTGGTTTTGGGAAATAAATTGCTTTGGTGAAAAGCTTTGAAAAAAATGGAATTTTCAAAGATTTTAAAGTGTTTCCAAATATTTTAAGATTTTTAAATTGAAAAGATTTCTGATTTTCGGAATGCCACATGCTTAACATGGGGGAAAAGTGGGCAAGAATGGATTTTACTGTGCAGTATTAGTGACAGTAAAATAAAATGTAGTTAGTGACAAGGGAAAAAGCTATTTTAGCTGTGGAATCACTTTTTCCATACCTTGTCGGTACTTAAACTAAAACTGGATTTAAGTTAATTTTGTTTTAAATTTTTACAGATTTAAAATAAAATTTACTTATATGGACTGTACTTGGGAAAGTTGGAAGAAAACATCGGGCATAAGAGAAGGTTCCAAGGTGAAGTGGGGAATTAGGTGCCCAAGAAAATGATGGAAATATGAAACTCTCCATCTAAACCCTTTCCGGCATATAAAAAATAGGTTTAGAAAACTGGATTTTCCAAACCTTTGGTTGTTAGCAAAAGTGTACTTGGATTTTGGATGGTATGAATTAGATTAAAAAATTGGTTGAACTATACTTCTATTCGTAGAAGTGTGGAAAAATATGAATGCAAATTTTTTTGTTGATTTTCAAATTTTGCATACATATAGAACTGTCAATATATAGAGCTTATTTGCATCATATTTCCAAAATTGATTTTAAAAGAGTGCATTCATATAGGTGACGCCAATTAGAATTATTCTGCATACATAATGTATTGTGATATACTATGCACTTGTACACGATTAGTTACAAAATTGGTTGCATACTAATTGGCTGGTTAGTTTAGAATAGTTGTGCATTATGTTACATGATTCGGCCCTTGAGGAATTTCGGGGACAAAATTCTTTTAAACGGGGAGAATGTAACAACACCCCGTAATTTTTACGACAATTAAGTAGAAAGAAATTAATTAATATAATAACATCAAAAAATAGAGTTTTCACAGATGTTAGAATTTGACTATAAAACTTGCACCATTGGATTTGCGGTGATTTTCTGATCAATCTTCATATATAAAGTTTTTCGATTGGAGTTCAAACGAAAAGGTTATTAACGCTTGAATAATTCGAGTTGGAAATAAATATATATGTAATTAAGGAAACAAAATGAATTAACGTTAACATTTGCTTAGGTTTTAAGAAAAGTTAACGTGGAAACATATTATCACGGTCAGTTGAAAGCGGAAACAATTAACAAAGTTAAACATGACAAATTAATTACGATAAATAAATACGAGTAGTCGACCGGTAAGGGACGACGGTTGACCTGTTGAATTGTCGATTTGGAATTTTTGACGTGTCCAAACGGCCCGGGTTTAAATAATTTAATCGAACAGCTAACATTGATTCGAACCCCTATAAATACGGATTTAACCCCTCACTTTCTTCTCATAGTTTCTGGAACGATGCCAAAGCTCTGCCATTTTCTCTTCTCTACAAAATTCTTAATTCTTAAAAATAGTCATAGTTAATATGTATATACAAGTGGAGAATAGTAGATGATGATTGAGAAGAAGAATATGGTTGAATCAAATTGTCAAAGCCAAGGTAAATTATAAATCTGGATCTAAAAATTTAATTAAATCCAAATCTCTCATCTGATCTAGATTTCTGATAGGTAATGTATGCTTGCGGTATACATATTCAAATAGAAAGAAAAAGGAGGTCAAACTGAAATACATGGATTATATCTGAAGATTTGAAAAGCTAAAAATGCGAGTGAGAAATTTTATATTTTTATATAATATTAAATTTATATTGTTGTAAATCTATTCATGTATGCTTAAAATATAAATTGGAGTTGTAGACTAAATTTTGTATACGTGTAATGAAATTATAAACAATGCCTACATATTTTGTGATTGATAACTTGAATTATATTGCATATATGTGAATTTGGAAAATGTTGGGTTGGGTGTTAGTAATCCCTGAATTTAGTAATGGGTATTAGCAGTCCTTGAAACTTATAAAATTATGTGATAGTTGCAGATCTGTAGAATTGAATGACTTTTGCAAGTGAAAATGTAAGTTAAGTTATCACAATAAATTATGCGGATTTAAGTAGTATTTTAATTCATTGGAAGGGTGTTGCAATGTGAATTTCTATAAATTATCAAGTTTAGATTTATAAATAAAAGTAAATCGTTTGAAATAACTAGGAATATACCTAAAAAGAAAGAGATGTATAAAATAGGGATTACCGTTTTTTGTACTGTCTATTTCAATAACTATTAAAAATATAATTCCTTATAATTCCAAATGCAACACAATTTCTTTTTTTGGATAAGATATAGAAATTTACAATGTTAACCTTTCCATTTAGGAAAGACGTAATTCCAATGCACTAAAACGTAGAAATCCCTAAGGATAAATTGAAGAATTATAAATGTGATAATGATAACGGTTTAAGAGAAGAATTAATATATATGCAATATAATTAAGTCAGAAATTAAATAAAAATGATGAAAAAGTAGACAAGTAATAATTTAAAATAAAAGGGTATGGAAATTCCTCTAAACAAGGGAGAGAAATAAAGGTTAAAAAGGGAATAGAGATAGGAAATTAAATAGTGAGAAATGGAAAGTAAATAGAAAAGGATATTTTGATATTTTAAAAGAAAGCGGTAAATAAACTTAAACCAATAAGATGTAAAGAAATGTTGTTAACAGTGAATAGTGGAGACGTAATAATTAAATAAGTATGAATACACACACGTAGCCTCAATTATGCATTTATGATGGATGTGAATTATGAAAATCAGTAAATAACGTAAATGGATAAGAATGACGTAGTCATTCGAATGGGTTGGAATGCGAGGTCGGTAGCGTTACCCAATAGAAGTTTGCTCATCGCAGGGGGCTACCAGTAGTTGTGTATATATTATACCGATGTGGGACACATCTAACTATAAGACCCGTGGAATTATATATGCTTGCATATAGGTGAAGGAATACCTCAGTTTGGTCTGCTTCAATATTTTAAGAGGGGTATTTTCTTGATTGCATTAGGCAATTTAAATAGGACGGTGAGCAAGAGTCGACGTTGTGTCAGTGTGTTGGTACCATATTAGGGAGTAGGAGCTATACATAAGTCGAGAACTTCATCGGTCCTGAGTGGTCAGTGGAAAAGATGAGGTTTATTTCTAAACGGGCTACACCTCCTAGTAGTGTGGGTCCCGTTTGGGTCATGCAGCGCCATGGTTATTTTGCTACTTTTTTGCTAGAGGCAAGGCTAGATAACCCTTAAATGAGATCTTTTAAAATGAATAGGGCAGTCTGAGAAGCTAAGTCCGCTATAGTTCATGGAGCTGAGTCCATAATAGTGCATGAAGCCGGGTCCACAATAGTCTGAGGAGCTGAGTCCTCTATAGTTCGTAGAGCCGAGTCCACAATAGGAAGCAGACAAGTAGTAAATCCTCAAGACGAGATGGAATACGGTTGAACTATTGTGATGCCGTTATTAGGCACCATGGGAGTTTCTTGGTATGCACGACGACGAGGACGTGATACTGCGTTGATGATAGATCCTAACGGGGTGCTGGTTAGGGATACCAATAGGGATAGTATCTAAGTCCAAAAGGGGGACTATGATACTTATATATTTATATATATGTACATAGTTTTGGACTACTTTGGGTAGATGGGGCATATCGTGCACGTATGTGTAGTCGAAACGACTAAGTAAAATAAAAGGACACAACATGTGATGGAAGGTAATCGGCATAAACTATTGTTATGTGTAAAATGTATAATTTATCAGTCATCAAAACGTTGTTTTGTCCCCCTCCTCATTGCAACTCACATGATAGCTTTAGCGAGACATGTATTGGTGCAAGGCGCAAATAGTGGAATGACAGATTTTCTTATACATGCTCGACACTGACAAGGGCATTAGATATTGGAAGTGTCAATTTTGGTCAATAACTATATAATTTATTATACTTTACTATTCCGTTGTGAGTTATATCGATAATACTCTGATATGCATTTATTTGTTTATTTGTAGGATACCAAACTAATGATCCGTATTTTGGTGGACTTGGGTTTTCGATTTAGCGAAAATTTAGTCCCATTGGGAAGCGGGTTGTCATATAATGGCTCTAATGTATTGTTATTACAAAAAGATCACAAAGGCTGTAAATTAAAATACCTTGCCCTTCCATATTATCGAAGCAGCATGAGTCCCATAACCTTTGATCACATCACTATATCTTGGCCCACTATAATCGTTTGCTACTTGTTCGACTTCATCGTCAATCTCGACATCATCATTTATCTCCGCATCGTAATCCATGTTTTCCCCCTCTTCTGCATCTGTGTCATCGCCCTCCTCCCCCCTCCCCCATCTTCGCCCCGTTTGTCCTCTTCGCCCACTTCTCCCTCTTCCCCCACTTCATTGCCTTCAACATTTTCGCTCTGCTCTTCATTGTCTTCAACATTTGCATCCTCATTTTCAAGCAAACTTCTTCCACCATTTTGTCTACTTTCCATTCTTCTACATCTTTCAGAAGCAGTCATTCGTTTCCGATCCATCTCTAAATAACAGTACGATAACAACGTTAATTCGTATCTAAAAGTGTTCGATGAATTTTGTAACAAGTCGATTATGTACATGTCAAAAATACGAACCACATTTCAAGGCTGCGTAATTCCTATTTTTACCATGCAGCAACTAAACAACGTAAAAATAGGAATCACGCATCAACAGTACATGATTCCTATTTTTACCACACTGTAACTGCGTGGTAAAAATAAGAATCACGTAGTTGCAGTATGCGATTCCTGTTTTTACCACGCACTGTCGCTACGTGGTAAAGCAGGTCGACACGCCACTTCTTCCCCTCCGCTCCACCGCGGGGTTCAAAAACAAGCAACTTACGACAAAGATGGTAAGTAGGGATAGAGGCAATACCTGATGCTGCGAACGTTGAAGCTCCCTCCACGACCGCATGCATTGATTTAGATTGAGCTAGGGTTTGAATGAATGGAGGCTACCAGGTGAGAACGTAGAATGGAGGCTAGGGTAAAATGGAAAAGAGTGGCAATTTTTTTGGTTTACTCAGTAAAAACAGGGTTCATGGGCTTTTTTATTTTTTATGGGACTACACGCTACTAATAAGATTCAAATAAAATTAGCCTTAGATATACAAATAGAATTAGGGTGTGTTTTTTTAAAATGAAAGTGGTAAATGAAAGGGGCAAACAAAAGGGGCTGGGAAAGGGGTAAGTCCGCGAAAGGGGAATGCATTCTTTTTACGAAAGGTGCAACGCGAAAGGGACAAAATTATTATTTATATTATTATTTTATTTGGGTTAATTATTTTTAAATAAAATAGATATATACCGAATACAAAATACATAATACATAATACCGAATACATAGTTCAGAATTCAAAATGCAGAATACAAAATGCGAAATACAAAGCAGAATCTACAACAACAAACTACAAAATGAAGAAAGTGTAATAAAAAATACAGACAATTCTTAACGTAACCCAATAGCAACTAGTTCATTTCGTATGGTATCTCGAACTAATGCCATAATAGTTGTTGTTGCAGTTCTTTGAACTTGTTCACGATAATTATTTCCACGGTTCCGAATGCTATAATACTCTTCCAGATATTCTTCGAGCACCAGATCCGGATTATCGTCATATGCCATAAAATCAGGATCTCCGGCGTTGTACCTTCGTATGAAATTGTGAATAGCCATTGTAGCAGTGACAATTTGTACCTGAACATTATATGAGTATGTTGGCATGTTACGTAAGATTGCAAATTTTTTCTTCCAAATTTCAAAAGTTCTTTTGACTGCCATACACAACTCGAATGGTAGTAGTTGAAAACTTTATTTTCTGACTTTGGTTCATTCTGTGTATCATTGAAATCAGGAATATGCTATCTTAAACAACGATAAGGAGGTAAATATCCTTCCATTAGTGGATACCTTGAATCCACTAAATAATATTGTCCTCTTGGCAGATATGGAAAATTCAAACTTGGAGTATTTAAAACTTCACGAAATATTCTAGCATCATGGGCAGTTCCTTCCCACACTGTCCTTACGAACGTAAATGTTAAGTCAAAGGTGCATGCAGCCATTATATTCTGTGTAGGAAGACCTTTACATCCTACAAATCGTTGCATATCCGCTTGAGGAACATGAGCCATTACATGTGTACCAACAAATAGCTCCAATACAATTTCTAAAGAATGAGTAATATCGTGGTGATGAACTGATTTGTTCTGGAATTCTATTAAATTGAGGATCTATCGGCCTAATAATATTCATAGACATTAACAAAACAAAATCCAGAACTTTATGAAAATAACGGCTAACCGTGCTAAGTGATTGTTGAAATCTTTCAGAAACCTGCCATACAGGAACAGCCAAAGCGATTGTAATAGAAAAACGACTACCATTTCTCTAAGTGTAACATGCGCCGTCGGCTGCAAAACATAACTTTCCAACCGCTCACACAACGACATAAAACAAAGCTTCTTCATTCGAAAATTTCGTTGACACCGTTCTGCATGGCTTGTAAGCATATCATTAACCCAATAAATACTGGTGACTTCAGAATCGTACACCCAGCTCGTTTGAGGTCCATGTGTGACATAATATAGTCTAAGGAACTGGATATCTTGCAAATCTTCAAAATCAGAATCATCACTTTCTTCATTTAGATCTGCTATTGGGGAGTAGAATGAGATGATGAAGAAGTGGAAGAAAGTAGGGAATAGGTAGAAAAGATAGTTCGGGTGAACCGTTGTTGGGGAGCCGTTCGCGTCCATGTCGCGTCGGACGCGAACGGCTCCCCAACAACGGTTCACCTGAACTGGGCCAATTAGTGGGTTTAGACGCCATCTTCACCTGGCCATTTCAGCAAAAGAACCTTACCTTAGGCTACGTTTGTTTTTATTAAGAAGTTCTGAATCTAAGTTCTGATTTAAAATTCAGAACTTCTATGTTGTTTGTTTTTTATCAGTGTTTTGAATAAAGCTATCCATTTAGACAAAATAATTCAGAACTTTTTTAGTGCTTATTTTTTATTCTGAATGCTGAATGAAAACAAACAAGTAAGTGATATTCAGAATTCAGCATTAAGCAATTAGCATTTAGATTTCAGAGTTCAACAATCAGAATTCAGAATTCAGCATTTTAAATAAACGGAGCCTTAACCTCATCATTAACCGGCGTATTTATGGCAAATTTTGCCGTCTCAATTATTTGTCTTCAAAGCTCATTGACCATCATGCGTACCTCTTTGCATTTTCCACTCTGTAAGCGGTAGCATGTTCTGTTTAATTTAGATATGGTTTTGATTACTACAGTTCGCAGATTTGTGTAGTCGATACCCCCGTCTTCCTCTTCCCCTTCTTCTTTTTTCCTTTTTTTTTTTGGTTTTTTTGTTTTTTAGGTTAAAATACAATTGCTCCCAGAATTGCTGAACTATCACTGATGTAATTGGATAGTACAGAGTTCTGATAAAGAGATTAGGAATGATACAGAGGTCTGATTTAGGGATTTCCAATGTTACAACATGCTTTTACTGTCTTTGCAGCTACTATTTCAATATTTATATTATATTCAACTTATAAGGCACTATCTTATGTGGATTCAACATTTGAGATTGGAGGTTTTACTTGTATAATATAACAAGATCACACACAATCCACCCTCACTTTCCATATTACATGGATTATATTGAATTGGATACTGATTGTTACTGCTACGTGTGTTATGTGAGTCAGAAATGAATGCATTATAAACTGACAAATGATTGATATGTAGTCTTTGATTCGAAACAGTTCTATTACTCGTCTGATTTTGAAATGTGCAATTTTTTTTACTGATTACATTTGTCTGTGCAGTTCTTTTACAAGAATATGACTATACGAGGGCACATGCTGAAGAGATTTAAGGGAGTCCTACCACAAGTTTGGAGCCTCTATCACTTCGGTTAGCTATATCTTACTGTGAGATACACCCATTTCTTAACTCAATCAATTAAGAAAATAGCAATTGTTCATTATTCATCATTATGTGACCTATACAGTGACATGGTTGTCTCAAAATACCTGTAACTATTTAACAATTTGTCTCAACATTTTTGCGTAGTTAAAGTATGATTAAGTCGCTCATAGTTTGACAGTAATTGAAAACCCACACAATAAAGACGACAAAAAATACCTGAGTTTCTGCGAGTTTGAAAATGAATAGAAGACATTAAGGGTGAAAAATTCTTTTTGTAAGGCATTTATATTTTTGTGCTTATAACAAAATGGTTGTGGAAAGCAAAACTGCAATGGTTATAAAAGATTTCATTATTTCGCAACACTATATTTTAGGTGTATCATGCATGTCTTATTTCATTGTCACCTGTTATGAACTATACTATCAGGTTAGATAACTAGCTGATTTTATGTAGAGCATGTTTGTAGTTTGATGCCACTATGTAACTAATGCTCAAGTAGCAAAGGATGACTCTTATGATAACAAAATCTATAATTTGCAGTAGCTTCATTAATAAAGGTTAGGTAGAACATGTTTGTAGTTTGATGCCACCATATAACTACTATTATCAAAACTCAGTTGGCACCCTACTGCCGCCTATGTAAACTTGCAGTAGAGATGCGTACTAAAGTTTAGTAATTCACTATTTGATACAACTAATGCAACTGCTACTGTGGATCATAGTGTTATATCTTGTAGGTTATATGTAGCAATAGTGATGCATCTAAGAAATTAATTGCCACTCAAATTTGACAAAATACGTTAAAGGTGCTATCCATTTTGCAATTAACAGTTAAAGAAACAACGAGCACACTACAAAACTAAGAAAATAGATATGGACTGCAAATTGTAAATTTTGTTACCACAGGTGTCATCCTTTTGCCACTTGAGCATTAAGCTCCATCTCTTACTTTGTCCTATATATATGTATGTATGTATATGCGTATACATACATAGATACATACGTACGTATGTACGTACATACGTACATACATACATAGCGTCTCACTTCCAGGGCACTCTTGAATGTTCTCCAACATTAATAATATCCTTTATTTGTTGGACATAATTCCATTTTGTTATGTATGTCAATTGCTCCGTTCTTGTTAGTTATGGTACACAATATTAAGTTAGTAATATCAGATGATACAAACTTGAATAATTAGTATGCTTCAACAGATATTTGATGCAGACTATTATCAAATATATTTCATATGGAGTAGGCATGTTCTAAGTTTTAGAGGCATCTATAGCATCTTATCGCTTTGCCCCACTTCAAGCTACATAATTAAAAACAAAATGAAAACTCGATAGGCATACATGATACAGCGCATATGAAGTTGAAATAATAAAGTTAAGGAAGTAGTGCCCTCTGTGCATCCATTTTTTTTCCATATTCATGAACCCTGAGATGCAGCTCGGCTGCAGCAATGAGGAAATGCAAGGCTTGCAAAGGTTTCAAAATGTTAACGACTCCTCGCAGTGTATTCATTCTGAGTTGGTCAGCTTCTTCCAGAACCTTCTCCATATTCTGCTCCTTTGTTTCCATCTGTGGTTTCAGCATTTTCTCACCTTCGTTTTCACCACCGCTTCCACCAGTCTCTGTAATAATGTTTACCAGCTCCACCATCTGCTTGTCTGCCCCCGTTTCTTGGATTTTTGCCATTTTTTCAGATATTTCCCGTTCCAGTTTTATTGTCGTCCTTTGTAGTTTGTCGATCTGCTGCATCTGAGAATGAGATATGTCTGACAAATCATGTGTGGGTGTTCCATTCATAACCTGTTTAATATTTCACAAATGTTTACTATTTCTGTGCCAATATGTTCCTAATGTTTTATTTGCTGTTTATTACTTTTTAAGTAAAAAGGATAAGTTGGTAAAAAGAGACCTGGGTAAGGTGAGAGTCGAGTTGAATGCCAGACTTAGAGTACAAAAGATGAAAGGCCATGCTAGGACGCCACCCTCCAACCCAAAGAAACATATTTTCTGTAGTGGAGGTCCACGAAGGAGAGAACATCAACTTCACATCGTTTTTTGCAGAGTTGGATTTGTGGATGTAGTAGTTTTCGTAGTTTGAGATAACTCTGCCGATAAGAGACTGAATTTGATGATTCTCTTGTTGATGTTCAGCAGTTGTAGAAGGAGAGTAGGCTGAAGTGGCAGCAAGGAGTGTTTGGAGGTCATACTTCTGTTGCTCTATCCATTGATCGAAATAACTTGAAAAATTGTCCCCATTTGTAGGTGTGATTTGATCAGTAGTAGTGTTGTTGGGTGGATGATCATTGACACCTGTGGTTAAGGTAACTTGATATGACAAGCTAGGACTATTTAAGACTTTGAAGTGATGAAATAGAAAACTAAAATAAAAAGAGGAGAAAAGAGCAGAGATGTACATACCTGAGCTTCCATCGCAATGGTTGTTGAGATGGACGATGGACATTTCTGGAAGCTGCTTTTGTACATACAGTGTATGTATGTAAATCAGCAGTGTAATATGTGTGTCTGTATATATATAGAAACACAAGTAACAGTGTACTGGCACATGGTATTGCTAATAGCATAGGTGGGAACGTAGGGCCCATTGTGTATAAAATAGAATTTTTTCTGTTTTGAATTGTGAGCTGAACTTGGTGGATTTACTCTGGTTCTGGAATGGGCGTGATGTATCTATTTTCTTATATCTTAGGATGGTTGATAACCGACATATTAACCCATCCAGATCCTTCTTCAGTTGTATGTAGCTATTACATTTGATCTATTTTTAATTACAAGTGAGATGTATTTAAACCGTCTCATTTGGATTTTGTTTTCGAGGAGATAAACCATAACTATAATAACTGACTTATCATCGTACAACCTTAGTTTGAAATTGATTTCCTGAATTGTCAGTTAATTTTGTTGGTATAGTGCAACCATGTAATGGAGAATGCTGCAGCATTTATGCTAATATCTAAACCAATGTACTAATGTGTACACATCGTTTTTTTGATACCGTGGGCATGGAACGCAGACTGAATTTTTGTTTATATGTTAATAGTTGATTAATTAAGATATTAGATAGAACAATATGATCCTTTCGTAAACTAAACCGATTTTATCTTGCAAAACACAAGTATGAGCTATGTTATACTAATATGTAAACCAAGTATGCTACAAACTTATACGAGAAGTAGGAAAGCAAAGTTCAGAAATAATGCGTTTTTAGTTTTTACTATCTTCTTATTTTTTTACAGCTTGAAGTATATACTTATATACTGGCTAATCTATGCATGAGTTGTAAGTTAGATTGTTGATAGTATAACATGCTATGTAAACATATGTCCATCCGTTTGTAACACTTCCTCTTGATGGACATTTTATGATAACTGTCTTGTTAGAACCTTACTAGAAATGCCTAGTGGGATCAAACATAGATAAAGAAAAGAGTACAGGTTTTTCACAATAATCATTGCTTCCTTGATTAAGCGTTAGTTGGTAACAATGGTTGATTGCCGACTCTTCATATGCTAATGCCGTAAACAAATCTCTTGAAGATTCACATCGGCAATACATTTACGAATATTTCAGCAAGATTATATCTGATCGTATTTGCATAACTTTAATCATATTATTGTAATATAGTTGAAGTGTGTAAAGGAACAATGATGATGTATGCTTTGTTCTACTCCTACTTTGATTTGAGCACTACACGCAGCGTTGTCTTCATATACGTAGTTGGACATTTAGAAGTAGCAGGTAACTCACTACTCCTTCTATATGATTGATAATTAATCTTAACCACACATGCACGACCTACTTCATGAAGTGCAAATATCTTTGATTGGTTGGATGATGTAGCCACTAATGTATGCTTTGTCAATCTCTAGAAAATAGCAATACTTTCAAATGTAAACACAAACATGTTTTTGATTGAGCTTCATGAGGATCAAAAATACATTCAACATCCATGTAGCCTCTTAATTATGATGATAAATCTCCCAAGTAGAATAATTTCACATTACTTGTACCACGAAAGCAACATAGGGTATGCTTAATCCTATTGCAATGCATTTTAGTTGGTTCTGAACTAAATTTGGCTAATAAACTAATTGAAAATGCGACATCAGACCTTGCGCACTATGCCAAGCATAACAAAGCACAAATAGCACAAAGATACAATACTTCATAGCCAAGTATCTTCTCAATGCCTTTTTCCGTATAAAATGGATTCTTGATCACATTAAGTTATCGAACAACCATAGGACAACTCAGTAGATGACAATATTCATATCAAAAGTGCTTTAGGACATTTTCAGCATATGTCATTTGATGGATAAGATTTCCACCTAAACCATGCTCGATCTACATACTGTGACAACATTTTGATTTTTCGAGATCTATCATCTCAAATTCTCTTTTCAAATATTCGACGGTAGTTTTACCATTTCAAGGGTACCAAATAGATTAATAACATCAACATATAATGCCGTGATAACATATCCAGATTCAATTTTCCTAATAAATGAACATGGACATATGGGGTTATTAGTGTAACCTTCTTTCACCAAGTATTCACTTAGCTATTGTACCATGATCTTCTTGATTTTTTTGATCCGTATAATGATAGTGTAAGTTTTATTGAGTACAAGCTCCGAGGTTTTGCTTTAGGCAAATTAAGTCCTTTAGAAACTTTCACATAAATGTCTGTATGTAATACTTCATATAGATATGCAATCACCACATAGTTTAGTTGCATGTCGAGTCCTTTTGAGACTGCAAGACTAATTAAATATCAGAATGTAATAACATCCATCATAGGTGAATATATTTCACCAAAATCTATCCTCTTTTCTTTGCTAGTAGTCTTGTGCAACAAGTCAATATTTATATCAAATAACCCCATTCTTCTCATCTCTTTTTCTTGCACACACTCCTTTTGACCAGTAACAATCCATAATTTTACACCCAATAATTTATATATAATTAATTTGCTTATAAATATGTTAATAGATAACAAGGGTAAAAAAGAAATTTTTGCAAATGAAAGAATTAGGGCCTAAAGTCTTACCATTGTGTAGATTATTTTTTTCGGTGAAAATGGTGCGAGTCAGCGGAAAAGGGATCTTAAGGCTAAATTAACATTAAAAGAGGGTGAATAGTGTTTAATGAATTATATGAATATTTTTCAAATTCTTTAAGATTCTACTTGGAATGATGTAATTAACAATCACACAAACAATCATAGAATTAAAGTCCAGATAAAAGTAAATGAAGTAAAAGTAAAAAGAAAAAAACACACCAGGATTTTATATTGGTTCGGAGTTACCTTACATCCAGTCCCGCACAATTTCTTGTACAGATTTCTTTTTAACCAGTAAGTGTAAATACAATCTCGATTTCAAGGCTACGAGACACACCCTCTAAATCTCAACCTCTGGGTAGAGTCTCATGATTTCCGGGCTACAATCACACCCACTAGATTTACGGGCTATTAAGCACACCCAATTGATTTTATGGGCTACAATCACACCCACAAGTATAGCAGTATGATTTGATAGAGTATTACAGACTCAGATCTTCGATCTTGATTACAATTGATCTTATAACTCTTGAATAGCACTTTGGTCTTGGTTTGAATGAGAGAGATGAGAGAAATCAGAGAGTAGATGAAGAAGAATCAAACTAGTGGTGATTGAATTTGAATCTGGTTGTATTTCAGTAGAGTTAGGGTATATTTTGATTTAGAAAATGAGAGAGTGGAATGAGGAGAGATTAATAAGAAAATTATAACTGAAAATTCGTTTGGAAGTCTGGTATTCATATAGGAACAACGGTGATATCCATTCATGAAGAGATACGACGAAAAGACACTTCTTTTGAAATTTAAATTTTGGAAAAATCGACCGCTATGTCGACATACATACATAGAGTCTGTCGACATACTCTTTTTAAAATTTAAAAATACTTTAAAACATTATTTTGAAAACTCGTTGTTTTGTAAAATAGTTTGATACTTTGTAAAATCATTTAAGCATAGTTTATATATATTTTAATCATAATAAAACTTAATAAAACTTTATATAATAATTTTGAAAATTTTAATATAACGTAAATATATATATAATCAATATAATTATAACTTATTAAAGTATAAACAAAAATTCAATATATATATAAACTTAAAAACACTAAAATAATATCATTATAAGTATAAGAGATTGAAAATCATTTTGAGAAATATTTTGAAAGGATTATTTTAAACCATGATATTTGAAAAACAATTTAAAACAAAATTAGAGAGAGAGATCAGGAAAGTGCTATCAATGTTTTAATATAAATTTTACGACTCTATAACTTATTTGAAATATCTTGAAATATCGAACTCTTCAATACCCATGACTCATGAGTCTTCATTCTCCAACTCTTGAAACTCTATATTAGCATCTTGAATCTACTCTTGATACTGTACAGTCTTTTTAATCAACATCTGTCTAATATTCTGCACTATATACTATATATAACTTGACAAAACATTAGTATTTAAATTTTACATAATGTCTATAGTTGTCATCATCAAAACCAATACCTAAGGTACTAACAAATGAACTATAAACTTGATACATTTAGAGGTACGGAGAGAAAGATAAGCGAAATAAGGTTTAATAAAAACATGATAAATTTATATTATTTTAGCCCATAACCCAAACCAACCCGCTAGTTATGCATGCATGACCGAGCTTCCATCATTTGCAAATCACGTAAGTTACTCCTCTCCATCTTCCTCCATTGCTTTAATGTGAAAAAAAATCACCTAAACCACATATCAATCCATAAAATTAAATAAAAATAACACAAATTCAAATTAAGCCAGGAGTTATAAGCCTATATCAACGAAATCTGATTTGGCGATGAATGATTTTGTTGCATTATATGCATTGACAACGAGGAAAAGGAGACAAATTTCGAAAAAAATTCCTTGTTAATTATTCTGTGGGATCTTTAACTTGTGTTATCATAAATAATTTGATTACATTAAATCATATTTAATTTCAACTTGAGATGATGAATGTTATGTAGTTAAAAATTTAATTTTAATTTGATTAAATTAGTGTTATACTTATCATTGAATGCCATATATTTATACATAATATACATGGCATGACAAAGATGTCAAAAGTTATATACGCATTTGATAACCTAAAAAAATATATACATGCTATTGTATATAAGTATTAGTGTATATGTGGCTATTGGAATTTATAACCACATCGTATGGAGCCATATGCACATTGTTAAGCAACTAATATATATTATAGTCATGTATGGTACTTCATTTAAAAAATTAAGTTTACACTAAGCATATTTGGGCATAATATAATTTTAAATTTAAATATTCTATAAATACATATTATATATATATATATATATATGTATGTATATCATATGTAAATTTATAACTTCATTATTTTAATTTTAAGACTTATACTTATTGCAATTTTATTTATATATGTTTAAGGTCCTCGATCGATTTTTTTTATACTTTGATTTTAACATCATACATAACACACACACATATATATGCACACATAATACACACACACATATACACACACACATATACATACACACACACATACATATACATACATACATATATTATACATATACATATACATACATATATATAATTTAAATGACAAAATTTTGAAATAGGCCTTCAGAAAAAACTTATTAGAAAAATAGGCTTGAGCAGAAACTTATTATAAAAATACGTCTGTTTTGTTCCTAGGCCAGTATACATGCGCATTTACAGAATGCACATATACACTGGTTTTTTTAATAAACAAAACTAGCGCATTTCGTAAATGCGCGTGTACATTTTTTTTCATGCGCATTTACAGAATGCGCATATACATTTTCGGCATAAAAGTAGACAGCCACTGTCATTCTCTCATTTCAATCTCTATTAAAACCTAACCCAAAATCCTCAATTTCAAAACCCAAGACCCATACCCTACTTCCATCTAAACATCAAACTCACGTACTTTTCATTTTCAAACCCTAAATATTCAATCAAACATACAGCAACATCATCCATCTTCTAATCAAGTAAAGATCCTGAAGGTAAATTTTTTAGGTTTTATTTTCAGCAAATTTTCATGTCTAAATTATTTGTATTCTAGTTCATCGTTTTCTTAGTTGTAATGCAATCATATACTCTATTGTTGTTTTCATTGTTAAAAGGTTTTTATTCGAAAATTGTGTAGATAATGTCTATCGTTCCAATTATATATTACTATGATGGCGAATTAGTGATTGAAGATGACGATAAACCTAAGTATGTTGGTGAGAAAAGAAAATGATCAAAAATTAAGAAATATTGCAAGTTTGAAGAGCTTGAGAAAAATGTATAAGATGTGACAAAAATAAATCCAGTGAGTTTGATATAAAGCTAGTAACAAAATGAGTAAGAGATGATGGTTCATCCACTATTGATGTAGAGGATGATGAAGATACAGATTCGATGTTTTCTATTGGAATGAAAGTGATAGAGCTACATGTTAAAAAATGTGAAATTGTTAATGTCGAAGAGCCACAATATCCAACGGTTGACTCCATGCCCGTAACAAATTTTGAAGAGACACAATATCCGGGTGGTAGTATTGCCATTCATTCTCAAACAACCATTTGGTTAGTATTCAAATTATAAATTATGAATTATCTTTAAGTACATTGTTTATATGTTGGTCAATTTTTTTTAATAGCTATACAACACATGAAGTTGGAGAAGTATCAAACTATTGTACGGGGGAGGACGATGCTTTTGTCGACAATGCAAATGTTGGTGAGGGGCAACTTGATAGTATGCAAGTAGCATGTGCAATAGAAGAAGATACAACATGGATTGAAAATATGAAAGTTAACAATGAAGCATCCATATATGACGATACTCAACCGCTTGAAGAGTTAACTAATGATGAAAATATAATAATGGAAGATCCTGTAGCTGAGGACTTATGTACCGCAACAATGATGGTTAGATTAATTATGGAGATTGCTCAATTGGATGTGGAGGTCTTTGGACGGGAATGTGTTGACAAAGGTTCTCGAGTTGGGTTGATTTTTGAATCAAAAGAAAAACTTATTGAACAAAGAAGTGAGTGCGCAATTAAATATTTGGTTTCTTTTCAAGTAGTCAAGTTTCGTGCTAATGACTATATGGTTCGATGTGACATTGATGAAAATTGTCCTCTGAGGGTACATGCTCATCTTTCGATGAAGAAATCTCAAAATTGATGGAAAATTAAATCGTATGGAGGTGACCACACTTGTCTAAATCCTACCATTCAAACCATCGCCAAGCAACTACTAAATTTATTTGTAACAAGATACTTCCACCAGTCAAATTAGAAACAAATTTGACTGCAAAAACAGTTCAAGAAACAATGTCAAATATGTTTCATATCAAAGTTACTTACTCAAAGGCTTTGCAAAGGGTTAACAAAGGCTTTACAAATGATATATGGAGGTTGGGATACATCATACGCGGAATTACCAAAGTATCTTAAAGCGTTGCAAAACAACAATCTTGGAACAGTATTTGACGTCATTCACACTCGAGGTGTTTTCGATGCTGCTTTCTGGGCTTTTGGGCCTTCAATTGATGGTTTTGCGCATTGTCGCCCATTACTTTCTATTGATGACACTCATTTATATGAGAAATATTTAGGCACTTTACTTGTTGCCACTGGTGCTGATGCAAATCAGGGTCTTTATCCATTAGCATTTGCTATTGTGCCAACTGAGTCATGGAATACATGAAAGTGGTTTATTAGTTGTATATGGAAACATATTTCCTCTTTGTGTAGTAGATGTATTACATTTGTTTCCGATCGTATGAAAAGGAATTCCACATGCATAAATTGAAGGTTGGCCTGCTCATCATCATCGATATTGTGTTAGACACATTAAAGTCAATTTCAAAAAAGTTGGATTTGGATCAGATGTTCTTCAAAGCTTGTTACATGCTTCGGCTGTTGCCTCCGAAGTAGTGAAATATGAGGAGTTACGAAAGCAAATAAAACTTATTAGTCCGAAGCCGATGCATGGATCGAAAAAAGTTTGAAAGACTAAGAAGAAAATTGAACACTATGTAGAGATGGTGGAATGAGATTTAACATGACGACGACAAATGTGTCGGGAAGTTTCAATGGTGTATTAATAGGAACAAGGAACTTACCCGTGAGATCATTGGTTGCACGTACTTTTCATCGTGTTGACCACTACTTCTACGAGCGTCGTACTAAAGGGGAGTTGTTGACGTCACGTTTGATGCCAAAGTGGGAAGCAATTACAAAGGCAAGACTGGAAGAATCAAGACATTTAAACATCGAACGATATAGCTATACGGAATATTAAGCGAAAGATTTACATATGCTCGATTATACGGCAAACGTTGTGGGTAACGAAGCTACATGTTCGTGTAATATGCCAACATTCGAACATTTTCCTTGCTCACATGTTTTAGCAGCATGTTCACGAGGTTTCCGAGGTGCTAATAGAGCATATGATGATTTTATTTCACCATGGTACACAACTGCAAATTATAACGCTTCTTATTCTCCTACGTTTCATCCAGTCCCAGATAGTTGTTATTGGACAACGTATGAAGATCCTTACATAAAACCACCTCCGAAACGAAGAAACTTAGGACGTCCACGATCCGCACGAATCAAAGGTGCAATGGATCAATCTAATACCAACTGACAAGATAGGTGTAGCAAATGTGGTGTTTTAGGACATAAGAGAAGATCTTGTAATTGATGTACTTGTTGTAATAGGTTTGTGCATGGAACTACGAACTTGCATATGTAATGAACTTGCTTGTTGTATATGAACTTGGTGCTTTTGTTTGAATGCAAGGTTTATGGTTTTATGAATATATATATATATATATATGTGTGTGTGTGTGTGTTTGAATGTTTGTATTTATGTTTGAATTCTTGGATGAGAAACAACATTGTTTTTTGAAGCAGTAAAAATGAACATGCGCATTTGTGGAACGCGCATGAAGGAGTACACACATGCGCATTTGTGGAATGCGCATGTGTCTATTCCTTCATGCGCATTCTACAAATGCGCCTATTCATTTTTCCTGCTTTAAAAAGCACCCTTAACTTGCATCCATACATTCATACATTCATATATGCATTCGTGTAGAAATTCATATATACAAAAGAAAAATAAATTTCGTACATTTCAAATATAAATTCAATCATTCCAAATATTCTTACATTCAAAACAAGCAAATTCAAAGTTTAAAAGAAAATTCATAGTCAAATACATAAGCTAATCCTTAAGCCTTCGAAGTTTTAATGGTAAATTTCTTTTCTTCTTTTCTCTCCTTCGGTAAACTAACATTTGAGATGGTTGAGGTTGTTATTGAGTATGCTGTGGTAGTTGATCTTCACCTTGAGATGGTCCGTATACAATTTCCTCATGCGCTTGGAAGGTTGAGCCTTCTGTATATCCAAAAGTTTGGCTTGTAGCTTCCTATTGTGGCCATTGTGGTTCTCCATGCATGGCGTGAGGTTCTACATTAGCTTCCCATTGTTGTTCGACATTAGCTTTCAAACGAGAACTAGAAGGTCCTTGAGCATGAGTAAAAGGAGGTGGTTGAGCATGATGTGCAGAAAGTCGATGTAACTTGTTTCTACCTAAAATTGTATTGAGTAAATCTTCGAGCCCAAAGTATTTCATTTTCATCTTATTGGGCTCAAATCGATTGAGTTCAATACATCCACCATCTCGAGAGCACTATAAATCCCGCTAACAGAATCACACTCCAATGGTGTTCGAGGAATATAAGCAACTAGGCGTCTCGAAGATTGTTTCAATATGAAACAGTGAGTTATTTGCCAATACCAATACTCATATTCACACAAGGAAATCAGAGGATTTCGCTCAACAACCATGTTTTCAAGTCTCATATTCCATAAATGTAAAGTTTCATTAATCAACCCCCCCCGATCCTTAGGGTTTTCAGTAATTGGAACAACCGGATCGGGAATATGTTGAGAAAGATATCCAAATTGTCTCATTACTCGATCCGGACAATAATTTTCAAATCCCAAAAAATAAATCAATCGAGTCTTACACAACAAACCTCTATATTGATCAAATAAATAACCCGTTGTTGCAAGAATTAATGCATATGGATTCCAAGTCATACTTTCAGATGGTAGTAAGTCGAGTTCATTACGATAAAATAGAACATTTTTAGGGGTCTCTTGGCAATGTTTTGCAGTGTTCCATTTACAAGAGATAAGTAAAGAATGAATTAAACTTACACTTTACAATAATCATAGTAAGACTTTCTTCAAAATAATAATACACACTTACCTACAACCATAAGGAAGGAGATGGTCCAAACTAGGCGGGATTGCTACATTTGGTCGGCCAATGGCCAGGTATGTCCATGGCCATAGCTATTATTACATGGAAATAGAAAAACAATATCAAGCAATAATTATATGGAATTACAAAAGAAAAAACATTTGAAAGTTACATACATGTAACAAAGACATACAACCACCTATTGATTTGGACTTCTACAACGCAACAGCTGACAATTCGCTATATAAATATGAAAGCACCGCACTATCCCAAGAATAGTAACCAAATTGTTGGAAATCCCTTAAAAGCGGCAAATACTTCAAATTACATCGACCTTTTGAATGATCCGCAAAAAGTCGAGAGTTTAAACAGTACAATATTACAACATGAGTTCGTTGCTCTATCTCAATATTTGTTACCTTTACGGGAAGGGGATTTCCGAATTCCTGTCTAAATCAACTCATGCTAATTTCATTCTTCGATCTAATTTCATCTGGAGGAAGAGCTACAACAATAACTCATGACATAACTCAATCTAATCGATTTCAGAGTCATCGAAATACATTGGAAAACCGCTAGCTCTAATACCAATAAGTTTCTCAACATCAAATAAAGTTATAGTCATTTCCCCAACTCTAAAATGTAATGTATTTGTCTCCGACCTCCACCGATCACACACGGCGGTAATAAAATGATGGTCCAATCTAAGATACTCGAGTTGAAATATTTTCCAAAAATGAGCCGTTCTTTAATTATCTTCTAGTCGAGGATCTTTACAATGTATTAGTTTGAACTTGCTAGAAAGATCAATAGCTTTAAGTCTTTAACCGTGGAAACCCCCTATTCAATTAAATTTAAATGTATGACAAAATTACTTAAATTTTATTCTCATTATTTGTAGAATAATGAACTAAAACTAGTGCAATAATATACCTTCATGAGTGCTTGGTTTTCACCATGATGCTCCTTTTGGTGATAAAGAACACTTCCATCAATTGGTTCAGGTTCCAACTCTTCTAATGATTTTTTTTTCAATCAATTATGACATAAAATTTCAACATATGTATACACTAATCTATATTTGAATCTAAATTATAACATCAACAAGTTTAATCATTAGGGTACATCTACAATAACCCTAAAAGTAATATACACTAAAATTGCAAATCAAAATTTAAATTTAGAGTTTTTACCTCTTATTTGATAAGATAAAGAAGATTCTTCCATTTCCTTAGAGTTTGGAGATGAAAATAGGTTAATTTGAGGTTTGGATGGAAGTAGGGTTTGGGGTTTGAGTTTTGGAATTAAGGATTTTGGGTTAGGTTTTGATAGAGATTGAAATGGAGAAGAATGACAATGGTTGTCTACTTCTATGCTGAAAATGTATATGCGCATTCTGTAAATGCACATGAACATATATATATATATATATATATATATATATATATATATATATATATATGTGTGTGTGTGTGTGTGCGCGCGCGCGCGCATTTACGGAATGCGCTAGTTTTTGTTTATTTAAAAAAAACTAGTATACATGCGCATTCTGTAAATGCGCATGTACAAGTTTGTTTATGCGCATTTACAGAATGCGCATGTATACTTGCCTGGGAACAAAACAAGCCTATTTTTATAATAAGTTTCCAATCAAGTCTATTTTTCTAATAAGTTTTTTCTGGTGGCCTATTTCAAAAATTTATCCTTTTTTAAAACAAAGTTTAAATAAAAATATAACTACATTATAAAATACAAGAAAAATGTTTGAAGGACAAATTCAAAATCCTTTTTGGCTTCAACGACTGACACATTATTTTCCAGTGCCAAGTACAAAATTTTCCAAAAAAATAAGGGAGATGTCCAAAACTTTTATCTGAAGGACACGACATTTTTCATGACAATTCATCGCAAGATATAAATAAGTCGATATCGCTAGTGGAGGGCAGGTTGGATTGAGGGATGTCTAGGGTTTGCAGGCAACGTCGACGATGGAGCGGTGGATAAGGCACAAAAAACAACATGAGATTTGAAGACGACGGCTTTGATAGTGGAGACTAAGGTTGAAGAAGGGATGGTTATGGTGATGAAAGGGACTTTGGCATGTGTAGAGGAGTGCTAATTAGAGTTAAACGTGCTTTGTGAAGGAGCAACACCAAATTTGGGAAGAAGAAGATCAAAGTTGCTATACTATGTAGTATCATTTTATGTTTATTTTTTGAAGAATTTTTTTTATGTATGTTTGTGATTCTAATGCTATTTTGTAGTATAATTTATGAATTGTAGTGCCATTTGTTCATGAAGTTTGTATATTTTAACTCAAAATGCTAATTAAAGCAACATTTTTGTAGTAACATTTAAAGGCCGGAGTGTTTTGGTAGTAGTGACTTTTTGGTGATGACAATGAAGCTGTTCGCTAAAGGTTTCCTGATGATGCGGTAATTAATAATGGTTATGGAGCAGTTTCAAATTGGAGAAGAAGAGACAACTACAGTAATGATAGTGTCATTTTATGTTTTTTATAAAAAATAAATTAACTATGTATATTTCTGCTTATAGTGCCATTTTGTATCAATGCTATATGAATTGTAGTATCATTTGTAGACAAAATATGTATATTTTAACTTACAATGTTATTTCAAAGTAGCATTACATGAATTTTAATAGCATTTTTTAAAATGTAGTAGCAATTTATGAGTAGTACTATCATTCCTGTAATGAAATGTGTGTGTTTTAACTCACGTTGTTAGTTTATAGTAGCGTCTGTGAATTGTAGTAGCAATTTATGAACCATATTAGCATTTTTTATTTGTAGTAGCATTTTATGATTTGTATTACCATTTTTTTAAAATTAACATTTGTTTTTTCATCTTACATTGCATTAGTATTTTATATTTAATAGTTATGCCTTAGTAGCATTTTGTACTTACATTATATTTTACATAATTTTGTGGATAATGATGCTTTGTAGTTGTTGCTATTTTGATGTAGTTAATGATTGGTGACCGTGTAGTAGCATATTTAGATGCTACTCTTTAGTAGCATTTTGTATTTAATGAATCAAAAAAGATATAGCATTTACTTTTTCATTTTACATTTTAGTAGCATTTCATGTTTAAATGCAACTGCATTTTAGTATTTTGTATTTACCGAATTAATTAATAAAACTAGTGTGAACCCATGCTTCGCATACTATATGATAAAAATAATATTACTTAAAACAACTAATTAATCTATGTGATATTTTGCAATGCTGATTTCAAAGAATTAAAAAAGAAATAATAATAACATATAGTAAATTTCGCATTGAAAATATAACATTAAATGACTTTTCAAAATGAATAAGTTGAGATGCGACCAAATTTCAAAAAGGGAGTTGTTGGTTTAAAATGTTGAGCGAAAATAAATTTTTCAATGATAGTGATGGTAAAAGAAGAATCATAATTTCTTACAGAAGAGGGTGATGATAGATCTATACTTGCTCTATAGAAAAAAATTGAAGCATTGGTTTTACATAGGATATTTATATTCAATTTATCATGCATTTTTTTTAAAAAACTGGGATGAAAGAAATAATGAATTGGAACAATGAAGATTAAAAAATAAGTGGTTAGTGGGAAAAAAAAGAAAGACAAAAAAATACATTATTCTACCGAGATACAAACATATTCATAAAATTGAGTTACCTTCAAAATAACCATTCTATTTAGAAAAATGTAAAGCGTGTATTTCATGGATCATTGGGAAGTTTGGATTTTCTTTTTAAATTGTAAGTGAAGTAAATTAAGCTTGATTCAAATTTATACAATTTATAGAATTATATCACTTCGTTCAACTTTATACTTTCCATATTCGATAATTTTAAATGAAAATTGAAGTTCACAGGATTATTTGAGTGAGTGCACTTTATATATTATATCTTGTATTTTATACAGTAAAAAAATGACAACGGTGGTTGAATTTGTATGTTCTATTTTTTAAAAGTGAACGGAGAAAAGAGGTGAAGATGTGAATTATTGCAGCATGCCAAGTTGATATCCATAATAAACGATAATTATGTTTTGATTAATATTTATTAGTTTTTATACTAATTTACTTTGATGAATTCAAACATAGATCATGCTTAATTATTTAAAATAACTACTTTGAATAAGATGTGGTTGAATTTGAAAAAAACTAAGGCGGTTTATTTTACATCTTACATATTACATGAACTTGTTGTTGGTTTATTTAAAAATAGAACTTAACTTAACACTACTCATTTAAATTTTTTAATCATCATCATGAGTTTGTAATATGTTATATTTTTGATAAAGTTTATATTTTAAAGAATAAAATCAATGAATTAAATTCCAAAAAAATCGATGAATTTCGAATAAAGGTCATGTTTATTTAGTGAAAATAGCTATAAGGATCATAGAATGGAGCTTAGATTTTGGTTGAAATTTCTAAGTATAAAGGAAATTTATGTTAAAAAATAAATGTTTTTAAGTGAACTAAGTGGGTCCAAAATATTTGAAGTAAAATGAGGTAAATACCTGTGTAAAAACTCTAGCATGTTACTTTTAGATTAAATGTCTTCTCTGAGAAGCTTTTTATCTACTATTTGACTATAAGCAGACCGTGGTTCTTCCGCCATAGATAAGTATAAAGAACCTTCGAATTTGACACTTTATAAAGTTGATGTGTTTTCTTCCGCATCCCAACCGTAAATTACTTTAATAATCCAATCTTACAATTAAGAGTGCGAAACATGGCAAACCATTAAAATATATTTGAAATCATGTTAGTAGCAGTAGTTTACCAATTTTTTTTACAGTACATTAGTCTACTGATTGACAATTTTTTATTGGATTTGTAAACTTATTAACATATAGATGTAATTTAAAGAAACCTATTACACTTCTAACTATTATTATTCAAATTATTTAGTATGTGTAGTCATCTCACTTTCACACCTCACTTTGGTTTTTTCCCACTTTATGTGATGCGACGTATAACTCTCATTAATCCATGTTCGTATGGGGATTTTACAAATATGGACAGATATTCTTATATTCTCACATATAACGGAAGGTATGTAATCTATTGTGAAGGAATATTTTCATTTAATGCAAATTATTTACAAACATGAAATGTAAAAAATTGGATTATACACTGTAAAAAAAAATAGTGAATTGAATGGAAAAAAAGTTGAATATCAGTCGATTCTATGGGAAAATGGAAGAAGTAAACAAATAAAAGTTTTTAGGGAAAAATAAATCATGACCTGAACTTAATTAATAAAAAACGATTAAGAAAAATATAAATTTTTTATACAAAATAATCTTACTTAACTATGGGAAAAAGGAAGAAGTAAATAAACTCCAAGTATCTTATACCTTACGGTTCTAAAATATTGTACAATCTAACCTTTCGAGATAATAAATGTAGTTGCAATTAAAAGTGAAGACCCATGATGAATCAAAGCAAACCGTTACAGATACGCAATATAAAAAAAATTAAAATAAACATAGAATAAGAAAAAAGTTTAATGAATTGAGTGGAAAAAAGTTATGAATATTTCCGAAGTTTAAACCTTACCATTATATCCTATGATAATTCTTAATGATTGAACCGTGCAAACGAAATCGTGATATGAATTTGATTTTTTATGGTGTCCAATATTAAGAAGAAACTACAATGAAAGGAAGCAACAAAGTGAAAAAAGATTTTATTTTATTTTTGATGAGAAAAATGAAACTTTTGCTTAAGGTTTGAACTTAGAAAAACAAAAAGAATTAAATAAAATGAGTAAAACTAATAAAAAAGGAAAGTCATGGGGACATGCTAAGACACCCGAATATATACAAACGAATCAAGGAGAAATAAGGATATTAATTCTAAAACCTTAATGTGTGTGTAGTATTTTGAATTCTTGTAGATTTTGAGACTAAAGAAAATAAAATGAAAGAAGGAAACAAATATATTAGAGATTGGTAAAATATTCGATTTTAATATATACCGGAGAAGTTATGATGTCTTTTTGATTCTACGTGAAACTCAAGATTAAAGTAAAAAATAAATGAAAGAATGGAAGAAAGCGATTAGAGATTTCATTTTAGCTAGGGAAAAAGATTTTTTTGCTTAAGAAATGAACTATGTAGATATGCTAGTGGAATCGAATAGGAAGAATGCAAAATAGGAAAAACTAATATTAAAGTTGAAAATTACTAAACTGCTAAAATTTCAAATTGATTTCGTTTAACTTGCTCTAAAACCCAAATACAACTTCGAAATCATCTATTGTTTTTCAAGAGGTTCGATATAAAAAATTTAACATTTAACATTGTTTATTTCATCGCTAATATTTAGCAATTAGATTGTGTCTATTTAGAGAACAAAAAATCCAAAAATAAACCAACAAGGTAAAAAAGGAAATTTGGTTTAGGAGAGTTGAGATTAGTTATTGAAAAAAAACTAATAAATAATTGAAATTGCTTTAAGTATTTTAGTTTCACATCTAAATTCATGATCCGAACTTAATTTATAAAAAATAATAAATAAAAATATATTGTACAGATTCTTACTTATTTTCCCGAAGGAAGAAGAAAATAAATTCTAACTGTATTGTACCGTATGATTTTAAAATAATGTACAAACTTATCGTCCCAAAAAATAAATGCAATGTCAATGAAAAGTGAAGTGCTACGATGATTCAAAGCAAATTATTTATATATATGAAATATAAAAAATGATTCATACAAAGTAATAAACAATCTAGTTAGCCGAGTGAGAAAGGGAGCTGAGTATTATTCAAGTTTAAACCATATCATCACATTACGAGGCTCTTACAAAATGAGTGAATTGTGCAATTGAAATAGTGATATGACTTTGAGTCATTGTGGAGTCAGAGATTAAAGAGAAACTGAAATGAAAGAAGGAAACAAAGAGAACAGAGATTTTATTTTCTATAAGAAAAAAGAAATTTCTTCTCAAGATATGAACTTTCTAGAGAAATAAAATAAAATTTACTAAAATAAGTAAAACTAATAAAATGGAAAGTCAAAGGGACATGATGTTACACATGAATATATTAAAGCTTGTTAAATGACACATTTTAGAGGTGTAAATGTAAAAATATACACATAAATAAAGGAGAAATAAATTTTAATTCTCAAATTAGAAGAAAAGAGCGAAAGGATCAGGAAATATCAAACTTTAAACTATACAATATTTTGAGTTCTTGTGGATTTCGATATTAAAGAAAAAATAAATGAAAAGAAAGAAAAAATATATTAGAATTCTGAGAGACATCCAACTTCGATATGTACAATAGAAACTATGAAGTCACTTCGGTTTTATGTGAAGCTCGAGATTAAAGTGAAACATTAAATAAAAGAAGGGAATAAAGCGATCGGAGATTTTATTTTGGACGAGAAAAAATAATATTTTTCTTAGAAATTGAACTACGTAGATATGCATAATACAATGGAATAGAACGAATATAAAATAGGCAAAACTAATTAAATTTGAAAGAGATAAAAAAACAATTTTCACTTGTATTTAACAAATGTAACTAAATGAGAAATTTTAATGCTGATTTAGTAAACTATCAAATTTTCAAGTTGATTTTTTAATCTTCTTTTAAAACCGAAATATAACTTAGGCACCATCCATGGTTTTTCAAGACGTTAAACATAAATAATTTAACTTTCAACCTTTTTTATTTTCATTGCTCAACAATTAGATTGTGCATATTTGCAGCATAAAAGATCCAAAAATAAGCTTGCAAATTACAAAAGAAAAGGTAAATTGGTTTAGTACAGTCGAGATTATTTTTTGAAAAATAACTAATCAATAACTGAAATCACTTTCAATATTATAATTACGCATCAAAAGTCATGATCTTAACTTAATTTATAAAAATAATAAATAAAGTGCATTGTAAAAACTAATCCTTACTTATTTATAGGTAAAAAGGAATAAGAAAATAAACTATAAATATGTTGAACCTTTCAATTCTTAAATATTGTACAAATGTATCTTTCGAGATAATAAATGCAATTTCAACAAAAGCTAAAGATCTACGATGATTCAATGCAAACTTTTAATAGCTATAGAATAAAAAAATTTGAATTAGACTATAATTAGCAAAAATCTACTGAATTTAGGGGGAAAGAGAATAAATTATCATCAAAGTTTAAACCTTACCATCATACTATATGACCTTCTGTTGATCGAATTGTGCAATTGAATTTGTGATATGATTTTGAGTCCTTGTGGAGTTTGAGCTTAAAGAGGAACTAAAATGAAAGAAGGAAAAAAAAGAATAAATATTTTATTTTTGATTAGAAAACCAAAACTTCTGCT
This sequence comes from Allium fistulosum, assembly GCA_030737815.1. Taxonomy (NCBI): domain Eukaryota; kingdom Viridiplantae; phylum Streptophyta; class Magnoliopsida; order Asparagales; family Amaryllidaceae; genus Allium; species Allium fistulosum. The sequence goes on along the minus strand of CM060902.1, from coordinate 1,279,630,270 downwards.
TATGGTTTGAATTTTATAGAGAAATAAAATAGAATTTAAAATAATAAGCAAATTTAATAAAAGGGGAAGTTAAAAGGACACGATGTTATACCTGAATATAATAAAGCTTGTTAAATGTGAAAATTTAAGGAGGTAAATATGAAATTATACACATGAATCAAGGAGAACTAAGTATTTTTGTTCCAAAATTATGAAAAATAAGAAAAACAAATTTGGAGAGATCCATCTTTTATGTATATATAGTATAAGATAAGATAAGATAAGATAAGATAACTAATAAATAATTGAAATCACTTTCAATATTTTAACTACGCATCAAAAATCATGATCTCAACTTAATTTATAAAAATAGTAAAAAATACATTGTAAAAACCAATCCTTATTTATTTATAGGTAAAAAGAATAAAAAAATAAACTCTAAATATGTTGAACCTTTCGATTTCTAAATGTTGTACAGTTATATCTTCCAAGATAGTAAATGCATTTTCAATGAAAACTAAAGATCTACGATGATTCAAAGAAAAACTTTATTATCTATAGAATACAAAAAATTGAATTAAACTACAGTTAGCAAAAATCTAGCGAATTTAGGAGGAAATATAGTTGAATATCATCAAAGTTTAAACCTTAACATCGTATTTTGCGACCTTCTGTTGATCCAATTGTGCAATTGAATTTATAATATGATTTAGAGTCCTTGTGGAGTCTGAGATTAAAGAGGAACTAAAACGAAAGACAAAAAAAAGAGTAAATTTTTTATTTTTGATGAGAAAAAAGGACTTTCGGTCAAGATTTGAACTTTGTAGAGAAATAAAATAGAATTTAACATAATGAGTAAATTTAATAAAAGGGGAAGAGGGACATGGTGTTACTGTTACACCTAAATACATTAAAGCTTGTTAAATGTGAAAATTTAGTGGAGCAAATGTGAAAATGTACACATGAATCAAGGAGAATTAAAGATTTTAATTCTAAAATTATGAAAAAAAGAAAAGATATTAGAAGAGATCCATCTTTTATGTATATATATAGTACAAAATAACTAATAAACTATTGAAATCACCTTCAGTATTTTAATTACGCGTTAAAATTCTTGATCTCAACTTAATTTATAAAAATTTAATAAATAATAATACATTCTAAAAACTATTCCTTATTCATAGGTAAAAGGAATAAGAGAATAAACTTCAAATATGTTGAACATTTCGATTCTTTATTATTGTACAGATGTATCTTTCGCGATAATAAATAAAATTTTGGCAAAAATTAAAGATCTATGATGATTCAAAGCAAATTTTTAATAGATATATAATATAAAAAATTGAATTAATCTATAGTTAGCAAAAATCTAATGAATTTAGGGGAAAAGAGAGTTGAATATCATCAAAGTCTAAACATTAATATCATATTATGGGATCTTTTATTGATTGAATAATGCAATTGATTTTGTGATATGATTTTGAGTGCTTGTGAAGCTGAGGTTAAAGAGGAACTAAAATGAATGAAGAAAAAAAAGAACGAATATTTTATTTTCGATGAGAAAATTAATCTTCTAGTTAGAGATTCGACTTTGTAGTGAAATAAAATAGAATTTAATATAATGAGTAAATTTAATAAAAGGGAAAGTCAAAGGACATGATGTTACACCTGAACACATTAAAGCTTGTTAAATGTGAAAATTTAGAGGTACAAATGTGAAAATACAAGCATGGAAATTATAGTTAACAAAAATATAGTAAACCTAGGGGAAAGAGAGTTGAATACCATCAAAGTCTAAATCTTACCATCATATTGTGCAACCTTCTGTTGATTTAATAACGCAATTGAAGATTTTGAGTCGTTTTTGGAGCTGGGATTAAAGAGGAACAAAACGAAGGAAGGAATAAAAAAGAGAACATATATTTTATTTTCAATGAGAAAAAAGGAACTTCCAGTCAGGTTTAAACTTTAAAATAGGGTTTAACATAATGAGTGAATTTAATAAAAGGGGAAGCCAAAGGAACATGGTGTTACATCTTAATATATTAAAGCTTGTTAAATATGAAAATTTAGAGGGGTAAATTTGAAAATATACACACGAATCAATGATAATTAAGGATTTTAATTCTAAAATTATGAGAAAAAAGAAACAATTGAAATTAGAGTTGAATATCATCAAAGTTTAAACCTTACCATCGTATTATGCAATCTCCTGTTGATCGGATAGCGCCATTGAATTTATGATATGATTTTGAGTCCTTGTGGAGCTGGGATTAAAGAGGAACTAAGCAAAGAAATAAAAAAGAGAACATATATTTTATTTTCGATGAGAAAAAAGAAACTTCTATTTAGGTTTAAACTTTGTATTGAAATAAAATAGAATTTAACGTAATGAGTAAATTTAATAAAAGGGAAAATCAAAGGGACATAAAGTTACACCTAAATATATTAAAACTTGTTGAATGTGAAAATTTAAAGCGGTAAATGTGAAAATATATACATGAATCAAGATGAATTAAAGATTTTAATTTTAAAATTATGAGAATTTTTTTTTTGTAGGAGAGATCTATCTTTTATGAATATAGTATATGATGTAACATTAACTTTTTAGTTTACCTTATTTTATGTCTAAATGCTACGACATAGTAGCATTTTGCACTTCTATTTATTTTTTACATATTTTTTATATAATGATACCGTATAATGTCAGATTATACCTGTTGCTATCGTTTTTTTGCATTCGATGATTGATGAACAAGATGCAATAAGAAAATGATATTATGGTGTGCTGGAGAATGAAGGTGGTAGTGCATTAGATGGTGGAAAGAAACATGTATTTGATTGTTATGGTTAAGGTTTGAGGATGTGGCATTTATAACTTTAGGGCTAGTGGTGGTTGAGGCGGCGACAAACGTGATGGCGACTTGTGATCTGGCTGCAGTAGGGCATATCGATGGGAGACAGAGCTGCAGCTACAAGTGCGGCGGTGCAGGTGAATGCAGACAGTTTAGGATATATGATGTAAATGGAGATAAATATGTATTCTTTGTTTGTCCTTGTGGCTAATCTTGAAAGATGGTATAGCCCATGGAATAAATTTTGGTAGAAGTTTGTTCTTTAAACAAAATACCCCTATAAAACAATATTTACATAAAGGTCTCGACCTTAAAAAATGTTTTTTTAATTATACATAGATAGCTTGAATTAAAAAAATCATTAATTAAAATTTGAAGTATTATTTTCTCAAAAACATACAAATTATATATGTGTGTATATGTCGGAAAGATCAAAATTTTCTCTCGAAAATACATTATATATATACACGAGTATTTTGACACGTGCATATGAAATAAGTGTATTAATACTTAACCTTTGTAAGATTTATGGATCTTACAACACAACTTTGAAGTATATGCAATGTTGTATGTTGTTACGTATATAAAGGCATGAATCAACTATTTGTTGATATGCGAATCAGCGAATGAAGCTAAGTTAATTTTAAGAAATTATAAAACATAGCAAAAAAGTAATCAAGTACTATATCGATATCTAAAGAAATGCAACAAATGTAAAATTAGCACTTCTTGTGTGTGTGTGTATATATATATATATATATATAGAAATGCAAAAAATGTAAAATTAGCGCTTCTTGTGTGTGTGTGTATATAGAAATGCAACAAATGTAAAATTAGCGCTTCTTGTGTGTGTGTGTATAAAAATGCAACAAATGTAAAATTAGTGCTTCTTGTGTGTGTGTTTGTGTGTGTGTGTGTGTATATATATAGAAATGCAACAAATGTAAAATTAGCGCTTCTTGTGTGTGTGTGTGTGTATATATATATATTTGCGTGTGAGATATATGTTTGGATCTTATTTGCAGTTTGATTTAAAAAGAGATGGGATATGGTTTGCAGATTCCAATCATATATATATATATATATATATATATATATATATATATATATAAACATAAAGTATGGTTGATCCGAGCTTCAAATAAGTACTAACTATTAATAGTATTATTGAAATTTTATTGTGAAATATTTTATTACGATGTTAAACATACTAAATTTATCAAGGTATCCATTCCACATATAGCCATAAGTTATAGAGTTAATGGCTGGTTGAGAAAATTTCTTGCTTTAAATATGAAATGTTTTTGTCTCAATTGGTTTCACTTAAATTTCATTTCAAAAATAATTGAACAAACTATAAAGCAAAATTGTATTTTTTTAGCATTATACTCCTAGTTTATGGAGTAGCTTTGAAGATGAACTAACTCATAGCTCTGACTACTCGTTTATAAGCCAAAAATAGAACCGTTTGAATAAAAATAGCACAATAAAGGGTAATAAAATTTGGTAAAAGAAGAATTTTGATGAAGGTTCGTTGTACTGTCAAAATGAATATGTAGCTACACATTTTGGTGGTATGGATATGATGTTCTGAAGTCGTGAGATAGGGGAAGGGGACTTTAATTCTGAAGCACTAATAAAATTACGAATAACTATTTACAATGACTATTCATGTTTGGGATCAATTATTGAATAAGTGTTTAATATAGTATTAATATTTTGAAATATGCAAATAGTCAAGAGAAACATATCTTGAGTGCTCTCTTACCAAAATTTACAACCATACCAAACAAGTGAATCAAAATTTAATTTTTAAGTAAATGATAATATAGATATAAAGTCATAATTTGCTATAATTTTGTTTCTAATAGGGTGAAGGAAAATTTCAATAACTCCAAAAACTATATGAAAGTTCAATGTAAAAACTTAACTTAATCATATATTCGATGTTCAAAATAAATAAGGAAAGTGATTCTTCTTTGGATACTATATTTAAACCAACAACAAGTATCAACCTAATTTAGTAGAATATTTTTTGCTTGTTAAATACATGTATCTATAGGAATTCCCAGTAACAATGGTTATCACTTTACAAAATTAGAAAATGGTGTAAATTTCTTTCCAATATAGTTATCAATAAATTCTCATATACCAGAAATTTTGGAAAAGAAACATATTATACATATGATTTCATCAAAATAGAAAATACAAAAAAAAAAGATTCAAACATATTTAAAAGTGCTCATACAAATATAATGCACCTTTGTATCAAAATAAGTAATTTCATATTTTCTGCAAAAAATGGGTATGAGTATAAATTATGTACCAAAAATGTTGTTACAATCTAATTTATGCACATGTGCACAATATAATTACATTTATTATCGAACCTCAATACGTTTGTAATATTGAGCGATCAACACTTGATAAAAAAACATTCTTGTAATTAACTTGTAGTGATTTGTAGTATGGTACAGATATAAAATTATCATGTTGAGTAGTGACTATTTTTTGTATTAACAATAATGTCTACGGGAATTATGGATGCCTACTTTATATGATTGAATACTAAGGTAGCGAAGAAAATACGAAAGCAAATAAAAAATATAGATTTTATTTTGTCAAATAAGAAACAACAAGTAATGTGAATTAATGAGTCAAAAACCATTAAATGTTCAATACCCTCTACATGTGATCCAAAGAAATTGTTAACTACAACCATGTGACAAAAATAACATATTCAAGCTATTAACAACAAATTACAACTCTACTGCCTACAAAATATAACTCTACTTAACAGTATCATGCAATTCCATCTTTGGACTATTCTTTTCCATAGTTTGAGATGCTAAACGAATGCCGACACGGTAGTGATAAATGACCGGCCAGTGGATTTGGTTGGAGATGAATGATAATCATGTGATGGATCCCCTTCAAGTTAAAAGGCTTTATCACAGCTAGTTCATTGGAAGCCCATCAGTTTGGAGATGAAACAATACAAAAGCACCAGTAGTTTGTGATAGCCCATCAGCTTTATTGTTGAACAAAAGCACCAAAAGATTTGCTCTCTTCCATTCTATAACCACAACCAATATTACCGATGTATTGAAGCAATAAGAAGTCGCAAAACATTAATAAAAAATCCTTATAAAAGAAAAAGGTTGATAAAGTTTTCTCAACATAAAGAAACGAGGTACCAACTTGGCACACAATCCATATATATAATAATAAGATAGATGTTATAGTGTCTTTTTGGCTATTAGGTAAAAGTCTTGATAATTTTGTTTCAGCATTTAATTTGACAAAAAATAACATCTAATTTAATGATGGATGAATAGTATTAGGGTTGTTATGGTATTGGTAGACGTTACCGACACAAGAAAACCGTTACCTTACCAATACTATTGATAAATCGAAAATGACTACCGATACTTTATCATTACGGTTGGTAAAACGATTGTTGGTATACCGATAATCTGGTAAACCATTGATTGGTAATGATAAATTTACCAATACATGAAGATATTAAAATTCTGTTGCATTAAAATTTAATGACAAAATGGTAATTATTATTTTTTACAGATTCTAACACCATTAATGATTGTCCATGGGTAATGGTAATTACTTTGTCAAAAACTACAAAAAGGAACATTATCATGAATGATACTAGAAATATCTTTTTAAATCCGATATTTCTTCAAAATTGTCCATGACTAGGATGAATTAAAAATACAAAAATAAAATTAATACGACTGGTATAATTACAGGTACCACTGGTTTTGACATTTTTTACCGCTAGATTTACTGTAAACAATGGTAAATTTACCGTTACCGTACCGATAGCAATGATATGCCAATGTAGTTCAATATTGATTACCAATTGCTTGGTATTGATATGGTAATGATAAATTTACCATTACTATAACAACCCTAGATAATACAATAAGGGTGAAGGTACATGAAACCATAATCTTAAAAGGTTAGAATAAAATAAATTATGAGCACATTAATGTGTTTTTGCGTTTGTATTAAACTCATAATCCTTTTGTTGTCGTCGTCGTCTTATATAAGTTAAAATTCTTCTATCATTTAATGTGTCATTTAAAACAATTTTTTTAATTTGAGTTTAAGTTTCAAACTCAGCAAAGAAGCACTTACAACATGACCAACTTTAAGTTTCACTTTTCCACGTTGAGGCTTGATATCTTCATCTTTATCTAATACCAAATAAAAAGCTCAATCAAATTTGCAATAAGAATAACATATAAAAAGTTAAAAACAAATGTATGAATCTCAAATAATACTTACAACATCCCGAGCTTTATACGACATGTAGGCAATGCTTGACATGCAGTTGTATTTATCTCAAATAGAATACACGAATGAGTTATAACTAAGAATTTTTTTAGACGATTCATGTGTGCATGAAATAAACTAAGTTGGCAAACAATATTTTCAATACAAAAGGAAAGTTGATGAAGTATTAATCGAAATAAATGTAGTCAATATAGCTCTGAGCACATATGGTGGAAGAAAATAATACTTTGTCATTGTTTTAGTCATATAGTAATAAATCACATCAACTTGAATTCAAAACGCTACGGGAGAAAAAACATTAGAAATGTAATTACCCAATATTAATTGTGCATAGAATCAAGTTATATACGCTTTTTAATACCCTTTTACGATTTTAAAAACATAGTCCTTGCACGGTTAATATCTAATAGTTTAATGGAGAATCAAAACTTCGATGAGCAATATTAATTGGACTTCCACGTCTAACGTTTCTTAGCAACAAAACTTTATCATTCCTAATAACGTTATTAGCTTAGGAAATAAGTAAATATTAAATAAAAATATGTACCTATTATAAAGTAAAGATAAATATGAATGTGTTCTTGCACATTTTAAGTAAATGCATTAGTTGTGAAACATGGATTCTTATACATGGTAGACTAATCATCTTTCTGCAAACATCATAAATAATTCTTTATACTACGCAGTTTATTCAGTACTGCAAATAATCCTTTGTCATACTTTTAAAAGTTTATTTAATTCATTCCATTACTTTGATACATTTTATGAGAAATTATGCGTGTTGCATTTGTAATATTTATCTAGAAACAAACAAATAACCTCTCTATTATGTGGTTAATTTTCACAAAAAATATATTTAAACGGTAGGAAACATAATATGATATACATAACATGACTTAACATATGAGATTAAAGAAGCTTTGAGGTGAAGACTAAAACATAAATCAATATAAGAGAATGAGCTTATAAAATTTTTAAAGAAGAAACATGCACATAATAGTATATGACATTTATGGAACACGGGCTGCATTATCAAAATTTGAAAAGAACAAATATTTACAAACCAAGACAAAGTATCATTTCAAAAATCTGTGTAGCAAATTATTTAAACCTCTTATAGTGAAAAGCCAGTAGCAACTGCTATCTTTTTGCCATCCTATAAGGCAACACATTCCTAATCATGCCATGAGAATGTCAAATACGCGCACCAAAAAGCTTATTTGGGAATGCGTTGCCCTATGCAGTTAAAGCACTTAACAATTCTATAACGATGGAGGTGCAAAAATTTATAATAGGAATAAAACAGGGATATAGCGGAAAAAACGGAAGTGCAAAAAACTTTATTATATATAAAATCAAATATTGAAAGTTAATTTGTTTTCATTCTTACATCGTTTGTGTAGAAAAAAGAAATATTTTTTAATCTTACATAATAAAATCAAAGAATATCATGATTTATCCAGTTCAGAATCTTCAGATTTTGTGACAACAATAGATTTATAACTTATATTGAACACTTATGCTTTAAAATTAGGTCTTAACCATAACTTTTTTGACTTGTTTTAAAAGAGAACCAGTCAAGTCAAACATTTTATATTAATATTGCTAAAGTGGATGCTAAAAAGTCTTGATTTAACGGATGTAGCGGAAAATAGCAGGGCTTAAAATGAATTTACCGTTTAATAAAGCTAAATTGAAAAGGCGTAACAATCAACGAGCGTTATGGGCTATGAAGAGGATTTTACGGGGCTTTAGCGTGGCTTTAACTGCACATGTGTTGCCTTGTAGGATGCCAAGAGAATCTAGAGTAGAACAAAAGCATGAAAATTAATTAAATAAAAGCATGACAAATAAATTAGGAAAATTATTTTCAATTGTGAATTAGAGTGGAAATTTTAAACTAAAAAAGCAAGAATATGCTTTTCCCCAAGTATTAGAAGAAATCTGAAATTGTGCATGGATAAACTATGAAATTTCAACAAAATATGTTACGGCCTAGTATGTACTGATGAATAAAGAAACTCCAAACAAAGAAGAATTGAACATCAAAAGCAAACAGACAAAAAAAAATACAAACCTAAAGTCAAGATCTTTGATTATAGCAAAGAAACATAGTCTGCATCATGAAGATTGAACGAAGGAGAAGAAATCATGGTTCTTTTGGATATGTCAATTGGAATATGAAGTAGCGACGTTTGCGTTTATGATAAATGGATGAGAACGTGAAAATATGAATCACCTTCCACTATTTTTTTAAATGACGAAAATAGCCTTACAAAACAGTTTGGAAAGCGTTTGGAAGAAGGTTATTTTGGAGAAGTAGAAAATGCTTCAGTTTGACTACTTTGACCACGTATTTGCTTATATATATATATGTGTGTGTATGTAGAAAATAAGTGATCCTCTTTTGACAATAGTACATATATAATTTTATTATACACTTAAAAATGGAGGTGATAGCAAGTCTGACAAGTAGCTCTACCTTATGAACCCATACAACAAAAACATAAGATAAAACTCTCCCAAACTTAATAACCAAAGTCCATAAAATTATACAAAACGAATAAAATATACCTAAGTACACTCAAACATGAAAGGGAAGGTATCAGATAGATAAAAGTAGGTAGATAAAGAAGCCAATATTTGCAAAACCTCAACTAACACAACACTCATCAAACCGGCATCAGCAACCCAACAACAACATCAACAAGGCAAATGTCATCAACTGTAACTGCTATGACTGTCATAGACTTAAACAAAAAATGTTAAACACATATATGTATATAAACATTTACTTATTTTTGAAAATTGGTTCTTTATTGATGATGTAGAAAAGAACGGTTAATCAATTTGTTTCCTTAAAAAACTTTGTCCGAGTAATAAGGAAAAAGAGTACGACATTGATTAACTTACATACAACTCACTCTACATATCATATTCACACAATAGATTTTGTCTACCTCCCTTACTTGAAATAAAACAAAAGTGCCAACTACCAAAGCCCAACATCTTTGCTACTCACTCCGGCCCATAGCGGAAACATAATACAAACCTCATCCTTTTTTATTTTCATTTCTTTATCCTGTTGCAACTTGTTCTACCATATCCCGCATGAGATCTTCCACTGTTATGAACAGAACTAGGTAGAACTCATCTCCAAAAGCTAGTTTGTAAGGAGAGATTGCCTAGTCGGTTATATAGTAATCACCCGTATCTTATTAGACGTCGTGGCACATTGCATACCACCACGCTTTCAAAATCCGACGTTCATGTCGGTGTTCTATTGCACTAATACTGTCCATACAATGTCAATGTCCAATAGGCATGTCGTTTTAAAATTTCTTATTAGCTCATGTGCTAACAATATATTCTCAGTGATATTTCTTTCTCAAATAAAATCTGATTGTGAATCCGAGATTAAATATTGTACAAAAAACTTAATTCTCCTACATAATTTTCGAAATTATCATATAAAGCAATATATTCTCAGCAGTATTTCTTCCCCGAAATAAAAGCGAATTGTGAATCCGATATTAAATATTGCATAAAAAACTTAATTCTTCTACGTATAATTTTTTAGACTATCTTGTAAAGCACATTGCAGCATGAAATCGGTATATAATCTGAAATATTGAGAGACTAAGGGCCCGTTTGGTTTCATTTTGTATTTTGAGTTTTGTGTTTTCAACCTGCACTAAGAAATAGCAAGAAACAAGAGAAGAAAATTTATAATTCTTAGCCATTGCGACGACCAACGGACAACGAAGGAGTTGGATTGTTCTCCATGCTTTTGTTATCTCTCAAAACACGAAAAACAAAATAAACTTGTTTTCTATTTTACATGTTAATTTCATTTTTCAAAATTGTTTGTTTTTCAACAATACGTACAACGGACGCGCTTTTGTATAGACGAAAACACAAAACTAAAAACGACAAGCCAAACGGGGCCTAATCTTTTTTGGAACCAGTGTGATATAAAAGTTCGTTTTTAATCCTTTGGTAAGCTTTCCTGTTGTTAAAATTTCCTTTATAGCTTGCACTAATTCCTCCTTTATTTCTGGTCAGTGTAGTTTATAGAATTTTGCTGAGAAACCGTCTGGGCTTTGAGGATTTGGAATCATGTATAGAGTGCATGTTTTTTTTATTTATTCTTTAGTCACTTGAGCATATAAGTATCTTCTCCCCTCTTCATTTATCTTCCTACAATTACTAGGCGGATTTATTAATAAAATAGGATATATTCCCTTTTAATCGGTAATAGGCGGCATTAGGCTGTTCTAGGCGACGATTAAGCGGAGAGACCGCCTAGAATTTCCGATTACATGCCAGGTGAGGCGGTTAGCACCGATTACCGCCTAAGCGGTCGCCTAGACCGATTTTTACAACACTGTTTATAAGTGCTCACACACATATAATGCACCTTTGTATCAAATAAGTAATTTCATATTTTCTGCAAAAAATGGGTATGGTTATAAATTATTTTCCAAAAACGTTGTTACAATCTAATTTATGCACATGTGCACAATAATCACATTTATTATTTGAACCTCAATACGTTTGTACTATTAAGCGATCAACACTTAATAAAAAACATTCTTGTAATTAACTTATAATGATTTGTAGTATGGTACGGATATAAAATTATCACGTTGAGCAGTGACTATTTTTTATTAACAATAATGTCTATAGGAATTATGGATGCCTACTTTATATGATTGAATTGAGGCAGCGAAGAAAATACGAAAGAAAATAAAATATAAGTTTTATTTTGTCAAATAAGAAACCATAAGTAATGTGATATTAATGAATCAAAAACCATTAAATGTTCAATACCCTCTACATGTGATCTAAAGAAATTGTTAACTACAAACACGTGAGAAAGATAACATATCCAAGCTATTAACAACAAAACACAACTCTACTGCCTACAAAATATAACTCTACTTAGCAGTAACATGCAATTCCATCTTCGGACCTTTCTTTTCCATAGTTTGAGATGCTAAACGAATGCCGATACGGTAGTGATAAACGATCGGTCTTTCGCCAGTGGATTTGGTTGGAGATGAATGATAATCATGTGATGGATCCCCTTCGAGTTAAAAGGCTTTATCGCTGCTAGTTCATTGGAAGTCCATCAGTTTGGAGACAAAAGCACCAATTGCTTGTAATAGCCAATCAAATTTATTATTGAACTAAAGCACCAAAATATTTGCTTTCTTCCATTCTATAACCACAACCTATATTACCGATGTATTGGAGCAATAAGAAGTCGCAAAACATTAATAAAAAATCCTTGTAAAAGAAAAGGGTTGATAAAGTTTTCTCAATATAAAGAATCGAGGAACCAACTTGGCACATAATCCATATATAATAATAAGATAGAGGTTACTGTGCCTTTTTGGCTATTAGATAAAAATCTTGATAATTTTGTTTCAGCGTTGAATTTGATTTGACAAAAAAATAACATCTAATTTCATGATGGATGGATAGTACTAGGGTTGTTATGGTACTGGTAGACGTTACCGAAACAAGAAAATCGTTATCTTACCAATACTATTGGTAAGCCGAAAATGACTACCAATATTTTACCATTACCGTTGGTAAAATGATTGTTGGTATACCGATAATCTGGTAAACCATTGATTAATAATGGTAAATTTACCAATACATAAAGATATTAAAATTCTATTGCATTAAAATTTTAATAATGACAAAATGGTAATTATTATTTTTATAGATTCTAACACCATTTTAATGATTGTCTATGGGTAATGGTAATTATTTTGTTAAAAAACTACTAAAAGGAACATTATCTTGAGTGATACTAGAAATATCTTTTGAAATATGAATTTCTTCAAAATTGTCCATGGGTAGGATAAATTAAAATAATACAAAAATAAAATTAATACGACTAATTACCGTTTCCACTAATTTTAACATTTCTCACCGCTAGTTTTACTGTAAATAATGGTAAATTTACCATTACCATACCAATAGTACTAGCATGCCAATGTAGTTCAATATTGATTACCAATTGCTTGGTATTGATATGGTAATGATAAATTTACCATTACTATAACAGCCCTAGATAATACAACAAGGATGAAGGTACATAGAACCATAATCTAGGAAGATTAGAATAAAATAAATTATGAGCACATTAATGTGTTTTTGCATTTGTGTTAAACTCATAATTCCTTTTTTTGTTGTTGTCTTATATAAGTTAAAATTATTCTATCATTTAATATGTCATTTAAAACAAATTTTTTCATTTGAGTTTAAGTTTCAAACTCGGCAAAGAAGCACTTACAACATGGCCAACTTTAAGTTTCACTTTTCCACATTGAGACTTGATATCTTCATCTTTATCTAGTACCAAATAATAAGCTCAATGAAATTTGCAATAAGAATAACATATAAAAACAGAAGTACCAATCTCAAATAATACTTACAACATCCTGAGCTTTATATGACATGTAGGCAATGTTCGACCTACGTACAGTTGTATTTATTATTTCTTTAGTAAATAGAATATATGAATGAGTTATAACTAAGAATTTTTTTAGATGATTCAAGTGTGCATGAAATAAACTAAGTTAGCGAACAATATTTTCAATACAAAAGGAAAGTTGATGAAGTATTAATCGGAATAAATGTATTCAATATAGCCCTGAGCACATATGGTGGAAGAAAGTAATACTTTATGTCATTGTTTTAGTCGTATGGTAATAAATCACATCAAATTGAATTCAAAACGCTATAGGAGAAAAAAACATTAGAAATGTAATTAACCAATATTTATTGTGCATAGAATCAAATTATATATGCTTTTTAATACCCTTTTACGATTTAAAAAACATAGTCCTTACATGGTTCATATCTAATAATTTAATGGAGAATCAAAACTTCGATGAGCAATATTAATTGGACTTCCATGTCCAATGTTTCTTAGCGTAACAAAACTATATCATTCCTAATAACGCTTATTAGCTTAGGAAGTAAGTAAATATTAAACAAAGATATGTACCTATTGTAAACTAAAGATAAATATGAATGTGTACTTGCACATTTTAAGTAAATGCATTAGTTGTGAAACATGGATTCTTATACATGGTAGACTTATCATCTTTCTGCAAACATCATAAATAATTCTTTATACTATGTAGTTTATTTAGTACTGCAATTAATCCTTTGTCATACCGTTAAAAGTTTATTTAATTCGTTCCATTACTTTGATGTATTTTATGAGAAATTATGCGTGTTGCATTTGGAATATTTATCTTGAAAACAAACAGATAACCTCTCTATTGTGTGGTTAATTTTCACAAAAAATATGTAAACGGTAGGAAACGTAATATGATATACATAACATGACTTCACATACGAGATTAAAGAAGCTATGAGGTGAAGACTAAAACATAAACAAATACAAGAGAATGAGCTTATAATTTTTTTTAAAGAAGAAACATGCAAAGTAATAGTATATGACCTTTGTGGAACACGGCCTGCATTATCAAAAGTTGAAAAGAACCAAGACAAAGTATCATTTCAAAAATCTATGTAGTAAGTTATTTAAACCTCTTATAGTGAAACGCCGGTAGAACCTGCTATCCTTTTGTCATCCTATAATGCAACACATTCCTAATCATGCCATGAGAGTGTCAAATACGCGCACCAAAAAGCTTATTTTGGAATGCGTTGCCCTATGCAGTTAAAGCATTTAACGATTCTATAACGGTGAAGGTGCAAATAGTAGAATAGAACTGGGATATAGCGGAAAAAAGCGGAGGTGCAAAAAGCTTCATTATATATAAACCAAATATTGAAAGTTAATTTGTTTTCATTTTTACATCATTTGTGTAGGGAAAAGAAATATTTTTTAATCTTGCATAACAAAACTAATGAATATCATGATTTATCCAGTTCAGAATCTTCAGATTTTGTGACTACAATAGATTTCTAACTTATATTGAACACTTATGCCTTAAAATTAGGTCTTAACCTTAACTTTTTTTGACTTGGTTTAAAAAAGAACCAGTCAAGTCAAACATTTTATATTAATATTGCTAAAGCGGATGCTAAAAAGCCTTGATTTAACAACGGATATAGCGGAAAATAGCGGGACTTAAAGCAAATTTACTGTTTAATAACGCTAAATTGATAAAAAAAACGTTTCAAATGAAGAGCGTTATGGGCTATGACGAGGATTTTGCGGGACTTTAGTGCGGCTTTAACTGCACATGTGTTGCCTTGTAGGATGCCAAGAGAATCTAGAGCGGAACTAAAGCACGAAAATTAATTAAATAAAAGCATGACAAATAAATTAGGAAAACTATTTTCAATTGTGAATTAGAGTGGAAATTTTAAACCAAAAAGCAGGAATATGCTTTTCCCTAAGCATTAGAAGAAATATGAAATTGTACATGGATAAACTATGAAAAATCAACAAAATATGTTACAGCCTAGTATGTACCGATGAATGAAGAAACTCCAAACAAAGAAGAATTGAAAATCGAAAGCAAACAGACAAAAACAAATACAAACCTAAAGTCAAGATCTTTGATTATAGCAAAGAAGCCTAGTCTGCATCATGAAGATTGGACGAAGAAGAAAAAATCGTGGTTCCTTTGGATATGTCGATTGGAATATGAAGTAGTAACGTTTGCGTTTATGATAAATGGATGAGAACGTGGAAATATGAATCACCTTCCACTATTTTTTTTAAATGACGAAAATAGCCTTACAAAATAGTTTGGAAAGCGTTTGGAAGAAGGTTATTTTGGAGAAGTAGAAAAGACTTCAGTTTGACTACTTTGACCGCGTATTGCTTTTTATATATGTGTGTATATAGAAAATAAGTGATCCTCTTTTGAGTAGAGTACTTAAATAATTTTATTATACACTTAAAAATAGAGCTGTCAACAAGTCTGACAACTAGCTCTACCTTATGGACTCATACAACAAAAACATAAAATAAAACTCTCCCAAACTTAATAACCAATGTGCATAAAAATATACAAAACGTATAAAATATACCTAAGTAAACTCAAACATGAAAGGGAAGACATCAGATAGATAAAAGTAGGTAGATAATGAAGCCAATATTTGCAAAACCTCAACTAACACAACCACTCATCAAACCAGCATCAGCAACCCAACAACAACATCAACAAGGCAAATGTCATCAACTGTAACTGCCATGACTGTCATAGACTTAAACAGAAAATGTTAAATAAACACATATATGTATATAAACATTTATTTATTGAAAATTGGTTTTTTATTGATGACATAGAAAAGAACCGTTAATCAATTTGTCTCCTTAAAAAACTTTGTCCGAGTAATAAGGAAAAAAAGTACGACATTGATTAACTTACATACAACTCACTCTACATATCATATTCACACAATAGATTTTATCTACCTCCTTTACTTGAAATAAAACAAAAGTGCCAACTACCAAAGTCCATCTTCTTTGCTACCCACTCCGGCTATGGCCCATAGCGGAAACATAATACAAACCTCATCCTTTTTTATTTTCATTTCTTTATCCTGTTGCAATTTGTTCTACTGTATCCCGCATGAGATCTTCCACTGTTATGAACAGAACTAGGTAGAACTTGTCTCCAAAAATTAGTTTGTAAGGAGAAAGTGCCTAGTCAGTTATATAGTCATCACCCGTATCTTATTAGACGATGTGGGACATTACATACCACCAAGCTTCCAAAGTCCGACGTTCACGTTGGTGTTCTATTGCACTAACACTGTCCATACAATGTCAATGTCCAATAGACATGTCGTTTTAAAATTTCTTATTAGCTCATGTACTAACAATATATTCTCAGCAGTATTTCTTTCCCAAATAAAAGCTGTTAAATATTGTACAAAAAACTTAATTCTCCTACGTAAATTTTCAGACAATCTCAGAAAGCAATATATTCTCAGCAATATTTCTTCCCGAAATAAAAGCTGATTATGAATCCGATATTAAATATTGTACAAAAAACTTAATTCTCCTACATGTAATTTTTGAGACTATCTTGTAAAGCACATTGCAGCATGAAATAGGTCTATAATATGAAATATTGAGAGACTGATCTTTTTTTGGAACCAGTGTGATAAAAGTGCGTTTTTAACCCTTTGGTAAGCTTTCCTGTTGTTAAAATTTCCTTTATAGCTTGCACTAATTCCTCCTTTATTTCTGGTCAGTGTAGTTTATAGAATTTTGCTGAGAAACCGTCTGGGCTTTGGGGATTTGGAATCATGTATAGAGTGAATGTTGTTTTTATTTGTTCTTTAGTTACTTGAGCAGATAAGTATCTTCTCCCCTCTTCATTTATTCATTTCCTACAATTACTACGAGGCATAAATATAGTTTCATCGTTATCATAATTATATAAATTTGAGTAGTAGGAAACAGCTTCATGTTGCAGCTTTTCTGTCTCATATGGCAATTCACCATTTGCAGAGAGTAGTGCTTGTAAATTATTTCTGTGTCTCCCTAATGTCATTTTTGCAAAAAATAACTTTAAACAAATATCTCCTTCGAGCATCCCAATAATTTTTGCGTTCTGGTTGCGTTCCTGATAGTGCATTTAAGTTGCTCTTTTAATTATTTACAGTTTTGATCATAGCATTGAATACATCATCATTTTTTTGGATTGTCATCTGCAACAGACAACAGTTTAGAATAATTTTCTTTCAGTTTTCTGGACAGTTTCAGCTTTATTTCTCAATTTGTTCCAATTTTATGTTTTATCTTTATCATTTTTTCAACTTATAAATCGGTTGATATGCATGATCATCCCATGTTGATTGGCTTAGCCCATGATATACACATTACACAGTCATAATACCCTTCTTTTGTATGCCAAATGCTTACATACTTGAATGGCCTTGCTTTTTCCTCTTTTTGATTCCCATGAAATAATACATGTATTGGTTCATGATCACTAATAGGAGAAGCTATAGTTATTGCCAATAAATTAGGAAATTTATTTAGCAACTCCAAATTTACCAAAACTTAATCTATCTGAGTAGCTACACTTCTCCTCCTCCATGTATATTTCATCTCCATAATTGTTGCTTCCACTAGGCCTGCTTGCATTACAAAGTTTTGAAAATTTCTTATATGTGAAAGTTTTGAAAATTTCTTATATGTGATGGTGGTATTGGAAGGCCCCCTTTTTATCAGTTAATTTAAACACATTGTTTAAGTCCCCAAGTACCATCCATGGCTGTTGAATACTATTAACTTCATCTACTATATTCTCCATAGTTGTTTCCTTTATGTTAAGAAATTACTTGCATACACGAAAATTATAACCATTTGGAAACCACCAGAATTGTAAACATCACATGTTATATGTCGATAGCTTATGAAAATAGGGTTCAAGTCCACACGCTTGAGTTACTAAAATTCTTCTTTTTACATGCTGACTATTATTACTTGTATATCGCTTTATACATCAGTTGCTCTATTCTGTTATCAGAAAGTTTATGCTCACACAAGCTTACCAAAGTTAATTTGTGTTTTTTGAGGAATATAACAACTTCACTCATCTTAAGATCAGCGTCTATGCCCCTTGCATTTCATGTAAAATAATCATTTATTTTTTTACCTTGCTTCTTGTACATCTTTTAGGAGGAGCTTTAGTTTGTCCTTTGCCTTTTTTAATTTGTGTTTCAGCATGGGTGATACCTAATAAATAATTTGGATCGTCTTCTATAAATGCAGATAGATTGGGTATCGTTTCTGGTTATGTATTCTCTGTGTCAATCTTCTCAGCTATGCTCTAAAGTAATCCTGAATCTTCAGAGAAAATCTTCGGGGCTTCATCAAACATTTCTTTTTTGTCTTTATTGTGCCTAATATCAGTATCAGTTGTTTGAGATATTTTCCGGTTTTCAGGTATGTTTTCCTATTCCCTATTCATCTTCAGATAATATGGAGAAACTATTTTCAGTATGCACTTCACATGAATCCTTACCAGGGCTCTGGTTTTGCTTATTCCGTGTTCCTTTTTTTACCGCAGGTTGAACCTCTTTCTCGGGTGTAGTACACACATGTGGTTCGTACGATGGGCTTGCTGTTTCAGATGAACTTGCTGAAGCTTTGTTTACCTATGAAGTTACTACATTTTCAGTTTCAGGGAGTTGTGTTGTATTTTTAGTCTTCTTTGACCAAACTTTTATAATTAAAGTACATTTTTCTGTAGAGTGACCAAATATGTTGCAATGAGTGCATTTGTATGGTTTGTACTCATATTGAACTCGGACATTTATTGTTTCCCCACTCAGTAGTTGAACTTATATTGAATCTGGAAACATTATATATGTACTATTTCAGCTAGTGTTCTTGCGTGGTTTAGCCTGTTCATTTTGCAGTAATTTGATCAAGTAGTGGTTTACCAATTACAATGCAAATTCTGCTTAATGCTTCTGAGCCCCATAGTTCTAGTTGTAGATCAATAGGTTTCACCCATATATGAATTTTTGTGAGAAAATTTCAGTCAGAAGTTAAACCTGGTACCCATTCGATTATAACTGGTCTTGCATTGAAAATACAAGGACGATTTCAACTACCCTTTCTACATTTTGATTCTAAAATTCAGCATATAAAATCCATTTTGTTTGTCATTGTATATTGTATGCAGAAACGGGTTTCCAGACCTTATCAATGAATGCTCTGAATTGGAAATCGACTACCGTACACACTGCACAGCAAATTAAAGTATCATCCCATGTTTTCTTTGTACGTTCTGCAACTGTTAGTGGGTTGAATACCTTTTTGCGTGATCCATTATTCAATTGAGGGATGAATTACAGCTCGTTTGAATCACCGTATCCTCTTGCTTCTTCCCTTTCGGGAGTACAGCCTCCTCCTATATCTTCCCTGCTGTTGACTCTGGTGTCTTGATCAGTTGCAATATTAGTTGTTGTGCCTCTAACCATTTCTGCCCATGATCGACGCCATGTTGATGAGGTAGGTGGTTGTTGCATCTGGTGGCTTAGGAGGCGGTTTTTGAGTGCCAACTGTTCCCTCTTCAAAAGCCGTTTCCACCGTAATCTAGTTTTATCTTTTTCAATAATACGTGTATAAATATATACACAAGTATTGTGTATATGCGTGTGTATAATTTTTGCAGATAGTATGTTGTAAACTTGACTTCACTAAAATAATGTTGTACATAACTTATTACCATAAAAATGAAAACAGCATTTACAAAACAACAAATGTAAACAAAAACAATTAACATAAACACAAAGACACTTAATGTCGTTGATCCTTGACTATTGGACATTTGTGACCACGATAATTTAGGTATCAGTTTGTAGTTATCGGTAGCAGTTTTTAGGTATCAGTTTTTAGTTCGGTAGCAGTTTTGAAAAAATGTTTGTCCTTATAAATAATTTTGGAAGAATGTTTGTCTTTATGAATAATTTTTAGGAAAATGTTTGTCCTTATGGTTAAAATATTGAGGTCGTGTCCTTAAGGCTAAAAATATACAAATTTTTGTCCTTTAAATTAATTTCCCCATCCAATTATACCAAAACAAAGCAGTCGTGTAAATCAGATTTGCATCAGGAGTATTAATACTATCAAAGATTATTTGGTTTCTCTTAAACCACATGTACCAACAATTTTGAGTATAAATAGTATCTAACAAAATTCTATAGTTACTAATATACCAATACCTAAAACTACTCCAACAAGAATCACACGTAGGATCGTAATTAATCATATTAAAATAAGAAGTGTTAAGAATGCTTAAACAAATAGACTTGGTGGAATAACAACCATAATATAAGTGTAACAGTTTTCCGTTCCAAAATTGCAAAAAACACATTTTTTTATCTAGGACAAATTTTGTTTATAGGCTCGAGAACAAAACATATTTCAACTTTAGATCTCGTCCAAAACTTATTATAAAAAGCAGACATTATTTTTCATATAACAACATTTTATACTTGTGCAAACACAATTTTTTTTTAAAAACATTTACACTTGTGCAATCTAAATTTGCGCAATCACACTTTTTTTTAAAAAATTACACTTGCGCAATCCAAATTTGTGCAAGTGTAAATCACGACTTAGCGAAAACTAGACCTATTTTTATAGTAACTTTTGTTTGAGGTCTAAAGTTGAAATAGATTTTTTTTGAGACGTATAAGCAAAATTTTTTCCTTTTATCTATAAACACATTCTTTTTATTTAAAATTTCAAATGTGTTACTTTTCTTATGTAAAATCAACCACATGTAATTTTGCCTTAGGAGGTGCATTTACTTTTAAAATAAATGTAAACAAATTTGATTTAGTATCCGAAACGCTAGAAATTTATAGATTTAGAAGAAAAGCATTTGCTACTATCCCAACACCAAGTCTCAATATCATTTACGTTACCAATGTTATAAAACTCCAATTTCTTTCAAGCATAACAAATTCAGTTAATGTAACATGCAACACCTTTTGGTGCACGGTTAAAGTTAAAGTTCCAAGGAAAATTATTTTCCGGTTTAAATACTTTAGAAATAAAAACATTTATAAAATTACATATTTCAAACAATTTCCTAAATTCTACTTTGAGGAGTATAACTGGTATCAAATAATCATGCCAGAAAGATGTGTTATTCCCCTAATGGACGATGCTACTAATCCCTAGATTAAAATACTAAAATTCTTTAAAATTAATTTCCAAAAGAGCGATATGTTGTTAGTCATTATCAGTCGTTATATTATGTAAGTTATAGGTTCTCTCATGGAATTCATTATATAATATTTATTTCCAAATAAGGTTTTCACTATTACTACTAAATTCCAATAACCATTTTCCTAATAAAGAAATGCCAAGATTATGAAGGTTAAATAATCCTTAAGCCACACATTTCCTTTTATTTTCAAACTATTTTCGAGTTAATTAGGAAATTTAAACCATTATAGCTATTTTCCCCACTGTATAGAAAATCTCTTCTAATTTTAACCATTTGATCAGTTACCCATTTTGGAAATAGGTAGAAGGACATCCAATTAATGAGTAAAGCCGATAAAACAGAATTAACTAGAACAACCCTAAACACACTGGATAAAAATTTACCATTCCAATCAAAATTTGATTTGATTTTATCAATTATGGTTAACCAATCATCATGCTTAAGTTTAGCTGGCTTAATGAAAACCCTAAGCATTATACGAAATTTCCATAGCCGTTGCTCAAATTTCTCACAAGTATGATTAGTAGACCGACTAGGCACAGTCTGGTATACCCTATGCCGACCCAACATAGCTTTGCTCGGCCTGTACATACTGGTCCAAACCTAGTCTGGCCCCAAGCCAGTCCACCTACTCATCAACACTCTAGGTCCATTGTCGGCTGACATAACTTAAGACGGCTTCAACAGCCAACTCACCATATAAGACCAGCACAAGTGTGACCCATCTTTAGCCCGGCTCCATCCCAGCCGACCATTGACCAGTCTCGGGTAGGTCATCTCGTTATCCCACAACTGGCCGGGCACATCTCTTGCAACTTGGTCTTTAGCACCATTCAACTTTCCTCAATAAGCTTCGGCAATAAGCTACCGACCCACTCATGACGGCTGACATCCAATCTGGCTCCAGGCCAGCTCGTTCACTCAACAACGCTCCAAGTCCATTGTTGGTCGGCACAACTCAAGTGCTTCAATAACCAACTCATTAGGTAAGAACGGCTCAGGCATGACCTATCTTTGGTCCGGCTTCATCACAGTTCGTCATGTCATCTCATAGTCAGCCTTGCACGTTCTTTATAACTTGGTCCTCAGCAACGTTCATGTCATGAACAATCGACTGACCAACACAACTTAAAGAGAGCCACTCATCTGCCTTGTTACATAGGCATGCAAAAATAAACAACAAGTTGTACAATCAGTTGAACTTGATATTGTAGCAAGTCAGCCAAAAACTTACCTACTTCTGTAGCACGCCGTCATCATTTAATGCACATTAAATACAATGCATGCACCTGGTATATGGGGGCAACCGACATACTTCTCCATCCCACATTCCAGTCTCCCTTTATAGTTGTCTTCCATCAGCTAGTGCGATCAGGTCAACGATCGTGCATGCTTTTCGCCATTTTTACTTTGCAATCTCAGCCTTCATCATCCACTATAGCTACTGTAAGAACCCCCGCCATGCAACTTCAAAGGGGTTGCTTATTGATTTCTTGCTACTAACACAAGCACAAATATCCCCACTAGCAACTTACAACCATATGCTATTAAGATTAGCTACCTTTTAGTCTTAGGTGCTTCATTTCTTATTATTCTCTTGTAATTTCTTGCAATTGTAAGGAAGAAACATAGTAAGTGATCTTCATAGTGGATGTAGGAAGCTTGTTGAACCACTCTTTATCTTTGTATCATTTATTTTAATTTGCTTATTTTCTTTCTCATTTGATATTTCAAGCTTAACGATTAAGTATCGTTTGCTTTTACGAATGCATTAGTCGAATTTCGAGGTTGCTAATTTATTAATCAACATTTTGGGTCCTTCCTAAAAGCTCTCATCTTTCTTTACTTTTTTTTCTCTATACACATTTTTCACGTTTCACCATGTCAAATCCAACTGATGAGAATGAGCTCATTAACTCTAACGAGCACTAAACTAATGGTAACACGATCGCCAATGTTGCTAGTCCCATCTCGGAGATCAGTAATGATATGTGCCGAAATGTGCTACAAAGCTTGACTAATGTGGTAACTCTGGTCCGCAAGATGAATGAATTAAGGATGAGGTTGGATGCCCAGACAATTGTGATTTTTGTTCCACCACCCCTTTTAACCAGCGAACTAACTCCTCTCCAACATGTCCCTCCTAATGCTTATGACCTCTTGAACACCGCCAAGGCCCATCATATGGTTGTGCCAAAAACCTCGACTGTGGATGATCATGCACATCCAAGGAGACATATTATGCATGTGCCGAGTCTATTTATTGATACTGAGCCTAAGATTGCCATGCATAAGGAACCATGGCATCGCCGCTCCTTCAGTAGAATGGCAGTCAATTTTTAAGCGCCTCCAAGTAGGAAACAGAGCTCAAGACTCGAGGTATGTATGTCTCAACGATGGTGCCAACGCCATCGGTGGGGAACAAATGGCCCCATTCATGCATTCTTCTATATATATGCAGCAAGGCCTGGACCAAGAGCGGGGTGGGTCGGACATTCACGGTCATCCTTTATGCATAGAGAGAGGAGGTCTTTCACTCCAGCTCATCATCTCAACATCGTCATCGTCATTCTCCTTCCCGGCATTGATCTTACACTCCACCAAGATGTATGTTAAACCTACAACTGGTCGTTGGCTAGACCATCCCATAGTAAGCAGATGCCGGCTCAAGGAGAAAATGAACATTTTTCGCCAATAGCTTGATAGAATGCAAGCCTAGAACACCGTGGGCGAAGCTTTTTCCGATGACAAGAATGGTGATACGTTTTCTGAAGATATCTTAAACACTTACATCCAAAGGTAATATACTTTGCCGCCTATTGACAAATATGATGCAAGTGGTGACCCATCTGACCGCATCACCACATTTAACTCCATCACCCGTACTAGTCGAATTTTTGGCCCAGTAAAGTTTTTACTCTTTCCTCCACCCTCATAGGGCTGGCCTCCCATTGATTCCTACATCTACAACAGGGTAGCATTAGTTTTTGGGCTCAACTGTGCGTAGATTTGAAGACCAGGTTCTTCATATTAAGACCCATGTTTTGATGTCTAGTTAGCTAGGAAACATCGGACAGGGGCCAACTGAGAGTCTTTGGTCATACGTCAATTGTTTCAAAAAAGAATCCACCCAGGCTAGAGGTGCTGACATAAACAACCTGGTCATCGCCCTCTATTCGAGGGTCAAGTATAAATCAGAAATGTGGAGGGAGCTTCAGAAGCAGCCGACAATATCCTTAACCGATTTCTATCAATAAGGAAACAACATTATGGCAATGGAGGATGCAGATCTTTCAAACAACAATAATGAAACCTAGCATACCACTCAAGTCATCCTTCATGAATATACTGACCGTCGACCCAATGGTCGACTGAACAAAGCAAGAGGTGTGCAGAGGCCGGCATCCAATATAGGTCTAGGCACGCTAACTATGCTACTTTGAACATGGATATTGAGATAATATATCTCGCAACCCAGGACCAGATGCGGTTACAAAGACCAAGCTCCTCCAGAGGTGAAAGAAGGGAAGAACCTCGCGGCAACAGTAAATACTACTGGTTCCATCAAATCAATGGCTACTCCACTAACAAGTGTTGGGTACTCAAGGATGAGATTGAAAAACTTATCTAGGAAGGGATACTTTTAGAGTTTTTTCAAAATCAAGTAGAACAAAGGAACGACCGCAATAACCAGCCGGCTCCACCCCAATAATCCAATAACAATGTCACGGTAATAACCGACATCTTGACTATATTTGATTAAGAATCCTTTACTACAAAGGTTCAAGTTAACTTTGTGGTGGTAGATTGTCCTTTTTCTTACAACCTTTTAAAAGGACGATCGACACTTGCTGAACTAAATGCCATCGTTTCCTACAATCGGCTAATATATTCCATATCCAAGGTGGGATCCACGAGATTCGAGGTAATAAAAAAAAGTCTAGGGAATGCTATGGGAACTCCTTCAAACCAGCAAAGAAGGATATTCTCATGCTTCAACAAGAACTTGCAACACTTAACAGTGAGTCACTCTAGAGGATCATCGAGCCAATCGACACTTTAGTTCATGCCAAGACCGCCCTCAACTCAGAAGTATCAACGTCAATAACTCCTCTCGTCGGTAATATCTTACCCGATCGTATCACATAGCTAACGGTTTATCACCTAAGAGTAATCTCGAGCCAGACAATGCTTAGGGTCAGCCGGGACCATCCTTACCTTTGAAGATAAAACTACCGACGGAGTGTCACCTGAAAGTACCCTCGAGCCAAGCAATGCTCAGTGTAGTGCTGGGACCACCTTAGGCCATGAAGTTGCATCAATTAGCTGCGTGTCACCCGAGAGTACCCTCATATCCAGCAGCACTCAGGTTCGAGCCCGGACCGTCAACCATAATGAAGAGTGGATGGCAGGAACCCAAAATCCTTTGCCAATCCTAGGGAACTAGAGAACTCATCACGACATGGAATGAGAAAGTTATTCCCTATTGGAAATCGAGGATATCCAACGTTACAACTCATACAATCTCAACCACGACAGACTCATTTGTAACAACCCGCACTCCAGTGGAGCTGAATTTTTGCTAAATCTAAAATCCAAGTCCATCAAAGTACGGATTATTGGTCTGGTATCCTGCAAATAAAACAATGAATGCATCTCAGAGCTCTAACAATACAATTCGCAATGAAATAAATAAAATATAATAAGTTACATAACTACTGACCGAGATTTGACACTTCCAAGGTCTAGTGTCCTTGTCAGCACCGTATATGCCTAGTACCAGTACCCGTCCTTCAAGATATCATGTGGGTTGTAATGAGAAGGGGGTCGGAACAACGTTCTGTTGACTAGTAAATTATACACTTTGTATATAATACTAGTTTATGCCGATCGCCTTCCGTTACATGTTATGTCTTTTGTTATTTAATTAGTCGTCTTGACTCCACTTACACGAACGATCCCTCTCATCTACCTATAGTAGATTATAGCTATGTAAATGTATATAAATAATAAGTACCACGGTCCTCTTTTGGACCAAGATACTATCCCCGCTAGTATCCATAATTCTGCACCATTAGGCATCATCATCAACGTCTAGGCCAAATTGTTTGTGTACAAAGTAGAACCTTCCGTTAGTGTTCAATAACGACGTCATTCTAATTTAGTCGTGTTCTATCTCGCTTTTCTCTAGGGATTTACTACTTGTCTACTTCCTATCATGGACACAACTCCACGGACTACCCCATTCGTTTTGAAAGACTTCTATCATGGGTTATCTAGACTTGCCCTAACAACGAAATAACAAACAACTACGGCCATGCATGACCTATTGTGGCCTACCCTAGTAGGAGACATAGCCCGTTAGGTGTAACAATGTCTTTCCCGTTTTGACCACTCTGGACCGATGACGCGCTCGACCTATGTAGCTCCTACTCCTGATTTGGTGCTTGCAGTTGCTAACAAAGCGACGAGCTGCTCACTATCCTATTTATATTGCCTAACACAATCAAGACAATACGCCCCTCTTTTCTATTTTTGAAGTAGACTCCTCTATCTATTGGGGTATTCCTTCATCTATACAGAAGCATATACTCTCTATGGGTCCTATGATTGTATATGTCTCACATCAGTATAATGTTACACAACTGCTTGCAGTCCCTTGCGGTGTGCAGACTTCTATTGTGTATTACTATTGACCTCGCATTCCAACCCTTACTAATGACTAATGTTATTGTTATCCATTTAAGTTATTTACATATGTAATTCACACCCGTTATAAATGCATACTTAAGGCTACGGGTATATATCTTATCTATATATATCTTCATTCTTTCTTGTTTAATTACCGTGCCTCTACCGTTCAATGTTGACAATATTTCTTTACTTTTCTATGCATTTACATATTATTTAATTTGAGGTCATTTACCACTTTCTTTTAAATATCTTTTCTTATTTACTATCATTTGTTATCCATTTCTTATTTATTGGCTTAAGTGTCATTAGTGTTCAATAAATCTTACATAGTTTTACTTTTCAATTACTTTTGTCCAAATGTGTATTTTGAATTTCATTTTTAACTATTGTTCTTATTCCTATTTACTTCACTTTTTATTATACTTAAGGACCTTATACTTTAATGCATTGGAACTACTTTCCTCTTTAAAAGGAATTATTAAAGCTATATTTCTCTATGAATTACTTTAAAAGGATTTGTGTTTTGTGCGAAATTTCAAGAAATTATATTTCATTTTTTTATTGAAATAACAATACAAAATACAGGATTTCCCTTATTTTGTACATCTCTTTCTTTACATCTATATTCCTTGTTATTTCAAACAATACAACTTTATTTGTAACTTGGATGATTCATAGGGACTTACATTATTACCCCTTTTTCATTCCAATTAATTAAAATATGTTAAATCCTAACCTAATCAATACCAATAATAGTCAAATCAAATTTGGAATTCTAAACTTACCCAATTTCATTAAATCTATTCCATAATAAATTTCCATTAAATCTATTCCATAATTAATTTCATTACACCTATTCCATAATTATTACGCATATACATTTTATTATCCAATTCGTTATTTATTATTCTAATCAATATGTGTATTCAATTAAAATTCCAAACTGTATCCAAAATAATAATAATAAAGATATCCACTTATTAAAATTAAAGATCCGAGAAAAGGATTAAATTAAATTTGAATTAGAGTTTTAGATTTATGATTTTACCTTTGTTTCCATTTTGAATTACTTCTCCTCTTCTCTTATCTTATTTCCAGCTTTTCTCTACTTATATACATATATAATATTTTAATTTTAGAAACCTAGAAATTATGGAGAAAATAAAGTGACAAAGCTCTGCTCCATGACCCAGAAAATATGAGAAGAGAAGTGAGAACCATGCTTGTATTTATAGGGGTTTGGAGTTAACTTGGAGCGTTAGGTTTATCTTATGCAAGCTTTATTTTAATCAGAGATGCGTCTCAATTACTTCGTAAGCATAATCAGAGACACACCTCAGATACTTCGTAAGTAAGTAAAATACTCATATCAATCATGTTCGTCCACCTATTATTTGGAATTCACGATTTAACATAAGCAAAGATCAACCACTTATATCCTTAGGTCGACCACTACCTGTCGATCTAGGTGACTTATTGGTCGACCTATCATTTGTTTAAATGTGTATTTATCTGCATCTTTGATTTTTTTAATTTTGTTAGTTGTTTTAAACAATTCTGTTTGTTTCCTTCCTTTTAAACCTAAGTGCAATAATTAATTTTCACTTATATATATTCTTCTCAAATTTGATTTAACGTTAACATATGTTAACATCTAAGTTTCAATTAACTTACGAATTAGCGTTAATTAACTTTTATTACCATAATTACATATATAATTATTTCCAACTATAAAACTTCAAACGTTGATAACTTTTTCGTTTGAATTCCGATCGGAAAACTTTATATATGAAAATTGATCAAAAAATTGCTACAAACCCAATAATATAAGTTTCGTAGTCAAATTCTAAAGTTTGCAAAAATTCTATTTCCTGCATTATTACTTATTTATGAAATTCTTTTTAATTAATTAGCGTTAAAATCACGAGGTGTTACATTCTCTCCCCTTAAAAGAATTTTGTCCTTGAAATTCCTTAAGGACTGAACAATGCAACATAGTGTACAACCATTCTAACTGACAAATCAATTAGTGTACAAATAAGCAACCAATCCTATACAAGTGCATGGTGTATTACAATACATATAATATGTTGTTATCCCGCCTTTTGGCAAGGCCGTGACACCAAGGACTTGATTAGAAACTAAAGACAATCTGTCCTGAAGATCGGTTATACACAGGTCCACTATGGATACTGGCAAATTTGGTCAGAGTCCGGATCAAGCTACAGTTAACATGGTACGACAAACAAAGCTGTAAAAGCCAACATTCCAAATTTCAGGTCAGTCGGAGTTCGTATGCTCAAGTTATGGATCGATCAAAATCCATGTAGAAGATGTCAGTTCGTATCCATCAAAGTCCATCCCTCTTCGTATCCATCAGACCTCATATCCATCAACTCCACTTCCCTCATGTTCGTATCGATCGTGCATCATCAATCCATATGTTCGGTTCGTATCGATCAACCCCTTTCCTTCGTTTTGTATCGATCGTTCCAGGCATCGATACGAAGTTAGCAACCGGGCATCGATACAAAGATGCCTTCCAAGCATCGATACGAAGTAGCATACAAACATCAATACGACAGGAACCACACACGATCGATATGAAGAAGGCAAAGTCAACCAAGAGAAACGATCACTCAGCATGAAATGTGGATCTCCCCTAAATTATCGTTCCACGTCATTGATGAACCACTGATCGATACGTAGCCTATCGATACGAAGAAGTATCGATACGAACAAGGATCGATACGCACGCTTCAACCCACTTGCAAAATGAATCTTGGATCGACCATAACTCAAAATCTACAAGTACACATGCTATGAAATTTTCACAAGAGCTTGCTTACTACTTCAAGAATGTCTCTGATCGATCGTAGCCCAAATGGATGAAATCTTGATCGATACAAAAATGGTTAGGATCGATCCAGATCGATCCCAAATGACCCCATATAGATCTGGTGGGCCCATCCACATGAGAGAAGGGGTATTCCAAGATTTGAGGGAGATATTTCATACCTACACCTATAAATAGCACCCCTACGCCTACAGAAAAAGGACCTTTGACTCTGCTACGCCATTACTCTACCACAACTCCATTGTAACTTGAGTGTTAGAGTGTTGTCCTGTTGTAATCAGTTGTCAATCATCTATAAACAGTAAAACATTCAAAGTGGAAGTAGGCTACAACGCCAAACCACTATAATTTCTTGTCTTTCTCTATTTATGCATGCTTTTATTGGTGTGATTGTTAGATTAGTCTCCTTTTCCATTTAATTTCTTCATTTTAATCTCTTTAATCACATTCGAAGAGTGTTGTGCCCAATTTTGGTACAAACACTTTGGTGCTTTCACTGAGAAAACTCCATTTTTCTCTGATTCATTGAATCTACTGCCGTTGTTGGATTGCTAAAATCTAAGGAGGAGATCCAGATCTGTTTTCTTGTGGTTCCTTCCATTTTATTCAGATTACTCAAGATCTAGGAAAGAGCTACATCAACCATGGTGCGTACTACCAGAACTGCTTCAAATGCTGCAGATCCAAAAGGAGGGGATAGGTAAAATCTCACGCAGTTGACTACCGCCGGTCAAACATCAACTGGAGCTTCAGACCCACAAGGTCCTGTGACTAGAGAGGATTTCAAGATCCTCATGCAAGGGCTAACTCAGAGCCGTTAAGATCTCACCCAGCAGATCCATGCCAACACGGAGCTCGCGAACCAGCTAAACGAGGAAAGGCGAAGGAGATATAGGAGGGATCATGTCTCACATTCCTCGACTGAAAGCTCGGCTTCATCTGACTTCAACTGTAGATCTACACGCCATCGGTTGGATGGAAATTATGCAAAAGCCTTCGGGCATCAGCGTGTTGTGAATCTCGGACAAGCCGGGGTTGGTCCTTCTATAGGGCACCAAGCTGGACCCTCCTCCCAAGGAGGGGTGCTTCCTTATCACACCATCCATGACCATGTAGCTGCTGCCACTATAGATCTGGAAGTTGAGATCCAGAACCAGCCAGATCCTGCCCTTCGTCAACACATCCATGCTCTTGAACCCTACGTTCCTGAAGACCGGGAGCCAAGGAGGCAAGGAACAGACCGTCGACAGCATCCGAACCGTCCCCACAACATGGAACACGATCATGCCTTGGCCCCGAACATACAGATGCCTTACATTCCAACCATGGTCCACCAAATGATCCGAGAAAGTCAAGGTCTTACCAACAACGATTGGGGAATCTCCCGAGGTCATACTCCATTCACCAACGACATGCTTTACGCTGAGCCACCTCGTCGATTCAGGATGCCTACCTTGCCCGTGTACGAAGGAAGTTCGGATCCTAACCAGCACATCTTGAAGTATGAATGGCTCATGAACGCCGCTCGAGCTGACGATGCGGCCAAATGTAGGAGTTTCCCTATCTCCTTGGGAGGCATAGCAACCATGTGGTTCACTCATCTGCCACCCAGATCCATTTCATGTTTCGATCATTTGGCTACAAAGTTTGTTGAACAATTCCATATGCACGTTACAAGACCGAAGGATGTCAACACCTTTTCCACTGTCACTCAAGCTCCGAGAGAGACTCTTAGGCGTTATCTGGAAATGTTTCATGCCACTTGCACTGAGGTTAGCAACCCCAATGATAATTCAATATTGATGGCATTGACTAAAGGGATCGATCCCGATTCTAAGTTTGGCAATTGGTTGGCTTGAAAACCCCCCGCTTCGTTGGATCGTTTCTATGCTAAGGTAGCCCAGTTTTTGAGGAGAGAAGATGCTAGATGATCTAGGAAGCAGGACGATGCGAGGCCCAGTGTTGAAGGCATTCAGAGTAATGTTGTTGTGAAACAGACATGCGAGAACTCCAACAAAGTGCAATTGAATATTCAGAATAAGCAAGGTCAACAGAAGGGCAACGAAGGTCAGGGAAAGGAAAGAGACTCAAATCGCGGACCGAGACACAGAGCTCCCATGTTCGACCAATATACCCCCCTAAACACATCGCTGGAAAATGTTTATCTGCATACTTGTAATACCTGACAGTATAAGAAGCCAGCTCCGAAACCGTCATTGGAGAAACAAATTCAGACCGGGAAATTCTGTAGGTTCCACGATTGTTACGGCCATAATACCAATGAGTGTCGTCATTTACAAGACATTATCGAAAAGTTGATTAGAGAAAGGAAGTTAGAGTAGTTTGTTCAGGCTCTGCAGGATGGAGGTGCGGGCCCATCCAATCCAAACCAAGGTCAAGGCCATGCTAGGCCCAAAGAACCCGGGCGTACTGGAGGGAGGTTGGTAATAAACACTGTGAGTGGTGGTCCTCATCCGGCTGATCGGAGCTGGAAGAAATGGAGTCATATGCCAGTTCGATTAGGCATGTGGACTTTGAATGAGGTAGTAATTTTGATGATGGGGCTCTGGCAAAACAACAGAGGACGATGATAAACGGCATCATTTTCAGGAACCGTGATGCTGACAGAGTCGAGGCCCCTACTATTGATCCATTGGTCATCTCAGCCCAGATAGGTCCTGTTTCGATGAAGAGGATCTTGGTCGACAGCGGAAGTTCTGTCAATATACTTTTCAAGCGCGCTTATGACCAAATGAGGATGGAAGCGAAAGTACAACCCTGTCAGTCATGAATTCATGGTTTTAATTAAAGCGCAACTATACCAGCTGAAATGATGGAGTTGCCAGTTGAGTTAGGTATTGGAGATCGCCAGAGAGTCCGGATGCTGCAGTTTGTGGTATTAGACATACATTCCCCCTACAATGCTTTCTTAGGACGACCGACCCTTGTGGAATTCAGGGCAGCGATTTCCCCATGGTGTTTAACTCTGAAGTTCCTTACTGATAATGGGGTCGGGGTAGTGCATGGTAATCAGGCGGCTGGACGCGCCTATTATGTTACGGAGATGCGGGATGCACAGCGGAAAGAGAAAAGGAAGGGCGTAGAGGAATCTCTCTGCGTCCGTTTTTCATAAAATTGACAACTAACGACTATGCCTAGGCTCAGGCGCCATAACCAGTTCCTTAAGGACCTTGATCCCAGAACCATCAAAGTTGGCGATCTCATACTTAAGAGAATTTATCCGGTCCCTTCACACATGAAACCGACATGGGAAGGACCGTATGTCATTGAACAGAGACTTTGAGACAACGCATTCAAACTATCAACTGTTGATGGTCTCACTTTACCAAGGGCACGGAATAGCGAGAGTCTCCATCACTATCACACATAGCTGGCTTTTATTCATTTTTACTCTGCTTTTCCTTTGAAGTTTTTTATGCATTTTTTGAATTTGAAATTGTAATAAGGCAATCGACTTTGCCATACTTTCTTATTTCAGCAATAAAATGCAGAGTCATCAAGCCCGACTGGCGATTCTTGAAATGCATCGTACAACTGTCGCGATGCACGAAGAGCTAAGTCCCATCCCATGGTAGGACTCATTCAAATAGGGACTGATCGTGATTCGACCAGTCACTTGCTAAGTGAAACCCTGAGCTTGTGGGCAAACAATGCTAAAGAAAAGAGGGATTGAAACACGACAATCCTCTAACAAACTCCAGCTCTCGGAGTGCGAGCTGGAGTATAAACTCCAAATCCAAACTCGAAGAGGATGGCTCCGTCCATCCACGACTCCGCTTACCAAATCAAGGTGAATGTGATCCGACCGTCTGAAACCTTGATCAACTCCTTGTTCCCAGAGTGCGAACGAGATCCTAATACTTAAACAGACGTGACTGACCGTCTGTCGATCAACTCTGGTGACGAGAGCGCGGACTGAAGTATAAACACCAAATGGGTGTGACTGACTACCCATCGATCAACTCTGGTGCCGAGAGCACGGACTGGAGTATAAACACCAAATGGGTGTGACTGACCATCCATCGATTACCTTTGGTCCCGAGAGCGCGGACTGGAGTATAAACACTAAATGGGTGTGACTGAACACCCATCGATCAACTCTGGTCCCGAGAGCGTGGACTGGAGTATAAACACCAAATGGATGTGACTAACCACCTATCAACTAACTCTGGTCCCAAGAGCGCGGGCCAGAGTTTAAACACCAAATGGGTGTGACTGACCACCCATCGACTGACTCTGGTCCCGAGAGCGCGGACTGGAGTATAAACACCAAACCGATGTGACTTACTACCCATAAAATATCTTAAGTCCACAAATTGCGGATATGAATTAAAATATTAAGTAGTTGTGACAAACTGCCGGCATATAAGTTCAATCCCTAGAGTGCGGATACAAATACCATCAAATGAGCGAGTGTGACTCGACCACTCAAACCCACTTCACTTTAACTTTGTTCTGACTTAGTTAAATTAAAATTAGCAAAGGCGAAAAACGACTGCCGAATGACTACTTCAATTCTCCCTAGGACTGGGGGCATAACTCAGGTACCAACCATTGACCGAGACAACGCAACGTTAGGATTCGACTCGATGTTTGATTATGTCCCGAAGCCGTGACTTCAGGACATAGCGACTGGACTCAAGTTCGACTCAGAAACTAAAGCCTCACAAGTACATTGAATGGAAACGCGAGTGCTGAAATACTTAAACAAATAAACACAGAGTTATGCTGGAAAAAACAAAATGATGTTTTATTTCCACTATTCCTTAAAAAAGATAAATACAAAAACTTATTCGAAGAATTCCTATAAGCAGGGGCCGAACCCGCATCTCTACACAGCCTACAAAATGCAAAAGAGGATCCTATTCTAGCTATCTACAAAAAGAAGAAGCAAAAGTGCAAATCTACGCCTTTGATTTTTTTCTCCTTCTTGCTCTTCTTTGGCGTAGACCCGCTTGTACTGACACCTGATCCTCTCTTCAAGCCTTTACCTCCCCGGCTCGCACCAACTGGTTTGTCTTCGGCCAGGGGAATTATAACTGTCTCCTCCTCGGAACTCACATGGACCGGAGTGTCCTCTGTATGCGGGGCTGGAGGAATGGTGGCACTCTCGATGTTAGAAGACGGAGGAGTGCTCGTATCAATGACTGTACCACCAGGAGAAATGACAAGTATGTGATTCGGGCCAGGACCCGCCATGCCACCAACTCTACGATTTAGCTCGGCCTGCTCCATCTTGGCCTTAATCTCTTCCATTATTCGGTTGGCCCGCTCCGTACGAATGCCCATGGGAATACCGCTGGTTGGGCCAGAGGAGCCCGTAATCATCACATCATCGTCTATGCTGAAGAGCATTTCAATGTTCGGGTCGCTCAGATGATTGAGGAGTGATTCCAGCATTTGTTCATCAAGCACTTAGCTGCTTTCATGCATCTCCCCAACCGATGTAGCGACCGTTGTAGTTGTGGCCTCCGTCATTATAGCCTCCTGCTCATGATGCATTTCTTGAGTTGCAGGAGGATCGATTGATGCGGCATCTATAATTGAATAAAGATAGGAGAGAATGTTAGTGACATCTTTTAACAGTGCTCCTGTATTTGGATGAATGGAAGAAGTGTTCAGAATACCTTCCTCAGATTGGCTCGTGTGCTAGGCCGATGTGCCTTCAGAGCTGCGTTCGTGTATTGGAGATAAGTGCAGCCGGTCAGGGTCGTATCCTGGAACAACTGGAAGATCAATAGAAGAAGTAGGATCGAATTGAGAGACTTGGAGCACTTTAGAACCTGCCTCATGTTGTTCAACTCCAGATCCTTCTCCGACATCCGGATACTTAGTAGCAAGATTTTCCTTTTCGAGAGCGACGATAGTGTCATGGAGGACTTTCGGCTCATCTCCGACAAGTATTTGATTTTCCAGTTTGAATTCATCGATGGTTGTAGTGTTACAAGTCACCTTCTCGTCCTCCACCAAACGGCTCCAAGCCTTGTACAATTGAAAAGGATAATCTTCATCGAGCCAGGTTAGATTGCGGTTTCTTAAAACGTTGACGTTGTATGTGACCAGGAGATCTTCAAATGCTTTCTTCATCCTGGCCTCCACCGCTTTAATTTCATTCTCAATTCTGGCCTTGGCTTCCTGAGCCTTTAAGTTCGCTGCATCCCTTTCATCCTTGAGTATCACTGCCTATTTGCATGTCTTCTGGGCAGATTTGTTGGCCTCATCCTTCTCCTTGACGGCCTTAGCAAATTTCGCCTTTAGCTCGTTAAGCTCTTTCAGCGCAACATCTCTCTCTTCCATGACAGTAGTATTCCGGTGGCCCATCTCTTCCACCAAGGCTATATGTGTCTGTCGCATTCTTTCCATGGACTATTTTGCCTCATCGGCTCTCTCATCGGCCTCCATCTCCAACTTCCTTGAAGATTCGGCTTCGTTACTGAGCACTTCTATTATTCGATTTTTCTGAGCGAGATCGGTCTCCATTTTCTCAATTATCTTGGCCCGCTCGAAGGCTACCGCCGAAGCCTTCTCTGCAGTATTCACCCACTCCCAGTACTAATTGTAGACATCGTGCACGTAATCATGTACCATCCTTTCTACATCGTTGGTAATTCTCTTCAAGTTTGGGGGAAAATGGAAGCCATCGAAGTAAATGTTTGAGAAGTCCTTCTTTAGTTTGGCAACTCGAATGGCTCCCTGTCCCGTGGGTTCTATAGCAGCCAGTTCTATGATGATGGGAGCTTGTGTTTCAGTCCTATGGCATTGATCGTCGGATGTCGAAGTATGAGGAGGCACTACTTGGGGCGCAGTTTCACGAGGTTGTCTGCCAGAGCCGGAGGGTTTTGATGATCCTTTAGGTGGAGGCGATCATGACCGGGAGCGATGCCTATATTGATGTGGCCTCTCCCTCTCCCTCTCCCTTTCATAGCGCTTATGCTCCTAGCTGGAGTGATGGCCATGATCGTAATCTCTTTCAGATTCGCGCCTATAAGATTCGAAGTGAGAGCTGGATGCATGGCGTTTAGAATGAAGAATACTAAGCATCGACCCCTGCCTCACCATTGTGTCTGTAAATGAAAAGAGAAGCAAAATTAGTTATCTCCTAAAACTAGAAAACATGTGATTAGAAGTTGTGTGATGCCGTGAAATGTGTGTATGCATGTGCAAACCCCGAACCAACCGATTGTGGTGGCCTTGCTCGCAGGAGTTGGCTCCTCTACATCTAAAGCACTTAAGCCTAGATCGGTTTGCAACAGGGAGTAAAGTCCCTCTAATCCAAAATCTTGGAATGAAGTCAAGTCATCGGGAATAGGGATATCTGCCAATCCTTTCAACGAACTGTTCATTTGCGGAGAAGAAGTCTCTTGACTTATAGCAGCCACAGCAGGTAGAAATACCATAATAGTTTTACGCCTCTGAGATTTATGGCGAGAGCCTTGCCTTTTCTTTTGGATAATCAAAGACTATGCAAAGGCGCAACGCGGGCTCATCCCCAGCTGGCAAACTCTCATCATCATCGTGTTCGGTGATTACAACTCCAGGACCTCTTCGTCCTCCTTTCCTTACCAAAGCCACCTTGGGAACTCCTACTAGCTCGATGCTTTGATCTCCCTCTATCAGCCCCACGACAATTAAGTTTTCATCGGTAAGGACTTCATCGATTTCTCTGAGCTCGACCGACATCGATTGGAGAATCCTTACTACCTCCTTAAATTGCGCTCCTTCGGGCCACGGAATCGAAGCTGCAAAAGAAGCAAAGTATTAGATTCAGCATCAAATCATATCCAGTTAATCGACAAAGGAGTTAGAGCACTTACGTCTAACTAACCACCGCCTAGCAAATCCGGGTGGACACCGAACGAAGAACCATTCAGTTTTGAAGTAGCTTAATTTACTCCAAGGCTTGCCACTACTTGGCAATTTCTAACTGCTTCCAAAAAAGTGAAAGAAGGATTGTCCCCGTGACTCTTGACATTAAATAAATATCTGACTTCCTCAACGGTTATGGGTCGGAAAAGATGCTCCATGAAGATAATATACAGGCTGTTGAGAAGAGTGTATTCGTTCGGGTGCAATCGAGACGATGCAATCCTCAAGAAGAACAACACTTCCCGGATAAATTGATTGAAAGGGGGCAGTGTTCCGGCAACGCACATGAACCTATTGCAAGTAGTATAACCTTCTAGGGGATTGTGGGCTCTGTCTTCTGGTCTCGGTAATAAAACATCATTTAGAGATAATTCGTGCCTGAGGCAGATCCTGCCTAACATGTCTTCGGAGATTTTAGAACGAACAGAATCCGCTGGGTTTAGAACTAAGACTGCACCCGGCAGTTCATCCTGGGTGGGACTAACTACATCTACCGCAATGTTTGGAACATCGATTCCGGGAAGTGGAGGACTCTAAATATCATGTAGCTCGGAGCTTCCTGGATCCATAGCTATTGAACTCAGTAAAAATCATCATTAGATGGCAATAAACCCATGTTCCCCCCCGGTGTGAAGTGCATGATCGTGTTGTGTAATGCAGTGCGACATAATACTTTAAATTTCTACAAGTTCGGAAGATGTTAAAACAACAAGACTTCGAGATTCAACCAGAGTGACTGTCATCGCTGACCGTGCCATCCTGACTTCGAAGAATGATCCATGTTAAAGTTGGCTATGTTTGTCAAATTACAGTTCCATCGACGAGCTTTGAAGGATAGTTAAGTATGCAGTTTAACAGTCAAGTCCAGTTATGCAAGGCTAAAGCTCGTCGGAGTCAAATGTTCGAATATGCAAAAGGCCACTAGTTCGTATCCATTAGAGTTCAACTTGGATCGTTCCACCAAAGTCTGCCTTCGTATCGGTCCAGAGCTATGACTTCGTATCGATCGTTCT
Organism: Allium fistulosum; assembly: GCA_030737815.1. Taxonomy (NCBI): domain Eukaryota; kingdom Viridiplantae; phylum Streptophyta; class Magnoliopsida; order Asparagales; family Amaryllidaceae; genus Allium; species Allium fistulosum. Next base: position 1,279,590,954 of record CM060902.1, on the reverse strand, counting down.
AGATCGATGCTCTTCGTATCGATCCCGAAGCCTTGGCTTCGTATCGATCACACTAGACCGCTCCACTTCGTAACGATCTAGGGCAAGCAACTTCGTATCGATCATTCCAGATCATACGAACTCCCACCTTTCAGATTGACACAAAGTAGCTGTCATCCATCTCGTATCGATATGAATGGCTCCAACGCCTCGATCGATAGCTCCTTCTTCCCCAAGTGGTCAAAACACCTTTAAAAAGCTCCGCGACCTCACTCCGTCCATGTTCCGGCATCGACGACGCTGTAATTGACCATTACTTTGAACGAAATGGCATTAAGACTCGAGTCTCATTATTTTAAAGTGGTTTTGGTCGATCAATTACCTAGTTTGAATGAATTGGATTAAGGATTAAAAATTGAGTGTTTTAGAGGCGAAGACTTATGTAATTCATTTTTCTCGTGCTTGGTATTGATACGAAGTGGGAGGTATAGGCGAAGGCAAGTGAGAAATTTTTCTAAGTCCTAAACCCTTTTATATGATTTCGTATCCAGAAAAAAATGTTTCGTATCCCAGTAGCAAAAACTGATTGAAGCGGTCAAAATTTTTGTTGATACGAAAGACGTTGTGCAAACAAACCTGGAACGATCACTTGCATCGATACAAAGACACTGATTCATATCCATCAGCCCAGAGTGATCCATAGTCTAACACTTCGGAACCATCGATGGGCATCCCTTTATTTTGTATCCATCGATACGAAACAAGTACTCTAAGATCATACCATCACGTATCGATGACCATCGATACGAAAGTCACTACAAGATCATGTTAGAGCCACTTAACTCCATCGATACGAAACGCCTATTTCGTATCCATTAGCTCTAAGACCCAAGACCTTGTTTCCATCAATATGAAGCATCTCCAAGGACTATCCATTTCGTATCGATAGCCATCGATACGAAGCATGCATTCCAACATCTCAAATCGATCTAGGAGAGGATCGATACGAAGGAGTGACCTAAAACAACCATTAATCATTGTTACAACTCGAATTTCACATCGATCCAGGAGAGGATCGATACGAAACTCGATCCAAATAAGAACCAAAGAACTTGACAACAACCCGTGAACGTGCAAACGTAAATAGGAGTCAGGTTAACATACGTGCATGTGTGACGAACTAACGTTCGATTTTCAAAATTAACAGGAATTGAACACTTACCTAGTGACAACCAAAACAATAAACAACAAATTGCTAGCACTCAATCTTCAGTTACAACAAAACACTGCATGATCATTGGCAGACAAAAGTTCAACATTTATATTGCTGGAAATCCATCAAAGGTTACATATCTTGACGAAAAGACGATGAATATTCAACGAATCGAATAGAACATTTTAGAATGAAGATTGCAGCTTTTCAAAGCACGTCATGTTCATATAGGATGTACTTTGGGAGCAAATGTTATCCCGCCTTTTGGCAAGGCCATGGCACCAATGACTTGATTAGAAACTAAAGACAATCCGTCCTGAAGATTGGTTATACACAGGTCCACTATAGATGCTGGCAAATTTGGTTCGAGTGCGGATCGAGCTACAATTAACACGGTATGAAACAAAGCAATGAAAGCTAACATTCTAAATTTCAGGTCAGTCGGAGTTCCTATGCTCAAGTTATGGATCGATCAAAATCCATGTAGAAGATGTCAGTTCGTATCCATCAAAGTCCATCCCTCTTCGTATCCATCCGACCTCGTATCCATCAATTCCACTTCCCTTCAGTTTGTATCGATCGCGCATCATCAATCCATATGTTCGGTTCGTATCGATCAACCCCTTCCCTTCATTTGTATCGATCGTTCCAGGCATCGATACAAAGTTAGCAGCCGGGCATCGATACGAAGATGCCTTCCAAGCATCGATACGAAGCGACATACAAACATCGATACGAAAGGAACCACACACGATCGATAGGAAGAAGGAAAAGTAAACCAAGAGAAACAGTCACTCGGCATGAAATGTAGATCTCCCCTAAACTATCGCTCCATGTCATAGATGAACCACTGATCGATACGTAGCCTACCGATACGAAGAAGTATCGATACGAACAAGGATTGAAATGCACACTTCAGTCCACTTGCAAAATGAATCTTGGATCGATCATAACTCGAAATCTACAAGTCCAAATGCTATGAAATTTTCACAGGAGCTTGTTTACTACCTCAAGAATGTCTTTGATCGATCGCAGCCCAAATGGACGAAATCTTGATCGATACGAAAATGGTTGGAATCGATCCAGATCAATCCCAAATGACCCCAGATCAATCTGGTGAGCCCACCCACATGAGAGAAGGGGTATTTTGTGCTTTAAGGGAGATATTTCAAACCTACGCCTATAAATAGCACCCCTACGCCTACAAAAAAAGGACTTTTGACTCTGCTATGCCGTTACTCTGCCACAACTCCATTGTAACTTGAGTGTTAGAGTGTTGTACTATTGTAATCAGTTGTCAATCATCAATAAACAGCAAAACATTTAAAGTGGATGTAGGCTACAACACCGAACCACTATACTCTCTTGTCTTTCTCTATTTATGCATGCTTTTATTGGTGTGATTGTTAGATTAGCCTCTTTTTCCATTTAATTTCTTCATTTTAATCTCTTCAATCACATTCAAAGAGTGTTGTGCCTAATTTTGGTACAAACATATGTATACTAAGCAATTATAAATGATGCCTCCTTTATGAATGCATTATTTTAAATCAATTTTCGAAAATATGATGCAAACAACCTAAATATACTGGTAGTTATATGTGGATGCAAATTTTGAAAATTAAAAACTTGTTCTTTACATCCAAATTTTTCCAAACTTTTATGAATAGAAGTATAGTTCAACCAATTTTGCATCCAATACCTACCATCCAAAAGCCTAGCACACCATTGCTAACATCCAAGTTTCAGAAAAATCCACCATTCTAAATGTATATTCTTATGTTGAAAAAGGGTCTAAATGGAAAATTCCATATTTCCATCCTTCTCTTAGTACCTTTTTTTTATTGTACCTTGAAACTTTCTCTTTTGTCCTCAGTTCTCTTCCAACTTTTCCAAGTATGGTTCACATAAGTAAATTTTATTTTAAAATTTTAAAACATAATTATTTTTAAAACTAGTTTAGTTTACATACCGACAAGGTATTGAGAAAGTGACTCTATAGCTAAAATAGATTCTTTTCATCGTCTCTATATTTTATTTTACTGTCACCTTTGTTGCACAACAAAATCTATACTAGCTAACCTGTCAAATATTCCTCCATGTCATGTATGTGGCATTTCAAAAATTTAAAAATTCCTTCATTTTCTACTCAAAAATAATTTTATATTACACTTTTAAACATTTGTACAAATTTTTAGACTTTGAATTTTCATCACAATTTTTTTCAAAAACTTCTCACAAACATACTTGGCTTCTAGGAGAGAACTTATATCTATACCTGGTAGTGAATGACCACACAATCACCATTGCCTTGATCAAATTAGATGAGAGGGTACAACAACCAATCTATTATGTCAATAAGAGGTTATCAGGCCCAGAAATGAGATAAACGAAGCCAAAGAAGCTTGCTTTCTACCTACTCATGGTAGCCCGAAAACTCCAACTGTACTTTCAAGCTCATCCTATCGAAGTCCTAACTAATCGACACCTGACATAAGTCTTTAGCCGACCTAACATAGTAGGCCGGCCATTGAAGTGGTTTGTCGAGCTTGGGAAACATCATATATTGTTGGGCTGAAATATTGGTCTTATATAAATTCAAGGATCCAAGTTGAAAGAGAGTCTTGGTTCATCATTAAATTCAATAGTCCCATATGCAAGCTAAAAGTTCAAAGGAGTCAAATTTGCAAATTGTTCAAAGTATAAGTCCTTAATTACAAAGCTTTGATTTCAATTTGACCTACCGACCATGGAAATCCCAATTTCAAGTTCTTTCTTAAACACTTGAGTAAAATGGAAGATGAAGAAGAGAATCTAAAATTCGGCTCCTTTCTAGCGGGGTTACATGCCTATTTGTAGAAGTCTTGGACCTACGGATTCTAGACACATGGTATTTGATGGAAATGAACAGTCATGATTTTATGATGTGACACATGTTCGAAGTGACATGTGGCACAACCTCTCTTCTAAATCATGATGATGTGGCACTGCTGACCTATCCAAGGTGCACTACGTGGTGGGATGGATGCAAATTTCATGTAGACTAGTCATCATGCGATGGCTCAACGTCATCAATACTCGACAGCTTGTTTTATCACCATGTGATAGCTTGAAATCACCAACAATTGACAACTTGCTTTATCATCATGTGATAGCTACCAATCACCAACATTCAAAAGCTCGTTTTATCATTATGTAATAACTTAATAGTGTCGTCCTTCCATAATCAATATAGTCACCATGCGATAGCTCAAGTAAACAAAGCTTCAACATCTTACTAAATCATGATAACTTAGGAGTATCATCCCTTGATAGTTCATTTAATCATCGTGTAATAGCTTTAAGACAACATCCTACGATAGTTCATTTAATCATCATGCGACAACTTTAAGTCATCATCCTACGATAGTTCATTTAATCATCATGTGGCTGCTTTAAGACATTATCACACGATAATTCAATTATGTTGTCATCTTGCAATTGCCCCAAGATCATTAACCTTCAATAGCTAATTTGGTCATCCCACAACAACTTTAAGATTATCTACATTTGATAGCTTATCTCTACCAACTTGCAATAGCTTTGAGTCGATGACTTCTATGCGATAGCTCGAATAAATTAACCTTCGATGGCTTCTTTATTCATCATGCGGTAGCTCTTATCAAACAACCTTCAATGGCTTCTATATTCATCACATGATAGCTCTTCTCAGTCTGTGATGGCTCTTTGATTCACCTGTGATGGCTTGAATATCTCATCTTTTGATGGCTTCATGGGTCACCATTCGACGAGTCATATTCTTTATCTTACGATGGCCGAAAGTCACCTTTTAATGGCTTATGTATTTCAACTTAGGACGACTCTGAAGAAATCACCATGCGATGGCTCATCTTTATCCTTTGATAGCTTTACATTGTTATGCTTTGATGGCCTATATTTATCAACTTCTGATAGCTTTATCTTCCATCCTCCAATGACACCACATTATACTTATAAATTTATGCATAATACTTGCTCCCCTCCTATAAGAAGTTTTCTTATGCTTTAGCTTCAGTAAACTTCCTTCTTTGTTTTTGTTGTCATACTCTTCCCTTATTGGGTGCTTGCACTCCTTGTCTTTTAATAACTTTGGTTTATTGAGGAAAATTTCCTATGAACTTAAGAGTCATTTTATGCAAAGATTATATATATATAATTACAAATGTATTATTTTCGAAAAATTGATCTTTTAAAAGTAAGAAACTCCTCTTTAAATCTTTTGAAAATAGTATTTACCAAAATTAATTATGACTACTTCAAGGTGGAAATTTCATGTATCCTTGTGAAAATTTGCTTTGTTCTTGCTTGTTTTGAGTTTGATCGTTTATTCTTCTTTGGATAGTTGCTTTTTGAAGAACTTATTTGATCATTAGAATTTCTATTGTTTTTCTTCTTCGGATGAATGCTCTAACCAGGCTCGGCGTTGAGACCAAAGGCTTAATTTATTACCACTCTTTGGGTGGTTGTTTTGACCAGGCATTACAGTGGAATCAAAGGCTTTTCGTTCGTATCTTTTGAATATGTGCTTTAACCAGGCTCGACGGTGGGATCAAAGGCTTTTCGTTTATCTCTTTTGAATGGGTGTTTTAACCAGGCTTGGCAGTACGATCAAAGGCTTAATCAACCATCACTCTTTGGATGTTTACTTTGGCCAGGCTTTACAGTGGGACCGAAGGCTTCTCGTCCATCTTCCTTGGATGGGTGCTTTGACCATGTCCGGCGGTGGGATCACAGGCTTAATTAACTATTAGTCTTTGGATGGTTGCTTTGGCTCGACCTTATGGCGAGACAAAAGGTTTCTCGTTCATCTCCTTTGGATGAGTTCTTTGACTAGGCCCGGCAGTGAGATCAACGACTTAATTGACCATCACTTTCTGGATGGTTGCTTTGGCCTAGCATTATGGTAGGACCGAAGGCATCTCATCCATCTCCCTTGGATATGTGCTTTGACTACACCGGAGATGGGATCAAAGGCTTAATTGACCACCACTCTTTGGATTGTTGCTTTGGGCAGGCCTTTCGATCGGACCAAAGGTTTCTCTTCCATCTACCTTGGATGGGTGTTTTGATCAGGCCTAGAGGTGAGATCGAAGGCTTAATTGACCATCACTCATTGGATGGTTGCTTTGGCCAGGCCTTACAGCAGGACCAAAGGCTACATATCCATCTTCCTTAGATGGGTGCTTTGACTAGGCCCGTCGACGGGATTAAAGGGTTAATTGACCATCACTCTTTGGATGGTTGCTTTGACCAGACCTTACAGTTGGATTAATAGTTTAAATCTCTTCTTCCAGATATGATGTGTGCTTCTGCCTAATAAGTCTCAATAACCTCGTCAGATTATGAGTCAAGTTATACATATTGCATCTCAGTATGTGGAAATTATTTTAGGAAAGAAAAGCCTTTTGATAATCCATTTTATTCATCCAATGCTATGAAATATGGTCTTTAGTGCTCAAAATTCCATGTTCTCAATATTACATTCCCATCTGGCCTACTTAATCAATAAGCTCTTGGGGGAATAACCTCGTGAATAACTAATGGCCCTTCCCAACTTGGTCTTAATAGGCCATCTGCTGGATACTTAGTGTTGGCCATTATCTTCTTAGAACTAGATCTTCTTTCTTGAATGCTCTTCCTTTTACTTTTGAGTTATAGTGCTTGGAGATTCTTTGTTGGTATTCAGCCATTCGTATGGTAGCTTGGTCTCTTAATTTGTTAAATAAATCGAGTGACTCTTTCTTTATTTCTTGATTTGTTTCAAAAGTATAGTCATATCTTCGACTTGAGTGGACTTCGATCACCATCGGTAACATTGCTTCAAATCCATACTTCAAGGAGTATGGAGTATGTCCAGTGGCCATTCTTGTAGACGTATTTTATGACCATAAAATGGGAGGAAGTTCTTCTACCTAATTTTCTTTGGTTTTTCCTAATCAATATTGAAAGATATTCTTAATGGTTTTATTTGCTCCCTCTACTGCCACATTGGCTTTTGGGTAAGCTACTGACGAAAAGCTTTTGATTATTTAGTTTTTCTCATGGAAACGAGTAAAATTTTCACTTTCAAACCGAGTTGCGTTGTTAGAGATAATCTTATTTGGATCTCCAACTTTAGTGACTATATTTTCGATGATAAACTTTAAAACTTTCCCTACAGTAATGTTTGGTAATGGTTCGGCCTTCACCCACTTAGTGAAGTAGCCAATGGCTGCTACTATGAACTTTTGCTCCCCCTTTTAAGACTAGAAGTGGCCTAATCAAGTCATTCCCCATACATCAAAGGGCCATGGACTAGCAACTGTGGTTAATTTGCATGGCGACAACCGTGGAATTGTGGAATTTTTTTGACATTTTCCACACCTTTTAACGTAAGCTAAAAGATTCCTCTGTCACGTGGGTCCAAAAGTATCCCTATCTCATTATCTTCTTTGTTGATTTCACCCTGTTGGACTGATCCTCACAAAAACCCTTCATGGGCTTCCTTTAGTAGCTTAGCTCCCATTTCTGGGTTGACACATCTAAAGTATGGTGTTGAGTACCCTTTTCTACATAATATTCCATCAAATATGGTATACGAAGGGGCTTGATACCTTAATTTTTGCAATTCATTTCTTTTTTTAAGCAACATACCTTCCTACAAATATTTGATTAGGGGCATCATCCAACTGTTGGAATATTGGTCATTATAATTATCTGTACTTATTTCTTCAGAGGCTTCTCCATAATTACCATCCTTTCTTGTGTTTTCCTTGTCAGATATTGATTTTTGAACTTGAAATAAGTTAGGGCTAAGGCTTCATTACTTGATTCCTCCTTTCTTGACTCAATAATAGTATTTTGTTAAAAAATCCAGCAGGGATGAATTTACTTCAGCTGCCCCTCATGAACTTGCTAAATTTGCCAAAGAATCTGCTTGAGCATTCTTCTCCCTTGGTATTTGATGTAAGGAAAAGTCCACACTCCGAATTAACATTTCATGAATTTTCTTTACATACTGAGCTAACCGAATGTTCTTTGTTTGGAATGTCTTCTTTAATTGGTTCTCCACCAATTGCAAAGCACCAAAAATCTCAATTCTTGAAATCTTTAGTTGTTGGGCCACGGTTAATCCTGCTATCATGTACTCATACTAGGCTACATTATTAGTTGTAAAAAATCCTAACATTATTGCGTAATGTAGCTTATGCCCGCCAGGGTAATTATTACATAACATGTCCCGGCTCCGTACACATTTGACTCTCCATCCATATATAATTGCCAATTTTTTAAGCTTTCTTTCCTTTTCTAGTTGATCCATAATAAACCATGTACATTCTGTTACAAAATCAGCTAAGGCTTTTCCTTTGATTAATACTCATGGCAGATACTTGATACCATATTGACTTAGCTCCATCCCCCACTTTATTAATCTTCCTGATGTTTTAGGTTGCTGAGGATCTATCTTAGCGGGTAATTGGTTAGAACCTTGATTGAGTGTGCTTGAAAATATGATCTTAATTTTTGTGTTGATAATAGTAGGCAATAGGCTAATTTCTTTATAATTGGATATCTAGTCTCAAAGCGTCTTTTAGTCTCTTACTCATATAATATACCGAAAATTGAATTCCTACCTTCTTCTCTAATTAGGACCAAACTCATTTGCATATTCTAATACTGACATATACAAGAAGAAATCCTCTTTTTCCACTGGGCTAGAAGGTATCAGTAGCTTTTCCAAATGGTCCTTTAGCTCTTGGAAAGCCTTTTGGCATTCCTCTGTCCATTCAAAGGTCTTTCGCTTTATGATCACATCAAAGAAAGGAATACACTTATCACTAGCTTTAGTTATGAATGATTGAGTGTTGCAACTCTCCCATTCAATCCCATTCCCTCTTTGCTTGTTTTTAGTTATGCCATATTTCGGATTGCCTTGATTTGATCAGGGTTATCTTTTATTCCCTGCTCACTCACGATGTATCCTAAGTATATTCTAGATGGAACTAAAAATGAGCACTTTTGTGGATTTAGCTTCATCTTATATTTTCTCAATATTTCAAACATTTCATTCAAGTTCCCCTTATGGTCCTTCTCTTTTTTAGATTTTACTAGCATATCAATCACATAGAACTCCATGTTCCTTCCAATCCGATCTCGAAACATTCTATTCACCAATCTTGCTATGTAGCCCCTGTGTTTTTCAATCCAAATGGCATTACCTTGTAGCAAAACATTCTTCATTCGATCACAAAACTAGCGTGTTCTTGATCAGGCTTGAAATTAGGAATTTGATTATACCTCGAATATGCATCCATAAAAGACAACAATTTTTGATCGCTTATGGCATCTACTAACTGATCCATTCTTGGGAGAGGGTAACAGTCTTTGGGGCATGCCTTGTTCAAATCCATATAATCAACGTACGTTCTCCATTTTCCATTAGATTTCTAAATTAAAACTTGATTTGCTATCCAATTTGGACAAAACACCTCCACAATACTCCGTTTTCTAGCACTTTCTTTACTTCTTGTAATGTTATAATGAGAACTTTATCGAATTGCCTCTTCTTTTGCCTTATTAGAGCAAACTTTGGATCCATATTAAGCGCATATCATATTATTGTTGAGTAAATCCCTTCCATATTAGCATGAGTCCATGCAAAGACGTCTTTGTTTGATTGTAGGAATGAAACCAGTTTTTCTTTCATGCTTTGGTCCATTTTCTTACTATTTTTGTTGAGTCTTGGGAATCTTAGCTCACTTCTTCTAAGTCCTTCATAGACTGTGCATTGTTCCACCCATCTCTAAAGTCTATATTTAGGACCATTACTTCTGAAGTCTTACTCTCATGTTGATTGACTTGGTTCAACTCCATGTACTTTCTCTTCTTTTCTTTTAACTTAATTCTTATGCTCATAACTTGAGGAACTTCTGATGGAAAATTCTATCTATTTGCCTTAGATATCAGTTCTTGGGGAGTAATATGCGAATGATTTAAGGTTTTAGTTTGGTTGTATTTATTTAACATAGGCTCGTAACAAGATTCTCCTACATTGTTATATTTTTCAAGCACTGAGAAATAAATTTCACTTGAATTTAATTGCTCACCACGGATGGTTCCCCATCTAGCTTTGCATAGGAATTTCATTAGTAAATGTTTTGGTGAGACAAAGAATCAATTTCCCCAAGATCAGGTCATCCAAAAACGCTTTATAGTAGGATGGTTGATTCATCCACACGAATAAAGTTTTAAAAATCCTTGAGCATGGTGGGGTTCCAACTTGGTAGAAAAGTCTTATTTGGTCGGTTGGCATAAAGCCTTTATTGTTGAATCCAAAGATTGGTTCTAAACTTGGCTCGACTTTTTCTTTCGGATTTCCCATTTGGTCGAAAGCACTTTTGAAAATGACATTCATGGCACCGTCCTTATCAACTAAAGTTTTCGAGACAAGCGAGAGTCGAATTTAAGCAGTTATCATGAGCGGGCCATTGTGAGGGTGCCTCACTCCCCTCAATTCCCTTGGTATTATATTTAAATTTGGCATTTGAGTAGAAATTTCAAAATATTTTAGGGTTGGCACTTCACTTATCGAGTATATACCTTCCTTGTCTTCCTTTATATATCCGCTCCTTGCCTATGTACTCATGCTTGTGATGTGTGGTCCTCCATGGATGTTATCAATATGATTAGTTAGTTGCAACTGGTCCTACGGGAGCTCGCCTTCCAAGAGTTGGTGTTATTTGTTGGTGATTTGTCGCCATGAGAGGGTTTTAGTCAATCTTAATATACTCTTTGAGTACTCCTTTTCTAATCATGTTTTAATAATCTTAGCTAAAACTCTACACTCATCGATTTTATGTCTGTTTACTTTATGAAAAGCATATTAGTCTCCATCTTTGTTTAGCCTAGGATTTGTTCTTGACTTGAATGAGGTAGGATAATCAAGTTCGTCTTAGGTAATAACATATATGTAGGAGATGGCCTGGTTTAGCTTAATGGAGTTGGTCCTAATGAATTCATCCTATCTTCCTTTCTTATTTTGAATTATAAAGTTTCCCTTTTCTCTTTGGCTTTTCTTGTTACGAAAAACTTCTTTCATCTAAACAAAATTTTCTACTTGAAAATGAAATTCCTATAGATCCTTGCATCTGTGGATATATAGCTCTTTCCAAAATGGAGTATTCTAAATCAGACCAGATTTAACTGCCATTAACTTTTCTTATTCGCTTACTCTTTCTACTTTATTTGCTTCAGCATTGAATCGTTTCAAGTATTCCTTCACTAATTCACCTGGTTTTTGTTTTATATTGGCCAATACATTGACATTGATGGTTAGTTCTTTCGAAGTGCAGAATTAGACTGAAAATTCACAGGAGAATTCTTCTTATAAGAAAATTGTCTTTTCTCGGTAGCACCGGTACCATTTTGCTGCTTCCCTAAAGAAGGCGGTTGGAAATAATTTGCATCTTACCACCCCTAGGTTGTCACATAAGTCTATTTGACTTTCAAACGCCGTAAAATAGTCATCTGGATCAGTCGAGCCATCACACCCGATCGATGGAATCTTGACATAATAGTAGTTGTATTACCATAATTTCCATCATGAATGGTGCTTCCCTAAAGTTATTGTTGACTCTTGGATCCATCGTCCTCTTCCCCTTTGATTTTGTTATGTTTTTCTCCATCATATGAGCCATGTCTCTTAGATATGCCTCATCATTGTCATAATTCTTCCGCTTCAGCTTATATTCCTTTTATGAACCCGAGCTAGCAGAATGTATGAGCGGTGACTTTGAATTATTTAGCTTTTTCACTAGATAATTCTCCTCTTTCCTTTGCGGCCTCAAAGTACTTTTCTCAATGTATCCGCTTCTTAAATTGGATTCCGCAATTTTCCTATATGGGGATTTAGCTTCTTATTCTTCTCCTTTTGTCCTTCATGACGTCTTTGAGGATTTCTGATAGGCAAGTGGCTCAGTTAATTCGTCATCGCTTGTATTCATGGCTTGGATATCATTTTCTTCTTTTGATGCTTCCTTTGGTGTCGACTCTTATCCAACCTCAACATTCTCCATGTTAAACCAGAGGGTTATATTCCCTTCAAGATTGGTGTGGTGCACTACTTCGTCTTGGACTTGCACATTTACTTTCTTAATAGATCTTCCCATTTCGTTAACTGCTATAAGGCTTAGGTTCCCTTAGTACAACTCTCAGTGAAAACACCACTTTATGTTAGGCTAAAATTTTGGCCTTATACAAATTTGAGGATTCAAGTTGAAAGAGGGTCCATGGTTCATCATAATATTCAATAATCGAATACGCAAGTTAAAATTTCAAGGGAGTCAAATATGCAAATTGTTCAAAGTATAAGCCCTTGATTAGGAAGCTTTGATTTTATTTTGACCTAACAGCCATGGAAATCCAATTTTAAGTTTTTTCTTGTACACTTGAGAAAAATGAAAAATGTAAAAGAAAAGAATCTACAATTTGGGCCCTTTCTAGTAGAGGGTACATGCCTATTTATAAAAGTCCTGGACCTTTGGATTCTAGACACTTGTTATTTGGTGGAAATGGATGGTCATGATTTGATAATGTGGCACATGTTTGAAGTAACATGTGGCACTACCTCTCTTCTAAATCATGATGACATGGCACTGCCAACCCATCCAAGATGCATTATGTGGTGGGCTAGATGCAAATATTATGTAGACTAGTCATCATGTGACGGCTCAACATTATCAACACTCGATAGCTTGTTTTATCACCATGCGATAGCTCAAAATCACCAAAACTTGACAACTTTCTTTATCATGATGTGATAGCTAGTAATCACCAACACTCAATTTCTTGCTCTATCATTATGTGATTGCTTAATTGTGTCTTCCTTCCATAGTGAATTTAGTCACCATGCGATAGCTCAAGTAAACAAAGCTTCAATATCTTACTATATCATTATAGCTTAAGAGTATCATCCCTTGGTAGTTCACTTAATTATCATGCGATAGCTTTAAGACATCATCCCATGACAGTTTATTTAATCACTATACAACAACTTTAAGACATCATCCTACGATAGTTCATTTAATCATCATGCAATAGCTTTAAGACATAACCCTACGATAACTCAATTATGTTATCATCTTGCGATTGCCTTGAGATCATCAACCTTCGATAGCTAATTTGGTCATCCACGATAAGTTTAAGATTATCAACCTTCAGTAGCTTGTCTCTCATCAACTTGCTATGGCTTTAAGAAACCAAATTTTGATGGCTTCTACATTCATTACATCATAGCTTTGATTAATCGATCTTTGATAGCTTCTATATTCACTGTGTGGTAGCTCTTATCAATCAACCTTCGATAGCTTCTATATTCATCACGCAATATCTCTTATAATCCGTGATGGCTCTCGGATTCACCATGTGATGGCTTGAATATCTCATTTTTTGATGGCTTCAGGGGTCACCATTCGACATGTCATATTCCTTATCTCGCGATGGCTATAGAATTCACCATTTAATGGCTTATGTATTTCAACTTATGATGGCTTTGGAGAAATCATCTTGTGATGGCTTATCTTTATCTTTTGATAGCTTTACTTTGTCATCCTTTGATGGTGTTTGCACAAAAAATGGACAAACACCTCAAAGTCGTTTGATTTAATTGATTTTCTGTTGTTCTTAATGATTTGGGTGATTTATGCAAATATATGAAAAGCAGGGACTAAACTGTAAAAGACACGCAGATTTATAGTGGTTCAGCCAGAATGTGCCTACGTCCACTTTATATATTATTTCTTTTCTTTTTTGTTTAGATTACAAGTACAAAGCTTTGATACAAGTATCTGAAAGTTGTTTGAAAGTTCTCTCCGTGCTTGAGTTCTCAAACTTGTCCCCCATTTTTGTACCCCTGCCCCTCTATTTATAGAGTGGGGTTGTGGGTAGGAGTCTTGGATGTATATAGCTGCTGGTGGGCCTGGGCTGATGCAATCTGGCCTGGTAGCGTTGGTTCAGCAATGCTTTTGCTCGGCAGTACTTTGATTTGGCGGCAGGTGGTAGATGGTTTGATTCGGCATCACTTGGTTCGGCGGTAGATGGTAGATGGTTTGGTTCGGTGGTAGTTGGTAGATGATTTGGTTCGGCGTCAGCTGGTAGATGGTTTGGTTCGGCGTCACTTGGTTCGGCGGCAGCTGGTAGGTGATTCGGCATCACTTGGTTCGGCGACAGCTGGTAGATGGTTTGGTTCGGTAGTAACATTGGTTCGGTAGATTTGTTGGTCCGGTGGAGACGTTGGCTCGGTGAGGTCATTGGTTTAGTGGTGTTGGTCCGCTTTGATTCGGAGGGTGGCTGGTCCGGTTGTTCTGGTGGCTCGTCCCTTGCTTCCTCGTGTTGGCTCGATGATGGTAGAAACGTACCCAACAGTTGCCCCCCAAAGTAGGGCATATGTTTAACATATGTCGTGCTTTGTTTCGGTTTGACAACCATATTCGGCCTGAGAATCCAACTGGCTGGTCTGGTTATCCAACCTTCCCCTATAAGTAGGAGACACAGGCCTTCGTCTTTTCTTACCGAATGAGATAGCCAAACCATCTTTTGAACTGCCGAATCAAAACGTGCCGAGCCACTCTCAGCTGCCGGACCAGGTTAGTTTACTTCTATCGAATGACTCCTTAATGTTCTTCATTTTACTGAACGGGTTTGACACCGAATGGTCTCGAGAATTTTTAATACCGAATGAGTTTGGAAGTATAAGGCCGAATGATATCTATGTTTTGAATCGCCGAATGAAACTTGGGCTAGAATTGCCGAATGTAACTTAATACCGGACGGTCTTGATGTAAACTTGCTTGTTTTATACTTCTACATCCTTCGTTCTAACAACGTGCCTTTTTGTGTTTGCAGATAAATGTCTCAAAGAGTGGAAACCCGATCAGAGAAAAAGAGATCTCAGGATAGAGAAGAGCCTTCCTCAGTTCCCCCAGCTCAGCCAGGATCTGCCCGTCATGGGCCCACCCCGAGATCATTGGTGGATGGATACGGTCCTCAGGAACTTCTTAACTTGCCTCCTGATTGCTTCCCTAGCTCACTCAAGGGTGAGCAACTTGATGTTATATCTCTCTCTTTCGGGATCGACCGAGCGCATGTTATTGCCGGATGCGGGAGTGATGCCGTATGATCCTCCCGAAGGATACTTTGCCTACAGCAGATACCATTGCATGTGTGGTGCCATCCCGCCTCTCAACGCCTGGGTAGTCAGTTTTCTCACATATCTAAAGGTAGCTCCATTCCAACTTCAGCCCAACTCCTATGCCATTCTGGTGAGTCTCTTCGTCATCTTCCAGAGGAGACATGGACGTCCTCCTTCCAACCGGGAGATCCGGTATTTGTACAACTTGAGAGGCTATAAGAAGGGGTCTCCCTACATCAGCTTGGAATCGACCGTATCCTTTAAGCCGGTCCTGGATTTATACTCCAAGTATAGCATGTTCAAGAAGGAATGGTTTTTTATCAGGGATGACTCCGTTTCTATTCGGCGCTTCGCCTCCGGATGTAAGTCAAAGCTTTATTTTCAATTCCCGTTCTGGTTGCAATGCTCCTTCTTATGTGTTTTTATTTTTTTGCTAGCGACAGGTGGTTTTACGGTCGTAGAGAATGATCGCCTGGTTCAGACGGCAGCAGAAATAGAAGCTATTACTGGAAGAGATAGGTCGTCTGCTTACCTGATCAGGAACGCTACACTTTTGGAGTACAACTTGATCCTTCCACAGCAGTCCGTGGTCAATCAGAGGGACACGGCTGAAGAGAAGGCTGCTCAAGCTAAAGAAGGGGCCGAGTTGAAGAGCAGTAAAAGGAGGCCCTTTCCGAAACACCCGGTTGCCGGGGGGAAGAAGCTCAAAAAGTCTGACGGTCCCTCTCCCAGCACATGTCCAGATATCCCGGAGGAGGGAGACGTGGAGGAGGAGCAAGGCAAAGATGGAGGAGAAGGTGCTGGAGGTGGTGACGATGTCGGGGCTTTGTCTTTTGGGCAAGTAGGCGAGATGCAAGAGTGGACGGATGACGCTTTCCGCCAAGCTTTCGAAGGTTTGGAGGGGATGGAGAAGTCCAAGAAAGCCGATAGAGTTGGGACCGGCGTCGATTTATCTTCCGGGAGCGCCTCTACTGAAGCAACTTCGGCGGTTCAAGGTGAATTTCTCTTTACTCTTTTAATTATTGAATGATGGCTCAATACATGTTGGTGACACTTGGTTTTCATATCAGGAGCGGGTAAAACGGCCAAGACCTCAGATCTTCGGCACAGGCTTGAACAATACAAGCTCTCCAAAGCTTCCGCCAAGCCTAAGCCTTCTACTAACCGCCCGGGAGACATAGTCGGCTATCGTCCTCTTCTCGGAGTTATCGAAGAAGTTATACAGAAGAGGAAGAGGAGTCGATCTTCGTCTGGACCTCTTCTTGGACCCCTGGCCCCACTCCAGCCTATTCACGACATTACAGAGGAGGATACCGAGCTTATGCCCTCCCCCCATCCGTCTGAGAATCCAACCGTCATCCCAATAAATCATCCTGGCTTAGTACGCAATCCTTTTGCGGGTCATCCGGACCTGGACCCGGCATCTCATGACATCTCTTTTGATGAGGTTACTGGTGAGCACCTTCTTCCTTGCAATCCTATGGTAAGGGTGCTTGATGAGGCCAAGTCCCTGGACCTTGATTTGCTTACTACTCGGATTGTCGCTATGGGGGACGAAGCTAAGGCAAATATCGACCAGG
Source organism: Allium fistulosum (assembly GCA_030737815.1). Lineage (NCBI taxonomy): Eukaryota > Viridiplantae > Streptophyta > Magnoliopsida > Asparagales > Amaryllidaceae > Allium > Allium fistulosum. Next base: position 1,279,573,976 of record CM060902.1, on the reverse strand, counting down.
TTGCTGAAGAGACCAGGAAGTTGATGGGGCATCATGCCCGACTGGTCAAGGCCGGGGAGGAAATTGGGAGTGCCAACATAAGACTGCGGTTAGTGGTTTCCGACCAGGCCAAGCAACTCGCCGATCAGGTCATCCAGATCTCTCAGCACGAGGCCGCCTTCGGACGACTAAAGAAAACTATGGAAGAGGCCAGCCGGGCCGAACTGCGGAAAATGGAGGCTATTTGCAAGGAACGGATTGATATGGCCATTGCCACGGTGGATGAGGTTCAGAAAGCGGATCTTGAGCAGATAGAGGAGTTATCTGGGAAACTTGAGGCCGCAGAGCTTGCTTAAGCCAAGTTGAAGGAGGAGATGGATGCGATGCGAAAATCCCTTCAGGCTGACTGCTCGAGATACCAATTGGAGAGAGATGCTGCTGTTGTAAGGTTGTCGGCTTCCGAGGCCCGGACGAGGGAGCTTGAGGAGAATGAGGGGATGATGGACGAAATGCTCCAGGATATGTACTTCCGTACTTGGAAGCAGGGCAACCTCTCCTGGATGGACGATTATCCCCGGGTCATGGCTAGGGTTTATCTTCGGGCTTTGGAGGAGGCTAGGGCTGATGCGGATAAGGAGGGTGGTGTGGCCTTCAGGATGGATGTGGTTACCGCCCAGTTTACCAAGGAGGAGAAGGTGGCGGTGAAGGAGGGCATGCGGTTGCTTGCAGCTGAGGAGGCAGGTGTGCAAGTAGAGGATGATGATCACGATGATCAAGGAGTAGATGTTGGTAAGTTTTCCTTTCTAGTCTTTCCGTTAACTTGGTCGCTTATCACTAATGAATTCTTTCTCTGATCGGACAGGCGGGCAACAGGACAAGGATAAGACTCCGACGCAGCCGGCTCCTTGATTAGACCTGGATATCTTTTTGTAGACTTTACATTGTTGTATATGTTAGTTTCAAAACAGTAACGTAACTCTTAGGTTGTAATTATGCTACTTGTAATAAATAGCTCTATTCTTGACGTGTAATTCTTTAACTTAAGCTGATTCTGTTGTCTTTTGAATGTTTTTGCTATTTTGACATGTTGTACGAGAAATATAGCTATGCATATTCTTGTAATTAAATTGTGTTTGATGTCAGGTTTTTGTTTAAAACATAATTTCATGACTTGCAACGTTAGCGTGATGTGTGAATAAATTATAGCCACGTGTTTACTCATGAAAGAAGGAAATACCGACCTTTATATTTTGCTGGTAGATGGCAGCTTTGAATGTCTTATGTGACCGAGTACGGAATGTGGTCATGTATCTTGCTGTGAGTATCCGCTTCCATTAGCGAATGTCTCTTGTTCTGTGTCCTGTACTTCAGGGGTTGTTACAGAGGATAGGAGAAAAGTTTCTTAAGTAAAATTGAAATATGTGAAAAAGTAAAACTTCCAATCACGGAAGGCCTTCGATGTGCTTAAGTTCGTGGCAAACGGGCTTTGTAGTCACTTTCCCTAGCTGTGGGTCTTGGAGACATTTTTCACCCATCTTACGCCTCCGTGGGGAGTTAATTCTTTTTTACCACAGCCGCACTTAAGACACATCGGAGCCGAGATCGCGCACAGTAACTACCCGGGCCATTATGGCCCGTAATCGTGGGTATTATTCGATTTACTGTGGCCGGCTAGCGTGGGTGCCGATCGTCAACCGTGAACTGCTCCTGGTTGGCCATACCTTATGTTGGGGCTTATAGTCGGTTCACAGTTGCCGGCGAGCCGAACGCCGTAATGAGCTGCCTCGGCTATAGTCGGCCTTCTCGGTGGCTTATAATCGGCTCATTACAGTTGGCTTTAAGTGCCGTCGCGAGCAATGAGTTAACCCGCAGCAAAGGGATGCCGGAGCAAAAGTGTCTCATTGGCGAGGGCATAAATTCGCATAGTACCTGTTAGGTCTTGTCCAGGTGAAGTTGCATTGTGGAGTGCTTTGAGTGGAAATGCTATACGCATAGGATTTTGTTCAACAGAAAAGGATAAAGTTAACAAGCAGCCAAGATATAAAGGAACAAGTTAAAAAAGAGACAAGGTTTTTTAAAGTGGTTCGGCACGAAAAGGCCTACGTCCACTGATTCTCTTTGTTAATTCACTTCATATGGGCAGTACAAGTTAAGAAAAGTATCGACGGAGGTGTTGGATGTTCCATGCACTCTGGAACACCTCTCCGTCCACTGTTGACAAAATATAAGCTCCATTGTGGAGATCTTTATGAATTACATATGGTCCATCCCAGATTGGATCTAGTGCTCCGGGGCGAGGGAAGATTCGCTTGAGGACAAGATCCCCTTCTTGTAAGGTACGATGCTTGACTTTGGAGTTGTATTGTGCTGCCACTTTTTGCTTGTGGGCTGCTGCTTTAAGGATTGCATCATTTCTTCTCTCCTCAACTAGATCCAAAGACATGTGAAGGAGTTCTTCGTTCTCTTCTGGGTTATAGTGGATCCTAAGGTGGGAAAGCACGATGGTTTCAACTGGGAGCATAGCCTCTGATCCGTATGCCAAAGAGAAAGGAGTATGTCCTATCGAGGTTCTGAAAGATGTGCGATAGGCCCACAATGCCGTAGGGAGTTCATCCACCCAAGCGCCCTTTGACTTTTCGAGTTTCTTTTTGATTAGGGTTTTCAGAATTTTGTTGACGGCTTCGACTTGTCCGTTTGCCTGGGGATACGCTACGGATGAGAAGCTTTTGTGAATTCCATGCTCTTGGCACCAGTTGGCGAATTCCTCGCTGTCAAACTGAAGTCCATTGTCTGATATGATTTTGAATGGGACTTCGTACCTGCACAGAACATTTTTGATCAAAAAGTTAATAACTTTCGCTGATGATACTTTATTTAGGGGTTCTGCTTCCACCCATTTGGTGAAATAGTCGACTGCCACTATAGCATATTTGGCCCCGCCTCGGCCCATTGGTAGTTCGCCGATTAAGTCAATTCCCCATACTGCAAAGGGCCAAGGGCTAGTCATTTGTGTAATCTCAGTTGTTGGTAGCCGCGGAATCTTAGCAAACTTTTGGCATCTGTCACATTTTTTGACGAAATCTAAGGCGTCCTTGCTTAAGGTGGGCCAGAAATATCCATATCGGAGTATCTTTTTTGCTAAAGTTTGCCCTCCGGTGTGATCTCCGCAGCTTCCTTGATGAATGTTGGATAAGATTTCCTTGGCTTCCCTCCCAGCGACACACCTTAATAATGGGTTAGAGAATCCGCGCCGATAGAGGATGTCTTCTTGTATTGTGTAGCGGGAAGCTTTCCTCAAGATTTTCTTGACTTCGTTACGCCCGTTGGGTAGTGTGCCGCTTTGTAAGTAGTCTCGGATGGGAGTCATCCAAGTTGCTTCTTCGGTTGCAGCTATCAGATTCACTTGCTCAAAACTTGGGGTCAGTTGCTTTGAGATGGTTACTGCTCCGAAGATGGCGCTGTCTCTCACACTTGCTTGCTTTGCCAATTCGTCGGCCTCTTGGTTCTCTTCCCGAGGGATGTGTTTGACTAAGTAGTGGTTCAATCGGCTGAGAAGCAACTTGGTCTTCTTTAAATATGCTATGAGTCGTTCTTCTCGAGCTTGGAATTCTCCTAGTATTTGATTAACAATAAGTTGAGAATCGCTATAAAGACACAAAGAATTGGCTTCGATTTCTAAGGCAAGTTCTAATCCAGCCATCACTGCTTCATATTCTGCATCGTTGTTGGTGGCAGCGAACTCCAACCTTATAGCATAGTGCAGCTTATTTCCCCTGGGAGTGATTATTACCACACCTGCCCCCGAGCCTTGTTCGTTTGATGCACCATCCACAAAGAGATTCCACTTGATGTCTTCTACTATTTCCAATTGCTCCTTATCTTCGTTGGTAGTGAATTCTGCAATGAAATCAGCCATGGCTTGTCCCTTGATGGCGGTGCGAGGGTGATAGGTGATATCATACTGACTTAGTTCAATGCACCATTTAAGTAGTCGCCCAGAAGTGTCGGGACGATGGAGTACCTGCCTCAGTGGTTGATCGGTTAGAACTTTGATGGAATGGGACTGGAAGTAGTGACGCAGTTTCCGTGATGTGATTAGTAAACAGTATGCTAGCTTCTCGAGTTTAGGATATCTGACTTCTGCCCCCGTAAACCTCTTACTTACGAAGTAAACTGGCCGCTGCGTGCGGTCGTCTTCCCTTACCAAGGCAGCGCTTAGGGCATGAGATGACACAGCAAGGTATAGGTATAACTCTTTGCCTTCGTTTGGAGTCGAGAGTACCGGTGGCCTCTGGAGGTGTTCGATTAAGTTAAGGAAAGCGGTTAAGCATTCATCAGTCCATTCGAACTTTCCTTTGTCTTTCTTTAGAGCTTCGAAAAAGGGGACGCACTTGTCCGTTGCTTTAGAGATGAATCGGCTTAGGGCAGCCACTTTTCCATTCAGGCTTTGCATTTCCTTTCGAGTGGAAGGTATCTTGATATCCCTTAGCGCTCGGACTTGTTCAGGGTTTGCTTCAATCCCTCTGGCATGGACGATGAATCCCAAGAATTTTCCTGATGATACTCCGAAGGAGCATTTTAGAGAATTCAACTTCATTCCATACTGGCGAAGTACTTGAAACATCTCGCTTAGGTGGCTTACGTGATCGTCGGCTTTCCTTGACTTTACCAGCATGTCATCCACATATACTTCCATAGTTTGTCCTATTAGCCCTGCAAACATCTTGTTGACGAGGCGCTGGTAGGTGGGTCCTGCATTTTTAAGTCCGAAAGGCATTACCTTATAGCAGTATAAACCCCGGTCAGTGATGAAACTAGTGTGGTCTTGATCGGGAGTATGCATAGGGATTTGGTTATATCCTGAGTATGCGTCCATAAAAGATAAGAGCTCGTGCCCGGCTGTGCTGTCTACAAGTTGGTCGATTCGGGGAAGTGGGAAGCAATCCTTTGGGCAGGCATCGTTTAGGTTGGAGAAGTCAATGCATGTTCGCCACTTCCCATTAGCCTTCTTTACCAGTACCGGGTTAGCGATCCATTCCGGGTAGATGGCTTCTCGTATGAAGTCATTGGCAAGTAGATTCTTTACTTCTTCATTGAGGGCTGCTGATCGCTCTGCCCCCATACTTCTCTTTCTTTGTTTTACGGGCGCCTTGGTAGGATCGATGTTTAGTACGTGGCATGCTATGTCGGGGGAGATTTCGGTCATGTCAGCGTGTGACCATGCGAATACATCCAAGTTGTGGCGGAGAAAGTCGATGAGTTGCTCCTTCAACTCTGCTTTTAGTTGGGACCCAATTTTCAATAGTCTACTCGAGTCATGTTTGTCTACATATACAAATTCCATAGCCTCTGCAGGCTCGGCGGTGGCCTCCTCCTCTTTGTCCCTGGGGTCTAATTCATTGAAAGGATCGCTGGTATATCGAAGAGGAGGGGCTTTCTTTAGTTGCTATGCTTCCAAACTTTTTGTGCAGAGGGCAACCTCTACACCCTTCCCTTTATCCTTCTTGAGATTGTTGCGAAGTTCTGTTACATAGCAGTCTCGAGCAACATCCTGGTCTCTTTCTACTTCCCCTACTCCATTGTCCGTTGGAAATTTCATCTTTAGGCACCATGGGGCTAGGACAATTTGGAAGTCAGACAAGGCTGGCCTTCCTAAGAAGGCGTTGTAGGCCGAGTGGTTTTCTATTAGCACAAATGTCTGTTTCCGCACAACGGAGCGGGGATGACTTCCAATTTCAACAAAGAGGTCTAGTTGCCCGAGGGGCATCTTTGCATCTCCAGTGAAACCGTGTAGTGGTTTATTGCAGGGAGATACATCCTTCATTGATAGTTTCATTTTGTCGAATGCATGTTTGAACAGGATATTTACTGAGCTACCAGTGTCTACTAGAATTCGGTAAACTTCGGCGGGACCGAGCCGGGCAAAGATAACCATGAGATCCATGTGAGGGTATTGCCTTCCTTCTAGGTCACGCTTACCGAATGTGATGTCATCACTTTCTTTCCGCTTCGGGTGGCGCTCTTTTATAACCGAATTTACACAGTCTTTATTGTCTCTAAGCGACTTTCCATATCTTTCCATCTCTTTCCAACTTCTGTCTGCGATGTGCGGTCCTCCCAAGATGGTATGGACCACTATCTTCTCTTGACTAGAGCTGCTAGTGTTGCGGTTTCCTCTGCCGATCTCCGGTGAGGGTAGCCTTGGGTTCTCATTGGCAGGAGCTGGAGTCCTGTCCTGACCTTTTACATAGTGTTCCAGTTTCTTCCTTCTGATGTGTTCTTCAATCAAGTCCCGGAGATGATGGCACTCATTGGTATCATGCCCATGAGATTCGTGGAAGCGGCAGAACTTTCCAGACTTCTGTGCGTTATCTGATTCCTTCTTGTATGGAGGGCGTTTGTATCTAACTTCACCTTGGGTAGCAAGGAAGATGTTTTTGACGGTTTCGTTCAAAGGAGTGTAAGTGTCGAATCTCGGTCCTGGCCGATATAGGCGCTTTTCTCCTTTCTTGCCCCCAGCATTGTCTCTGGAATCATTTCTTCGAACATCCCTTGCCATAGCAGGCGCGTTGCTGTGAGTTGCCTTATTTTGTTGTCCTGACTGCCCCTCAACGGCAGCATCCTCAAGCCTCATATATTTCCCGGCTTCGTGGAAGAAATCGGGTAAAGTAGCTGGTTTTTCTTTTGTCAACCTTCTAGCGAATTTAGTATCCGGATGCACACCACTACAGAGGGCCATTAGGATAAGCTTCTCATCGGCATCTTGGACTGCGGCCGCTGCGGCATTGAATCGGGTTAGGTATTGCTGCAGTTTCTCTCCAGGTTTCTGTTTGATGCTGGATAAGGAGTAAGCGTCCTTGGGTTGTTCCACATGAATGCGGAACTGACTGATAAACTTTTCTTTCAACATTTCCCACGAGCTGATGGATCCCTAGGGTAAATGACAGAACTAGGAGGTAGCGAGATCTGCTAAGAATAGTGGAAAGCATTTGCACAGTACTCCCTCTGTTGCTCCACTCATGAGCATATGCTGTGTGTATCTCCGTAAGTGTACAATGGGGTCGGAGGTTCCTTTGTAAGGTTCCATTGTTGGCATCTTCCATTCTCGGGGGGTGATAGCAATTTCGATATTGCGGGCGAAAGGGCTAGTTACCCTAGCGCCTATCCCTCGATCTCTTTGCTCCCGTTGGACGCACTCTCTGAATAAGCGTGCCATCCTTTCATCAGAATTTGGAGCAGATAGAAACGAGTTCGGTTCTGTTCTGTTCTGTGGGATTGATTTCGTCCAGATGACCTGTAGGGATGGTATCGTCTATCATTCCTCATATTTTCCAGTGGCTGCCTTTGGTCTTCTGGGAGCATGCTAGGGTCAGCTACAGTTGGCCCTTGCCTTGATCTCCCCCTGCTGGGTTCTGATCTAAGCATTTCCTCAGGTCCAACTTCGGGCTGGACTCTAGCTCGGCCCCTTCCGCTGGCGTTTCCGTGGTTAGGCAGTACAACCGGCTCAGCTGTAGTTGACCTTCGCCTGGTACCTCCCCCGTTGGGTTTGGTTCCAAGCGTTTCCTCAGGCCTAACTTCGGGCTGTGCTCGATCTCGGCTCCTACCCTGGCTGCTTCTGCCGTTAGCTCCTTCGAAGAAGGAAGATCTTTGTTGTCTCTGAGATCCTCCAGACTGGGACTCACCCCATGATTTAGTGTTGCGGTTGGACTCTTCAGCATCCCTTAAGCGTGACATGAGATGGTCCACCAAGGCTTCCTGCTGGGACGTGAAGCGGTTAGTTACTTCAACCACAACCCTGTCTAGATCTGCCCTAGTAATTGCTGCGGGCTGTTCTGCGGCAGGAGTGGTCGGATTAGCCCGTCCTTCATTTGGTACTGCTGCTGGAGGAGGACGATTTACTTGATCCGTGACCGCTGGATCTGGAAGACTGCTGGATGCGATGTTTTTTCCTTTGTTAACATCTTTGTTCTGCTTGGGAGGCATGTTTTCCAAGCGATGAACGATGCTGTTAGGAAAAAAGGTTAAGTGGAAGAAGCTAAAGCTTCGAGCTTCTAGTTCTCAGTGAAAGCACCAAAAATGTTTGCACAAAAAATGGACAAACACCTCAAAGTCGTTTGATTTAATTGATTATCTGTTGTTCTTAATGATTTGGGTGATTTATGAAAATATATGAAAAGCAGGGACTAAACTGTAAAAGACACGCAGATTTATAGTGGTTCAGCCAGAATGTGCCTACGTCCACTTTATATATTATTTCTTTTCTTTTTTGTTTAGATTACAAGTACAAAGCTTTGATACAAGTATCTGAAAGTTGTTTGAAAGTTCTCTACGTGCTTGAGTTCTCAAACTTGTCCCCCATTGTTGTACCCCTGCCCCTCTATTTATAGAGTGAGGTTGTGGGTAGGGGTCTTGGATGTATATAGCTGCTGGTGGGCCTGGGCTGATGCAATCTGGCCTGGTAGCGTTGGTTCAGCATTGCTTTTGCTCGGCAGTACTTTGATTCAGCGACATGTGGTAGATGGTTTGATTCGGCATCACTTGGTTCGGCGGCAGATGGTAGATGGTTTGGTTCGGCGTCACTTGGTTCGGCGGCAGTTGGTAGATGATTTGGTTCGGCGTCAGCTGGTAGATGGTTTGGTTCGGCGTCACTTGGTTCGGCGGCGGCTGGTAGGTGATTCGGCATCACTTGGTTCGGCGGCAGCTGGTAGATGGTTTGGTTCGGTAGTAACATTGGTTCGATAGATTCGTTGGTCCGATGGAGACGTTGGCTCGGTGAGGTCATTGGTTTAGTGGTGTTGGTCCGCTTTGATTCGAAGGGTGGCTGGTCCGGTTGTTCTGGTGGCTCGTCCCTTGCTTCCTCGTGTTGGCTCGATGATGGTAGAAACGTACCCAACAGATGGATTATATTTGTCAACTTCTGATAGCTTTATCTTTCATCCTCCAATGACACCACATTATACTTATCCTTAGAAATTTGGGTGTAACACATATCATTTCGGCCTCGCAATTATAACAAGGGCTAGGCCATCATAGATTTCATTGCCGAGTGATCAAGCCCAAATAGTGGCGTAGAAGAGACCGTCACTACCCCTCAAGCATAGTGCTTATATATGGACAAAGCATCAAATAGGAAAGGGGATAGGGTCGACATGGTCCTTGTCATGCCTGAAGGTAGAGAACTATGTTTTACGGTTTTCCTTACTTTTAAGGTAACCAATAATGAAACCGATTATGAAGTTATCCTTGCCTCCCTTAGGATTGAAAGAGAATTACAGGTTAAGTTCATCCACATTTTCAGTGACTCTTTATTATTTGAAAATCAGATCAATGAGAGATTTCAAGTCAAAGGCAAGATATTAGCCTTGTATTTTGAAGAAGCCAAGAAAATAATTGTTAACAAGAAAACTTGTCAACACCTCGAAATAGAGTTTAAGGAAAGAGTTAGTTCTTTTAGGTCTCTTTTGGTTTAGTTGAGGGAGCAAGGATGTGAATACTTCGTTTAACTCACCTTTTGAATAGATATTTATTGTAAAAACTTTCCCTTATTGACTTTTCGACCCAATCGAAACACTTATATTCCCTTCTTTCTGGTCTTTCGAGCTTGTTGAAGTTATTTGATTAACCCTTCGAAACCCTGCTTTCGAAACGGTTGTGGAACACTAATGGATGGGTCTAAGGATTCAAGGGTACGGTTTGTTTGGATGGGTTTCGACCTTGTCGAAAGCTAGATTTTTAAGTGACTTGGGTTTGACTCTGAAATCTAAGGTAATACCAGCTAGGATTAAGGTTCTGACTCACTAAAAGGTGAGAATTTAGTGAATGGTGGTTTGGAGTTAAGGGCTTGGATTATTTGGAAAAGCAAGGATTTCGACCCACTCGAAGGGTACCTTTCGATGAGGTTGATACCTATAAAACACAGTTTTATTCGACAAAAGCCTTCAAACAGCTGTATAATCCAAAATATTGAAATCTTTCCTTTATAAATCCAACAAAGTCTGTACAGATCAATTTCCCCCAATTTGATTTACAAAATAAGGTTTACTAATTTTCAAAGTTAAGAAAATATAAGTATAGAGTGAATGAATTCAGATCCCCAAAACCAGACCCCTTGGATCTTATTTATAGATGCAGGTTAGCACCTTTTGACCCAGTGCTTTTGACTTGGTCGAAAGGTGGTTTCAAATACGATCCGAATCCTTTGACACTTGCGCATCCCTCTGCAATGCTTTCAAATGTGCTTGAACGCTTTCGTCTTCGTCGAAAGGGATAGTTGTGCCTTTTCTCTTTGTGTTGCTTTGTTGTCATATGAAGCAAAGGTACGAGCTTTCGACTCTTTCGACAAGTAGTTTCCTATGGTTTCGAAGTTGTTGAAGTGTTAATGGTTCCGACGCGATAGGTAGCTTCCAAATGTATGCTTGCGAATTGATGCAAAACCTTCCCTGGATATTAAAGGCTTCGACCAGTTCGAAAGGCTTGATTCTGCTTTTGAAAGGGTTGCTCTGAGCATGACATCTGTCTGAGTAGTTTGAATGAAGGCGAAACCTTTGGTTTCAAAAGGTTTGGCACACATATGAAAGGTTGTTATCCATTGTCTTCGAAAGGTGTTTCTTCAACTCATTTGAAAGGCCTTTATGCATGCGGAAGCACCTGCTTTGAATGAGAACCATTGAAGCAGAAGGGTGCTTTTGACCCTTTCAACCCCTTCGAAAGGTTATAATACTTCTGGCCTTTGGTTGTAGCATCCTTTCGACTCCTTTGAAAGGTCTTGCTGGAGCTATTATCTCTTATTCTTCCTTATCTTCTACTTATTCAGGTTTCGACAAGGTCAAAAGGGAATTTGGTAGTAACAATAATCACCATATTCCCCAAGTTAAATTTAGAGCAGATACCTAGGGTGAAGAATGCCAAGGTCAATCAACTAGCCAAGCTAGCAAACAACCTAGAAGAAGTCACCCTTTGGTTCCCTTTAGAAGTTCAAGGCACCCCTTATTATGAGCTAAGGGAAAAAATGGAAATAGACATGCCATCCATGAATGACAAGATGGTGCCCTTAGTCAAGTACTTGACAAATGAGGAATTTACTGTCGACCGCAAGATAGGAAGCTCTACAATCAGGGGTACTCCACACCACGCTTGAAGGGTTTTGCAAAGATCACGTCGGGGGGAGGGGGCAAAGCCTAGCAAAAAAGGCCGTCCGTCAAGGCTACTGTTGGCTAACTATAATTAAAGATTCTATGGACTACGTCAAGAAGTGATACCAGTGTTAATGTTTTGCCAAGATCTCCAAAGCCTCTCATATACTTCTTAACCCTATGACTTCTCCATCGTCGTTCGACATGTTGGGGAACGACTTGATCAAAAAGCTGCATAATGCCAAAGGATGGTACAACCACTCTATAGTTGCCATCGACTACTTCACCAAATGGGTCGAGGATGAGCCCTTACTAGGGTCACCGCCTTCAAGATTCTAAACTTTGTTATAAAGAACATCATCTACCATTTTGGTATACTAAAGAAGATCATCATCGACAATGACACACAATTTGAGAGTAGCCACTTTCAAGATTTTGCATAAGAAATAGGGTTGAGAAGTGCTTCTTTTCCATTATCCATCCTCAAGCCAATGGACAAGTCAAGGCCGTCAATAAAACCATAAAGTCCATACACAAGAAACGCCTTGCAAAAGCTAAGGGGAACTGGGCCAAAGAACCACCACTCGTTTTTTGGTCCTATCGCACTTCCAACGCACATCAAGTGGTCATACTTCTCTCTCCATTTTGTACGACTACAAATCCATGCTACCCATAGAAGTAGACAAACCTTCACCTTGATGTCTAACCTTTGAGTCCGAGCTAAACAATGAGCGACTCAAACTAGTACTTGACACTACAGAAGAACGAAGAGTCGAAGTCGAGCTCCACACCAAAGCCTACAAAAATAAGATAGCCAAGCACTAAAACTCAACATTAAAGCATCAAAAATTCATTGTCGGTGAACTAGTTCTACGCTAGGTGTTCACTTATACGAGGAACCCGATCGAAGGAGTGCTCGGCCCAAGTTGGAAGGGGTCATATGTTATAAGCACCGTCTTAGCAAATGGTGTGTACTGCCTTTCTCACTAGGACAAAAACCACATTTCCCACACTTCGAACTCTGTAAACCTCCGGGCCTATCATGTATGAGAGCCAGTCACAATTATAAGCCTATGTAACACACCTTTTGTGTAGAATACATTAAAGACATCAGAGCCAACTTTGTTCAACACCTTCACCATGGTTGTCCAACGAGGATGAGTTATCATGTGATCATTACTTTGTTTGGGGACTGCCGACCTTTGCTACCAAGGACCATGCAAGCCACACTCCCTTCCTTGCCAATCAGATATCCAATTTGGGTGAATTACCATGCATTCACTTCCTTGTTTAGGAACTGCCACCCAACATTCAAATTGAGTCAGGTCCGCCTGCCACACTCAAATGACAGTGTGTCACCCTATAGAACCTTTAAGCGGCCAAGGCCATCGAATGAGGATGAGTTATCATTTGTTCATTACCTCGTTTGGGGACTGCTGACCTATGCTACCGTGGAGTGCATGAGCCACTCTCCCTTCCTTAATGGTCGGCTATCCACCAGGATGATTATCGTGCATTCACTTCCTTGGTGAGGACTGCCAAACTAACCAGCAATATTGAATCACCATGCATTCACTTCCTTGCTCGAAGATCGCGCACTACCCTATGTGTTTCGGCAAGATATATCACCCCTTCATGTTGGGGTGCATCGATGAGTTGAGATAAGGCCACAATGGTTCTGTATCCCTTACTTATGATTCCCTCCATCCTCTTTATAAAATGGGGCATTGTTGTCGAGACTAGTGTTGTTACCTTGAGTGACACTGAAGTCCGATGTCCGTAGTGCACCTATATAAAAATAAGCCAGGCTCAATATCAACGGGCAGCAGTCACCAAGGAGAGCCTTCAAGCCACTAAAGGCTAGGTTTGACCCGGGATCGTATGCCACTCCTTGAAGTGTGTTACCCTGGAGAGCGTTCAAGCCACTCAGCGCTTAGATTCAAGCCGTTTAGCGACCTAAATTTTTATCGTTTTGATTCGTGAATATTTAATTAATTTTAAATATTCAATTAATGGTTTTCAATAGTCAAATAACCCTCTTTTTATTATTTAATAATGGCAGTAAACTCATTTTGAATATTTGTTTACAAAAATGAATAGTTCAGAGAAAATTTGAAAATGTGACCGGAAATCGTTTTTCGGATTTTTTGACTTTTCATCGAACTAAAGTTGTTAAAGTGTTGTTTGGCACACACACTAAAATTGTGCACACACATATAATAAATAGGAATTCAATTAGCACCAAATAAAATTAATTAACTTAAGTGTCATTAGGAAACCTCTAGAAAATAATTAAGGAAGCAGACTTTGTGTAGATTTTGGTCTCATGTAAGTGATGTAATAGAAGGCACATGGGTTGGAACATGGAGGGGGTGTGGTGCACATGGGTTGGGCTAAAAATATACGAAGAGTAGGTGATGTAATTTGGCAACATTTCATGTTTATAAAAGTGCACCACCTTTTCCATTTACCATTTTACATCTCCACTTTCTTTTACTCCACTTCTTTTCCATGTCTTCATTGTTAGTTCAAAAATCAAAGCCATTTCAAAACTCTACCAAATCAAGCCAAATTAAAAACAAAAGTCCATATTTGCATAGCAAAACCCTTACCATCCTCAAAGATCCAAAATTTAGTGCCCATTTCCATTTTTACCCCTAAGGCCATGAGCAATAGAGGTGTTCCCGAGGTTGTGTACTTGTGTATTCAAGGTAAACGAGGTCTTTGCTATTTGTTTTGGAAGTTGTGAGTAGTTGAGATCTTTTGCAAGTGTCCCGTCGCATTTTGAAGTGAGAATACTTACTTTATTTTGTCATATTATATTGTGTATATTTGTTGTATGAATGGTACTTATATATGTTGTATATATAATTGTGTATGGATTGATTTTGATATTAGTTGTAATTGATTGCCGCTTGGTAGCAGATGACATATGTAAATTTGATTTGCAGGGGACTCGTTATACAATTTTGTGTATGGCCATAAAATAGCACATAAGGATTAGTAGGGGACTGACAAAGAAAAATGGAGGTTGAAGTGTCTTCGTAGCGAATAGGTCGCTACGGGAGCACTTCGAAGGACTTGAATTTTGTAGAGGATCCTAAAGGATTCCTTGCTATTGCTGATTTTAGATTCATTTATATACTTGTTGTATAAATTTTTAAACACCAAAAGCTTGTTAGCTTAGATACATTGTATGTAAAACATTGATATATTTTAAAAGTTAAGCCTTTTTAGTGGAAAAGGTAGTAGTATCAGCATTTGTTAAGTGCTAATGTAGCTTCGAAGCCTCTCTATAACTTTTTGAAATGATTTATGAGTTTGATTTCCCATTGAAATACTTTTATTGCTACTTGGATTTTCAAAAATGTTTTAAAATGCAGCGTTGGGTTTCTATAATCCTCTTTTATGCAACTTTGTCATCTGATTTCTAAAGGTGTTTTGAAATATTTTTCTGAACTCAACTTTTAGTTTTCCAAACCTATTTTCAAAGGGATTAAAGTGGTTTAAAAATATAGAAAGAAATTTGGTTTATGTAACGACCCGTAAATTTAACTGGTTTTAATAACGTTATAAATTGAAATTTTGCAAAATTTTAAACGATAAAATTTCGAAATATTAATTTGATATTTGGAATGCGTCTAGTTAAACATAGTAACTGGTAAATTTTCGTCCGAAAATACTAAAGTTTATTTCGCGCGTAAATTTACTTCAATTTAATCAGTTAAAAAGCGATGAAAATAAAATGTTTTCGGAACCTAAATATTTTTACATAGAAAAATTCTAAACCATCTTCTGAGCAACCGTTATTTTTCGTTTTTTCAAATTCGGACTTCTTTGGCTCCGTCGATCTTATTTTTCTATGTTTTTCTTGCATTTTCCGCCAGTAGAAAAATTCGAATTTTATAAATTAAATCGTGCCAATGATATCTGTATACCGTTTTAATCACCTCGTCGTGCTGATCTCAACGGCATATTCATTTCTATTTTTCGAACCACGGTACGCCGCGAAATAAGTAAGCAGTTTGTCGTTGTGGTTAGTTATTTTAGCCTCTTGGTTTCCCATTGACTATTCAATTACCCATCAGTTGAATATAGCAGATATTAGCTTTTATTGCTCCGGAACTCAATAGGTGACTTTTTATTTTCCAATGGTTGCCTTATTTGCTAATTTGGTTCGTTTGAAAAATTTCGAAACAACGTTTTGCTTATCCTCAATCGATTCCCTTCCCTCTTTCTCTTAGTTCCCACCACAAAAGAAAAAAATCGGCCACCATGGTTCTCTTCACCGTGCTCAACCCCTCTCCTCCCGACCTGATCAACTTCAATAACCATTTTTCCTCTTTGATCCCATCAATCCCCAGAGACCACGCAACACCTCCTTCACCTCACCAAATCTGCCGAGCTTTCTCCACCTCTACAGCCTGTGACTCCCCTTCTGACCTCCGCTCCATCAATCCTCGTATCTCCCTTACCTGTCTCGGCCTCAACACTTGTCGTCGGGTGTATATATGTATATATACGCACAGAATTCACTGAAGGTAATATATTCCTATGTCATAGTATTTTATAGCATAGTTGTGAATATATTAGTTTACATGTAAAACTTTTTCATTTATATATCATTTTATGCTAGTCAGTTAAAGTATGTTAGTTTGTATATAAGTTTTGTTTTTAAAAAGGGTGTGTGAACTACTGGTATATGATAGTATATATATAACTTATATAAAGCTATACATCAACTAGAAGTTATAAAAAAGCATGTATGGGTATATGTATATGTGGGTTTTTCATTAGTTATATATCGAAGTACATGAGTTCTGTCTTTATTTACATATGAAGTATATACAGAGTACCAAGCTATATGATTTGTTATATTTATATAGTTATAAAAGTTGTATTCAGCTGTTGTGTCAACATATATGTGTTATATATAGATTTTATTTTATAGTAAAAGATATATATGTTTAAAGTATGTTTGTTTTGAATGGATATGTCAACCTGCATATTTTATAGAGAGATATATGTTTGGTTATTTATAAAGGCTATAGATTTATTTGGTTTAGTTTATGTACTTAGTGTATGATGTATTATAGTGTTACAGTATTTATAATATTGTAGTGTGAGATATATATATGTTCTGTTGTTTAAGTTTGCTTCTCATATTTTAGATATATTGAGTGAGTTGTGTATTATAAGTCATGTTATATCATAGTTTATGAGTTATAGGATACATATATTTTTGTGTTTGCATGTTTTTCTTTTCTTTTCTGAACAACAGTTAGACTACATATTCACGATATCATATCTCACTCATGTTTTATCGGAA
The DNA here is from genome assembly GCA_030737815.1 of Allium fistulosum. Lineage (NCBI taxonomy): Eukaryota > Viridiplantae > Streptophyta > Magnoliopsida > Asparagales > Amaryllidaceae > Allium > Allium fistulosum. The sequence goes on along the minus strand of CM060902.1, from coordinate 1,279,557,536 downwards.
TGGGTTGATTCTATTTTTAAAAAAGAGTCGAAGTTACCTAGTTTATGCCTGTCAAAATTCAGCAAAATCCGACATCGTTTGATTAGTGGTCGAGGATGTGGAAGTTTGACATAGGCAGCTGTTCTTTTGTACTTGAAATTATTTTACACTGCTGCAAACACGACCTGAGTTCATGTTTGACGCACCGTATCTTTTCCGTCTTACGTTGGAATACAGTGATTCCCTTTTTGTTTAAAAGATAAAGTTTTCTACTTTCTGTGTATAAAATTTTAGCTTCATACGAGGTGGTTCAGTCCTTTGTTTCTTACCTGAAAGTCAGACCCAGAGGGGTTTTCTGACCTGAACATTTGACAGTCGCAACATGGCCTGAGTCTATGTTCGTGACATCGTAACTTTTTCGTCTCTTGTCCAAATCAAGTGATTCTTTTGCAGTTTGAGATACAAGTTTTGATCTTTATTCATACCAAATTTCAGACCATTTCGATCACGGTAGCACGTAGAATTATATTGTTAAACTTTGATGCAGGACATGTTTTTTTATTTGTTGCTATGTTGAATGTTTTGATTTGATTTCGGCAATTCCTATTTAACAGCTTTGCTCGTCGATTCGTGCCAATCTAGTTTATTTCGGAAGACGTGCTTGCAATTCATAACTCAACTTCGTTGTCTATTCTCGATCTCTAGCCTCAAAAGGTGAGCAATCACTCACGATTAATGTTTTTTTATTTATTAAATTTGATTTCAATTGAAACAACAATTGAAATATGCTGCTGTTAGTTATTTACACTGTTATTATCTGATCAGTTCACCTGTGACATCTGACACCACTATCTGTTATTTATATAATGATAATTCAGTTTGGTTGATAATGATTGATTGTTTGATGTTGACATTGGACGTTAAATTGTTAATATGTAAGTGATAAATAATTTGAAATCGAAATTGACGTAGGATAGTTAGATTTGATATATGTGCTAAATTTGATTAGATGACATTTGCATGATATGACCCCTTTAAATGTTGATTAAATTGAAACGTAAAAATTTGGTAAAATACACCTTGAACTATTTAAATGTTTGTTGTTTAAATTGATGTAGTATGAAATTGAATAATAGTTAGTGTAATAATCTTTAATCTACATGAAATGATAGTGTAGATTCTAGAAATAATTATATTAATTTGCATAAACAACAAATGTAAATTAATACGATTATTTCGGGATTATTTTAATTGATTATTGGATTGATATTGGTTGTTGTTATTGCTTGTTTATTTACTTTGACACCATCCCAGTTATCACACTGCAAGTTCCCATTGATATGCTTTGATTTTTAATTGAATTGGAATCGGGTTGAAATGATAAATACCCAAATTAAACTTTGACCTAGGATAGAGAATTAAATAAAACCCGATTGGTCAATAATTTGATTTAAAAATAAAATAAAGATTTATTTGAATAAATAATAAGGTTTTGAAACAAAGTTGGAATTTGAATTTTAATGAAAGAAAATGTTAATATTTAATAATCTGAATCAAAATATTAACATAGTAGATGATGCATGAATGTTGTTTTAAAATTAATTATTTAATAGTTAAATTTGGAATGATTAATAATCAAGTTTTGAAATTAGTTAATAATTAAGTTTTGAAATTATTTAATAATTAAATATGATTGAATTATTTAATAATTAAATAAAATAGAATTCTTTATTAAGTAAAATTGAACTTCTTGAATAAGTGAAATTAAGTTTTTTAATTAATTGAGTTTTGAAATTGTAACTAAGTAAATTAATAAGTGAAATTGAATTTCTCTAACAAGGAAAAATGTGATTTATTGAAATTAATGTAAGACTTGTAATTTAAAGAATGGATTTCACAAATCTAATTTAATTCAATTTGAAGTTTTGATATAATGAAGTTGAACTTAAGTAATTGATTTAATGAATTGGAAATTTAATAGAAATTGTTTTGAATGACAAATTAACTTAACAAATATTGAATGAAATCGATAAATGAATTTGAAATTGATTTGAATGTTAAATTAAATTAATTTAAATGATTTCGGAATGAAACTTATATATGAACTTGAATCAATATTTGAATTGTTTTAAATAGAAATTGAAATTAAATTACAAGATTTTAAAATTATGATTTGGAAGTTTTGAAACGTAAAGTGTGGAAATTGATTTAGAAAGAGAAATGAAATGTTGGTTTACAAATTCTATTTGAAATTGAATTTGATTTGGTTTTTGAAATAAATAAACGACCAATCGGTGAAATAATTTCGAAGGTTATTAAAGAGACCGGAATCGGTTAGGGACATACTCACTGTCTAAACCGAAAACCACTTTAATAACTATACGCGGAGTGTGATCCAGAATGAAGTGGTTGGAATGATGTACGTGATGATTGAAGAAAGAGAACGATAATGGATAGCCTTGACACTTGTGTCAAATTGGAAATGACTAAAACAGGAGCCGTGCCGGGCCAAATGGAGGTCAGCTACCTCGAGCGAACACACTTCTTCGAAACTACTCATTAATTGTTGTCGATTGGTGCACCCTTGATTTTGGGAGTGTTATTTCGCGGTGTTGCGATCGCTGCGGCGATGCATTCTCACCAGTCCGGATCAGGCAAACGGTAGTTTCACTACCTTGGGTATTGCCTCATGTGCCTTGTCATACTTGTATCCCTATAAACGCGACCACTACGATTTGTTTTGTGTTATACCTATGGAGTACTCCCTGATATCCCACTAGTTTACGGTGGAGTTTACAGTGCTGTATAGACTATAACGCTTATATAAAATGTGTTAAGGGGGATAATGGTAACGCCTTAACACTATTTTGATATTTTATATTACTGATAGACATTATCTACTTATCGTACACTACTACATAGTAGATAGTTTAACGGATCCTTAAAGGATGGTTATTCCAAATATCCTTTGAGTTACTTGTATTTCAATTGATATTTCACTTGAGTTGGATTTATTGATATAAGAATATTAATCCTGACTCGAGTGTTTTGTGTTTTGCTTTAGGCTCAGGTCAGACTGAGTGTACCAGTATTCGAGACTCACCTTTGAAGTTGGAGCTTTGCTTAAAGATCCAGCCATCTATTCTGCTTTCAGTATTCGATGATTCCAGTGATGTATTCTAATTTGTATCTGATGTATCGTATTACTCTTCCGTTGTATCTGGTTTAACTCTGATGTAATTTATATATTTATATAGTAGCTTCATGAACTACTATCTCTTTTATTTCCGCTACAACTATTACTCTGTGTCTGTGATCTGTGATTATTTATTTACTGTATATGTTCAGTTTTGCCAATTTAAATTAACAATTCGGTATTTTGAATTATTCAAGTCCGACATGTGCGGATGCGAATAGTCCAAAATAGCGGGTCGTTACAGTTTAAAAGCTATTTGATTTACAAAACAAAGTTTTCAAGGTTACGGTCTATATAGCGATGGTCGCTATGGATGCACTTTGGAAATCAATGATTTTAGTAAATTATAAAAGGCTATATACTTTAGATATTTTGAAAAGTCTTTTCAAATGTTTTTATTTAATTCGTATAAGTATTTTAAAAGGAGTTTGAAGATTTAAATATGTTCTTAAGAATTTATTTGAGTTATTTAAGCAAGAGGTTTAAATTTTATAAAGGAAACTCCTTTGTTTTCAAAAGTCAAGTTTTTTTATTAAAATCGATCATCTTTAAGGGAAGTTTAAATACAAGTTTCAAACTTTGTTTTAAAGAGTTTTAAAAAGTATTTTTAAAAGTGGAATAAATCATGGATTCCAACACTATTGTTGTAATAAATGTTTTTGAGAAAAGAAAGAGACTATGGACTATAACATTTTTGTTATAGTAAATGGTTCTGGGAAAAGTGGAATGAGGTTTGGTTTATAACATTTTGTTATTACGAATAGTATACGGAATTTATGAAGTCTTATACTTGATATTAAACTTCGAGTTAGGTAAACTTCTACCTATCCTGAAAGATAAGAATGTTGTCGAGTCAAGGTTTGAGAGGTAATAATACCGTAACTTGAATGGCTTCATTGTTTACCAAACGATAGTTTAAGTTTGAAATCGAAGATTGATGTTAAGTATATAAAGTATTATTTCCATATATGGATTCGGTTACTTATGGAAATAAGTAGTCCTATACTTGGCACTAAAAGCCGATGAGTAGATTAATCCTATATCTATGAGATCTAGAATCGGAGTGTTTAGCTAAGGCAAGGCCAGCCCTGACTTACCTGGCTTGGTTTCTGGACGAGGGTTAGAGTAAGTCAAAATATTAGAAATGTGATAAGTATAAGGGATTTAATTTCTATACATGATCTTTCTAACTTATGGTAATATGGGAAGTATTATTTTCATACTTAACACCAAATTCCAAGATATGGAAACTCATCTCTATCTATGAGAATTTAAGAATATATGTCGAGGCAAGGGTAGTACGCTAACTTGTCTGACTACATTGTTAATCGAAGGATGATACAAGTTTGAAATCGGAAAGTGATGATAAGTGTAATTAGTCTAATTTCTATACGATCCATTTGCTTACACTAAAAGTATTTTGGGTTTATTGTTGTTAATGTTATTAAATAACATTTTTTTAACCCAGTTAAGTAAGTTTTTGGAAATTAAATCTTTCTTAAGATTTTGTAAATATACGTATACCGTTAAGATAAGTATATGAATTCATTTTCTAAGTATTATACCATTGAGATAAGTATAGAAAAACTTTTCAAGTATTGAAAGAATAGAGAGGGTTTGTGAATAAATCTTTCGAAAATGATATTTCAATACAAATATTTGAAAGGAGATTTTAATTAATGAAAGGATAATTAAAGAGGCTTAGTGGTGTATGTTATTGATCATGATTGTTTAAATCACTGATTTGATTGTTTGCTTATCTGATAGTTAAATAACCGACTATTAAATCTTGACCGATTTTGAAATTATTGATTGTTGGTTCAGAGAGACTGAGATCGAATAAGCATGAGTTATCCAAAAACCACTTCTAATCGGCATAAGCATTCAAATTGAAGACATCCTGAAGATGATGGGATCGAAGATGAAGTTCTTTGAAGTGCAAGGGCTATTTGCTATTAATCCAGAGGATGTAGTTAAAGTAGTGCCTTCGGTTCATATCCTGAACAACTTATATGGAAGAATGCTGGCATTGCATTGTTGCCTGGAGGGCAATGATAGCATTCCAAGAAGGATTTGCTAAAGGTAAAACGTAGCTTCAAGCCTCACACCAGGAAATGACAAAAATATGGGAGATGCAGTATGGTTATGTGGTTCGCTACCGTTATGGTATGCTCATCACTTGTATCTAGATCGATATTTATGGAATTTGTATGTTGTGGCCACAGAAACATTTGTCAAGTTGGCCGCTGAGGTGATGATAATATTCGATACTAACCAGTAAGGGGTAGGCTGGTTCTATGTTGGTTAAGGTGCAATGTGTTTGTAGTAGAGGTGTACTGTACAAAGGTAGTCCTTACCTTGTTATTGTATGGAATCCATTTTCCAACACATGCTTTACGGACTTAGTTGTATACTAAATATGCCATTGAATGTAATTAATGTAACCATTCCAGCTATGTTATATATTTATTGTTAACCCTAGACATTGTTATAATATCACTGTATTGTCTAATAAAAAAGGTTTGGTTACCGTAAGGTAAAACCCTTTCGCGTTTATGTGTGGCATGGTCTTACGAGATAACTTTATTTATGAAAGGTTTTATAGTATGAAAAATCCTTATGATTTATGTAACGAGCCAAAAATTTGGTCATTTGATTTTGAATATTTAATTTATTTTAAATATTGAATAATTGGTTTTTAAAGTTTATAGCTTGAATTCAATTGTAGAGGTTATTTAAAATATTTGAATTTTTAGAACTTAAGGTATTTGAATGGTGATTTAAAAATCAGAATTTTGAATTGAATATTTATTTAATGGATTTAATATACTTATTAACTTTTTTCAATTAATAAATAATATCGTTAATTCATTTTGTAAATTTATTTATAGTAATAAATAGTTCAGATAAATAATAAGAAAATTTATTTTAGAATAATGACTCAATTTTGGTTGATGTATTTTTAATTTATAAAAATACTTAATTTTATCGTTTGATGATTTTTCGGCAAACGATAATATTTTTGTGATTTTACAGAATCAGATAACCAGTGTATATTATTGTTGATTTGTGATCATGTCGCATTTTAATGCGCGATCATATTTTTAGTTCAGTCGTTCCTGGTTCGTATGCGTGCAGAATATTCTGTAGCGGAATACCATGAAAACCATCTTTGCAAAAAATATTTAAATCAAAATCAAAATTTCAAAAATATGCTTTTTGGGTGATGTGATATGTTGCTTGGGAAAAATGGCTAACTTGAGAAGACTTGATTATCTTGTGTGTAAAGGAGTGTAGTTGATTTGGGTTTAAGGGCATTCAAATACTTAACCATTATTATTCAGTTCCATCATTCCCTCTTCTCTCTCTCTTGCATTCTATCATTTCCAAATAAGAGGAAAACGCCCATATCTTCCAACAAATAAAAAAAAGGAAAAAAAACCTTAGTGATTTGGGCAGCGAAATTTGGTTTAAGGGGTAGAAGGAGATGCGACTATCATCAGAGGCGATTTTGTGATATGGGAGCAAGCTAGGGTTACATTTTTGCGGGGTTATAAGGAGGAGTTATGGTAAGCAAACAATGGGATCGTGTTCTACGTGAGGTGGTGCATGTGTGGAGGAGGTGCGGAGAGGTGTAGTCGCCGTTTGAGGGGGCGCAAAGGTGGCCAAGTCGAGATAAGGGATACTGTTCGTGATGTTTTTTTAGGGATGCGTGTTTAATATTCTTGGCATGTTCCAGTCCACCGCATTATGAAGAGAGTGATGGTGGTGATAGTGGGTGATTGGGTGGTCTGAGGCGGTGATGACGACTATTGGCCGAAGCCTGGGAGAGCTTAAGTGGGAGTTCGAGCTTGGGAGAGATGGTTTAAAGGTATTTTAAGGTTGTTAATTAAGTAATAATGTAATTAAGTGTTAATTAATTATTTTATTAAAATTCTCAAAATCTTATAAATGCATAACTCTCTCATACGAGGTCCAATCGGGGCAAGACTTTTTTGTATTGCGCTCGTAAAGGCGATAGCTACGCGATAGAACTGGTTTGGTTGAATTTGGAGCAAGTCTAAATTTTGGCTAAAATCGAACGCTCAATTTTTGTTCAAACTGGAATGCCTATGCGTCCGCTGGAATTTCTACGAGTATGACTCAACTTTTTAAATTAGTGTGTTATATAGTAGATACATTTTACTGTTTGAGTTTGGTTTAAATTATTGGCTAATTGGTTAGAATATTTGCTTTTAAAGCGATTGACATTTACAATTGAAATATATGAATTTTATTGAGAAATCCGGATTTATCGATATTGTTTCTTTTAATTTATAGCAATTTACCTGTTGATTTATTTCAGCTATATATATGTGATATAGATTGTTAAATGCTGAATTTGATTATTAGCCATTTGAATGTGACACCGACATATGTGAAAAATTGAACCTTTTTAGTAGAAAAGGAAGTTATAGCATGGGTTAAGTGCTATAGTAACTATTAGCCTCGATATAGTATTTTTGAAATGCTATAAATTGTTGATTTGGTTTGGAAATGATTTTTGATTTGGGAAAATGATTTTAAATATGACTATTTTGGAATTTCTATAATATTTTAATTTAAAAGATTTTTTAAAATTTTCTATTTTATTTCAACTTCTTTCATTTTTCTTTTCCAATATATATATTTAGGTAAATGATTTAATAATTATTTTTGGAAGTATTTATTTGAATAGAAAATTATCATAATAATAATAGTTGTATTCAAAAGTAAATAAAAAGCGGTTACCTTTTATTTAAAGTGATGTTTGTTTTAAAGAAGATGGAAATATTTTGAAAATAAATATTTGTGAGTCATTTTATATAAAATGTTGTAAATAAAAGAATAAATTTATAAATGGTATCTTATAAGTTTAAGCAAGTCTTAAAAGTGATATTTTATAAAAAGGAAAGGTATTTCCATTTGATAAATTTAAGAAATAAATCACATTTATAGATTTATAATAATATGTGGAATGGTCGTTTCACAGAAGTATTTGGATCTATTTTGGAAACTAGAAGTGCGATAAATTTGGAGATGTATAAACGGTGTTTTATAAATTGAAATGAATTTATAAAGGAAATCAATATCATTTTGATAAATTGGAGCAATCAGTTCCATTTGGAAATTTATTAAAATATATGGAATGATCATGTTATGGAAAGCATATGAGTTTTATAATGATATTTGGAATTTTTTGTATTTGGAGTTTGTTGTTATATTTGAGGTTTGATTTAAAAAGAGAGTTTTGGTAATTTTATTTAGAAAATTTATAAAAGGAATTTTATAAATGAATTTGGAGTTTTATAAAGAGTTGCAAATAAGTCGAGGATTTATAGAATAAATTATAAATGGTATTTTATAAAAAGAAGTTTTTATAAATAATATAAAAGGTGTTTATAAAGGAGACATTAAGTAAAGTTTGGGAATTTATAAAAGGAGGTTGTAATTATATTATATATATATATTTATAAAGGAATTTATAAATAATATTTTTGAAAGAAATTTTATAAATGAATTTAGAGCTTATACTTATGAAGGGATTTTTATACAATAATTATTTTATAAAAGAGATTTGATTTCCCAAAACTACCTTCTTAATTATGGTGGTATGGAATATTCTTTTCCATACTTAACACCAAAGGAATAGTGTTTGTCTTGTTATTATCTCTATTTAAAATGACACTGTTATATTCCAAATTTAAGTGCGGTTCAAAATAAAATCTTTCTTAAGAATTGTAAATGTACTTATACTATTAAAATAAGTATATTAGAAAGTTTTCCAAAGTTTTTAATATGAAATGATTTGTGAATATACATATGTAGTTAAGATAAGTATGAATATTTTCACAGTATGGAAAAGTGTAGAGATGGGTTTGTGAAATATATCTTTGTAAAAGTATTTTGATACAAGTATTTACAAAGTGATTTTAATTAACGAAATAGTTAATTAAAGAGGCTAATAGATGCTTTGTGCTTAACCAATGTTATTCTCCTTATGCAATTAAATCTCTGGTTGAATTGTTTGTTATTTGATAGTTAAATAACCGACTATCAAATGTTGGCTAGATTTTAAACTGTCATTGTCGTTCGAAGAGACTGGGATCAGATATGTTATCCGAAAACCACTTTGAACCTGCATAAGCATTTCAAATTGGAATATCGTGAAGTTGATTTAAACTGGTGTTCTTTGAAGTGCAAGTGCTACTTACTACTAATCTTGAGGGTGATTCCAAAATGGATGTAGTAGAAGTAGTGCCTTTGGTTTGTTCATGTCCCAAACAACTTATGTGGACGAAAGCTGGCACTGCATTGCTACCTGGAGGGCAGTGTTAGCATTCCAAATTGGATTGCTATTCAAAAAGATATAACGTAGCCTCTATCCACATCAACCGGGAATGACTAAAACACGTGATATGCTTCAGGGCTAAGCAAGTCACACCCATTAGGGTATTATCACCACCGTTTCTAGATATATACATTTATGGATTTGGTTGTGCATGAGAGCTCTCAGAAAAGCTTGCAAAAGCAACCGAGGTGATGGAATATTTGGAACTATTCAGTAAGCGGTAGGGTCGGTCCTGATTTGAAGGGGGTCCATTTGAGGCCCTCGGTGCATTTTCTAGAGGTGTATTGTGGCAGGCGGTTCCCCGATGCCTTGTCATTATATGGAAATCCATTCTCCAATAAGTGTCTTCGGATTTAGCTGCATACCTATTATGTTGGAATTTAATTAATGTAACAATTTCGGCTATATTCAATATTTATTTTAAACCCTAGACACTATGATATTATTCGAAGATTTCCTCTGAAATGTTTTGGTTATCGTAAGGTAAAAACCAGTTCGTGTTCATGTGCGGTGTGGTCTTACAAGATCCTTCATATTGAAAAGTTTTTATAATATTAAAATTCATTTAAGGTATGTTTCTCACGATGGTTTACCAAACTGATCTGGGTGTTATTTTCTAATAATGATCGGGTCAGACCGAACATATTTTAGATCTAGTTTGGCTGCCTTGGAGCTTTAGGAGACGAGCTGTATGTCCAAGACGTATCTCTCATATATTCTTTATTTCTGCTGCATGTGTTGTTTTATTTGTCAGCATTTATGAGGACATGTTGTAATAAATGTCTAGGCTGATGATTAGTGATTAAGTGCACTCTAATTTTAATGTATGTGTATTACAGTTTCTTTTATAAAAATCAATTGTATATTATATAATACTCTGCATGATGTGAGATTCTGTTCTGTCATTTCTTTTCTTTTCCCCAACAATCTGTCTTTCCTGCGTTTAGATGCTCTGCATGTGAATACCGTGGATGTATTAGTGTCGACTTCCGAGGATCGAAAAGGCGAGTCGTTACAATTTGAGTTTCTCATGCTAGTTTACCAGACTAATCTGGGTGTTATTTTCTTATAATACTCAGGTCAGACCCGAGTATACTTCCAGATTTGGATTGACACTTTGGAGCTCCAGGAGACGAGCTGGATGCCTCCTAGACCTGACGCATTTTATTTTTCGCTGTATTTCTTGTTTTATATTTATCAGCATTTGTGAGGACGAGCTATTATAACCTTCCAGGCTGATGATATGTTAGTTTGCTCTGATTGTTGTATCCATATAGTTTTCTTTTGTAAAGGTTGTTTGGATATTATATATTACTCATCACATTGTGAGATTCCGTTCTGGCTTTCCTTTTCTTTCACCCCAATAATCTATCTTTCTGGCACTTGGATACTCGGCATGTGAATATCGTGGATGTATTAGTGTCAACTTTTGATAGTTAAAAAGATGCATCATCACAGTGGTATCAGAGATGAAGGTTAAGCGAGAACCTTGGCTTTTATGGAGTAAACTCATTTGAGATAGGGTGACACCCAAGAATGAGTTTAAGTATATTATATATATGAGACCGCGTATTTTTTAGTGCTATAAAATTGTTTTATATTATGTTGAGTGGTTTATGAATTCTGGTCGAGACGTGGGATGCCAAATGTCGATAGGGGTTTCTATACACTTGGATAAGACAAACCGACATAGTACTATTTTTGAAAATCGGTAAATAAAATAATTTTACGTAGGATTATAATTTATAAATAAAAGAATAATTTTCATAAATAGGTATAGTTATTTTTGTTGTGCTTATTAAGAAATGATGATATTTAGTTATTGTTATTGTTGATTGATTATTTATGCTCGACCAGTTTATGAGCATTTATTTGTTTGATTTAGACTAAATTCGAACACCTTGTGAGTTTAAGTTTCTCAATTTGATTATAAATTGTTCGATGGTAATGTTGTTATATAGCTTATTTTAATACAAGAAAGAATGATTTTATATAAAAGATGATTTTATAAATTAGGTTTGTAAAGTATGTTTCAAAATGAAGAGGATTTTTGAGAATTTAAATCCTAGTGTCTTTGAAAACGATTTAAAATGATTTTTGGAAAAAGTAATAATCGTATTACTTGAAAATATTTGTAAGTTAAATAATTCAAAGAGAATTTTAAGTATGGTACATTTTCTTTGGATAGTTCAGAGAATGAGTATCGATTAGTTTTGTGGTAATCTGAATAATCTTCTAAGTGACAATCAGATGTTTGCTTAGACAAACGTTGTGGTGCACTTAGTAAATTACTCCATTTGTCATTGTACAATAGAAACGAGTTCAAATCTGAAAGAACCCAAAGCATGTTGGTATTGGATATTTTTTTAGAACTATTTATCTCGAAATATATTCAATATTGTTTCAAAATGGGATTTGAAAAAGAAGAATTATTTTTATGTTAACTAGTTCGAGTGGCTCGAAAATGACTAATAATGGACAAGAGATGTGTTCGGATGGTAAGCACTTCTCTTAAGTATTACCCTTCTTATTATGTGGATGTATGATACTATTTGGTAGGACCCAGTTCCTTGATATCATTTTGGTGTTACTCGGTCTATATGTATATTTTCTATGGTTTAAAATATATATTATCATTTCAAAAAGTATTTGAAATAAAACCAGGTATTCAGTTCTTAAGTTTTCTTAAAAGGAATGGATTCAAATAAAAAAATATTTTGATAAAAGAGTGTGTTGATAAATGAAATTTTTAATATGGGTTTATATCACTAGTTTTAATGGGTTACTTTTAATAAGCTTTGTTTTATTAAACCATGTCTTTTGTTTTAACATCTAATTTGTATAAATTATTTGCAGTTATTAGGTCGACTAATAAACATCTTTACCTTGGAGCTGTCTAAGTAAAGGTAGGCTCTAAGACCGAGTTTGAGTACGAGCTTCTTACTTTTCTTAGCTACTCACCAGACTGGATGGGTAAAGAGGTCGAAGAGGTTGACTCAGTTTTAAGTCCCATATTTATTTCGGGCCTGCATATGAATTTAAAGATAAAAGATTAAATCAGATAGTTGTATGTACTCTCAGGATATAATAGGGTATTATACAAGTTTAAAACTTAAGTTATATTTTATGAAATGTTTTCATAAATAATTTTAGGAAGTAAAAAGATTAGAGTAGTATAATTATTAAGTTATCATAAAGCAATAAAACCATAAGTTGGAATTGGAACATTTTATTTGCACAACCATTCTAGGTCCAGAGTTCAGGCATAGGATTTCTAAGTGATATACAACAGTCCGAACTAGGCGTTTTCACTCATTTCTCGAAGGCGAGTACTTGAGATGGATTTTTGGGATGATGTGAATGTTTTCTATCATAGTTTAGGACTATGTAAGAAAAACATAAGTATCAGATTAAGAAACTGGATTAGGGCTCGCAATGGAGAGGTTATGTGATCTATACTAGTTTGGATGAGAGATTTATGTATCCGAACAAGTGAACGGATATTGCATACGGATGATTCATGCACTATAACGACCCGCAAATACATCACTTTAATAAATTTATTGGAGATTAAAAAGATTTAATGATTATTTTAATAATTTTGATAACTCATTTTAAATAATTGTAAAGTAATAATTTATCATTAATTTTATAAATATATGAACTCATTTTAGAAAGAAATTAGCTTCGTCGCGTTTTTGCAGTCTGAAAATATAAGTTGTTGGAAATTTATTAAATGTTATAAATATAATTTTATAACCTTAATAAACTTCATATAATTGTTTTATAATGATAATAAGTGATTTATAATGGTTTTACAAATATATTAACTTGTTTTATAAATATAACAAACTTTGTCGCATTTTGGCAGATTGACGTCGTATCTTTACAATTGGATTTTAATATCGATTAATATGGTATTATAGCTTAAACAATCTTGTTTTAATTATTTAAAAATGATAAGAAATTCATTTTCAAATTTGTTCACATAAATAAATAGTTTGATTAAAAACTGAAAATATGATCGGAAATTGGATCCCGAAATCTCAACTGTTTGACAAATGGAAATTGTCCTAAGTTGTCGCAACATTGTTTGTACATGCACACACACACACACACATGTGTATCAAAATTAGTCAAATCAAAGCTAAAGAAAATATCTAAGATATTTTTACAAAAAGTAAGTGAAATTGGCAACATCTAATCACCATTAAAATATGGAAAGCAAACATGAAATCCACCATTAATGCATGTCATTCCATGCTTAAGATATTTTGGCAATATGTCGTATCACATTACATCTCATATTGCATGCACTTGAGTATGGTGACAAGGATTTGATGTTGAAGTGATGTGGTGTAAGAGATATTTTGATAATATCTAAGGGTAATTTAGTAATTTGCCACATTTTTCTAAGGCTATAAATAAGACCCTAAGGCTTCATAAACTGACACATCTCATTCCATCTTCTACTTCTTCTTAACCTCTACTTTGATGGCTTTCACACTAAAAGAAGTAATGGCTAAATTCATTTCAAAAAGAAACTAAAATTATATAGTACATATATATATTGTAAAACACCTCAAAACTCAACCAAAAATCCTCCTCTTCATTCTCTTTACCCATAGCCACCACCACACACCACCATAGCCAAGCCTTCCCTCCCCTGCAACCAAGGCCGTGAGCTCCGCAGTCAAGGCCGAGCCCTCCAAAGCAAGAGCCCAAGTGATCGTGAGCTTAGATTTCGAGTTAGCGAAGCTATAACCATTTTTAGGTTAATTGTTTAATCCAAGGTGAGAAACTCCAAAATTATAGTATTATATGTTATTGGATGTTATATATGTTTGATTATTAGATGATGATTGTGTAATATGAATGTTGAATATATATGCAAGTCACGGAAATACACGTCGATAAGCACAAAGGAAATCACTTTCCTTTATTAAATGAATTGGTGTATAGGGATGCTAAACCTCTATAAAATTGTATAAAAATATGAAATAAATTCTAAAAATATTTTAAAAGTTATTTGAGTTATAAAAATGAATTTCCAAATGATAAAAATCCATTTTGATTAAAATAGCTTAAAAAGCACTTTTCCGCAGCACTTTTCCATAACTTTTGAAATATAGTTTTAACGCAACCGTTCTTTTCCAAATCTTTTGTAAATATTTTCAAATGATTAATAAAGTATTTGAATGATGATTTAAAAGATTTATGGAATGGTTAAATATTAAATGATTTAGAGCCGACCAAATTACTTGACCGCCTTATGGGTGTTAAAGTGGTAATGTCTAGACTTGGATTTGGAAAACCAGTTTCCTGCTCTCCCTAGCTACCCGGACTGGCCTGACAAATGGAATAGTAAATTTGATTTACTCGGATCAAAATTTTCCAAAGTATAAAGGATATAATTTCTCAAAAGTAAATAACTTGGATTTTAAGGGGATAATCTTCTTGTACTTGGTATTAAAGCCCGAAGAGGGAACTCGTACTATTTGTGGAATTTAAAAAGCGATTTCGCCATTATTTTGCCCATAGAACTTGTTGAATATGGAAATTGATATTGAGTAGAATTAGATGATTTCTATAGATTCTGCTCACTTAATATTTACTGGTTTTGGATTAATATCCTACATAACATGGTTTTAACTCAATCAAAATTTTGATTTTGAATTAAGAAATCTTTATTAAGATTTAAATGAAATGATTTGGAATTTAAAAAGGTTTTAAGTAATAAAAGGATTTGATAAATGAGGTTTAATGGTTCGATATATACCGGAAAGAATGTTTTAAAAATATATATCTCCGGAAGATATTTGATGAGAAGAATAAATCAATCAAAGAAAAATTCCATATTTACTAAACATCTTTTTATCGATGATTGGTTCGAAGGAACCGGGGTCGGATTTGAGTGATTCTTATTCAAAATTCACTTCAAACCAATGTATGCATTTGAAAAATAAAGACCCGATAAATATAATGAAGGATGAAGACCGGAGGTCTTCGGGGTGGAAGGACTACTTGTTGATAATTCTAGTTAGCTCCCAAATAACTAAAGTAGCAGTGGTCCCTTCATTTCTAAAACTCTTCGGGTTGCAAGGACTTCTCGCTTCTAATCCTAGGGGTAATCCTCGACAGGATGTGGTAAGAGAGTACCTTCGATTTGTCCTATTCCGGGTCAACTTGTATGGAGGAATGTTTGACGTTGCATTTATAATGACATTGATTGACCTCTATGAACGTATCATCTGATTGGTGGCGGAGAAGGCAACTTCCTTTAGCTTAGCACCCTTTCCTAAGACATTCTAGCTTAGGAGTTATACGTTTGTAGAAATCAGTTGTGTGATTAAGGAATGGCAATGTGGCATTCAAAGTGGAATGTACTATGTGAAAGGTAATCGTTACCTCGGGCCTCATCACTTGGAAATGGCTTAAACAGGGCATGCCGTGAGGCTATGCGGGTTGCACCCATAAGGGTATGGTCATCACCCTTCTAGATTACTCTTTATATGTCGAGTATGTTGGTTATGTTGTTTTGGGATCCCAGATAGGTCGGTTACGATCAGGGTGATGTCATATTCGGTTCTATCCACCACCAGGCGGGTCTGTGGGTAGGCTGGTCTTGCCAGGTGTAGAGGTTTCGAAGACGTTGATCCTCGGTACATCCCTCTAGAGGTGTACTGTATGGTAGGTAGTCCCTTACCTACCATTGTATGGAATCCATTCCCCAATAAGTTCCTTCAGACTTGATTGTAGAACCTACTTTATAGCTAGTATGCTGGAATTTAATAATGTAACAATTTTGGCTAAGATCCGTAAGTTTACTTGCAATTCCTTTCAAAAGAATGTCACTAAAAATAATATCAAATGAATTTTACGTAGCAAATGTTTTAGTTATCATAAGGTAAAAAATCGTTCCATGTTTATGTGCAGCGTGGTCTTATGAGATACCCTTTTGTTTTCAAAATGCGTATTTTGAGTTTCTCACACCAGTCCGATGACTGATCCGAAGTTTATTTTTCTTATCCCTTAAACTCTAGGTGCCCTAATTTTCCCGGGCAGCCAACTAGTTAGGTAAGCTTAGAGCATTTTGGAATGGAGCATAGAGCATGAAGCATTTTGGATCTTTTGTTGAAGTCATCTATCACTTTCCGCTGTGTCTCTATTATGTATTAGTATCTACCAGTACTGTAAGGATAGGTCGTTATAACTATCCTAGCTGGGTTAGTACCTGTCATAACTCTGATGGAACAATTTGGAGTAATTGCATGTACTATTCATATGTATAATTATGTGTTGAATACGATGTGAGATTCTATTATTGTCTTATCTTCTATCTTTATTTCTTTACCCCATGCTGATCTGCCTCTTCGGCACTTGGATTTATGGCATGTGAATACCGAGGATGTATTAGTATCGATTTCTAAGTGTCGAGGAGGTGGGTCGTCACACTTGGTATCAGAGCTTATGGTTGAGCGAATACCTAAGCCTGGATGGGGTCAACTCATTAGAGATAGGGTTAGTAATGCTCTAGAATGAGTTTAGTCTAAGAGAGCGCCTATTTGAAGTTTTATCCAAATAAGTATATTCGAATTTTATGCCAATTCCCTAAGATATCTCGTCTATATATTCTAACCATACTTCCTTACTATATGCAGATAGTATGAGATAAGTGGAAGAAGGGTACGAGGTAGGGGATGGGGAGGTAGCAGTACCATAAACACAAATGGTCGAACTCCCTCCGCCACAGTAATCGAAGAAGTAATAACTCCAGTGCAACCCCAAATCAACTTTGTAACTTTATGCAAGAACTATACCAGTTTGGGTGGTAAACCATTTAACAAAACATAGTCCATTATAGAAGTTCAAGCTTAGATCCACTCTTGTGAAGGAATTTTTAAAGGGTTAAATATTGGAGATGAGCACAAGAGATTCTTAGCTTCTTGGAAACTACAGGATGGGGCTCTCGCCTGGTGGGAGTCCGTTACTATGAATGATTCGGAGGACAATTTTTCTTGGGCACGATTCAAGGAGGTCTTGGAAGAACAATATATGCCCACAGCTGGAAAAGCATGCCTTTACAGGAGTTTTATGGATTTAAAACAAGGAGAGATGTCCATAGAGGAGTATTCTAACAAGTTTAATGAATTGTCCCGATTTGGGCCTGGTCTAATAGACACTCCTTTAAAGAAGAATGAAATGTTTATCTCTGGAATGAAGGAACAGTATCAGGATAGGATGACGACACATGTTAAGGGGGCTTTTGTAGATTTGGTAGACATGGGTTTTCGATATGAAACTCTGGACAAGAAGAATCCACCTACAACTCAGAACAGCAACAGTAATTGGAAGAAAAGGAAGTTAATTACCAAGTGAAGAAGCCAGGGCAAGGCAAACCATAAGGAGGATCCCAAGGAGATCGAATGAAAAATATTACTTGTTTTAATTGCCAACAGAAGGGCCACTACTCCAACGCCTATAAGTATCCTAGGGCTCAGGAAGGAACCTGCTACAATTGTCACAAGCCAAGACACCAGAAGAAGGATTGCCCACTGATAAACAAAGGAGAACATGTCCGGGTTTTTGCTATCAAAGAAAAACCCTCGACTTCGACCGATGTGAAGGGAAAGAAAATCCTAGAAGATAATATCTACATTAATGAAAATCTGGTTAGAGTGTTATTTGATATTGGAGCTTCCCACAGTTTATATCTAAAAAATTGGTTGATAAATTGAAACTTACCACAAAGATATTAGACACCCCTATATATGTCTCTAACCCTATAGGTGGTAAAACTAATCTAGGTATAGTTTTGTAAAAAAGTATAAGTTGCCTACCTATCCCAAAACCTTTCATGTGATCTAATCGTCCTCGACTTTATTGGATTTTATATTATACTCGGTATGGATTGGTTGTCTAAGTATAAGGCTATTTTAGATTGTGTCAAAGGAACGGTACAATTACAAAACAAAAGAGGTGAACCTTTTAAAATAACATGTGAAGAACCAAGTCCAGTAATGGATAGTTTTATGTATGCCCTAAATTCGGTTCAAAAACATTTAGAAGAAATACCAATTGTTAAAGAATTTTTAGATGTTTTTGAGGAAGTTAAAAGTTTACCCCCACATAGGGAAATTGAGTTTAGAATCGATTTGATTTCCGGTGCAAGACCTGTTTTTCACTCTTCTCGAAGAATGGCCCCCAAAGAAGAAAATGAATTAAGGAAACAAACTAATGAACTATTAAAGAAATGACTAATAAGACCAAGTCGCTCAAGTTGGAGCTCAGCAGTAGTTTTCGTTGCAAAGTCAGATGGCTCCTTAAGACTATGTGTAGACTACCGAGACCTAAATAAGCAAACAATTAAGAACAAGTATCTTCTACCCCGTATTGATGACTTGTTTGATCGACTTCATGGTGCTTGAGTATTTTCAAAAATGGACCTAGCTACAGGATTCCATCAGTTAAGGATAGCATAAGATTACGCTTTTTAACTGCATTCAGAGGACCGAATGATTTCTACGAGTGGTTGGTTATGCCTTTTGGGCTAACCAATGCGCCCGCCTATTTTGTGGATCTTATGAATAGAGTATTTAGAGAAGTGCTCCCCAAGTTTGTATTAGTTTTTATCGATGATATTCTTATATATTCAAAAACCGAAGAAGAACACGAAAGGCATATAGTGATTTTGCTAGAAATATTGAGGAGAAATGTACTCAAAGCCAAGTTCTCGAAATGTCACTTCTGGGAAGAGAAGGTAAGGTTCCTAGGGCATATTGTGTCAAAGGAAGGAATCTCAGTTGATCCAGGGAAAATTACAACCATTCTGGATTGGAAGCAGCCACAAACTTTGAAGGACGTTCGAAGCTTCTTAGGATTGGTTGGATATTACCGGGGATTTATTCAGGACTTCTCCAAAATTTCCTATCACCTAACAAAGCTGACTATGAAAGCTGCCAAATTTGAATGGACCCCAAAATGTGAAGAAGCATTCCAGCAACTCAAGAAGAGGTTGACTACCGCTCCAGTCTTGACTATTATTGATGAAAGCGGCGGTCTAACCGTTTATACTGATGCTTGTGGAGAAGGAGTGGGTGCTGTATTAATGTAACATGGGAAGGTTATCGCTTATTCCTGTAGGCAATTAAAGACTCATGAGCGAAATTATGCAACGCACGACTTGGAGCTATTATCTATGGTGTTTGCATTAAAAATATAAAGATATTATTTGCTAGGTAAGAATTCCTCATAGTTTATTTTAATAAACTTTAGATGACCCGAGTAAATAATATTCCTTCTTTAAATAGGTGAAAAGTTTGAACTCTTCACAGATCAAAAATCCTTGAAGTATCTTTTCACTCAGTAGGACTTGAATATGAGACAGCAACGTTGGCTAGAATTTCTTGCATCATACAATCTTGATATGTTATATACACCTGGGAAGGCCAACGTTGTAGCAGATGCATTGAGTAGAAAGCATGCCATTATAGCTTATCTTGTAGTTACCCCAACATTTCTAGAAAGAATTGCTAGCAAGAAAAATGAAGATCGATTTTTAAAGAAGATTATTGAAGATATACATAGAGGGTATGATTCAAGCTTTGAAGTTGATAACCAAGGGGTATTACGATTAGAGGGAAGAATTTGTGTTCCCGATGTTGATAACTTAAGACAAGAAGTGTTGACTGAAAGCCATCAATCCAAGCTAATTATTCACCCTGGAGTTCACAAAATGTACAAAGACATGGAATAGACATTTTGGTGGGGAAATATGAAGAGGGATATCTCTATCCATGTTAGCAGATGTGCAAATTGTCAACAAATTAAGAGTGATCAACGGAAGGTTGCAGAATTACTCCAGCCTCTTGAAATTCCCACTTGGAAATGGGCAATGGATTTCATCAATGGTTTAACTCGATCAAGAAAGGGAAATGAGGGCATTTGGGTTATTATAGATCGATTAACCAAAAGCGCACACTTTATCCCTGTAAAGCCAACACGAATTGTTGCAAGTCTGGCTGAAATATACATGAGGGAAGTAGTTCGATTGCATGTTGTTCCCAATAGTATAGTTAGTGATCGAGACCCTATCTTTACCAGTAAGTTCTGGGAGGCATTGCAAAAAGCTTTAGGAACTAAGCTAAACATAAGCACTGCATATCACCCCAGACCGATGGGAAAATTGAGAGAGTAAATCGGGTATTGGAAGATCTTCTAAGAGCCTGTATCTTAGATTTTGGAGGATCATGGGAAAATTAACTTCATCTTGTTGAGTTCTCTTACAACAACAGCTATCAGGCTAGTATTGGCATGGCCCCATATGAAGCTTTGTATGGTCGTCCATGTGGATCCCCGACATGTTGGATCGAGACCGGAAATCGATTAGTACTAGGTCCTGACATGATTAGGGAAGCATCAGAAAAGGTTGACATGATCAAAAAGAAGATGAAAGAAGCCTAGAGAAGACAAAAGAGTTACGCGGATAGGAGGCGTAGAAATTTGGAATTCTCGGTTGGAGATTATGTATTCCTGAAGGTTTCCCCAATGAGAGTAGTAGTGAGATTTTGGAGAGTTGGAAAATTGGCACCTTGATATATTAGACCTTTTCTCATTCTCGAAGGGATTGGCCCATTAGCTTATCATGTGGAATTTCCCGAAAGATTGTCTGGTGTGCATAATGTCTTTCACATATCTCATCTACGGAAATATGTGCATGATCCAGAACAAATTATAGAAACGGCTACCCAAGAAGATTTAGAACTTGAACCTAATTTGGCAGTTATTAGGCAACCAATGCGAATCGTGGATCATGATGAAAAGCGATTAGGAAAGAAGGTTGTAAGGTTGGTTAAAGTCCAATTGAGTGGTGATGCAGCAGACTACACATGGGAAACAAAAGATAGAATGCGAAAAGCCTTCCTGAGTTTAGAATGGATATATAGTTGAATGTTGTATAGTGTACTCATCGGCTTGTGGTGATGTCACTTGCTATATCTTATACACATGTATCACTTCATTATATATATTTGTTTCCAAGTTACCTTCTTCTTATCCTTAATTTCAAGGACGAAATTCTTTTAAGGGGGGAAGTCTGTAACGACATGCAAATACATCACTTTAATAAATTTATTGGAGATTAAAAAGATTTTAATAATTTTGATAACTCATTTTAAATAATTATAAAGTAATAATTTATCATTAATTTTCTAAATATATGAACTTATTTTAGAAAGAAATTAGCTTCGTCGCGTATTTGCAGTCTGAAAATATAAGTTGTTGGAAATTTATTAAATGTTATAAATATAACTTTATAGCCTTAATAAACTTCGTATAATTGTTATATAATGATAATAAGTGATTTATAATGGTTTTACAAATATATTAACTTGTTTTATAAATATAACAAAGTTCGTCGCATTTTGGCAGATCGACGTCGTATCTTTACAATTGGATTTTAATATTGAGTAATATGGTTTTATAGCTTAAACAATATTGTTTTAATTATTTAAAAATGACATGAAATTCATTTTCAAGCTTTTTTACATAAATAGTTTGATTAAAAAATGAAAATATGACCGAAAATTGGATCCCGAAATCTCAACGGTTTGACAAATGGAAATTGTTTTAAGTTGTTGCAACATTGTTTGTACATGCATACACACACATATGTGTATCACAATGAGTCAAATCAAAGCTAAAGAAAATATCTAAGATATTTTTACAAAAAGTAAGTGAAAAAGGAAACATCTAATCACCATTAAAACATGGAAAGCAAACATCAAATCCACCATTAATGCATGTCATTCCATGCTTAAGATATTTTTACAATATGTCTTATCACATTAATGCATGCACTTGAGTATGGTGACAAGGATTTGATGTTGTAGTGAGGTGGTGTAAGATATATTTTGATAATATCTAAGGGTAGTTTAGTAATTTGCCACATTTTCCTAAGGCTATAAATAAGACCCTAAGGCTTCACAAATTCACACATCTTATTCCATCTTCTTCTTCTTCTTCTTCACCAATACTTTAATGGCTTCCACCTTAAAAGAAGTAATGGCTAAATTCATTTCAAAAAGAAACTAAAATTATATAGTAATATATATAGTGTAAAACCCCTCAAAACTTAACCAAAACTCCTCCTCTTCATTCTCTTTACCAACGGCCACCACCACACACCACCATAGCCGAGCCTTCCCTCCCCTACAACCAAGGTCGTGAGCCCCCTAGTCAAGGCCGTGCTCTCCAAAGGCAAGAGCCCAAGTGATCGTGAGCTTAGATTTCGAGTTAGCCAAGTTATAACCATTTTTAGGTTAATCGTTTAATCCAAGGTGAGAAACTCCAGAATTATAGTATTAAATGGTATTGGATGTTATATATGTTTGATTATGATTGTTAATGTTGATTTTTTAATATGAATGTTGAATACATATGCAAGTCACGGAAATACACGTCGATAAGCACAAAGGAAATCACTTTCCTTTATTAAATGAATTGGTGTATATGGGATGCTAAACCTCTATAAAATTGTTTAAAAATATGAAATAAATTCTAGAAAACTTTTAAAATATTTTAAAAGTGATTTGAGTTATAAAAATGAATTTCCAAATGATAAAAAGCATTTTTGATCAATATAGCTTAAAAAGCACTTTCCGCAGCACTTTTCCATAACTTTTGAAATATAGTTTTAAATGCAACCGTTCTTTTCCAAATATTTTGTAAATATTTTCAAATTCCTTGACCGCCTAGTAGGTGTCAGAGTGGTAGTGTCTAGGCTTGGGTTTGGAAAACCAGTTTCCTGCTCTCCCTGGCTACCTGGACTGGCCCGACAAGTGGAATAGTAAATTTGATTTACTCGGATCAAAATTTTCCAAAGTATAAAGGATATAATTTCCCAAAAGTAAATAACTTGGATTTTAAGGGGATAATCTTCTTATACTTGGTATTAAAGCCCGAAGAGGGAACTCGTACTATTCGTGGAATTTAAAAGGCGATTTCGCCATTATTTTTCCCATAGAACTTGTTGAATATGGAAATTGATATTAAGTAGAATTAGATGATTTCTATAGATTCTGCTCACTTAATATTTACTGGTTTTGGATTAATATCCTGAATAACATGGTTTTAACTCAATCAAAATTTTGATTTTGAATTAAGAAATCTTTATTAAGATTTAAATGAAATGATTTGGAATTTAAAAGGATTTTAAGTAATCAAAGGATTTGATAAATTAGGTTTAATGATTCGATATATACCAAAAGAATGTTTTAAAAATATATATCTTTGGAAGGTATTTGTTGAGAAGAATAAATCAATCAAAGAATAATTCCCTATTTACTAAACATCTTTTTATCGATGATTGGTTCGAATGAACCGGGGTCGAATTTAAGCGATTCTTATCTGAAAACCACTTCGAACCAATGTATGCGTTTGAAAAATAAAGACCTGATAAAGATAATAAGGGATGAAGACCGGAGGTCTTCGGAGTGGAAGGACTTCTTGTTGATAATTCAGGTTAGCTCCCAAATAACTAAAGTAGCAGTGGTCCCTTCATTTCTAAAACTCTTCGGGTTGCAAGGACTTCTCGCTACTAATCCTAGGGGTAATCCTTGATAGGATGTGGTAGGAGAGTACCTTCGGTTTGTCCTGTTCCTTGACAACTTGTATGGACGAATGTCTGACGTTGCATTTGTAATTACATTGATTGATCTTTATGAACGTATCATCTGATTGGTGGTGGAGAAGGCAACTTCTTTTAGCTTAACACCCTTTCCTGAGACATTCGAGCTCAGGAGTTATACGTTTGTAGAAATTAGTTGTGTGATTAAGGAATGGCAATGTAGCATTCAAAGTGGAATGTGCTATGTGAAAGGTAATCGTTACCTCGGCTCTCATCACTCGGAAATGGCCTAAACAAGGCATGCCTTGAGACTATGTGGGTTGCACCCATAAGGGTATGGTCGAGTATGTTAGTTATGTTGTTTCGGGATCCCATATAGGTCGGTTACGTCCGGGGTGATGTCATATTCGGTTCTATCCACCACCAGGCGGGTCTGTGGGTAGGCCGATCTTTCCAGGTGTAGTGGTTTCAAAGACGTCGATCCTCAGTACATCCCTCTAGAGGTGTACTGTATGGAAGGTAGTCCCTTACCTGCCATTGTATGGAATCAATTCTCCAATAAGTGCCTTCAGACTTGATTGTAGAACCTACTTTATAGCTATTATGCTGGAATTTAATAATGTAACAATTTCGGCTAAGATCCGTAAGTTTACTTGCAATTGCTTTCAAAAGAATGTCATTAAAAATAATATCAAATGAATTTTACGTAGCAAATGTTTTGGTTATCATAAGGTAAAAACCCGTTCTGTGTTTATGTGCGGCGTGGTCTTATGAGATACCCTTTTGTTTTCAAAATGCGTAATTTGAGTTTCTCAAACCAGTCCCATAACTGACCCGGAGTTTATTTTTCTTATCTCTTAAACTCTGGGTGCCCTAATTTTCTTGGGCAGCCAACTACTTAGGTAAGCATGGAGCATTTTGGAATGGAGCATGGAGCATTTTGGGTCTTTTTTTAAAGTCATTTATCACTTTCCGTTGTGTTTGTATTATGTATTAGTATCTACCAACACTGTAAGGATAGGTCGTTATAACTATCCTAGCTGGGTTAGTACCTGTCGTAACTCTGATGGAACAATTTGGAGTAATTGCATGTACTATTCATTTGTATAATTATGTGTTGAATACGATGTGAGATTCTATTAATGTCTTATCTTCTATCTTTACTTTACCACATGATAATCTGCCTCTTCGGCACTTGTATTTACGGCATGTGAATACCGAGGATGTATTAGTGTCGATTTCTGAGGGCCGAGGAGGTAGGTCGCATTCACATCACATGGGTTTAAGTAAGAATGTTAAGTATTAGTATGGTTTGTTTCTTGGTTGTATGTTTGTGATGAAATTTCAGGGTCGAAATTCTTTTAAAGGGAGAAGAATGTAATGATCCGGAATTTTATTGCTTTGATTTGTGAATGTTTAATTAATTTTAAATATTAAAGTAATGCTTTTTAATATTCAAATAACCCTCCTTTTATTATTTAATAATGATAGTAAAATAATTTTGAATATTTATTTACAAAAATGAATAGTTCGTACAAAAATTGAAAATGTGATCGGAAATCGTTTTTCAGATTTTTGACTTTTCATCGAGCGAAAGTAGTTAAAATGTTGTTTAGCACACACAATAATACTGTGCACTCACATATAACAAATAGGAATTCAATTAGTGCTAAATAAAATTAATTAACCTAAGTGTCATTAGGAAACTTTTAGAAAATAATTAAGGAAGTTAGACTTTTTTTTAGGTTTTTGTCTCATGTAAGTGATATGATGGAAGGCACATGGAGGGGGTGTGGTGCATATAGGTCGGGGAAAAAATCTATGAAGGGTATGTGATGTAATTTGGCAACTTTTCATGTTTATAAAAGTGCACCTTCTTTTCCATTTACCATTTTACATCTCCACTTTCTTTCACTCCACTTCTTTTCAATTTCTTCATCCTTAGTTCATAAATCAAAGACACTTCAAAACTCTACCAAATCAAGACAAACTCGAATCAAAAGTCAGTATTTCCCTAGCAAAACCCTTACCATCCTCAAAGATCTAAAATTTAGTGTCCATTTCCATTTTTACCACCAGGGCCGTGAGCAGTAGAGGTGTTCGCTGGGTTGTGTACTTCTGTTTGCAAGGTAAAGGGGGTGTTTGTTATTTTTTTGGTAGATGGGAGTAGTTGGGGTCTTTTGCAAGTGTTGCGATGCATTTTGAAGTAAGAATACTTATTTTATTATGTTATATTATATTGCATATATTTGTTGTATGAATGGTAATTGTATAAGTTGTACATATAATTATGTATGGATTGATTTTGGTATTGGTTGTAATTATTACCTGACTGGTTGTAGAAAACATATGTAACTTTGATTTGCAGGGGACTTGTTATACATTTTTGTGTACAGCCGTAAAATAGCACATAAGGATTAACAGGGGACTAGCAAAGAAAAATGGAGGTCGAACTGTCTTCATACTGAATAGGTCGCTACGGAAGCAATTCGAAGGACTTGAATTTTGTAGATGGATCCTAAAAGATTCCTCACGTTTATTGATTTTAATTTCATTTATATACTTGTTGTATAAATTTTTGAACATCAAAAGCTTGGTAGCTTGGCTACATTGTATGTAAAACATTGATATGTTTTAAAAGTTGAGCCTTTTAGTGGAAAAGGAAGTAGTAGTAATTGTTATGTGCTAATGTAACTTCAAAGCCTCTCTATAACTTTTTGAAATGATTTATAACCTTGATTTCCCGTCGAAATACTTTTGAAGCTACTTGGAATTTCAATGATGTTTTAAAATGCGACATTGGATTTCTATATTCCTCTTTTATGCGAATTTGTCGTTTGATTTTGAAGGTGTTCTGAAATGTTTTTCCAAACTTGACTTTTGGTTTTCCAAACCTATTTGCAAAGGTATTATAGTGGTTTAAAAATGTAGAAAGAAATGTTGTTTAAAAGTTATTTGATTTACAAAACGAAGTTTTAAAGGCTACGGTCCATATAACTATAGCCGCTATGGATGCACTTTGAAAATATATGATTTTAGTAAATTATAAAAGGTTATCTACTTTAGATATTTTGAAAAGTCTTTTAAAATGTGTTTCTAAAAATTGTATAAGTATTTTAAAAGGAGTCTAAAGATTTAAATATATTATTATGAATTTATTTGAGTTATTTAAGCAAGAGGTATAATTTTATAAAGGAAACTCCTTTGTTTCGGAAGTCGAGTTTGTTTTTAAAAGCGACCATCTTTAAGGGATGTTTAAATACAAGTTTCAAACTATGTTTTAAAGAGTTTTAAAAAATATTTTTAAAAGATGAACAAATCATAAATTACAACACTATTGTTGTAATAAATGTTTTCGAGAAAAGGAAAGAGGTTATGGACTATAACATTCTTGTTAAAGTAAATGGTTTCGAAAAAAGTGGAAAGAGGTTTGTGATTATAAATAGTATATGGAATATATGAAGTCTTATACATGACATTAAACTTTGAGGTAGGTAAACTTCTACCTATCCTAAAAGATAAGAATGTTGTCGAGTCAAGATTTGAGAGGTAATAGTACCCAAAATTGAATGGCTTCATTGTTAACAAAATGATAGTTTAAGGTTGAAATCGAAGATTGATGTTAAGTATACAAAGTATTATTTCTGTATATGAATTCGGTCACTTACAAAAATTAAGTAGTCCTATATTTGGCACTGAAAGCAGATGAGTAGATTGATCCTTTATTTGTGAGATCTAATATTGAAGTTTTTAACTAAGGCAAGGCTAAGAGCATTCAATGCCCTGACTACCTGGTTTTGTTTCTGGGCGAGGGATAGAGTAAGTCGAAATAACGAAAATGTGAAAATATAGGAAATTCGATTTCTATAAATGATCTTTATAACTTATGGTAGTATGGAAAGTATTATTTTCATACTTAACACCAAATTCCGAGGTAGGGAAACTTGTCTCTATCTGTGAGAGTCTAAGAATGCATGTCGAGGTAAGGATAGTATGCTAACTTGTTCGACCACATTGTCAATCGCGGAATAATACAAGTTTGAAATCGAAAAGTGGTGGTAAGTATAATTGGTCTAATTTTTACACAATCCATTTACTTACACCAAAAGTGTTTTGGGTTTGTTGTTTTCAATGTTTTTAAATAAATTTTGTTTTAATCCAATTAATTATGTTTTTGGAAATAAAATCTTTCTTAAAATTTTGTGTATATACTTATACCGTTAAGATTAGTATATGAACTCATTTTGTAAGCATTAAAAGTGAAATGGTTTGTGAATGTACTTATACCATTGAGATAAAAATATAAAAACTTTCCAAGTATTGAAAAGAGTAGAGAGGGTTTGTGAATATATCTGTCGAAAAAGATATTTTAGTACAAATATTTGAGAGGGGAGATTTTAATTAATGAAAGGATTGATTGAAGAGGCTTAGTGGTTGCTTATATGCTTAATGATTGGTTAAATCTCTGATTTGATTGTTTGCTTATTTGATAGTTAAAAAACCGACTATTAAATACTGGCCAGTTTTGAAACTATTGATTGTTGGTTCGGAGAGACCAGGATCGGATAAGCTTGAGTCATTCGAAAACCACTTCGAACCGACATAAGTATTCAAATTGAAGAAGTCTTGAAGATGATGGTATTGAAGATGAAGTTCTTTGAAGTGTAAGGGCTACTTGCAATTAATAATAAGGATGTAATAGAAGTAGCGCCTTCGGTTTGTTCATATCCTGAACAACTTGTATAGAAGAATGCTAGCATTGCATTGTTGTCTGGAGGGCAGTATTAGCATTCTAAAAGGGATTTGACAAAGGTAAAACATAGCATTAAGCCTCACACTTGGAAATGACAAAAACATGGGAGATGTAGCAAGGCTATATGGTTTTCTACCATTAGGGTATGATCATCACTTGTGTCTAGATCGATATTTATAGGTTTTGTATGTTGTGGCCACGGAAATGGTTTGTCAAGTTGGCAACCGCGGTGATGATTATATTCGGTACTATCCAGTAAGGGGTAGGCCGGTTCTGTGTTGGTAAAGGTGCAATGTATTTGTAGCTTTGGTACATTTTCTCTAAAGGTGTACTGTAACGAAGGTAATCCCTTACCTTGTCATTATATGGAATCCATTTTCCAATACGTGCTTTATGGACTTAGTTATATACTCAATATGTTATTGAATGTAATTAATGTAACCATTCCGGCTATGTTATATATTTATTTTAAATCCTAGACATTAGTATAATATCACTGGATTTTCTAATTTAAAGGGTTTGGTTATCCAAAGGTAAAAACTTATCCTTGTTTATGTGTGGCGTGGTCTTGCGAGATACCTTTGTTTCTAAAGGATTTATAACATTAAAAATCCTTATGTTTTGAGTTTCTCACACTGGTTTATTAGACTGATCGGGGTGTTATTTTCTTATAATACTCGAGTCAGACTTGAGCCGACATATTTTATTTTCCGTCGTATTTCTTATTTTTTTATTTATTAGCATTTGTGAGGACAGGCTGTTATAACTGTCCAGACTAATGATATGTTAGTTTGTTTTGATTGTTGTATCCATACAGTTTTCTTTTGTAAAGATCATTTGGATATATATGTGTGTGTGTATTACTCATCACGATGTGAGATTCTGTTCTGTCTTTTCTTTTTTTCACCCTAACAATCTGTCTTTCTAGCACTCGAATGATGGGCACGTGAATACCAAGGATGTATTAATGTCAAATTTTGAGGGTCGAAAAAGTAGGTCGTCACAACTTGGGATCGCCTGTCATTCATTCTTGCCACATGTGACCTAGGAGAACCTCGAGTCGCTCAATGCTCGGGTTTGCACCTGGACCGTCCAGTAGTAAAGCAACATAGCTAAGCTTGGCTACTATATGTCGGCCTTGGTGTTTAATAAACAACCTGGTTACATGGTCAAAACTTGCATCTAGGTCCATTAACCAGCTCGGTCTATCAACTAAAAGGCATTGATCAATTCAGTACAAAGTTTGCAAGAACGGGCCGCATTCGCCGCCCATCACTTACCTTACTTTGCTAATCTATCATGTGAAAATAAAAAGCGTAGATACACAAGGATTATGTCAGCTACTCAAAGTATGCTACCCTACCATCAATGCATAGACAGACGAGCAGAAAAAACAACAAAGTACTTAGAAAATTTTCACAAAAAAATTTCATTCTTTCAAAAAAAATGCTAGGGCACATGACCCTCCCCTCTAGGCTTACAGAAAGAGAAAAAGAACATATATACAATATCATTTGATAATTACATGCAGTTGAGAACGATAGAAAAATATATCCTAAAACGGTCATCTTCTCAAAAAAACAAGATTTTGTTTTTTTAGCAAATATCAGAACTCAAACGTTTGACAAAATATACCAAACGTCTAAGAAGAAATATATAGATTAATTTTTGTTACAGATCTAGATGTCTGATCTTAATTTCAAGATGTATAAGAAATTCAAATTTAGCCTGAAATCTCTTGGGATGATACCTTGTATAGATTCAGCTATCTGAATCAATTATTCAGACATTTGAGATCTTATATACTTTTATTTACTAAACTAAATCAGACATCTAATAAACCAGACGTCTGATGAGGATACCAGAATTTTGGTTGAACCTATCAGACATCCGACCCTTTATAATTCTATTTTAAAACAACATAACTCAAACATCTTTACTTCTAAACTAGACGTCTGAATCAAGTTCAAATTGAAAGTACTTTGTTTTGGAATACACTCAGATGTCTGACTTAGAAAATTTGAATGTCTGACTCAATTCAAAACAGTTTTTTTATAACTAAGCAGATGTCCGATCCGTCAGCTCAAACGTCTAAGAAATGGAAATATTTTGAATAAACAGTTATTTCTAAAAAGGAGCCTATGTCCGTATAAAGTCACGACTTCTTGAAAGATCATCACATTTCGACAGACCTCTTCATCTTTATTAATATAGACCAGTTTATTTGATTGCATTTATCTAATTCTTGTTCCAAAATATACATTCATCTAATTCTCTTTGATTTCTAAAGCAATCAAATTCTTCATATTTTCTTCTTATAGCACTGCACATACAATTCGCAACCATCAAAGGATATTATAGGAAGGGCGTACTGAAGTGTGGCTTATTTATGTTATTAATAACACATCAAAGTCGGTGATTAAAGCCATTTTCTTTGTAATTGGTGAAAGCTCGATCATGTGCTCAAGTGGTATTTGTAAACTTGTTCCTCAGGGTGAAATGAGGTTTGTTGACAGTGGAATTCCTAAGTAGAGCTTAGGGACTGACGTAGGATGGGAGGTCCGAACAAGTATAAAATCCCGATATGAATTTATCGTTTTGTTTTCTATGATTATTTAGTTAGCCATCTACCAATATTTATATATAAGTACCAAGATTCATATTAGTATAGATCCCACTTACTTCCATTTGGTATCAGAGCAATGTCATCACTAAACCATAACAAAGTTTGTGATTATTTTAATATGGATAACACTATTGCAACATTTGCCGAAGGACAATCCACCCCATGACCACCATTGTTGTAACGACCCATATTTTTAACCATTTAAAAATATTAAATTAAATAAGTTTTTCGAATAAAATTGTAAGAAATTGTTTTTGATACAAATTAAATTATAATATAAGTAATGAGCTTAATTTAAATTTCTATTAATGACATATGTTTGCAATAAGGTAAGAATGATAACATATGTTAGTGTGTATTTAATGATATTGATTTGAATGAAATTAACAACTGTCTGAATGTAAATTTCTAATTGATAGTAATGATGTTAATAATTATTTTCAAATATTTACATATATTTATAAGGATGACTTTGGTAAATATTTAAATGGTATTTATAAATGAAATTTACTTTACGTGAAGTAAGGAAATCTTACAAATGAATTTGGAAAAGTATTCAAATTGGAAAGATTATTGATTTTAACATAAATGAGATTTATATTAGTTTTCTTCAAGTATAAAACTTGGAGATATTATATAAATGAATGCATATAAAATTTTCCATTTAAATTTATGGTATGGAAGAAATGATTAGAAAGGTTATTATATGATATGTTTAAAAAAAATTGGATATCTATTTTGAAAGAAAGGTTTTTAAGTATTTTACATGGTGTTAAAACTGAACTACCAAGTACTTAGAAATTCTTGACATACGTTTGGTGTAATGAACCGATTTTCCGTACCCTTAATCAAAAACTAAATCACACATGTCCAACTCAAATTGCACGAAAAGACGGATCATTAAGGATAGAAAGAAAATAAGACAGAACAGAATCTCACACGAATGGAATAATATATAATATTGAACAAATATCTTTACAGCGGAAAACTTTTATATACATGTATCAGAGTCTAACCTAGATTCAGCCTGGACAGTTATAAACGTCTGTCCTTACAATTGCTGACAAACTTCAAACTAAAACAACAAACCACATCGGATAATAGAATATGCCCATACGTAGATGAATATCTCCAGCTCTCCTTTGGAAACTCCAACCGTCTTCAACTAAACCTGAAACTACTCGGATCTGACCCGAGTATTGAAAATACCCGGATCAGGCTTGATAAACCAGCATGAGAAAACTCAATAATAAATGACAGTGTCATATATCAGCCTTTGAATAAATCTCTTTGAAAAGAAAGAGTATCTCATAAAACCACGCCCACACATAAACACGGACGGGTTTTTACCTTATGATAACTAAAACACTTTTATATATCAAAACTTTTGATATTATTTCTAATGACATCTCTTTGAAAACATTTGCAAATAAATTTATTAATCTTAGCCAAAATGGTTACCAATATAGCATTTCGAGGCTATTCATTACGCCAATACAAAAAAAAAACAGCAGGTTCTTATTGGAGAATGGATTTTCATACAAATGACCAGGTGAAGGGACTACCTTCCGATGGGTACACCTTTAGATGGATGTCCGAGGCACAGAACATCCGCCCTCTACCAACAGAAGACCAGCCTACCTCTATAACTAAATAGTACCGAATATGTCATCCACCGGTCGTTACCGACCTTTAACCGAGCACGCTCGAGCATACAAACCACATTAATTTACATCCGAACGTCATAGCGGGAAGAAATATATCTAGAAGGGGATGATCATACCCTATTTGGGAATGAGCCATTTAGCCTTGCCGCATCTAACCCTGTTTCGGTCATTTCCTGGTTGATGAGGCTTGAGGCAACGATTACCTTTTCACATAGCACATCTTCTTTCACTTTTGAATGCCACATTGCCATTTCTATTGACTACTAATTGCCTTTCACAAAAAACAACCCTTGAGCTCGTACGTCTCAAGGAAGGGTGTTAAGCAAAGAGAAGTTGTCTTCTCCGCCACCAAACAGATGTACGTTTGTAAATCCAATGTACGTAATCTCAGAAAATGCAATGTCAGACATTCGTCCATACAAGTTCGTTCTAGGACTGAATGAAATCGAAGATACTTTCCTAGGCAATTACTAGGCGAGAAGCCCTTGCAATCCAAAAAAAATCTCCACAACGAGGAGACCACTGCTATAAATAACTCTATAATGGGAGCGACCCAAAGCATGTAAATAAGCAGTCCTCACGCTACGAAGATCCACGGTCTTCAATAATCATCATCTTCAACATGTCTTCACTTTCGAACGTATACATTGGTTCGAAGTGGTTTTCGGATAGGGATCACCCAAATCCGACCCCGGTTCCTTCGAAGCCAATTATCGATTTAAAAGATGTTAAGTTCATATGTGGATATCAATCATCAATCAATTACTTCATCATTTATTAAATCAAATATCTTTCTTAGATATATTCTTTTCAATTTATTCCATTTTCTTTTCAAATATATATGGAATCATTAAGCCTCATTTATTAAATCATTTGGTTTATTTAAACTTCTTTAGATCTTGGAATAATTCCAATCATTTTCTCTTTTACTTAGGAAAACCTTTCCAAATCATTCATTAAATCTTAATCAAAGATTTCTTTCTAACTTTTAACTCAAGAAAAATATTCCCTTTTTATAATATCACTTTCCAAAACACCATTTAATTTAAAGGATTATCCACTGTCCAAAATCATGAATATAATTCCTTTGCCAAGTTCATTACTTCTAAATATTTAATTTAAAGGATTATTCACTGTCCAAAATCGCGAATATAATTCCTTTAATAAACCTTCATATTTAACTTATCAATTTAAATTGATTTCAGATTTACAAAACAGTGTTTATAAATTCCATTATTTTTTATAAACTTCCATATACAAAATTTCTTTACTGACAAATTCCATTTATATCTCATTTATAAGTCAAAATCCAATTATAAGTTAATTACTTATAAATCTATTATTTACAAATTCATTCCTTTCAAATCTTATTATTTATAAAATCCATTATAAATTCTTTTCTAAATTTCAATTGCAAATACATATATAAATTTGATTACAATCCCATTTCTAATATTTATAAAACACTTTTATAATTACATTACTTTTATTTATAAAATATCAATTTTATAAATCTTATATATAGGTCATTTATAATAAATTCAAAGAATTTGTTTCTTTTTTTTTTATCTTGGAAAAACTTAAATATGATCTTTTAGAGCATCCGGGCTTTCCTTTCGATCTGTTCCACCCCTCGTCTAAAAGATAAAATGAAGGCCAGACAAGTTTAGGGCATTGGTTCCTCCATTCCTAACCTTAGTTACATACCTTGTTTTACCGTTTACATCTCACAAGCGGGACAAATGTACTAGTCGTTTCCGCATACTCAATTTGTTATTACATTCAATATTCTTCACTTTTTTTACTTAAGTGCTACAAACAATTTCTCTTAACCATTTATTCAAACTCTTATTAAAACTTCCAAATCATCTTTACATTACTTAATTATTCCTTTAAATTCATTCACAAAAAATTTAGGAAAGAATTGTTAAGTTTAAACTCATTTTCAAAAGGTTATAGAATTCCAAGCATAAAAGTGCTGCGGAAAGTGCTATATAAGCTTATTTGATTTAAACAACTTTTTAATATTTGAAAATTCATATTCCATTTCATATTATAATATCATTTTATTATAATATCATTTTCAACTTTCTTTTTAGAATCATTTAGAGGCTAAATCACTGCATACATATATTATTATGGATTTAATTTCCATTAAGTTAAATATGATTAATTACTAACCGTTTCTCTTATCATTTATCAAACAAGTTATCAACCACATAAACAATCATATAATCAACCAATTTTGCAATCAAGTTATCAAACATTAATCATTCAACATACAACAAACTTTTAATATAATTAACTTGAAATATTTTATGGATTTATTAGTAAATAAGAGTACTCACCGTTTACTTAACCAATTCTTCCTACCAACATTCATATGCAACAACACTTCACTACATCCTCTTAACCACACCAAACCATCACGTAAACTCTACCACCATGCTTCATAGTACTCGACCACCATCTCCAAACATCCATAAGGCTCGGCCACAACGAGTTCTCCACCATCCTCCATCACTCTTCAACTTTTTAGATTCTAAACCATGTTTTGGTGATATTCTAAGGCCTTTGGCAAAGTTTGGTGAAGTTTTGACTTTGTTTGATATGGTTTTGAAAAAGTTAGTAAGGAAATGGAAGAGAAGAAGCCATTAGATAAGTGGAGAAAAGTATTGAAAAAGGAAGAAGAAGTGAAAAAAAAGTGAGAAGGTGGTTGCTTATTTATAGAAAAAGTTTTGGATTAAAATAATATTATGTAAAAGACCAAAATACCCTTACTTACTTATTAAGTAATCTTATTTTTTTTCAACACTTACCATCACCATTTCAAATCATTACTTTATGTCATTTTTACTTAAGTATTAAGTAAAGAATATAATAATTATGTTTGGTTTGATTTGATGTTTACTTTTTGCTTTGAAAGACATGTTTGTCTTTTTGTGCTTACCTTTTGTTAATGATATTCTAGAATTTTCTAAGTATGTTTTGTAAAAGTAAACTTGATTAGTGAATTAATTAATACTTATACTATTTAAAAATATGTTCCAATATAATAAAATAAAGGTGTGACAACGTTGCGACAACTTTTAATCGACAAAACGTTGATTTTCGACAAAATGTTTTACGGTCACATTTTGACGTTTTAGTTAAACTATTTATTTATGTAAACCAAATTTTAAAATAAATTTGTATAATGTTATTTAAAATTATAAACACTCATAAATAAATTAAAATAATTTATTTAACATTTGAACATTTTGTCACTTTTGTCGATATAGGCAAATGTTACTATTTTTGTGTATACTTCTCTTTCCAAATCTTATCTAATTTTGTTCTACGTATTTTATATTTAAAATCATTTTAAATAGTATATTTTAAAGTGTTCAAATTTTGGGTCGTTACATTTGGCCAACCTATTGAACTAAATTCTGTAAGAATGAGGATAGATTGAACATCCCTCAAGGGACTGTTAATATTATTGAATCTCACTATAGTCGCTTGAAAATAATTCTGGTGATAATTGCAACATCATCGACGTTCATTTTTGGGTCTCGAAAGTGAGAAATCAATAATAAACTAGTTAAGACAGCATGCATATATAAAAGTATTTTAAAAAAGGTATTTGGGAAAAAGTTTGGATTATTTTTAGTTTATAGTAAACTTAGATATGTAAGTTTAAATGTTATAAGTTGATTATTTTGGTAAAATATATCAAATGCTAGATTTTTTGCTTCGTTCCTTTTCGAGGACGAAAAGTTTTGAGTGGAGGAGATTGTAACGACCCGTATTCTTAACCATTTAAAAATATTAAATTAAATAAGATTTTCGAATAAAATTGTTATAAATTTTTTTGATACAAATTAAATTATAATATAAGTTATGAGCTTAATTTAAATTTCTATTAACGATATATGTTTGCAATAAGGTAAGAATGATAACATATGTTAGTTTGTATTTAATGACATTGTTTGAATGAAATTAACAACTGTCTAAATGTAAATTTCCAATTGCTTGGAATAATAAATGTTAATAAAGAATAATAAATGTTTTTTTATTATAGAATAAATCATATGTTTATTTATTTGGAATGTTTGGTAGCTGAAAGATTTATTACATGAATAAGAAATCAATTATTATGAATAAGTGTTAATAAATTTATTAAAGGAGTAAACATATGTTTATTTGTTTGAAATGTATTTTAGCTTACAGATTGATTATGGGGATGAGAAACTATTATTTACTAAGAAATGTATAACTCCTGGTTTTATCCAATAGTGTATAAATATGTTTAAATTACTATTAGATATGAAATAATTGTTCTATTTCTCATTACATTTATTTAGTCCATTTTGAAATTCACCTTTGTAATCAATTGAAATCAATGTAATTGAATAATTTCAATTAATATGAGAGATGACACTAAATTGTAAATTAATAGGGTAATTAAACATAGCTTATGTTTTGTGAAAATAAAAAGAAAGTTTTATTTAATGAAAAGAACATTTTTATCAACTAAATAGAATGTTTTATTGTGAATATAAGTTTAATTTTAATATAATAAGGAAATTGAATTTTGTAGTACGTTTCTGGTTGGAATATTTGATTTATTTAAATATTCAAACTTGATTTGAATTTAATTTATAAAAAAAATAAAATGGTAAGAAAACAACTGGAAGGTTTGGTTAAAATTTTGATTTGGAATAGTTAGCATGTGTAACGACCCGGGTTTTCAGACCAGTCAAAATCACCGAAAACCCATCAGTTCTAAAACTATGAATGACGACTACCAATTTAATACACAATATTTGATAAATATTCAACACTATTAAATGTATAGGATACAATTTCAATTATACAAGTTATCAAAGTAATCATTTTTTCTACAGTGTGCTTTAATACAAACCCAAAATCAAATACTACAAATAAACTTTAAATCTACCGCTGTGTAACTCTGATGAGAAACAACAATATCCTTACCTGCAAACTCAATAAACAATGTGAATGCAGAATAAAATAGTAAGCATGAAAGATAAAACAACACAAGAAAAATAGCAACCAATAAACAAAAAAATATTATGTTATTATTGAGGCTGCATCACTACCACTTGTGACTGCCTGCGTACCCCTATCTAATTCGGTACCCAATTAGATACAGGATCAAGCCAATGTAGTTGTTCTACTGCAAATAGGTCTCATGGAGCCTACGATGCAACAAACAATATGCAATTCCCAAAACTACCCACTTAGGCTTAATCTTCAAATTTAGATTTTCAAATCTAATTACCTTTACGAAAATTATCTCTTTGGACTTTATTCTCGAATTCTTATTTTAAAACCTTTGAAATATAAGTATATATCTTTTATATTCAACTAGTCCTTTACTTCGGGATCTAAAAACAAATCACTTTTTTTGAGACGATATTTATATACAAGCATACAAAACTATATGCTACCAAATCTCGGGAGGTTTCTAGCCATAACCAGGCCCCTGGGTCTAGCCATCCGAATAAATAATAGATTGCTGCATCGCTCTATTCCAAGAGCGGACTACATCGAGGCTACATAACATCGGCACCTACTTTGTCCATGCGTTTCTTAGATTATGGGTTACCCGAATCTTTATATCAGGATGGGGATTTGTTCTGCTAATAAAATGTCACCAATATTATATCAATATTTTATACTTTTCTAAACGTGTCAATAAATTAAACTAGTGTGTCATATTCGTTAATACGAATCTAGTGTCCAAGACCGTGGGTTAAACGGACTTCGTATGAAGAGGTTAAACATTTTTAAAGTTAAGCTATTAATTAACTAAATCAAGCTAACTAAAATATATAACTAATATTATATATACTAATATATCTCACCCCAAATTCAACCTGCAAAAGCTCATCCCATTCAAACTTATCCAAACCAAACTCACCGCAAGCCAAGGCCCAAGCTTTCATGGCCCACGCAAGAACCTCATTCGTCTGCAAGAAAACGCCCCTTCCCCATGCAATTGACCATATTATAGTGGACTATATTGCAAATTTATTTGTTAGGAACAGTAGCCCCCCTTTCACGCGCCTTAAAACTACCCCATGCATATATTCACGTCCTCCCCCCATCAAATTTCCATGCGCCTTCCTGAAGCCAAGAAACGTGCACACCCGAGCACGTTCGCCACACCCGAGCACGTTCGCCACACCCAAGCACCGTTGCTTGATGAACCGAGGCCACCCATACCTTCGCCTTATCATGGTCGATCGAGTGCCCCCCCTACGTCCTTCGACCCCCTGCTTCAAAAGAACACACACTCGAGCTCCTATAACACACTCACCCGAACGTCATCCCCTCTTGGTCATCGCCTTAGCCATCATAGTAAACTCTGGCCATCTAAACAACATGCTTGTCTGCAACCAAGTAGGAAGAATAACCAAGATCGTGCTTGGAAAGAAAATGATTTGCAAAATGATACCATAAAAAAATGAAGCTGAGAGACCAGTGCAAATGCAAGCCGTGGACAATGATGATGATGGATTTTCAAACTTCTATGTATTTTATTTCTGATTTTAGAATTTTTGCTTTTTTTTTATTTTGGTTTCCCAAAGAGAAGCAGAGCTAAAAACATGAAAATGTGCAATGTGCCATCCCTTCATATATAATGTAAGGATACTTAGTTGCAAAGTAAAAGAAGTACCAATATTTAATGCAGCCACGTCAACAAATAAATGTTAACATTTAATGCAAGTTGTAATAGTAGACTGCAAAGGTACGAATGCGCATGGCAAGGAACAATAGCAAGATTGATATTTTGTGTTGTTATATAAAATGTTTTAGGGTACAATGTTACACAATGTCACATTCACGTATGGACCGCGAACGACCGAAATAAAAATACGATTGCGCACAACAACGTTACGCGATTACAAACCAGTAATAAAATAGACAAGTTAACTTATTCTGTAAAATTTCAAAAGAACCGACGTTTGGCGCAAAACGCATCAAACGAAAATATTTTTATTTTCCAAATTAAAAATTATGAAAAAATTTCTATAAATTAAATTAAAACGACGTCATCAAAAATCAAGTCTTAATTTGAAACGGATATTTTATTATATTTTAATTCAAATTAGAATATTTAAATAAATTAAATATTCAATTTTGATGATCTAAAAATACGGGTCGTTACAGCATGTTTACATAAGAAATATATTTCGTTCCAAATTTGAATTTGGAGTCCCGGTTCATCTTTTATTGTGTGTAACGGCGGTTCCCATTATGTCAATTGTAGTTTTTAATTTTATTTACTGTGTACTAAATAAAAACATATATAGGTGTAAATTCGAGTGTATCGAGGTTAATAAAACGGGTTAAAATGAACATTCTTAAATTTGAGCATGTTAGAGTTTTGCTTTCCATGTACAGTTTGCCTTCTCAAATTTGAATCATTATGTTCATTTATTCTATTATTATTACTTTCATTAAATACATGTCTCTTTTGGCCAGTAATTTTCATTTATTTACATGCGAGCTTTACCTTGAAATGTTCACTGTATGTTAATGAAATTAATTGAGGTAGTGCATAATTTGAAATTTTATACCAAAAGATTTGCTTGCCATGTAAACGTGTCTTCTCAAATTTAACGTCTGTCTTTTATCCTTTGTTAATTACCTGCATGTTAGTCTCTTTTAATTTTGCAAATTTAGATCTTCTAGTATCCTTCCCTTTCGTATTCCAATTTCCAAACGTGCTTTACCCTTATTCATTTCCTATTTGATAAATCTCTTCCTTTAACTTTCCATTTCCAAAATGTGCTGCCGTTATTTCTTTTGCCTGAAGTTTATTTTTTCTTCTTAAAAAACAAATGTGAGCACCTCATTTTCATGAAGCAATCTTTTCCTTTGTTTGCAAATCCATTTCCTAAAGCCTCCTTTCCCCATGCGTGAGACATCATGTCATTTTTTTCGTTGATTCTCGAGGCTTTAGAAACATGAGCAGGCTTCAAAATTCTTAACTTGAGTAACTAATTTGTTTTATTTTATTATTAAAATGTGTGTACATGTTGTTATATTTCATTTTAATAATATTCTTATAACTTGAATATCTTCTGCATGTGAACTTCGATTCATGTGTGGTTTCTTCCATTGGATTCGTGGTGAAATTCCAAACAACATGAAATTGGTTTGGTTGAGTGGAGACAGTTGAGATTTTGGGCTTCTGTTTTGATTTTAATGTGCTTAAATCAAACATGAGTGATTAAATCCACTCGCGCAATAATAAAATTTATTCTGCAAGCTAAATTAAAAATCATGATGCGATAGATTATTTTGATTGCTGTTTGAGAATTTAAATTGACATTGAAAACTGAATATCACTGCTAGTTGAACACCCCAATATATGACAATTAATAATTTTTGTGATATATGTTTGATTGGATGATTTGGATTTTGATTCCATATGTATGCCTATTGATTGATTATGGATGATGTTGTGTATATATTGTCGATGATTATTTATTTTGATATATCTCTGTTATCACCCTGTACATTATTGACATCATATAAATTGTCTCTTTCATAGTTATGCTAAGAAATAGGTTGAAATGACATACACATATGACATTTAAATATGGCTTGAAATGGTATATATCCATCCATGTAATTAAATTGAAATAACTGATCACTTGGCCATAGGGTAGAAAATTATATATGGATACCGGATTTGGTTAAATTAAATGGCTTTAAAATCTTGAATTGGGATTTATTTTAATGATATTGTTTAAAGAAAATAAAAATTGGACTTAT
This sequence comes from Allium fistulosum, assembly GCA_030737815.1. Taxonomy (NCBI): domain Eukaryota; kingdom Viridiplantae; phylum Streptophyta; class Magnoliopsida; order Asparagales; family Amaryllidaceae; genus Allium; species Allium fistulosum. The sequence goes on along the minus strand of CM060902.1, from coordinate 1,279,515,523 downwards.
ATGAATTGAATTAATTTCTAATTCGAGCTTTGAAAAGTTGAAATTGAAACAGCTTAAATGAAACTATTTAAAAGATTTAACTTGAAATCTTAAAGTTGAAATTGAGATATGATTTAAATTTTATCGAGAGTGAATTATTTTAAAGGTTTAAATTTTAATTTAGACTTTGAGTTTATTTTAATTAAAGTGGTTTAAATTGGTATTTCAAATTTTGGATGTGTAATGGATTTAAATTAAATTGTTTTAAATGATAATTTGAAGTGAAAATTTCAGCCATTTGAATCGAATTGTTTAAATTGAGGTTGATTTAAATTGAATTTTGAATATGCAGTAGACTTGAATTGGAAGTCGGAAAACTAAATTCGTTTTAATTTGGAATTTGAACCTAAGTTCAAATTTTTGAGAAAAGAATGAAACGGTTTTAATTCAAAACCATTTTAAATATAAACTATTTTAATATTCAAACTATTTTAATATTCAAACTATTTTAATATATAAACTATTTTCAATATTCAAAACTATTTTCAATATAAAAACTATTTTAAATATTCAAAACCATTCTTAAATATTCAAAATATTTTGATCTTCAAACTGTTTTCATTCTTCAAAACTATTTTAATATTCAAAACTATTTTAACTTTGAAACTGATTAAATCTCGAAGTTCATTCAAAGTCGAAACAGATTTAAATTAAACTTGTTTGATTTAAATAATGATATGAAGTATGATTTATACTATTAAAGTGAATTCGATATTTTGATATGAAGTATGACCCGTTTCTTGAAATTTGAAAGAACCAACCCGTGTGAAAAATGACATTTGGTTGTTAAAGAGACCGGAGTTGGATATTGGCATACTCTCAATCAATAGCGGGATATGTGGAGGATTTCTAAAATGAAGTGGTTGGATTGGCGTACGTTTGCTAGACTGAAGTAAGAGAACGATGATGGATGACCCCGACACTTGTGTCAATTTGAAATGACTAAACAGAAGCCTATTCCTTTAGGGGCCATTATCCCTTCTTATTCCTATATTGATTTTGACTTGATCGATGCACCTTGATTTGATTTTGGGGGTGATGGACTCGGTCGGCAGTCGTTGCAGCGATGTGTTATGAATTACCAGAAATGGTAAACTGGTAGAATCTTACCTTGGCATTGCCTCACATGCCTTGTCATACGATTATCCTTATATGTGACCACTACGATTTTGTTTTATTGTTGTCCTATCACGGTGCCTCTTTGGCTATCAACGTTACTGGTTGTGCTACTGAGGCAAACCGTAGGACAATACTTAAAAATGTGTTAAGGCGGATTAATGTAAAGCTTTAACGCTATTTTAATATTTACTTCACTGATAGACACTACATATATAATGTACCTTACTATATACAGATAGTTTAACAGATCCTTACAAGATGGAAAACCCCGTAACATCTTTTAAGTTACTTGTACTCTTATTTCTCATGATATCGATCTAACTTACATAAGAGTTTTTAGTTCTTTCTTGAGTGTATTGTTTTTCATTATGCTTAGGTTAGCCTAAGTATTTCAGTATCCGAAGATGTTATCCCTTGAAGATAAAGATGAAGATTGAGATCATATTTATTAGTATTATTCCGCTGTATTATTTGGTATGTTGTTTATTGTACTCTGATTATGTTGTAAAATGCAAGTTAAATTTATATTGTAAACTAGCTTCATAAACTACTTATGTTGTTATTATATTTTGTCATTCCGCTTCGAGATTCTGATTATTGCTTTATTCACTTCTTATTTTCTTTATTAACCCCGTTTAGTTTTTGCCTTTTGGACTATTTGAGTTAGACATGTGTGGTTAATTGTCGACTTAAATTTTCCAAAAATGGCGGGTCATCACTGTTGGTATCAGAGCATTGGTTTAGAGATTCCTTAGCCTATTGGGGGTAAACTCATTAGAGATAGGGTTAGTAATAACTTATAATGAGTTTGAGTGTATATATATACGTGAGCGCATATTTGTTAGTGTTACAAAAATGTTTTATATTGTGTTAATATGTCTATTGAGTAATTTATAAATTCTGGTCAGAACATGGGACACCATGGTATTGATATGGATTTCTAAATACTTAAATAAGACAAATGGACACAGTATCGTTTTGAAAATAGGTAAATGAAATAATTTTTACTTAGAATTATATTTTATATATAAAAGTATAATTTTTATAATCAAGACAGTTATTTATGATTTAGTTGTTTGTTAGGAATGATAATATTAAATTATTATCATTTATTATTTGATTAGTTGTGCTTGGACAATTTATGAGCATTGACTATGGTGTGTTGATTTTTGAAATATGTTTAACTATTTTACAAGTAATCTACCTTTATACAACGGGGAACGGGTATATTAAAATTTATGGAAATACTTATATTTGAAATGAAATATTTTCTAATTTGAATTTGTAATGTGGAATATAAATATGATAAAAATAATAAGGGTTTTTGTAACAAATGTTTTATACACAATTGTTTAATTACTTTTAAATATATATTTAAGTAAATAATCTTTGCTTAATAATTTATTAATATACTTATGTCTTTAATAAAAGTATTTGTAAGTTAAAATAAGTATAAAATTAATTGAGAATAAATGAAGAAGAAATTTTGAAATAAGAATGTTTTAATAACAATTGTCAATATCACTTGTCTTTTATTAACAACTAATTCTAAATGAAATATATTGGATATGCACTTATGGAATAGTTTTCATAAAAGATATTTTATAGTGTTTAATAAAAAATTTTACAAAGGATTTGTAGAGTATTTAATTATGAAATTTGATGGCATTTTTAATGGAAATTTATATAAATATGATTTATAAATAAAAGAATCTTATTTTAAAGGAAAGGTATTTGGAACAAGGATTTAAAGACCTTGTTTGGTATGAAATTTATATAATAAATATTATAATTAAGGAAGTTTATTAAAATTATAAGAAAAGATAGATGAAACTAAGAAATGTATATAGAGATTCATCTATGAAAGTTAAATAAATTTTATGAATATAATCTATATTAGGATAGTTTACAAAACATTGTTGTAAATACAAATGAAAATATAATGTTAAGTTATTATTTACCTAAACTTAAGTACTGGTAAGTTTAAGTAGCTTTGAATGATTTTAAATAAATTATAATAAATAATAATTTAAACATTGATAACATTAATGATAATTAAGGATAATATTAATTTGAATACTAATTAATGATGGTGAATTAAATATAAATTAATTAAGGATGTTGATTTGAACGTTAATAATGACAATTAAATAATATATTTCACAATAGATGTTAAGATTTAAATGGTAAACTAAAAAGAAAAATTTAAAGCATAAACTTTAAAATAAAATTAAAGGTGTAAATTTAAAGAATGAAATTAAAATGTAACCTAAGTAAAGTTAAAATATTTGTTAAGAAAACCTTATGGAACCTATATTATGTTGACATCACTTTGTATGATTTCTTATTGTATTGTAAGTTAATTCTATCTTGAATAAAAGTTAGGGTATATATATAATAAAAAAATGGTGTTTATAATAGGAAATGTTTTATATAATAAGTGATTTTATATATGTAGGATTTATAAAATAATGTTAAGTGTTGGTTTGGTATTTGTGATAAATTTCTGAGTCGTTATGTCCCTCTACTCTCTTAAAAGAATTTTCCCCAAATTTTAAAACAATGGATGTATTCATCTTTCTAAATATAGTAATGATGTTAATAATTATTTTCAAATATTTACATATATTTATAAGGATGACTTTGGTAAATATTTAAATGGTATTTATAAATGAAATTTACTTTACGTAAAGTAAGGAAATCTTACAAATGAATTTGGCAAAGTATTCAAATTGGAAAGATTATTGATTTTAACATAAATGAGATTTACATTAGTTTTCTTCAAGTATAAAACTTGGAGATATTATATAAAAGAATGTATATAAATTTTTCCATTTAAATTTATGGTATGGAAGAAATGATTAGAAAGGTTATTATATGATATGTTTGAAAAAAAATGGATATCTATTTTGAAAGAAAGGTTTTTAAGTATTTTACTTGGTGTTAAAACTAAACTACCAAGTACTTAGGAATTCTTGACATACGTTTGGCCAACTTATTGAACTTAATTCTATAAGAATGAGGATAGATGGAACACCCCTCAAGGAACTGTTAATATTATCGAATCTCACTCTAGTCGCTTGAAAATAATTATGGTGATAATTGCAACATCATCGACGTTCATTTTTGGGTCTCGAAAGTGAGAAATCAATAATAAACCAGTTAAGACATCATGCATATATAAAAGTATTTTAAAAAGGGTATTTAGGAAAAGGTTTGGATTATTTTTAGTTTATAGTAAACTTAGATATGTAAGTTTAAATGTTATAAGTTGATTATTTTGGTAAAATATATCAAATGCTAGATTCTTTGCTTCATTCCTTTTCGAGGACGAAAAGTTTTGAGTGGAGAAGATTGTAACGACCCGTATTTTTAACAATTTAAAAATATTAAATTAAATAAGATTTTCGAATAAAATTGTTATAATTTTTTTTGATACAAATTAAATTATAATATAAGTTATGAGCTTAATTTGGACTTCTATTAATGATATATGTTTGCAATAAGGTAAGAATGATAACATATGTTAGTGTGTACTTAATGTAACGACCCGTTATTTTGGACCATTCAAATCGACAATAAAATACACACATGTCGGACTTGAATAATTCAAAACAATAGATTGTTAATTTAAATTTGGCAAAACTCAGAATATACAGTAAATAAATCAATCACAGACACAGAGTAATACAATAATACGCAGCGGAATAGATAAAATAGTAGTTCATGAAGCTACTATATAAACATCAGAGTTAAAATAAAATACAACAGAATATCTCAAAAACAGTGAAGTCTTCAGTACGAATAGATGACCTCTCTGAACAAATCAACTGGAAAAGCTGAAAGCTGAATCGATAGTTGGATCTCCAAATGAAGCTCCAAACTCCAAAGGTGAGTCTCAAATGCTGTATCACTCGGTCTGACCCGAGCGTAAAGCAAAACACAAAACACTCGAGTCAGGATTAACATTCTTATATCAATAAATCCAACTCAAGTGAAATATCAACTGAAATACAAGTAACTTAAAGGATGTTGGGATAACCATCCTCTAAGGATCTATGGAACTACCTACAATGTGGAAATATACACTATAACACCGTGGTCATTTAATTTAATTTATACTTCAAACCAAAATATCATTTCATTTCAAATATATCTATTTTCCTAAATAATTTATAAAGTAAAGTATTTATAATTTCCTCAAGTCTCACAAATCGATTCAAATTAACTCAAATTCCACATTCAAATTTATTCAGAGCTCAATTCATCAATTCAATTCAGTTCTCAATAGACCATTTAAATTTTTAATATATTCCAAGGCTTTAATATTTAATATTTTCAAAGTTAAATTTAACAGTTTCATATAGCTCTTGATTTAACTTCATTATTATTTAATCAGGGAATATTCACTTAATAAATTCAATATCATTTAACTAGCCTTAAATTTCATTTTTACTAAATATTTCCTAAAATTTATTTAAACAAGAATTATTCATTAAATTATTTAAATCAAACCCGAGTTATAAATCCTATCTTAAATCTCAATTTTAATAAGTTTCAAATCGGTTTAATTAAATAAAATTATTTAATGAATACAATTTCAACTAAATTCAAATTATCTTCCCAACCTTAACTTATTCAAATTATTACCAAAATCTGTTTTGAAATATAATTTTTTTTCTTAACATATTATATGTACTAAATCCATCTTAATTAAATTAAATATCATTATTAAATCTATATATATCATTTCCATTTAAAAAAATTTAAGAATCAACATTTATTAAAACCATATATTTCTTTTCAAAACCATAGAATTTATTTTCAAATATTTATATATATGGACCAACGGTGTCTGTATATATATATATCTATCATATGGTTAAGTGATACAGATATTTATCATTTCAATCCGTAATTTAAATATATACGGGTAGATATCACTTCAACCCGTAATCCCAATTCAATTCAAATGAAAATCGCTTGGATTTATCATTTCAACCCATAACGATTTTCTCCTATTCTAAAGTCCGTTCGGGTATGTATCATTTCAACCCATAGTGAATTCTATACTAACGGGGAACTTGCAGAGTGATAACAGATAATATAAAATACAACAAAAGACATATATCATCAATAACAATATAATATAGACAACAGGATATGGTGTCATATCCTACAAGTGAACAGTTACAGATAATAGCATATATAACAATTTAAATAACTTCAGCAGCATATTTCAGTTGTCGTTTCAATTGAAATAAGAACGTTAAATCGTGAGTGATTACTCACCTTTCGAGGCTAGAGGAATTTGATAATGAAATGAGCTACGAATCCAAGCGCGAAATTTCAAAGCAAAGCACGATGGACATGGAATCAACGATTAAAGCAAGGCTGGAATCGATGAGGAAAATAAATTAGTTTGATAGAAATAGCAATCAGTCTGATAGAAATAGAATATATATATATATATATATATATATTATTCCCTTGAAATCAATATTTTAATTTAAGACAACTATAAAAATAAAATAAACATATATGTTAATGAAACCATTGTTTTAAACTAAACACGTATCCTTTTCTTTCCAAAATCAAATATATATATATATATTAATTTAAACTTCAAATTCAATAGCTCAAATCGATTCAATTAAGTTAGACATATTATATCAATTAAATCAACTTTATTAGATTTAAAGTTTATTATTAAATCTATTTTATATAAAAACTTAAAATATTTCCAATATTAAATAAAACCATATATATAAATAGTTTAAAATCAATAGTTTAAATAAACAAATATGCTATGCAGACTTAATAATGTAACAACACCAAATATATAAACAGATTAAACAAAAATGAACTCATTCAAATAAAAGCATGCACTGGAAAGAATACAGAATGTAAAACTTTATATAAAATTCACATAATATATATATCAGTTGCTAAGGCATATTGAAATATTAATACAAATTTGTATATATTCAAAACATACTATTGTATGGCAAAACAGGCTAACAGATGTGCCGACAATACATACATAACTAAATATATGTAAAGCCCCAGGTATATAGACCTTCATATCAATATACAATAGTAGCTACCTATGTATATAAAACTGTTACGAACATCCTTTATAAATAGGACAGATACAAACCATTATTACACACAACATATCATATTTCCTGTATATATTATAACTATATATTTACATAGACCAAGATATATATAAAACTGTTCAACCAAGATACCATGTTGTAACCACTGTTAATATAAAACGTATAACCTGGTATATCTATACTTATAGCAAAAAAAATCAATATAAAACTGCAAATATTATACACTGTAAACACACAAAAGTCGAAAAAGGATAACTCTAAAACAAAATCTTGTATGTAACCAAAACTAAAATATACGGTTGCAAATCAAATAATATACGGTTGCAAAACTATCTATATACTATAGATTTCAAAACAGGTTTAACTAACATATATACAATTTATATAAACTAATGTATATAAGGCCTAGCACATGATATCTCATACTAACGTGCTCTGTACATATATATATAGCTACTCAGCAGTTTACAAAGCTTTATAAAAATACAGACCATGTAATAATGTATATAAACTTGAAATATAAACCTTACAAAACTAACATATGGGTTCCAAAACATGCACGCACGCGAATAGATAGGCTTACATTCATAAAAAAAAATTATATACACGGTTAAAAAATTTATACGAACAGATAATGTATAAAATACAAATATAAACTTGCTCACATATATCCATGTACTAACAGTATACTAGTATACATAAAAACCCAAATACTTAATATGCATGCAAACTCACACATTACAAGCCAACCGGTCCACTATATAAACTAATATATTATACAGAATGAAATGTTTAATCGTAACCAGAGCAAAAACGAAAGAAAAATATAGATCTGGAGCAAAATATAACCTTGTAAAAGCATGCATGCTGAGGGAAGTTGTGTGCCCAGGCTTAGGCAAGTGGGAGGGAGGGGATGGCTACCCATGTGTGATGGGAAATGGGCGGTGAGGGACGTGGAAAAGAAGGGGAACGGCATGGAGGGCGGAAGCCAGAAGGGAAAATGGCAAGAAAAATGAGCTGGAAGATAAAAGGTTTAGTAAAGAAAATGAACAGGGTGGGTCTCGGCTAATTAAAAGTGGGAGGCAGAGATCTTGAAGGCGACAGAGGAGATAAAGGAAATGAAGAGAGTGGAGAGAGGGAGGCGGAGCAAAAATGGAAGAGGATTTGACAGAACAAATTATATAAAAGAAATGTAAAAGGAATGGTAACCATCACCCCTATATTCAGCTGACACGTTAAAGAAAATTTGAACCGTTACCAATTTCAAAACAATGAAGAATCGAAACGATAGGTGACGGTTTGGCTATGATTCAGCTGAACTTTCAAGGCAAATTAATATATGTTTGGGCAGCACGTTTCAATTTCAATTTGGAAATGGTAAGAAATTGGAAAGTCTCAAATTTTCGGTACCGCTACAACGAATAGTTTATTATTTCCGCCGCGTACCGGATCTTAAAATATAGAAATAAATATACCGCTGAGATCAGTACGACGAGACGATCAAAACGGTATACAAATATTGGTGGTACGATCATCCGATCAAAAGTCGATAATCGGTACCGAAAATGCTGCTATTTCGTACGGGAAAAATCAAAACGGAGCTAGAAACGTCCGAATTTCTTGAAACGAATTTCGCAGTCTGATTCAGAATGCTCTAAATAAATTTTCTCCTATTGACATATTTAGGTTTCGGAAAACTTTTAAATTCAACTGTTATTAACCGGTTTAAATTGAAATAAAATTTCACAGGAAAATAAACTTCAATATTATCAGATGAAAATTTTCCAATTGCTATGTTTAAATAGATGTATTCCAAATAATAAATTTTTATTTTCAAATTTTATTGTTTAAAATTTCAATTAATTTAATAAATAAACCACTAAAATTTATGGGTCGTTACATTTAATGACATTGGTTTGAATGAAATTAATAACCGTCTAAATGTAAATTTCCAATTGCTTGGAATAACAATGTTAATAAAGAATAATAAATGTTTCTTTATTAAAGAAAAAATCATATGTTTATTTATTTGGAATGTTTGGTAGCTGAAACATTTATTACATGAATAAGAAATCAATTATTATGAATAAGTGTTATTTTAATAAAGAATAAAATGAATAAATTTATTAAAGGAGTAAACATATGTTTATTTGTTTGAAATGTATTTAGCTTATAGATTAATTATGGGGATGAGAAATTATTATTTACTAAGAAATGTATAATCCTGGTTGTATCCAATAGTGTATAAATATGTTTAAATTACTATTAGATATGAAATAATTGTTCTATTTCTCATTACATTTATTTGGTCCATTTTAAAATTCACCTTTGCAATCAATTGAAATCAATGTAATTGAATAATTTCAATTAATAAGAGAGAGGACACTAAATTGTAAATTAATAGGGTAATTAAACATAGCTTATGTTTTGTGAAAATAAAAGGAAAGTTTTATATAATGAAAAGAACATTTTTATCAACTAAAATGAATGTTTTATTGTGAATATAAGTTTAATTTTAATATAATAAGGAAATTGAATTTTGTAGTACGTTTCTGGTTAGAATATTTGATTTATTTAAATATTCAAACTTGATTTGAATTTAATTTATAAAAAAAAATAAAATGGTAAGAAAACAACTGGAAGGTTTGGTTAAAATTTTGATTTGGAATAATTAGCATGTTTACAAAGGAAACTTTTTCATTCCAAATTTGAATTTGGAGTCCCGGTTCATCTTTTATTTTGCGTAGCGGCGGTCCCCATTACGTTAATTTCAGCGTTTAAATTTATTTACTATGTACTAAATAAAAACATATATAGGTGTAAATTTGAGTGTATTGGGGTTAATAAAATAGGTTAAGATGAACGTTTTTAAATTTGAGTATGTTAGAGTATTGCTTTCCATGTATAGTCTTCCTTCTCAAATTTAAATCGTCACTTAATTTTTTTTTATATTATTACTTCTTTTATTAAATAAGTGTCTCTTTTGTTTTTCCAGTAAGTTTCATTTATTTACATATGAGCCTTGTCTTGAAACGTTTCATGTATGTTAATGAAATTAATTGAGGTAGCGCATGTTTTGAAATTTTATACCAAAAGATTTGCTTGCCATGTAAATGTGTCTTCTCAAATTTCAACGTGTGTCTTTCATCCTTTGTTAATTACCTTCATGTTAGTCTCTTTTCATTTTGCAAATATACATCTTGTATCCTTCCCTTTCATATTCCAATTTTCAAACGTGCTTTACCCTTATTCATTTCCTATTAATCTCTTCCTCTAACTTTCCATTTCCAAAATGTGCTGCCATTATTTCTTTTGCCTTAAGTTTTTTTTCTTCTAAAAAAACAAATGTGATCACCTTATTTTCATGAAGCCAATCTTTTCCATTAGTTTGCAAATCAATTTCCTAAAGTCTCATTCCTCCATGTGTGAGCCATCATGACATTTTTTCCGTTGATTCTCTAGACTTTAGAAACATGAGAAGGCTTCAAAATTCTTAACATGAGTAACTAATTTGTTTTATTTTATTATTAAATGTGTGTACATGTTTTTATATTTCATTTTAATAATATTCTTATAACTTGAATATTTTCCACATATGTGAACTCCGATTCACGCGCGGTTTCTTCCATTGTATTCGTGGTGAAATTCCGGAAAATATGAAATTGGTTTGATTGAGTTTGGGGACTGTTGAGATTTTAGACTTCTATTTTTTTAATGTGCTCAAATCAAGCGTGAGTGATTAAACCCACTCATGCAATACTAAAATTTCTTCTGCAAGTTAAATTAAAAATCATGATGCGATAGATTATTTTGATTGCTGTTCAAGAATTTAAATTGACATTGGAAACTGAATATCTCTGCTAGTTGAGCACCCCGATATATGTGATAATTAATAATTTTTGTGATATATGTTTGATTGGTTGATTTGGATGTTGATTGCATATGTATGTGAAAGTGTTGAGGATCGTATACTATCTAACTTGTGTTTAATATGCAAGTGTATAAATCAATGCAATAGTAGATAATAAATAGTAAAAAGCGGGCAAACCAGAGTTTTCATACTAGTTCGGACCTCCCGTGCTATGTCCAGTCCCGAAGCTCCCCCTTCGGTATTTCCACTAAACAAATTACCCTCACTTCACCTGGAGGAATAGGCTAATACAAAAGTATCTCTGACACTCTTGTGTTCCAATAACATAGTTTTTGACTTATAGTACAAATCTTCCTATGATCTCCTTTGAGTATATGAATATGAATGCTTTGATTTGTAGGAAGTGATTTAACCAAAATTCTATTTTGGTTATAATGGATTGAGAGTATATGAACAATGTATATGCAAGAGAGTGCTTAGAAATCAAGATAGTAAAGAATAGATTAATTTAAGTTTAGTGATTTTTACTTCTCAATCAAAGTGGTATTTATAGATATAGAAGGTTACGAATGAAGAATTGTTACTCTTGGAGAAAGTCTCTTTATTTTAGTAGCTACAACTCTTCAGTGAAAGATGATTTTCATTTGATTAAAAACATGCAACTCTTCAGTGAAAGATGATTTCCTTTTGATTAAAAACATGCAACTCTTCAGTGAAAGATGATTTCCTTTTGATTAAAAAACAGAACTGTCTTTTCAAATATGACAGTTTTTCCCATGACAGTCGTCTGTAGTAAAATCCTCAGATGTCTGTGACCTGTTTAATTTTTAATCCAAAACTTGTCACAGACGTCTGATGTTTTATCATAGACGTCTGTGAGTTGTAAAAACTATTTTTTGCCTTATTTTGATGTATACTAAATTGTGTATGCTTGTATATTCATATATACTCAAGGAGACCTTAACAATATTATATCTAGGACTCTTTTACAATAGAATAACCTTACCATGGTCAATGAATCTTTGTTTCACTTTGAGTCTCAATATCTTTGAGCATGGTCTTCTTGAAGCATAAACCTGTAATCTTGATAAGGTCCATATATGATTGTATAGTTGTTATCATTGAAACATAAATTGGAGGTTCTAACAATCTTCCCCTTTTTGATGATGACAACCATATAATCAAATATCAACTATACAGTGAAACTATATGGTCAAAATATCAACTATAGAATGGAAGTATTATTATGTTTGTGTATGTTTATCTCCCCCTGTGCACATACGTCTCCCCCTATGTATATGCATAAATTTCTCCCCTTTTGTCATTATCAAAATGAAGGGAAACAATATATGATACATATATAAACAATATAAATGGTCATAGTATGTTATCATTGCAGAGAAAATTTGAAAATTCAAAGCAAAAATTAGAAGGAATTATAACATAAGTTATACATAGGAGTTACAAAATAAAATAAAACAAAATTTAATTATACTGATTTCGAGAATAAGACAGGCCTCCGTAGTTCTCGTAATATTCCTAGTAAGCGGATGGATCATGCTCATATGTACCTAGCCATGTCGTCTGATCATGGTACTCCTCATCTTCATTGATTGATAGGCCTTGAAATGCCATGTAAGATGGTTGTTGAAAATATGGAGTATCAGAGACGTACATTTCATCACTGTCTTCTTCTTCTTCCTCGGCTTGTGCATGCATGGGAGTCTTCCCCCGGTTACCTCTATTGTGTAATGTACTTTCGGGCGAGGCTTGAGGATGATCAACTGGTGTTTGAACCCGAGGTGGAGGTGTTGGGGAAGGCGAAAATGATGAGCGTGAGGAAGATCGGCCACGGACTTTGCGCATTACTTTCCCCAAAGTGGAAACCACTTTGTTCAGAGTCTTCTCCATCTTTGTCATTCTAGTGGAGAAGGAGCGTTCCAATCCAGTCATTTCTCTATTTAAAGCTCGTTGATTGGCCGTGATTATTTTTAGGTTTTTTATGGCCAAATCGTGAAGAGATTCATTTGGCGTTAATTCAACCCGAGCTTCTTGAATTCCGGAGTCCGAATAATATTCGGTACAATGAGTGGAGGAAGGTGGATGTTGGGAAGGATAAAGGGAGTAGGTTTGTTGAGGAGCGCTAGTTTGAGGAGGACCATGATGTTCTTGTTCTTGTTGTTAATGAGTCTATTGGTTGAATGAAAGGATATGAGGTGGACTCTTCGAAAGATGTATCGGTAAAAGATATCATGGTCCGCTATCTTTGGTTGGAATTTCTTCATATTCTGAGATACACGAAGGAACTCCAAGATTTTGCAAGATGCGCATGATATATGGAGCATAAATAATGGAATGACGATGCGTAGACCAAAATCCTTTAATTTGGTCATGAATAAATTTTGCCCAATTATCCGTAGGTAAGCAAATATGGCATACAAAGCTCAATGGTCATTAGGATAAATTTGTTCATGACTACCTAGACGAGGAATGATTGTATTAATTATCATTCGATTTAATAGTCTAGCGCGTGGTCGAAGATAAATTGATTTCCATTGTGGCATCCTATCCTCCCATATTTGATGGGTAACTTCATCCCCAGGTAGAAGACTATGATCGGGTATATCAGTTAAATCAATCCCCTCATAGGAACATCCTAAAATACGACCAATGGTATACACATCAATTTTAACTTCTTTCCCATAAACAATTGACCATAACCAACCCTCATCATTTTCTGGATTCCAAATCTCTGAACTACATAGATTGGAGTAGAAGAGGTAAATAGCAAGAGGATCAATGATTACCTTATTCACATCATAGCTAATCAAATTACAACGGCCTGCATCCATAGAAATTCCTAAGATTTCATATTCCATAACATTGGCAAGGCGATAAAAAGAACTTGAGTGGATCTTCTTTTGGGTGAGCGCCTCGAATCTTTTGATTGCATTGAGACTATTGCGGAGCCAATGATTAATGTGATCTTGTGTGACTGGTGCTTGAGAGAAGGATGAAGATTGATCTTGCTTTTGCTTCTTGGAGATGGTAACCTTCTTGGGAGCCATTGATTTTATAATTTGAGTGTTTTGAGATCTAGGGATTTAGGAATTTGTAGTTGAAATGAAGGTAGGTTAAAGAGAAAAGGAAAAGTTTTTTATATACGGCTGTTGGATTGTTTTGCCAGAGCAGCGACAGACGTCTGTGAGAAAGTCACAGACGTCTATGGCTTCAGTGTAAATGAGGCAGAAAGAGTCAACAGATGTCTGTGATGTATCCATAAACATTTGTGGCTACAGAAGTTTGAAACAGAGAGTCTTTGCAGACCTCTGTGAGGTTACCACAGACGTCTGTGGTTACAGGAAAATTTTCCCGTAACTGATGACAGACATCTGTGGTATATTCACAAACGTCTATGATATCCAATTTCTATTTTCTGGAGGAAAATTTTAATATGAGTGAAAATGTTTATTAAAATTTAAATATAACAAACGGTATACATATCAAAAATAAATAAATATGTAACATAAATTTTAATTTTTGTCGGAGAATTCTGAATTACTGTTTTGGTTTATTTCCCATGAATTTGGTTCAACTTTTGTATCGTCAAGTAATGACTTTAGTGGAGTCCAACTTGGACGAGCTAGAGTGTCAATCCAAGCTTGGTTTGATGGTCCCGGTTTGCACAAATTTCTCGGAGTAATGTTACGTGCACTTGGAGGAGTTTCTTGTAATCGAGGAGACTTTTGATGTATGCAATTTTTTGTTGGCGAATGACCACAAATTGCTAGAATACATTTTCAAGGAAATTTAGATGAGATCCTTGACGTCGTTGCTCATAATACATCTCACGTTGAACGCCGATCATTTCTGTTGATAGTGATATATTTCATTGACTTTTTCAGAAAGAGATGATGATTTTAGATAAATTGGTTGTTTAGCTTTCTTTCCTTCTGGAGAAAAGCCGGTGTGGTATGTTGGTGATGCAATAATGTTTAGAGAAGGAGTTGATGTAGGTGTGGTTTAAGTTGGTGACACGCAAGTGCTATCGGACGAGGGAGATTTATAGTCGACAGCTGAATAGGTGGAGTCGCGATCATAAGACATTGTTTATTTTTCTTTTAAAAATTTATCTGTGTTTATTTATTTTGAAGTAATATATTCTGAGTTTATAAGTTAAAATTTAGCTATATTTAGAAAAGTAGTTGAGAAAAATGAGTTAACCCATAGGAAGTTAACAGATATTGGTGTGTTTTTAAATTGTTGGTATATAAAAAAAATATGTGGTTGTTGTTAATTTAAGTTATAAACTTAATTATTTAGTTGAAATTGCATAAAAACTATTACAAATTTCAAGCGATCAGAACATTATTTCTATAACTTTAGTTAACAATTCTTTGAAAGAACAAATTCCTAGATCTAGTCTTAACTTAGTAAAAGTTAGTTCACTTAATGGTTTTGTAAAAAATCAGCTATTTGATTTTGGTAGCAACAAATTCTAGAGTTATTATTTCTTTTTCAACATTATCTCTCAGAAAATGGTGATGAATATCTATATGTTTTGTTCGTGAGTGATTAATTGGATTTTTAGATAAATTTATAGCACTAATATTATCGCAATATATTGGAGATTTGTTTATTATTTTTCCATAGTCTTTAAGTGTTGTTGCATATATATTACTTGAGCGCATGCTATGGCAGTAGAAATATATTTGGCTTCACATGTTGAAAGAGAAACATAATTTTTCATTTTACTAAACCATGAGACTAACGATTGACCAATAAAGTGACATGTGCCACTTGTACTTTTTCTATCCGATTTACATCCACCAAAATCCGCATCACTGTAAGATACAAGTTCAAACGTACTGCCTTTTGGATGAAATAGACCATAATCTTTAGTGTTGGATAAATATCATAAAATCCGTTTAGCTACCTGATGATGTGATTCTTTAGGTTGTGCTTGAAATTTTACACATAAACAAACACTCATCATAATATCCAGTCTACTAGCGGTTAAGTATAGTAAGGATTCTATCATGCTTCGATATAGTTTTTGATCGAACTCTTTTCCATGTTCATCTTTGTCTATATGAGTAGTAGTACTCATTGGAGAGGGTTTACTTGATATTTTATCCATTCCAAAACGCTTTAGTAATTCTTTACAATATTTTTCTTGATTTATAAAAATTCCATTATTTAATTATTTTATTTGTAATCCTAAAATGAAATTCAATTTACCCATATAAGACATTTCAAATTTATTTGTCATTATTGTAGAAAATTCATTACATAAATTTTCACTAGTAGATCCAAATATAATATCATCAACATAAATTTGAATAGCTAATATATCCTTCTGTTCTCTTTTAATAAATAATGTTGTATCTGTTTTACCCATTTGAAAACCGTAATTAGTTAAATGTGATTTAATCGATCATACCAAGCTCTAGGTGCTTGTTTTAAACCATATAATGCTTTTTTTAAGTTTAAAAACATGATCTGGATATTTCTCATGAACAAATAGTGGTGGTTGTTTTGTGTAAACATTTTCTTTTATAAATCCGTTTTAGAAAGCACTTTTAACATCCATTTGAATTAGCTTAAAGTTATGATGACATGCAAAAGCAAGTAATATTCTTATGGCTTCAAGACATGCCACAGGTGCAAAAGTTTCTTCATAATCGATACCTTCTTCTTGATTGTACCCATATGCCACTAATCTTGCTTTATTACGTATAATATTTTCATTTTCATCAGCTTTGTTTTTAAAAACCCATTTAGTTCCAATTACTGACTGATCGTTTGGCCTTGGTACTGATTCCTAGACATTATTTCATTCAAATTGATTAAGTTCTTCTTGCATTGCTAAAATCCAGAAATCATCATTTAGTGCTTCCTTGTAATTTTTTGGTTCAACTTAGATATAAATGCTACATTACTCATTTGATTTATTTGTCTTCTAGTCGTATCTTTGTTATCAAGATTTCCAATTATGTTATTAATAGGATGATCTTTTAAAATTCAGGGTGGTGATTTTAAATTACTGTTATTTTGATTATCATCATTATTTTCAATTATAGTTTCAATGGCTTTATTTTGATTAGTGTCAAAAATTTATTCGTCATCTTTATTTATATTTTTAAAGTTTTCATCAAACGAGACATGAAGACTTTCTTCTATAACATTTGTTGGTTTGTTAAAAATTCTGTAAGCTTTACTTTGATCGGAATATCCAACAAAAATTCCTTCATCTTCTTTTGAATCGAATTTACCAAGATTATCTTTTTTATTTAGAATAATGCATTTTGATGCAAATATTCGAAAATATGATACCTTTGGTTTCTTTTTGTAAAACATTTCATAACATGTATTTTTAGTCATTGGTCTAAGAGTTACACGATTTAATACGAAGCATCAGTAGCGACTACTTCAGTCCAAAAATTCTTTGGTAAACCACTGCTATTTAGGAGAGTTCGAGCACATTCTTGCAATGTGCGATTTTTTCTTTCAACTACTCCATTTTGTTGCGGTGTTCGTGGAAATGAAAAATTATGAGTAATTCCCTTTTTATTACAAAAGATTGTAAATAATTCATTTTCAAATTCTCCACCGTGATCACTTCTTATACCTTTTATTTCTCGATCCATTAGAGTTTTAATTTGTTTTGCAAAATTTTTAAACATTTCGAATGTATCACTTTTATGTTTTAGAAATAGCATCCAAGTATATCTTGAAAAATCATCTACAATTACAAAAACATATTTATTGTGATTTAAACGTACTTGAGTTGGACCAAATAAGTCTGAATGAAGTAATTCAAGAGGTTGTTTAGTAGAGATTTCCTTTTTAGATTTAAACGAGCTTTTCTTTAATTTTCCAAGTTGACATGCATCACATAGATTTCTAACTTTGAAATTTATTTTGGCGAATCCTCCTACCAAATTGGTTTTAGCTAATTTGATATATATTTGAAGTTTATGTGACAAAATCTTTTATGCCATATCCATGGATCATCATGATTTGTGGTTAAGCATAAATCATTATTATGATTAATATTCATGTTTAGAATATAAATATTTCGATTTCTTGTTCCTTCAAAAATTAAAGTTTTATTTTGATCATAGATATTGCATTTATCTTTTTCAAAATCGATTTTAATTCCCTTATCGTATAATTGGTTTATACTAACTAAATTATGTTTTAAATTATTAACTAACAAAACATTTGAAATAATAGGTGAAGTAGATATACCGACATTGATGATGTTTCCAATTTTGATAACATATCCTTTGGAATTATCCCCAAAAGTAATAGTGCCACTGTCCATGTAAGTGATTTTTGATAGCATGTGTGCATTTCCCATCATATGTGGAGCATCCACTATCAAGTATCCATTTCTCCTTATTATTGGTTTTGATTTTGGGTACCTGCAAAATAATAAAAAGTTTTAATTGGTACCCAATGTGACGCCCCACCTCTATACCCATGCTAACCAAGAACACTACGATGTAGTGCTGTCAATTAGCACGGAGAATAAGGCTGTGGAGGAGCGACCATCCATGTAACTTCTTTGTGCGAGCACCAATATGTTAGATAGAACAGAATGCATATCTTTTAAAGAGGAAATCCGACATACCAATACAAACATAAAGCTATCACACGGTGGCTATATATAATCTTCGGAAACAAACATAGAAATAATCATAACATAAATCAGTCACAGACATACATATCACAAAGGCGGAAGAAGATATGAATAAATATATAACACATGAAAGTGTACATCAGAGTAGAGGTCAGAAAGATCCATGATAATACAAAAGAATAGCATCACGTGCTATACAAAAGAATAAGTACACAACATAGAGTCTATATCTCAAAAGTGTACAACAAAAAACTACTAATCTATGTAGTTAGCCAAAAGTCAGAATAATCCTGAAGAGAAGTCAAGCAGAAGCACCTGTAACACCTCGGTCTGACCCGAGTATTATTTATAAGAAAATAATAAACGGATCAGTCTAACTATAAATATTAGATGATATGGTATATAGTAAAAGGCATGACATGAACATGTAATAACCATAGCGGCATACTACGATAAGTATGTAAATGATAACCAACAAAAGATTAATCAATATCACAAGAATCTTCTCAAAGATAAAATAGGGTATCATACCCTAGACTTGTATTCATAACAAGTCAATAACACATAAATTCACCAATGCACAAAAACTGATATCATATCAATGAAAATCATGAAAATTGGTGAAGCACAAAATTCCAGAAATCATCACCAGAAATCCAGAAAACACAAAAAAAAGGGGGAGGCCTAACACATGAACGAGAAGCTATCTCATGGAAGCTATCCATTAAATTGCCACACAGGAACGAGAAGCTATCTCATGGAAGCTATCCATTAAATTGCCACATAGGAACGAGAAGCTATCTCATGGAAGCTATCCATTAAATTGCCACACAGGAATGGCCCGAAGACCATGGGGTGCTACCCCATAGGTGTGAATCGAAATCACACCAATGAGGTATAGACTAACCTTGAAGACAAAGAGATATGTGTGAACCGAAATCACACAAATGGTGTCTAGTCTAACCTCGCAACAAAGAGACATCGCACAATTGCTAGTCTAAATCATAAAAATGATCGTCATGATCATTAGGAAGTGTCAATTACACTAAGCCAGTAAATATATGAGTTTAGCTTCATGTCCCATAACCACTAGCTTAACTTAAATATTTACGAACAAACTATAGATCTTCACTAGAGAATTGTCACAGGAGGTTCAATCGAACAAATCCAAAAATTAACCGACGAAGTAAACGCAAGCATTTCATACCACTTGTTTTACTAAGCCGTTTAATTATATTTTCTCATACGAATGAGGTAAAGGTTTGTATATACTAATAGATTGGAAAAAATGGTTTTATAAACGAGTTTGGTATTAAAGATAGAGTTGAAAATGTTTTGATGAAAGAGTTTTGATATTTACTACTAGTATTGAAACCTTTATATTTTTAAAGTGACAAGTCACAAAACGATTGTTGAAACGAATCGAATCACATAAATTCACGTTCGAAGACGTGAGAAAAGTCCAAAGAAATCAATCCCAAAACCATCATAGTAGAAATTCTGTTGATTGTTTTTCGGATAAGATCCCCTACGAAGGGGGTACGGGGTTCGACCTGCCCGGTCAGGTCGCGGGGGTCCAGGGGGCAGCGCCCCGTCAAAACGGTACGACCTATTGAAGACAAGTTACAAAATGATTGTAGAAACAATCAATCATCAAAATTCGCATACGAAGACGTGAATCAAATCCAAAGAAATCGATAATAAATCCATCAAAATGGATATTCACATAAACCCCGAAAAATAAGTCATCAAAGTCGATAATAATTGATAACAATAAGTCGGATCAACAAAATCGATAAACAATGGAAATTAAATCTAGAAAAGCCTAAATAGGCAGAAATGCATGCTTCCAGACGTCTGATTTGGAATCCAAACGTCTGGATTTGTTTTCTGGAAATAGCTCAGAAAACCACCCAGACGTCTGGAATAGCAAATCAGACGTCTGAGCCATTGCCAGACGTCTGGTTTTGATTCCAGACGTCTGGTTTCGTTCTCTGGAAAATTATCCAGAGAACACCCAGACGTCTGAAACCACAAGTCAGACGTCTGAGACTCGTCCAGACGTCTGATCTTGAATTTCAGACGTATGGAAATAGTCTCTGGCATTTTTTTTAAATAAAGCATGCATACATTTTTCTCTCCAGGTCCAAACCAGACGTCTGGGCTTGGTCACCAGACGTCTGGTCACCTGGTCTGGGCAACATTTTGCATAGGCCAAAGTGGCCAAAACGATTCGGAAGCGATCGGATGAGCAATGGCGACTAAGGATTTACGCCAAGCGGCAACCCGGCCTTAAAGGCTCCTCGATACACTCCGAATATCAATGTCCAAATGTCCATAGAAGGATTTTCATAAAATTGGACCAAAACACCAAAATTGAAGAATTCACAAAACCAATTCAAATCACAACAAGTGAACACGAAATAGATGATAGGAATTCATACCTAACAACAAAGATAGTTATAGGCATAGATGTGAGATAAAAATTTCACCTTTTACACAAAAACAATAAAGAGGAAGCTATAGAGCAAGGCAAGGACAAACACTCTTCAATTCCAACTCAACAAGCTTGAATCTAAGCTTAAAAGAGAAACATTTCCTAAATTAGGTTTAGGAAATTTCTGAAATTGAAAGGAGAACGAGTTGGAGAAGAAGAAGAAGATGCTTACCTAAGCTTCTCTTGGAATTTGGAGCAAAAGCTTGGATTTGCAATTGAAACTAGGGTTTTGAATTTCTATTTCCCATTCTCTTCCACCATTGTTGCTTTAGAACTGAAAAGAGGAGGAAGTGAGAGTGAATGGGGAGGAGTGGTTCAGATTTGAGTATAAGTTGGCTAGTGGCTGAACCCAAACCCAAACCCAAAGTGAAAATGGTCAAATTTTTGACTAGCTTCAAACATATCGAAGCTTACACTCAAAAAGATTGCAAACGACATTTTGAACTCAATGGAGGTGGTCTCGAGCCCTAATTCGACTGTTTGCAAAAAGTAGCTTTTCGGACTATAATCCGACGAACGATGTTATATTTAAATAAAATATTTAAATATAAAATCGATAAATATGCGGGTTGTTACACCCAATTTCTTTGTTAGGATCCTTTCTGTTAGTAGGAGAAGGTAGCCATACCCATGAGGGTTTGGAACCTTTAGAGATGGAATTTTCATTATGAACTATATCTTTTAGATATATATCTACGTGTTTTTGTCTAATCAATTTGTTATTTGTTTTAGGAATCCATATTTCAAACATTTTTGTTTCCTTATTTTCATGTTTAGATTTTGTTTTTCTAAAATTTGTATATAATGTACTATACTTCTTGAATCTTTGATTATTATTAGAAACTAGATTATTTCTAGAATGTTTATGAATTTTTTCATTAAATCCTAATCCCTTCCTATTTCCTGATGGTTTTGAAATTTTTATCAAATTATCTAGATTTTGCTTTCCTTTATTAAATTTTGAAACAATATTAGTAATTTTATCTAATTTATTTTTGAGATCAGAAATTTATAGATTAACTAATTCTAAATTTTGTTTTAATTCATTCTTTTTCAAGTTTATTATTCTCTATTTTGTTATTTCCTATATCATGTATTAAAGTAGCATTTTGAGATGATAATTTTCTACATTCTTTTTGTGCTAATTCTAATTCTTCTTTTAAAATAGTTTTCTCATCTTTTAACAATCCTATTTCTAATTCAGCTCTATTTAATTTTCCCATAGTTTCTTTACTTAATCTTTTTAATTCTCTATACTTGTCATCTAATTCTGTACCAATTTCAAGAATTTCATCATATGTTAAATCAGGACATACCTCATTTATGTTAGCCATGAAGCAGACATTTGCTTGTTCTGAGTCACTGTCACTATCGGATGACGAGGAAGAGTCAGAATCATCCCAAGTTACTTGAAATGCTCTTCTCTTTTCTTGAAACTTTCAATTTTTTTTTCTTTTTGTAATTGTTGAGTAGTGGACAGTCTTTCTTCATATGGCCAAATTAATCACACCGAAGCACTTCATTAATGTTTGATTTGAGGAATTTGTGTTGCTATTGTTTTCAAATTTGGTCATCTTTTTGAACTTCCTGAACTTGTTGTAATTTTTGGCTATGAACACAATCTCATCTTCTTCCAAGTCGGAGTTGTCGTTACTTGCCTGAAATGCGATGTTTTTCCTTTCTTGATTTTTCTCTTTTCTTGCCTGTAAATTAGCTTCATATGGCATCAAATTTCCTATTAACTCTTCGACTTTGAGTTGGGAAAGATCGTTAGCTTCTTTGATGGTTAAAACTTTTCTTTCCCATTCGTTTGTCAGAGAGTTCAAGATTCATGTGACTAAATCAAAATCAATTAATTTTATTCCTAGTGCCTTAAGATCGTGTTGTATAGTTTGAAATCTAGCATACATATCAACAATTGATTCATTTGATTTTTAAAGATGAAACTAATTTTGTAGAATAGAAATTTTTGTTTTCTTAACTTTGTTTGTGCCTTCATGGGTAATTTGTAATGTACGCCATATATCATAAGCAGTAGTGCAAAGCATGACTCGTGAAAATTCATTTTTATCAAGTGAGCAAAATAAAACATTCATAGTTTTGGCATTGTTAGATACCTTTGCTTTTTGTGCATCAGTCAATGTGCTCATATCAGTGTCAGGTGCTTCATATTTATTTTGAGTTGGTAGCCATATTTCTAATCCATTTGCTTCCATAAAAATTCGCATGCGTGTTGACCGATAAGCATAATTAGAACCTGTAAATAGTGGTGGACGAGTAGTTGATTGACCTTCTTGACATGTACTTGTCATTTTAAATGATTTCAATTACGTGTTACTATAGATTGAAATAACCTCGCTCTGATACCAAATGAAATTCTAGAGGATCATATACTATCTAACTTGTGTATAATATGCAAGTATATAAATCAATGCAATAGTAGATAATAAATAGTAAAGAGCGTGCAAACCAGAGTTTTTATACTGGTTCGGACATCCCGTCCTACTTCCAGTCCCAAAGCTCCCCTTCAGTATTTCCTTTAAACAAATTACCCTCACTTCGCTCGGAGGAATAGGCTAATACAAAAGTATCTCTAACAATCTTATGTTCTAATAACATAGTTTTTGACTTACAGTAAAAATCTTCCTATGATCTCCTTTGAGATATGAATATGAATGCTTTAAGTTGTAGAAAGTGATTTAACCAAAATTCTATTTTAGTTATAATGGATTGAGAGTATATGAATAGTGTATATGCAAGAGAGTGCTTAGAAATCAAGATAGTAAAGAATAGATTAATTTAAGTTCGGTGATTTTTACTTCTCAATCAAAGTGGTATTTATAGATTCAGAAAGTTACGAATGAAGAATTGTTACTCTTGGAGAAAGTCTCTTTATTTTAATGGCTGTAACTCTTCAGTGAAAGATGATTTTTTTTTATTAAAAACATACTACTCTTCAGTGAAAGATGATTTCCTTTTAATTAAAAAACAGAAGCGTCTTTTCAAATATGACTTTTTTTCCCATGACGGACGTCTGTGGTAAAATCCTCAGACTTCTATGACCTGTTTAATTTTTAATCTGAAACTTGTCACAGACGTCTTTTGTTTTATCACAGACGTTTGATTGATATGATGGATGATGATGTATATGATTGTATAGTTGTTAGCATTGAATCATGGAGGTTCTAACAGTATGCCTATTGATTGATATGATGGATGATGCTGTGTTTATATTGCCGATGATTATTTATTTTGATATATCCCTATTATCACCCTGTATATTATTGACATCATATAAATTGTCTGGTTCAAAATTGAACTAAGAAATAGATTGAAATGATACACACCTATGGCATTTAAATATAGCTTGAAATGATATATATATATATATCCATCCATGTAATTAAAATTGAAATAACTGATCACTTGGCCATAGGGTAGAAAATTATATACGAACGCCGGATTTGGTTAAATTAAATGGTTTTAAAATCTTGAATTTTGATTTGTTTAAATGATATTGTTTAAAGAAAATAAAAGTTGGATTTATATGAATTGAATTATTTTCTATTTCGAGCTTTGAAAAGTTGAAATTGAAACTGCTTAAATGAAATTATTTAAAGGATTTCACTTGAAATCTCAAAGTTCAAATTGAAATATGATTTAAATTTATCGAAAGCGAATTATTTTAAAGGTTTAAATTTTAATTTAAACTTTGAATTTATTTTAGTTAAAGTGGTTTAAATTGATATTTCAAATTTTGGATGTGAAATGGATTTAAATTAAATAGTTTTAAATGGGAATTTGAATTGAAAATTTCAGCCATTTGAATCAAATTGTTTAAATTGAATTTGAAGTAAAGTTTGAAATCATTTTATATTGAGGTTGATTCAAATTGAATTTTGAATATGTAGTTGACTTGAATTGGAAGTCGAAAAATTAAATTTGTTTTAATTTGGAATTTGAACTTGAGTTCAATTTGTTGAGAAGAGACAGTTTTAATTCAAAACCATTTTAAATAAAAACTATTTTAATTTTCAAACTATTTTAATATATAAACTATTTTAATATTCAAATTATTTTAATATATAAACTATTTTCAGTATTCAAAACTATTTTCAATATCAAAACATTTTAAATATTAAAAATCATTCTTAAATATTCAAAATATTTTAATCTTCAAACTATTTTTAATCTTCAAAACTATTTTAATATTCAACACTATTTTAACTTTGAAACTGTTAAATTTTGAAACTGATTAAATCTCGAAACCGATTCAAAGTCGAAATTGATATAAATTAAACTTGTTTGATTAAAATAATGATATGAAGTATGATTCATACCGTTAAAGTGAATTCGATATTTTGATATGAATTATGACCCGTTTCTTGAAATTTAAAAACCAACCGGCGTGAAAAGTGACGTTTGGTTGTTAAAGAGACCGGAGCCAGATATTGGCATACTCTCCGTCAATATTGGAACAACTTTAATAACTATGTACGCGGAGGATGTTTCAGAATGAAGTGGTTGGATTGGCGTACGTTTGCTGGATTGAAGTAAGAGAAAGATGATGGATGACCCCGACATTTGTGTTAATTCGAAATGACTAAAACAGGATCCTATGTCTGGCCAAGGGGTTAGCTACCTTTAGGGGCCATGTGACGACCCTGAATTTTTGACATTTGATATCAGAATATTTAATTGATTTTAAATATTGGAATTTGTTTTAAACTTGAATTGCAAATATAACTATGAATTTGGCAATTAAATTATTGAAATTTATTTATTTAAGTTGGGAAAAAAATTTGAATCTTCAATTTTAAGCCTGTTAAAAATGATTTTATGTCTTAGAAAATTCATATTGATTATACTGAAGGTAATGGAACTTTCAGAATTGAATTTGAAACTGTTTTGTTCAGTTTTGAATTTTATCGTTTAAATCGATATTTAAAAATAGCCTTCCGAGGCATAGTCTCGGAATTCAACGAAACCAGTTCCATTAGATCCGTAATATTGTATTATTATCGGATTTCAATTTTCGTAATGATTGGAGTTGTTGGGTGAGCGTACGAGATATAAACGCGCTGAAATCTGCATCGAAAATTCAATAATAACTGGGTCCAAAAAGCTATCTTCTCCATACGAGCGAATTTGGACTCGAAACCTTTTCCATTGCATTCGGAATAGGGGTTTAATATTATAAACGCCTAGCGGCATGCCTCGATAGGAGGTTAAGATTTTGAGTTGCATTTATTGAGACAACTTAAATTTAAATAATTTATATAATTGTCTGGTCAAGGAAGATTTTCACGACAGCTTTATTCAAATCAAATCTACTTTTCCCCAACACGGAGCCACCTTTCTTTTTTTTCCCATCTTTCTCATCGCAATAACATCAGTCGAAAAAATTGATAGGAATAAAATAATTAATTCGATGCCTTTGTTTTAAAAATCTGGAGTACCCTTTCCAATTCTATGGGTTCAAAACCAGATGAATCATTAAGTATAGGAATGAAATGCCGAGCCCTTTTTTTTTCGAAATCAATATCTACAAAATGAAAATAAATCGAGGAAATGGCGAAACAGAGAGCAGGTGATCACCAGTCGTTCTCGCACTAGTGTGGTGTCGGGGCCGAGGCGGCGTGCGATGCCGATGGGGAGGGAGTCAAATCTTGGACGCGTGCTCGAAGGCTGGAGGGAAGGCGCGACATTGGAGAGGATCTGCGGTGACGTGTCGCGATAGATTTGATGGAGGAAGTGAGATCTACGTCCGCATGGGTTACCAGCTACTCTTATCGTCAAGATTTGTTTTTAGAACTAGAGAAGGCTGTGGATGCAGATCATCTACTTCGTAAGGTTGGAGTGAACTGGGAAGAATTTTAGTGGAGAGGCAGTAATCTTTGTTCGAGCTTGTGAGATCTGCTGCATCTTTTGTTGTTCTTATCGTACAACATTTTTCCGGTTTTCGTGACCATCCGGTGTATTAGGGTCGCAAGACTTTTTTTGGGGTGAGTACTGTTAAACTTAATTTCTATGATTTTGGTTTGTAGATTTTATAATCTATTAGGTCAAGTTTTATTTAAAGAAAAAGGGGGTATATATGTATATATAAGTTTTAAACAGAATATATATATAGGTAACGATTCACTTTCTGTTAAATTTAAATTGAACGAATAAATGTTCGTATATATATATGCAGGGAAGAATTACTGCCTTACTTTTCAGAGACAAATATATATATGAATTTACAGTACATAATTTACAAGCAAGGTTTAAAAAGGAATGTTTTATATATATATATACATGTAGATATATCAGAACAGAAATAAATACATAAGGTCTGAGGCAGAAAACTTTTATCTAGTTCGAATATGTAAACAGATTGGAAAAAAAACATTTTATGATAATCTTGTTTACAACTGGAAATAGAGATATATTAGGCCAGTTATTTATTTAAAATTAGAAAATTTAAAAGAAAAGTTAGCTAAGTAAACCTATTAAATTGGTAATTGATTTATCGGTTATCATGAATATTGATAAACTATATAAATATTTATTCAAGGTCTAAAATCATGGAGAAACAAGTCGGGATGGATTGGATTGCAAATAAAATCAAAGGTGAGATCTCCTCACTCACTTGGTTTGTTGTTAAATTTAAATAGTTGAATTTAAATTCTGGACGTGTTTGGATGAATTGGATGATTTATCTATTGATGATATTAGATATAGTAGGATATATATATATATATATTTTGGAGTTGTTGATTTCCCGCATTATATAGTGGATGAGACCCTATGCGCCGCATAATAGCGGATGATATTTTATAAATCCCATATACCGCGATATTCCACCTCGAAGTGGAATTGGTATTTTATTGTTGTGCTTACATCTGTGGATGCAGGAAAACAGGTTGGAGGGATCCAACTGGATTCCTCAAATAGTATGAATTTGTTTCATATGTTGTATGAATTTGTTTCATATGTTGTGTGTTGATTTATTTATAATCTGTGAATGATTATATTGATGATTGAATTTGTTGAAGGCTATAGTTTAGCCGAATGTATTTTTGGTATCAATGGATACCAGAAATAAATAAAATTAGATTTTTGAAATTAAAGTAGGAAATTTTAAGTGAATTCCTTTTGAAAGAATTAGGTGAATTTAAAAGAAGGAATTTTAAAAGCATAAAGTTGATTTTCGAAATCTTATCGAATTTATTTCCAAAATAGGGGTAAAGATATTAATAAATGGGTTTTGAATAATATTGTTTAAAGTTGAAGAATTTATTGAAAATTTTAGATTTTAAATAATTTGGAAAGAATAAAGGGATTTATTTAAAAGGTGATAAATTTGTTGAAATCAATTTGATAATTGATTTGGTATTTGAAAATAAATCTTTGGGAAATCGATATGAATTTGTATGAAAATAGATTTTGTGTTGAAATAAATTTGGAAGTCAATTTGATAAAATGACTTGGTATTTGGAAAAAAACTTAGAAATCAATTTGTAATTGATTTGGCGTTTGAAAGTGAATATTTGAAAAATAGTATATAAGTGGATATTTGAAAATATAATTTCACAGTGGAAATAAATGATATCGGGAATTTTATTCCGCGAGTGAAAATATGATTTGAAATTTGTTTTCAAAGTGATGAAGTGTGGAAAATATGATTTGAAATTTGTTTTCAAAATAATGAAGTATGGAAAATATATATCTTGTGAAGATATTTTTTGGGAAAATTATTTAAATTGGTTGATTGTTGTGAATGTTGTTGATAGTTACATAACCGACTATCAATGTTTGCCTTTGAAATGGCACTTGAATTTGTTTTTAAAAACAAGCGCTCGTTATTCGGTTTAGCCGGGAGAGGACCTTTGTGTCATATAACCTATTCCGAATAATGGTACGACGTTATGGATTGCAATTGAAGACCGGATTTGCAAGGGCTTCTTTGGAAGTGCCTTCGGTTCTGTTCGAACCCGGAACAGACTTGTATGGCCGTATGTTTGACACTACACTTTGAGATATAAAGCAGATTTCTTTCAAATACATATCTGTTGGTGGCGGAGAATTTATTCTCTTAACTTAACACCCTTCTCTGAGACGTATGAGCTCAGAGGTTATGTAGTTGAAGGTTATCGGTGATATACTCCCAATTTGGTAGTGTGGCATGCTAAGTGCTGCTGTGTGTTGCTGATCATTTGTTGATCAAAGCATGGCTTTCGTGTAAAGCATAGCTTTGTGGACGAGACCTCATCGGACCTCACACCCCGGAAATGGACAAAACAAGAAAATGCGGCAAGGTTATGAGGGTTGCTCCCTTTAGGGTATGTCATTTCCTTCTGGAAAAGGTGGTATCATGGTATGGAGCCCAAATGCTTTACCTGTGTGGTGGCATCAATCTTATTTACTATGTGATTGTTGCTTTGTGATCGAGGCGCCTCAGATAAAGGTCGCAAACGACCGGTGGGTGGCATACTCGTGTAGTAGTTACCTAGTAAGAGGTAACCCGACCTTGTGTTGGCAGAGAGCTAGTTAGTTCTCGGGGCGTCCCTCCAGAGGTGTTCCCATGTGGCATAGGAAGTTCCTTAGCCTGACCATTTGTTGGAAAATCCAAAGAAACAATACGAACCTTGTACGGTTTTAGTTGTAGAACCTGCCATTTAACATGGTAGCTATAACAGGCATAATATAATGGTACCTATGCTGGCTAAGATTAATATTATACTTTCGAAATGTTTTCCACACTAGGCACTAATGATAATATTCAAAAGAGTTTTCTCGTATTAAGCATATTTGACTATCATAAGGAGAAATCTCCCCCATGTGTGCGATTGCATTGTGTGTGTGCCGGGAGGCCTTATGGTAGTTTCATTTTCCAAAAGCATTGCGGATTTCTTTTTATTTTCTTTGTGAAAATAACTGTTTTAAGATCTCACACCAGTCCCACGACTGACTTGGAGTTTATTGTTCCCTTTCTAAACTCTGGGTGCCCATAATTTTCCACACGGGCAGCCTAGAGTCAGGTTATCAGGTCATTCTGGAATTCAGAAGTTATTGTGGAGATCTGGAGGCGAGCTATATGGCGAGACGTATCATTTATATTATGTATTATCTGCTGTGTATTCTGTATGTGGACATGTTTATATAACTGTCCAGTGATGTGTATGGTTGTAAACTCTGATGATGTATTGTATAAGCTGATATAGTTCTTTGTTTAAAGATTATTCATTTATCTATTATATATTGTTCCACTGCGACTGTGAGATTCTGATATTGTTTCTGTTTCTTTTCTTCTGTCTTCTTCTACCTCTTCTTTTTAACCCTAATGATTCGGTTTTCCGGCATTCGATTGTGCGGCATTTGATACAGTGGACGTATTAATGTCGACTTTCGAGCGTCGAAAGATTGTATCGTTACAAGTGGTATCAAAGAAATTGGTTAAGCGACAACCCTGGCTCTGTTGGGTGTTACTCATTAGAGATAGAGTCAGTAGTACTCTAGAATGAGTGTGAGTGTAATAATAGATATGAGCGCGTATTTGTTAGTGAATACAAAAATTTGTTTTATATTGTGTTGACTTATCGGTTGATTGTTTATAGATTCTGGTCGATGAAGTTTGGCCAACTGTAATCGATAGGGGTTTCTAAACTCTTAAACAAGATAAACTGACACAGTATTGTTTTAAAATAGGGTAAATGAAATAATTTTACACAAAACTATTTTTGTGTAGAAAAGAGATGATTTTCTATGAATTATTATAGTATATGGATGCTTGGTTGTTAGGAAGTGATAATATTGAATTATTATCATTGTTATATGGAAACAGAATAAGAAATAATGGTATAACCAAAGATTTGGAGATAAATTCATTTAACAAATGAAATTTATAAATATGAATTGAAAGTATAAGGAAATAAAGTTCATATACAAATGGGATTTGTAAATGTAAATTGTAAATGTGATTTATTATTTGAAATAGAATTCCAGAGAAGTATTTGAAAATAAATTCATTAATGGAATGAAATTGGTAATGTGAATTTATAAATGAGTTCTCTAAATTAAAATAAAGTGCCAGAGTAATTGTTAAAAAAAGACTCTGGAATTTCTTTAAATTGTTATGGAATGTAAATAAGTTGATAACTTATAAAATATTTGAAGTTTGATTGGAATAAGGTTCAAATTGAAAAGGAATGAATTTGTGAATGAACAAATGAGGTTACATTCGTAAATAAATGAATTGGAATTGAAAAAAATGGAATGAGATTTGATTTGAATCAAGTTGAGTTGTGAGCTAAAATTGAAAATGGTTTGAATTTGCATATAAATTCAAGTCAGTAGTAAAAATAAATTGAAATTTCCTTGATAGAGATAAAGTAAATTCAGGATGAATTGAATATGGAAATTTGAAATTTAAAAAGGATAAGTGAATATACTAATTGAATTAAATTAGTAGATGGAATGAATTTGATTAAATGAAAAATCAAATCAAAGATTTAAATTAGAAATTGTTTACAGGGAAAATATAACTTGAGTTTTGAGTTGAAATGACTTAAGAAATATTTGGACAAAAGCGTTGTGGTCGAGTATTATGAAATGGTTGTTGTCGAATTTTATTGAATGGTTTTGAATTAAACTTGTTGGTTAATGAAATAAAATGAATGTGAATATGAAGTGTAAATTGAGTTGGTATCAATTTAAATTAGTTATAAACTAGAATGGATATTCTATTAAGTGAATATCGTCGGATTTGTATAGAAATGGTTGTTGTTTGACGCAAACGAGATTGTATAAAATTATATGAGTTAATGAAAACAAATAAAAATTATTTTTGAATCAATTGAAATAGATATGAGTTTGTTCCGTTTAAAAATGAATAGAATGTAAGAAAGTGAGTTGTAAATCACTTGAATTGAATGGAAATTGTATGTGAATTGGCCGTAAGAAATTTAATTTGTATCGAAACCATATAAATTGCTAATCGAAATAATTTTGAGTGTATTGATTATGAAAACTACTTGTTTGTTATTGAAAATAAGTGAAATGTTAATAGATTTCCTATATATGTCACTTACATATTTAAGTTGAGTAAGTATAGGTACATGGGCCCGTTTGGCTGCATTTGATTGCGCAAAATGCTAATAATAAACCGCTTTGCTTAAAATGCTAATAAAGGTACGCCTATGCAATAAAAATATTAAATATGAACTGTTTTTGTTTTTCCGACCGTGTGGGTCGATGTATATATATTTATATCTCTTGTCAAATTGCAAAAGCTCCTCCGTACACAAAGGAGACTCTGCCAAAAATTTTCGAAAATTTTGGGAGTTAGGAATTTTTTGAAAATTTTGAAAATTTTCACTAACGACAAGAGATTTCATATTTGGAATTTGAAATAAAGGTGAATAAAACTCAATATTCAGAGTTAGAAGATGAATCGAATTCAAGTAAAATCTGAATGAAAATTTGGAAATAAAAGTATTGAGATTTGAAATGAATTAGTAAATTGAAGCAAATTG
Source organism: Allium fistulosum (assembly GCA_030737815.1). NCBI lineage: Eukaryota > Viridiplantae > Streptophyta > Magnoliopsida > Asparagales > Amaryllidaceae > Allium > Allium fistulosum. Next base: position 1,279,482,708 of record CM060902.1, on the reverse strand, counting down.
ATTTTATATGAAATTGGAATCCAAGTTGAATAGAAGTAATAATATAGGAAAATGGAATTGGATTTTGATTTCGAAGGTAAATTTGAATTTGTTCGATAATAAGGTATCTATTTAAAAAATTTCAGTATGAAATTTGATGGGATTCTGATTTTGCCACTTGGCATTTTGTTTTCTATTGGAATTTGGTAGTCCGTAGGGACATTTTGTCGTTGTACCGAGCTAGCCGCGCAAAGGAGACGCTGGCGGAATTTTTCGAAAATTTAGAGAGTTAGAAATTTTTTGAGAAATTTTGGATAATTTAAAATTTGAATTTAAATTTGAATTTGAATTGTGAAGTAAAATAAAGTTGCTTGAAACTATGAAAATGTTTAGAAAATTAATAAGGATGATAGTGTGGTTATGATAAGAAGATTGGTTTGAGAATTTGATAAAACTGTTTGGTTTTGGGAAAATGATAAACGGGTTGAGGATCATTCTTCTTAACTTGTAATTTCAGGACGAAATTCTTTTAAGGGGGGGAGAATGTGACGACCCTGAATTTTTGACATTTGAAATCAGAATATTTAATTGATTTTAAATATTGGAAGTTGTTTTAAACTTGAATTGCAAATATAACTGTGAATTTGGTAATTAAATTATTGAAATTTATTTATTTAAGTTGGGAAAAAAATTTGAATCTTCAACTTTAAGCCTATTAAAAATGATTTGATGGCTTTGAAAATTCATATTGATTATACTGAAGGTAATGGAACTTTCAGAATTGAATTTGAAACTGTTTTGTTCAGTTTTGAATTTTATCGTTTAAACCGATATTTAAAAATAGCCTTCCGAGGCACAATCTCAGAATTCAACGAAACCAATTCCATTGGATCCGTAATATTGTATTATTATCGGATTTCAATTTTCGTAATGATTGGAGTTGTTGGGTGAGCGTACGAGATATAAACGTGCTGAAATCTGCATCGAAAATTCAATAATAACTGGGTCCAAAAAGCTATCTTCTCCATACGAGCGAATTTGGACTCGAAACCTTTTCCATTGCGTTCAGGAATAGGGGTTTAACATTATAAACGCCTAGCGGCACGCCTCGATAGGAGGTTAAGATTTTGAGTTGCATTTATTGAGATATTTTAAATTTAAATAATTTATATAATTGTCTGGTCAAGGAAGATTTTCACAACAGCTTTATTCAAATCAAATCTATTTTTCCCCTAACACGCAGCCACCTTTCTTTTTTTCTTTCCCATCTTTCTCATTGCAATAACATCAGTCGAAAAATTGATAGGAATAAAATAATTAATTCGATGCCTTCGTTTTAAAAATCTGAAGTACCCTTTCCAATTCTATGGGTTCAAAACCAGATCGAATCATTAAGTATAGGAATGAAATGCCGAGCCCTTTTTCTTTCGAAATCAATATCTACCAAATGAAAATAAATCGAGGAAATGGCGAAACAGAGAGCAGGTGATCGCGAGTCATTCTCGCGCTAGCGTGGTGTCGGGGCCGAGGCGGCGTGCGATGCCGATGGGGAGGGAGTCGAATCTTGGACGCGTGCTCAAAGGCTGGAGGGAAGGCGCGATATTGGAGAGGATCTGCGGTGACGTGTCATGATAGATTTGATGGAGCAAGTGAGATCTACGTTCGCATGGGTTACCAGCTACTCTTATCGTCAAGATTTGTTTTTAGAACTGGAGAAGGCTGTGGATGCAGATCATCTACTTCGTGAGGTTGGAGTGAATTGGGAAGAATTTTGGTGGAGAGGCAGTAATCTTTATTCGAGCTTGTGAGATCTGCTACATCTTTATTCGAGCTTGGAGAGGCAGTAATTTTGGTGGAGAGGCAGTAATCTTTATTCGGTTTAGCCGGGAGAGGACCTTTGTGTCATATAACACATTCCGAATAATGGTACGACGTTATAGATTGCAATTGAAGACCGGATTTGCAAGGGCTTCTTTGGAAGTGCCTTCGGTTCTGTTCGAACCCGGAATAGACTTGTATGGCCGTATGTTTGACACTACACTTTGAGATATAAAGCAGATTTCTTTCAAATACATATCTGTTGGTGGCGGAGAATTTATTCTCTTAGCTTAACACCCTTCTTTGAGACGTATGAGCTCAGAGTTTATGTAGTTGAAGGTTATCGGTGATATACTCCCAATTTGGTAGTGTGGCATGCTAAGTGCTGCTGTGTGTTGCTGATCATTTGTTGATCAAAGCATGGCTTTCGTGTAAAGCGTAGCTTTGTGGACGAGACCTCATCGGACCTCACACCTCGGAAATGGTCAAAATAGGAAAATGCGACAAGGTTATGAGGGTCGCTCCCTTTAGGGTATGTCATTTCCTTCTGGAAAAAGGTGGTATCATAGTATGGAGCCCAGATGCTTTACCTATGTGCTGGCATCAATCTTATTTACTGTATGATTGTTGCTTTGTGATCGAGGCGCCTCGGATAAAGGTCGCAAACGACCGGGGGTGGCATACTCGTGTAGTAGTTACCTAGTAAGAGGTAACCCGGCCTTGTGTTGGCAGAGAGCTAGTTAGTTCTCAGGGCGTCCCTTCAGAGGCGTTCCCATGTGGCATAGGAAGTTCCTTAGCCTGACCATTTGTTGGAAAATCCAAAGAAACAATACGAACCTTGTACGGTTTTAGTTGTAGAACCTGCCATTTAACATGGTAGTTATAGCAGGCATAATATAATGGTACCTATGCTGGCTAAGATTAATATTATACTTTTGAAATGTTTTCCACACTAGGCACTAATGATAATATTCAAAAGAGTTTTCTCGTATTAAGCATATTTGACTATCATAAGGAGAAATCTCCCCCATGTGTGCGATTGCATTGTGTGTGTGCCGGGAGGCCTTATGGTAGTTTCATTTTCCAAAAGCATTGCGGATTTCTTTTTATTTTCTTTGTGAAAATAACTGTTTTAAGATCTCACACCAGTCCCATGACTGACCTGGAGTTTATTGTTCCCTTTCTAAACTCTGGGTGCCCATAATTTTCCACACGGGCAGCCTAGAGTCAGGTTATCAGGTCATTCTGGAATTCAGAAGTTATTGTGGAGATCTGGAGGCGAGCTGTATGGCGAGACGTATCATTTATATTATGTATTATCTGCTGTGTATTCTGTATGTGGACATGTTTATATAACTGTCCAGTGATGTGTATGGTTGTAAACTCTGATGATGTATTGTATAAGCTGATATAGTTCTTTGTTTAAAGATTATTCATTTATCTATTATATATTGTTCCACTGCGACTGTGAGATTCTGATATTGTTTCTGTTTCTTTTCTTCTGTCTTCTTCTACCTCTTCTTTTTAACACTAATGATTCGGTTTTCCGGCATTCGATTGTGCGGCATTTGATACAGTGGACGTATTAATGTCGACTTTCGATCGTCGAAAGATTGTATCGCTACAGGCTATCACCCCTTCATATTACTATATTGATTTGGACTTGATCGGTGCATCTTGATTTGATTTTAGGGGTGATGGACTCGGTCGGCAGTCGTTGCAGCGATGTGTTACGACCAGCCAGAAAGTGTAAACTGGTAGAATCCTACCTTGGACATTGCCTCACGTGCTTTGTCATATGATTATCTTTATATGCACCACTACTATTTTGTTTTAGTGCTATTCTATCACGGCGCCTCCTTGGCTACCGTCGTTATTGGTTGTGCTACTAAGGCAAACTGTAGGACAATGCTTAAAAATGTGTTAATGGGGATTAATGTAAAGCCTTAACGCTATTTTAATATTTACTTTACTGATAGACACTACATATATAGTATACCTTACTGTATATAGATAGTTTAACAGATCCTTATGAGATGGAAAACCCTGTAACATCTCATAAGTTACTTGTACCCTTATTTCTCATGATATTGATCTAACTTACATAAGAATTTTTAGTTCTAACTCGAGTGTATTGTTTTTCGTTATGCTCGGGTCAGCCTGAGTATTTCAACATTCAAAATGGTTATCCCTTGAAGATGAAGATGGAGATTGGGATCATATTTATTAGTATTATTCCGCTGCATTATTTGGTATGTTGTTTATTGTACTATGATTGTGTTGTAAAATGGAAGTTAAATTTATATTGTAAAATAGCTTCATGAACTATTTATGTTATTATTATATTTTGCATTCCACTATGAGATTCTGCTTATTGTTTTATTCTCTTCTTATTTTCTTTATTAACCCCATTGATTATCTGCCTTTTGGACTATTTGAGTTAGACATGTGTGGTTTATTGTCGACTTAAATTGTCCAAAATGGCGGGTCGTCACAATTGTTCACTAGTTTAAACTATGCATATTAGTCTTTAAGGTGAGAATATATATATATCTGTGTGTGTGTGCACACACTAGCTAGTTTTTATGTAATATGGAATATCACAAAAGTCGAAGATACTGCAGCTACTGAACATAATGCATAGACTATTTCACAAAAAACTGATGCTACTAACAATGCTAAAGCCATGAAATCTTATTTTTCTCATTAGATAAAACTGAGTTTAATAGAGTTAATTTGTGCAAAACTGCATATGAGATTTGGCATACCTTACAATTACTCATAAAGGAACAAATAAAGTTAAACAACGCAAAATTTCCATTCTTAAGAATTAGTTCTCAAATTTTAGAATGAAACCAAATGAAACAATGGCTAATATGTATTCATGATTTCAAGACATTACTCATGCTCTAATAGTATTAGGTGAACTTTTTTTGGATTTTGATATAGTATCAAAAATACTCAACTCTTTAATGGGTGAACGGGAAAGAAAAGTATTGACTATCGAAGAAGCTAATAATCTTTCAATAGTTAAACTGGAAGAGTTAGTTGGAAATTGAATGTCCTATGATGTAAATTTGTAGGCAAAACGGGTACAAGCTCAGGAAAGGAAAACTATAGCCTTTCAAGCCAAAGATGATTATGATATCGTGGAGGAGGATTTTTTTTTCCTGCTAAAAGTTTGAAGAAATTTCTAAAATATGGCAAGAATAAACGGTTCAGCAAAAATAGTAACAACTCCTTCTTAAAGTGTTATGAATGCAATGAAACAGACCACATGACAAAGTACTGCCCTAATCTTCAGAAAGAAAGGAAAACTTCAAAAACAAGAATGATAAATATTTTAGAAAGAAGAAACAAGCCTTTCAAGTAATTTGGGATGATTCAGACTCATCTTCATTTTCGTCAAATAGTGATAGCGACACTGAGCAAGGCAACCCATGTTTTATAGCAAAATCAAATGATGTAAATCCTGATATCTCTTACGATTATTTGTTTGAAATTAATCTTGAGCTTCTTGAATAATTTAAATCACTTAAGAAGATAAACAAAGAAATTATAGGAAAACTTAATAGAGCAGAATTAGAAATAAGGGTGCTAAAAGATGAGAAAACTATTTTGGAAGAAGAATTACATAACTCATAAGTTTCTTATGATAACTTGACATCTCAAATTATTATTTTGAATAATGAACTTTTGTTATATAAAAATGAGAATGTCAAGTTAGCAAAACAAATTTGTGAATTGAATTCCTCTAATGATGCTCTTAATAATGAAATCAAAAATATTAAAAATAATTTTGAAAAACTCACTTCAAATGTTTTAAATTTTAACAAAGAGAAAATTTAGCAAAAATATTAAAAGCTTTTAGACCATCCTCTAGTAAAATTGGTTTAGGATTTAATAGAAATCGCAAAGGAAAATCTTCAAAAATTAGCCCTTTAAACACAAGATTTTAAAAGGAAAATAATGTAGTGAAACCTAAGAAAAATACTATTAAGATATGGGTACCAAAATCTAGTGATAAAGAATCTAAAAATAAATACATAAAGGAAATTTTATGTAATGTTCATAATAACCAAAAATTTATTTACAAAGGAAAAACCTAACCCTCTTGGGTATGGTTTCCTAAGTTCTAACTCTTTGACCTCTAACATAGGAAGTGTGTACCAATTTGAATTAATACTTTTTGCAGGTACCGAACAAGAAAAAGAAGAGATGGATTCTTGACAGTGGATGCTCTAAGCACATGATGGGAAATATGAACGTGCTTACTAATATCCAATACAAGGATGGAAGCACCATAACCTTTAGAGATAACTCTAAAGGATATGGCATTGGCATCGGGGACAACTGCCATGAGCTTATGCAAGAAGAGACAAATCAGTTTGAATGAACTAATGCATAGGAATTAGTACCAAGAACAAATGATCAAGCCGTAATTGGTACTAAATGGGCTTTCAAAAAGAAGTTGATGAAAATGGAAATCTTAATAAGGAACAAAGCAAGACTAGTAGCCCATAGATATAAACAAGAGGATGGAATCGACTATAAAGAAATGTTCGCTCTTGTTGCAAAACTTGAGGCAATAAGAATCTGCTTGCCTTTGCCTATCATCATAATTTTAAACCTCTTCAAATGGATGTTAAAAGTGCATTATTTAATGGTTTTATAAAAGAAAATGTATTTGTAGACAACCACCTCTTTTTGAACCTGAAAATTTTTCAAATCATGTTTATAAGCTTAAGAAAGCACCCTATAGCCTTAAACAAGCATCTCGTGCTTTATATGATCGTTTGAAACCTATCTTTTAGAATTAGATTTTAAAATTGGAAAAGTTAACACTACATTATTTATCAAGGAAAAAGAAAATGATATTTTAATAGTCCAAATATATGTAGATGATATTATTTTTGGATCTACGAATGAAATCTTATGTAATGAATTTTCAAATATAATGAAACAAGAATTTGAAATGTCACATATTCGAGAGTTAAATTATTTTCTTGGTTTTAAAATAAAACAGTTGAATAATGGAATTTTTATTTATCAAGAAAATATTGCAATAATTTATTAAAGAGATTTGGAATGGATAATTTGTCTGGTAAGCCAACTCTAATGAGCACTAGTCTACATTTAGAAATCATTGAAAATGGTAAGAATGTAGACCAAAAACTAAATAGAAGTATGATAGGATCTCGACTATATTTGAGGGCTAGCAGTCCGGATATTATAATGAGTGTTTACTTGTGTGCAAGATTTCAATTTTATCCCAAAGAACCACATTTGTGAGCCTTGAAACGAATTTTGCACTACTTAACCGATACAAGTAATTATGGACTTTTCTATCCAAAAGATTATCCCTTCGATCTCGTATCATATAGTGATACTGATTTCAGAGGATGCAAAACAAATAGAAAAGTACAAGTGGAACATGCCACTTCATCGGTCAATCTCTTGTTCGTGGTTTAGCAAGAAGCAAAATTGTGTTTTGCTCTCGACACGCGAGGCGGAGTACATTTCTTCTGATTTGGCTTGTGCTCAAGTAGTATACATGCAACAAATATTACAAGACTATATTGTTAACCTAAGTAATTCTTTTATATATTGTGATACTACAAGTGATATTTATCTTTCTAAAATTCCTATTAACCATTCAAGAACAAAACATTTAGATACACGACATTATTTTCTACATGACAATGTTGAGAAAAGAATCGTATCTCTAAAATTTGTAAATTAAGAAAATCAACTTGCCGATATATTCACTAAACCTCTTGTTGAAAATATATTTATTAATTTGAGAAGAATGTTAGGAATTTATTCACAAAATGATATTCTTCAAAAACCAAGATAAATAGCTATTTTTAACCTACTTAAGAATGTTTGGTTTCAAATTAATCTCAAATATAATAACACAAATTAATTAGAAAAGATAGTTATTGTTAGCCATCATTCCAATTATCTATAATATGACATGACCTCAAAAAACAAAAAAACAAACTATTTTTTTTCTAAAATGGCTTTCAATCAAAGGTCATGTTCGTCCATTCGCATTACCTCCTTATCATCTTCATCTTTTAAAGAATCAAATGAATATACACCAAAAGGAAAAAGAGTCAAGGAAGTAATCTCATTTGATGGTTGCTTGATAAGAAGGCATGGCAAAAAATTGGAATAGGCCAAGAACACTCAACAAAAATTAAAAAGTCAAAATGATGCTATTATCTCTTAACAAAAAGGAATTTGCTTGGAATAACAAAGGCAAGGTGAAAAATTAACTATTATTGAATGAATGGTTTCAACCTTTTGTGGAAACACTCAAACAAGAATAGCATAAGCAGTAACCACTCAGATAACTCTTGTCCTTTGGGAATATATAGTCTACAAAGATTGCCGCTATCCGAATCACATTCTACGACCCTCTCTGGCTATAATGATTGGAGAAGGTCATTTGGCCAATAAATATTGTCATCATCTTCTACATATATATATATATATTATAATAATACTAAAATTTTAAAGTAAATATTAATTTTTTATTTTTACTGTCTATATACAACAAAATGTCTGACAATTCTATTCAGACATCTGAATAATGCATCTGACGTGTGTTTAGTCCTTCTCAAACATCTAATGGAAATTCCGAGCATTTAAAAAAAAAGGAAATTTTGAAACTTATTCCCTCATTTATCGTTTAACCATCCCCACTAACTCTATCCCTTTAGTTTGTAATATCCCCTTTGCTCTTCTAACTTGTTTTTCCTTTTACCTAATTTTCAAAAACCTTAGTTTTCTCTATTTTAATGACACCCAAACCCATTTGCAAATCCAAAATTCCTAGAAAAGAAAATCCGACGAATCTTCATCGGAGCAACCATCGGTCGTCACTCCCGAAGAACTAAAAGCTTAGCTTCATCATGATGAAGAAAGCATTAAAAAGGATAAATTACTTACCGAAATGAAGTTATTTAATGGATTCTTCTATAATATTGATGATTTCTTGGTTTATAACTTGTGTGCATTGATGGATAGAGCTCAAATCAACTCACTTATTGAGTTTGTTCTAAATAATTTTCAACTGGATACTCCAGCCATTCGTTTACTTTACGCTAACATAGGTATAAAAGGTGCAACCGTTCATAGGGATGAGGGTTATCTTTGGACAAGCATTTATGGAAAAGAATTAAATTACATTATAATCACTTTGGGAAAATTTTAAACACTAGTTAAAAGTGAATTGAACTTCAAAATGTTGACATGGAAAACCTGAAAAGGAAACTCTACAGGCCATCACTTATGGGAAAATCAAGTTACAAAAGAAAATTCTAATTAAATATTTACACTCTAGGCCAAGACTTTTGGAGTGTATACTTATAAACTATGTAGTTAATATTGGATAATTTCACTGATATATCTCATATCGCTCTTAATCCGATACTTTATCAATATATCGCTAAATATATTATTACTGATATTTGTCGATATATCGCTCCAATATTTAGTGTAAAATTCGCGATATTTTTTAGGAATATCATTCATTATTGTATATGTCAGAGAAAATGTATTTACAAATAAATATCTTCACATTCTAAATTTTTTTTATGGTGAATGACAATGTCTAGACCATATTAGAAATCCCAATGCATTAATTTTTTAGCTTTAACCATACAGTTTTAGTCTTCTTCATTAGTCCTTCCATAAATAAAACTCTACTTATTCCATTATTTTATATGTTTTATTTTCCATGAAGACTTTACCACTAAAAACATAATTATTAAAGAGCCATTTCTCTTTCTATTTGTTTTTTGTTCACCATTTTAACTAGTAAGTTAGCTTATGAAAATTCATTTTATTAGTTATTATATGCATCAAAAACTAAAAGTTGAAGAACGATAAAATTATATATTTGACATATAAATAAGGAACGAGCTAAATTAGTATTTGGTATCAAGCCAACATTGCTTATTTGATAAATTAAATGAAAACGAAAACGACAAAACTATAAATATTAAAATTTTGGTAAAGTAATATAGATGATTAGATTACCGAAAAAACATTGAATATAGTATGAAAATGAACAAAATAATAAAGATGTACAACATACAAATTTCTCAGTTTTTATGAGCCGATATTATGATTTGTATCTAATAGAATATCTTAGTAAACATAATGTAATATGTAAACTATGTGCAATCAGTTTTTGATAGTAATTTCGCATGGAATATAGTATAAAATTAAGAAAATAATAAAGATGTACATTATACAAATTCTCAGCTTATATGAGCCGATATTATGATTTGTATTTAATAGATTATATCAGTGAATGGATTGTAATATGTAAACTATATGCCATCTGTCTGTGGTAATAATTTGGCACTATTTATCCTAATATTTAAAAATTTAACATTAATATAACATTATAACATAGCACAATATCGTTTTGTAACATGTTCTACACATGTTCGATATTTTACCAATAATATCCGATATTATCACTATATTTTAAAATATCTCATATCGGTACATGACCGATACATACTCAATACCTGATCGATACATACCCAATACCGATATTAACTAATTAGCTTATAAATACTATAATCCCTCGTACCGGTAGCCATGAGAAAATTTATGATAAGGATTATAAAACATTATATGCTACAGTTGGTGGTACTGAGGTAAATTAGGCAAGATTTATTTAAGAAGAGATGTTGTACTTCTTAAATTATGCTAGAAAAAACATTTTCTATGGGTCATACATCACTTGTCTTTTATTTGCCAAAAAATTTCCTTTAATGCTTGACAATCCCGACTCTATTACTAATGTGGGCATAAAGTTTTTTTCAATTATGCATTTACCTTTACGAGTTCTTCAATATATTTCATACGAAGAATATTTGAAATGACTACACCAACATACTTCTACTACAAGTGAAACCAATAAAAGAAAAGGTGTAGAAATTCCTAATATTAAGGAAGAGAATAGCAAGGAAAATGACAGTGATAATAATAACTGAGTCGATTAAAGTTACACCTTCCAAAATATCTAATTTTGACATGCCACAAGCATATCAAACCCAAGGCATTCTATCACAATACCAAAAGATCCTTGAACGGTGTCCTCAAAAAATAATTCCAAAATGAAATCAATTGAGAAAGAGTTATTAGGGATTACAAACTTATTGGGCAAAATTTGGAAGAAATTGTCGGGAAAATCCAGGCCACCATCTCTCACTACTCCACCACATCCACTACCTCCTTCTCCACTATGTTAAGAAATCGGCCGTTTTGGATGATACCCTGTATATATTCTACCTTTTGAATCAATTATTCAGACATCTAAACTCTTACATATTTTTTTTAAACCAAGTCAAACGTCTGATAGGCTCAACCAAATATCCGACGACGATATCAGACGTCTGGTTAAACCTATCAAACATCTGACCCATTATAATTTTGTTTTTAAGATAGCATAACTCTGACATCTTTACTTCTAGGCTAGACGTCTGAATCAAGTTTAAATTGAACATATTTCTTTCTGGAACACATTCAGACGTCTAACTTAGAAAATACAGAAGTAAACTCAATTCAATTTTTTTTTTCATATAACTAATCAAATGTCCGATCCTTCAACTCGGACGTCTGAGAAATGTAAAACAACTATATTTTGAATAAACACTTATTTCTAGAAAGGAGCGTCTGTCCGTATAAAGAGTCATGACTTCTAGAAAGATCATCACCTTTCGACCAACCTCTTCATCTCTATAAATATAGACCAGTTTTGCTGATTGCATTTATCTAATTCTTGTTCTAACATCTACATTTTATCTATTTATTTCTTATTTCTAAAGCATTCAAATTCTTCATATATGATTCTTATAGCATTGCACATAAAATTTACACTCATCAAAGGATATTAGGAAGGGTGTAGTGAAGTGTGGCTTATTTATGTTATTAAGAACGCATCAAAATCGATGATTAAATAATTTTTCTTTATGATTAGTAGAAGTCCCGATCGTGTGCTTAGGTGGTATTTATAAACCTATTCCTCCAGGAGAAGTGAGGTTTGTTGGTAATGGAATTCCTAAGTGGAGCTCAGGGACTGGACGTAGGACGGGAGGTTCGAACCGTTATAAAATCTCGGTGTGATTTTATCTTTACGTTTTCTATGATTTCTTACTTAGCCATCTACTAATATTTATATATAATTACCAAGATTCATGTTAGTATAGGTCCTACTTACTTTCACGACCGAGATTCCAACACTAATTTGGTCCATCCAGACACGAGGCTCACCGGAGCCCCAGTTTTGTATTCAACCTGCAAATGGTTATATGCAGGAATTTTCTAAAAGGAGGGATCTGCATCCCTACCGATGCCTAGCTCTTGTAATCCTCTCCCGACACTGCTTTCCTCAGAGCTTGCCTCATCATCCCAATAAATAGGCAGAGACTCACGATGGGGAACTTGGACATCAACTATTGTTGTGGCTCCCACTATAGTGGTTGCACTACATCACTTAGCTTGTTAAGACAAACATGTTGACACTCTTAAGGCTTCTCACCCGTAACTTTGTCATCATATCCCCATTCTTGTCCATGATCGTCTGGTCTGCTCTCATTAGCCCAACCTAGTAGAGGTTGGCATCGGTCACTAAGATTCTCATATCGTGGTATTCGGTAGTTGCACTCTTCAATAGGTTAAAATTCTCGTTCAGCGTCTCGAAACCGACGCCAGTGTAAGTAGGAGTGTAACACCCCAGAAATTTTAATAAATTAATTAAAATACTAATAAGGGTAAAAATGTAATTTTACATAGAAGGATAGGTAAATTTTCACAAACATTGGAATTGTTCCAAGGGACCTATTCCATTACGTTCAGAACATCGTTTATAGTAAGGAAACATAAATTACTTATTAAAGTTGATAAAAGGATCGAAAATAGAGAATCACACATCGCTTTTTCAATTTTTTTTAATGGCCGCTTCTCGCCTTCCCGTCTATGTCCCATCCACCCCTCTCCCCTCCGAACCCATCCCTCCTACACCTATCCCATCACTGTCACCACCTAACCTTCCTCCTATTCCTACCAATCCCAATCCCTATACCAATACCTCCATCTCACCTCCAGCTGTTCCCTCTATCCCTTCCTCCTCCCTTATTCCCTCTCTGTCCTCTTTCTCCCCGTCTTTGTCTTTACCTCCCCCTCATGAACAAGCTTGGACTTCACTATTCAAGAAACTGCCTCGCAATGTAGGGAAGTACACTCCCGTTCATCTGGGCCTTGATTTTGATGGTGAAGTTCTTATCCCACCTTCCTCTGTCTTTTCTGCTGGCCAAGAAATTTGGAGAGAGTATATTGTTGGCTTTTTTCTCGATAATCCTCTCTCGTATTCAGCTATGATTGCGCATTTAAAGAAAATATGGAAGTTGCGTGGTAATGTTAAGGTTAGATCTGATGGTACTTTATTTCTATTCCTTCTCTCTAATGAACAAGACAGATGTAACATAATTCATAGTGACCCTATATTGATGAGAAATAAACTATTTATAGTCAAATAGTGGGATCCTTTAATTAGTAATGTGTGTGGATCTATAAGAGTTGTTCCTATATAGGTAAATCTTTCAAATATCCCAATTTTTGCTTTGTCACCATTGGGCATCAACCGGTTAGCTAATAGTCTAGAAAATTTAGTTTGTATGGATGAAATGACTGGAAAAAAAATCGACTAAACTTTGCAAAATGTTTGATAGAGATTTCCCCGAATCAGGACCTAGTTGAATTCTTCCCTGTTCAAATATCTGATGGTTCATCACAAACAATGTATGGGGATTACTTGTGGAAATCGGATATATGTGTGAAATGCTGTGTTTTTGGTTACACTGATCATAACTGTATAATTGACAGCAGTAAAGATGAGGCAAAGAAAAAAACAGGATCTTTAAATAATATAAATGCAAAAACTGCTGAAGAGATATATATCAATAGAAATGCCAAAAAGAATATTGGATTTGAAAATAAGAAAGTTTGGAAGAAAGTGGACATTAAAAAGAAAAGCAATAATGAAAATGCTGATTTAATGTTACCACCGACATCTGAAAGCAAGCAGTCCGATGAATATGTTTGCAAGCAAAATGAACCAGCCAACACAAGGAAAGATAAGATGGAAATATAAAAATGTCAAATAAATTTGATTTGCTTCAAACTATAGATGAATCAGGAGATTATCCTGAAAATGGAATATTGGTGAATGATGAAATATTAAGTGATGAAAACATTAATCAATTGGATGTAAGTGAACAAGAATAGGAAGAAGATGTAATATGCTCTGAAATAAATGATACTAACATTACAATAACTGATACTCATGCATGCAAATATGCCCAGCATACCTTAAATGCTATATTACATGCTGAAGCTGATAAAACAAACCCTGTGATTTATGCATGCAATAATATGCATGAATCAGCTGTCACAATGATAAGTGCACCACAAATACCTGATCCTTTACATCAATTTGCTCTCTCAACAACAACAAATGAATCAAACCATACAATTTCAAGCTATCCTTCGTCTAACAACTCTGATCCCCCTCCTCATGTGAAACAACCTTGTATGATGCACAAATCAAACCACAACTACACTCACCCAGTTGCAAAACCAATCAATTTTTTAGCGATTACATCCCCTCACTCAAAAACCATCAAATTTGGATCCAAATCCCCTCGTAGCCCTAACCTACTTCAAATTGGAACTGATTCGATAATCCTTTCCTCCCCCGAACCTTCTCACCAAGATAATAATCTCTCTACTTCCAATCTTTCACTTCTTGAAACTCCCCCCTCCACTCCTACTATTATATCCTCTACCTCTCTAATTCCACCTCCAATAATAGTGTAATAATTAACCAAGGCAAAGCACTCCAAAAAGAAATACAAGTCAAAAGATAAGATTTCCACTTCCAAAAATAATCTCCTTCCTCCAAGTAAAGGCAAAAAGAAGAACTACTACATGATGAACCACTCCTCTATAGACTCTGATGATGATACTGACGCCTCAAATGAAAAATACCCTGAAAATACTCCTACAACCTCTCAAAGAGGTTAGAGAATACTGAGAAACAAAACTCTAAAGTATACCCAATGATACATAAAATAGGAGCATGGAATATTAAAGGAGCTCATATCATCTGTAACAACCCATAATTTTGTAAATATTTTTATTAAATTTTTATTTTGAAAACTTTGATTTTTAAATCATTTAAAATTGAATTTTTGGAATTCTCCAATGTAATTTTGGATTTTGCTTGTAATTTATTTTCCAAATACAATAAAATAAACATTTTCTGAAAATCTTATATTTTGGTCAACTTTGGTCAAACTTTGACTTTCATTTGAAAATTTTAAATTTTGAATTTTAATCTTTTTATTTGAAGTTGGATATAATTCTGATATCCGTTTTGCTTTTCGTTTCGATAAATTCTGAGTTATACTTTTTAAATTGGATAAAATACAGCGTTTTAGACGTAATTAATTTCTGTATTTTATTTTATATTTTCCTATGTCCATCTCTTTATTTTATTTCTCTATTTTATTTGTCTAGACTTTATTTTATTTATTGGATTTTACTTGTGTATATCTTTTTATAATTAGCTTTGAAAATTTCAAGAGACATACGTTTCTTTCTCCTTAACTTATGTCGTTTTCCGTTTCCTAGCATTCACTCCTTTGCTTGTCGTCCAAACAATCTTTTAGCCATGCTTTCCACTTCATAATTCATGTACACATTTACTTCTCATTTTATTTCTAGAAAGAAATTTGTGCGAATAAATGGCTTGGAGAAATTTAAGAGACATAGGTTACATGTTTTGAATTCTTGCCTTTTTATTTTCCTAGCAATTACTCTCCATAGCCATTCACTCTTGCCTTTCTTGGCCGTGTATTCCAATCTCAATCACGTACAAGAATAATTCTTTCTAATCTCCATATCCTCATTTTTTCATTTGCATTTAAGAATAAAATATATTGTAAGTTTCTTTTCCTTAACTCTTGCCTTTTTTTGCCTAGCCTCTTTATTCCTTACCTTAGTCGTTCATTCCTTTAATCTAGCCATGAATTTCTCTTGCCTATCATGCATAAAAAACTTCCCAAAGCATCTCACTTCCATTTGCGTCCAAACAAAGGAAAATAGCAAGTTTTGCCATTGCTTCCTTCTTTTCCTCTTCTTTTTTTTTCTTTTCTCTTTTCTTTTGTTCTTCTTCAAGCATGGATCGGCCTCCACCTTGTCCATGCATTGCCGACCATCACACCACCTCCATGATCACCTCCACCAACCATCTCCACCATGCCGTGACCATTAATGAAGACTACATCACCAAATAATGAAGTTCCTTGACCTTTTGCCTTCCATGCTCTATAACTTACCACTTTTCCACTTCCATTGCCCATAGTCATACACACATGCATCAAAACTCTTCATAGCCGAGCCTAGCATGTCCTTAACCAATCATGGCCGAGCCTATGTGTGGTGTGGTCAATCCCACTTGACCATGGCTGAGCCACTTGCATTTGTTAAAGCAAGGTTGTGTCATTTTGACTCATATTTTGTTCATTGTTTTGATTCTAATCTTTGTGTTGAATTATATTCTTATGTTTGTGTAATTGTTTATGTACAAGATTTGGATCATGACTCTTCATTCACTTAAAAATCTTAGTCGTGCTTTGTCGTGCCTTTTCGTGCTTTGGGGAGTTTGGATGTGTGTTTTGAATTTGATTCTAGCGTTAAAGGCGAGTTATTCACTCTAGACATTCGTACTTATATAATTGTGAAACAATGACATGTGAATTGTAGAAATTGTTATGTTATGTTAATATGTTCATATATGCCCGTGATATGATTATATGATGTTAAATTCGGCTTATATATTTGTTACATCACCTGATATGATATACTGTTATTTTATTTGCTGTTTCTCACACTTCAAGTTCCCTATCACTATGGGTTGAAATGATACATACCCGAACGGACATTAGAATAAGGAAAAATCATTATGAGCTGAAATGATAGGCTCGAGTGATTTTTTATTGTATTTGATTTACTTGGGATTGCGGGTTTGAAATGATAGAACCCGGTTTTTTCCTTTTTAAATTACGGATTGAAATGACACATATCCGTATCACTTGACCTAGGTTAGAAAATATTATACAGTCCCATGGTTATATTTTTAAATAATATTTTCCTAATTTTTTATTATTATTAAGTATTTTGAATTTTTAAATATATGAATTTGAGCTAAAAGATTTGATTTAATGATTTAAATATAAGAAGATGTTGGTTTTCTATAAGTTAAGATTTTATAAGTCTATAAGTGGCTTTAATTGAAATTATAAAGATGTGTTGGTTTTAAGTATAATTTAAAGACATTTATTGATGATAAATAACTTAATAATATAATTGGACTTAATATGGAATTTTAAATCTAACCTAGTAATGGTAATGAATTTTATTTTTATGAAATGGACATGTCATGTATAATAAAGTTACAGTGATTCTCTATAAGTTAAAGTGTATAAGTAAATGGTTAAAATGTATTTAAATTATGACTTAACTTGAAAATTGAAAGTTTGGTTTCAAATGGAAATTTGAAGTTTGACTTGTTAAAAGAATATCTTATTTATGAAATGGGTATTTTAAAAATGAAGTGTTAAGTTGTTTGTTAAATCAAAAAGTTAAGTAAAATAGTGTAAATTTGACTTAATAAATGAATTATAGTTAATTGGATATTTTATTCATAAAAATTTATTTTATTGAATCGTAAGATAAATGATATCCAAATGCATATTTTCTAAAGCATGAGATATGATTTTATAAGATAAAATGGCTAAAATTGAAGTTTTAATGTTTCTGAAAACTTATAATAAAATCTAGAAATTTATTGGTTGCATTTCCAAAATGCTGTGATTTTAGATGGAAATTTGCTAAGTGCTGTCGTTTCTGAAATTTAACTAAGTTCTGAAATAACTAAACAGCTACTTTAGCACTTTGTAAGTGCTGTTGTTGCTGGAAGTAAACTGTTTTGCAATACCAGTGAGCTACCGCAGCACTTTGTAAGTGTTGTTGCTTCTGAAAGTAAACTGTTTTGAAATAATAATTAATACCAACTGTAGCACTTTGTAAGTGCTGCTGTTTCTAAATTTGACAATGTTTTTTTTGAAAGATATCTACCATAACACTTTATAAACGCTGTTGTTGCTGAAAATACACTAGTTTTGGAAATTTTATAATTGAATGAATGAACTTAGAAATGTTACAACTTTAAAATGAATATTATTTGGCATTGAATTTATATGGTTTAAATGAATATTATTTTAAAGGTGTTATGATTTTTAAGTATTATGATTTTCAAAGAATAACATTTCTCAATTGTTATGATTTCAAAATATTATGGCTTCAAAGTGTTGGGTTTCAGAATTGTTATAACTTTGAAAAGTACTATGGTTTTGAAAAATGAAATTGTGTGAAATTGTATTTAATTAAGAATTGTCTTTAAATATATTAACTTGAAGCTTATTGAAATTGAAGATTTAAGAATGTGACTTTATAAAGTGGTTTGGTTTAAGATGAGTTAAAGGAATATTTTAAGTTAAATAAATTTAAAGAAATATTAAGTGATTTGGAAATTTGGGTTTTATTTAAATGATATATTGATTTGGTTTTGGAATTTAAATGATATATTATTGCCCTGGGTTTTAAATGGAAACGATATATTGGTTAGGCTTTGAAATGAAATAATATAGTATTTAGCTTTGAAATGGATATGATATTTTGGGTTTTAAAGTATAAATTATTTTGAAATAAATATCCATGGGTTATAATAACGATTGGTTGTTAAAGAGACCGGGATCAGATATGGGCATACTCTCTGTCGATACCGAAAACCACTTTAACAACTGTGTACGCGGTGGAGATTCCAGAACGAAGTAGGATGTTGGCGACGATCCTATTGAGGTATATACGTGGACCCGACTCCCATGAGTTGGCATAAGGTGGCTAAAACAGGAGCGATCTCGGGCCAATGAGGTAGCACCTTTGATCAGACACATTTCTTTATACCATTCTATTACTTTGTGATTGATTTGGTGGCCACCCTTCGATTTTGATTTGGGAGTGTGTTCCGAGGTGGGCTGTAGTGGCTGCTACATGTTTCCACTAGCCCGTGTGCGTAATTGGTATATCTACCCTGGCATTGCTTTGTTGTGCCGTGTCACCTACCATATCGAGCTTTACTACGAGTTGGGTTTTGTGCCATAGCTTGTGGAGTATTTAGGGTAGCCTCCCGATCTGGAGGTATGCTGATACTGGATAGACTACTGGGACTATTATGTGTTAAGGTGGAAAATGTAAAGCCTTAATGCTATTTAAAAGTAAGTTTATTTTACTATTAGACATTATTATAATAGCGAATATTACTACATAGTAGATAGTTTAACGGATCCTTAAAGGATGGGCGATCCCAAGCATCCTTTAAGTTACTTGGGCATTCTATTACAGTTCACTTGAGTTGGTTTACATTGTATAAGTATGTATGTCCTGACTCGAGTATTTTGTGTTTTGCTTTATGCTCCGATCAAACTGAGTTGTACCAGTATTCGAGACTTACCTTTGGAGTTGGAGCTTCACTTGGATTCATATATTGATTCTGCTTTCAGTCATTCAGTTGATTCCAGTGATGTATTCAGATCTTGTATTTGACTATTGTATTGAGACATCTTTGTATTCGTGATTTCTGTTGTATCTTGTTGAACTCTGTTATATTATATATAGTAGCTTCATGAACTACTATTTCTTTGCTTCCGCTGCATTGTTATATTACTCTGTGTCTGTGATCTATGATTTATTTACTGTATATTCTGAGTTTTGCTAAATTTATATTTATAATCTATTGTTTTGAATTATTCAAGTCCGACATGTGTGGATTTATTGTCGATCTGAATGGTCCAAAATAGTGGGTCGTTACATTTGGTATCAGAGCTTTGGCTCTAGGCAAACTTAGCATATATGGTAAATTTATTTATAGAATCACTTTCATTCGAGCTTGAATCTCCTTCTTTTGACTCGCTTTCCTTTGAATTTTGGAACATCCCTGCGGTTCCAAAAATCCATTTTTGTCTCTCCCTATTCGTCTTCTTTTGATTTTGGAGTATCCCATAACTCCACTTCAAATGATCTTTTAATGAGTCAACGATCTCGCCAACCTCAAATTGACTTGTAAAGGGGTGAAACTCCTTTACAATTGGCATTGATTCACCGGAGATTTCTGTATCCTCGATTTAAGATGCTGCTATCTCTTGCTATGCCTGAATTCTATCTCTTAAGATCGAATGTAGATTTGCTTCAGAGTACTGCATCAATCTTATTTTTGAAGTCACGGTTGACTCGATTAAGGTTGCCCGAGATTTATATAAGCTTATCCATTTCCTTTATTCTATTGTTTAATCATCTTGTCTTGCGTTTCCAACTTATCTTCAAATCATTTTTTTAAAGTGTAATTGTAAACTAATATTTAAAATGTTTTATTATATATTGTGTTGTTTGAGGTGTTGATGTTGATTTGGATTTCCAATCGATTCGTCTGATCAATGCAATCGATAGGATCTCCAAAACACTTGAACAGAGCAAACTGACACAATATTATTTTCAAAACTTGGTAAATAAATTTTGTATAATTATATTATATATATGTATAATTTTCTGAACTTTGATAGTTAATTTAATTGGTTGTTAAGAAACAATAATTGACTTTGTATATATTTTGTAATCATTGGCTTTGTTCATATATAAATAATTGAACTATAAAACATGGTTACAAAATTAATTTGGAAATTTAAATGAATTTAAATAAAGAATTTGAGAATTTAATTTTCGATGATTTCGAACTTTGGTTTTAAAGTTTAAAGAGATATTATTTAAAGTATTTTCCAAATAGAAATAGTTTCTGAAGAATTTTAAAGTTTTAAATCAGTACTCTTCTCTGTGTCACTGGAAAATAATATCGGTGATGACTACAACATCATCGACATTCATTTTCGAGTTTCGAAGTGAATAGACCATTCTGTAGTTTTGCTACAGTTTTGCTTTGAAGAATTAAATTGATTTGAATTTCTAAAAAATTGACTTGATTTATAATATATATGTTGATATATGGTTTAAAATTTGATTTGATATATATTGTATATATATTTATTTATCTCTAGAATAGTTTGAAGTTAACCGAAAATTTAATTCTTAAATTTTATCTTGAAGGATGATTTCAATTATAAAAAGAAGCCAAAATTTTGAATAAATATTTAAGCTTGAATAATTAAATTAGAAAGTTTATTTGTATAATACTCAATTACATTCCAATATAACTTACCTAAATTTTTCAGAAGTTGAATATGTAATTGGATAATATACAATATAAAAGGATTTTTAAATAAAATTTGAGTAGTTATAATAGATGTTCTACACTTAAATTTTAGTTATAAAAGATCAATAGAAGTAAATAGAATAAAAAGGTTAATTGAATAATTTACAATATAATGATATTAAAGGAATTTATAAATAAATTGAAATAGTTATAATAAGTGAAATAAACTTAATATATATGATTAGATATATTAAGTGGAATAAATTTAATAATAATTTTGGAATAAAGAAGAATGAAATTTATTGAATAAATTATGTGTATAATAAATGACTTTCAAATCCATGACTTTGGAAAATTGTTAATTTAAGATAATTGTATGATGAGATAATAAGATTAAAAAATAGTTAAGATTTATTTAACTTAAGTGAAATCAAATGGATGAAATTAATTGTTAATGTAAGTTGAAATTTTCATGGTTTTAAATTTATTATCTTATTCTGTTTTCCAATCTATTTTCTTTCTGGTTGTTTCCATTCTCCTACCTTTAAAGTGGGAAATCGAATTTCGAATTGGTCAGCCCACGGAGCTACTGTTTTCTCTCAGCTTGATCTTGCCACTAATTTTCACCAGCTCAGTGTTGCTGAGGAAAGTATTCCCGAGACTGCTTTTCGTACTGAGAATGGTTTTTCTATGAATGGTTAGTTATGCCTTTTGGTTTGACTAATGCCCCTGCTTCCTTTGTTGATTGATGAATCGTGTTTTTCGAGATGTGCTTACCAAGTTTGTTTTAGTCTTTGATGATGATATCCTTGTCTTCTCCAAGTCAAGGAAAGAACAGGAGTCACATTCGAAATCTATTCTGGAGACTCTTAGGAATCATCAGTTGAAGACTAAAATTTTGAAATACCATTTCTGGAAGGATGAAGTCCAATTTCTCGGACATATTGTTTCTAGTAATGGAATTTATGTTAATCCAGTTAAGATCGCTGCGATCAATGTAAGTCTTTCTTCTCATCCTTCTTTGTGATTTCATATCATAACTCTATCTTTTCAGTTGTCCTTATTTCTCACTATCTTGTTAGAGAATGGAAGGGTATTGCTTATACCAGTCTGTTTTGGAAACTTTTCAAGAATCTTTGGTACTCATCTGAATCTGAGCACTGCTTACCATCCATAGACCGACGGTCAAACGGAAAGAGTGAATCAGATTCTAGAGGATCTTCTTCGTGCTTGTATTCTTGATATTGGAGGATCTTGGGAAGATCATCTCTATCTTGTTGAATTGACCTATAACAACAATTATCAGGTATAATTTCAATCTTCTTTTTCATCTTGTCATGATCCTATCTAATTTTATCTTGTTTTCTTTGCTTTCCCTGCCTCGTTCCTTTTTTAGGACGAGAAGTTTTGAGTGGGGGAGAGTGTAACAACCCATAATTTTGTAAATATTTTTACTTTGAAAACTTTGATTTTTAAATCATTTAAAATTGAATTTTTGGAATTCTCTAATGTAATTTTGGATTTTGTTTATAATTTATTTTCCAAATACAATAAAATAAACATTTTCTGAAAATCTTATATTTTGGTCAACTTTGGTCAAACTTTGACTTTCATTTGAAAATTTTAAATTTAAAATTTTAAATTTTAATCTTTTTATTTGAAGCTGGATATAATTCTGATATACGTTCTACTTTTCGTTTCGTTAAATTCTGAGTTATACTTTTTAAATTAGATAAAATACAACGTTTTACACGTAATTAATTTCTGTATTTTATTTTATATTTTTCTATGTCCATCTCATTATTTTATTTCTCTATTTTATTTGTCTAGACTTTATTTTATTTATTGGATTTTACTTGTGTATATCTTTTTATAATTAGCTTTGGAAATTTCAAGATACATACGTTTCTTTCTCCTTAACTTATGCCTTTTTCCGTTTCCTAGCATTCACTCCTTTGCTTGTCGTCCAAACAATCTTTTAGCCGTGCTTTCCACTTCATAATTCACGTACACATTTACTTCTCATTTCATTTCTAGAAAGAAATTTGTGCGAATAAATGGCTTGGAGAAATTTAAGAGACATAGGTTACATGTTTTGAATTCTTGCCTTTTTATTTTCCTAGCAATTACTCTCCATAGCCATTCACTCTTGCCTTTCTTGGCCGTGTATTCCTATCTCAATCACGTACAAGAATACTTCTTTCTCATCTCCATATCCTCATTTTTTTCATTTGCATTTAAGATTAAAATATATTGTAAGTTTCTTTTCCTTAACTCTTGCCTTTTTTTCCCTAGCTTCTTTATTCCTTACCTTAGCCGTTCATTCCTTTAATCTAGCCGTGAATTTCTCTTGCCTATCACGCATAAAAAACTTCCCAAAGCATCTCACTTCCATTTGCATGCAAACAAAGGAAAAATAGCAAGTTTTGCCATGGCTTCCTTCTCTTCCTCCTCTTCTTCTACTTCTTTTTTTCTATTTTCTTTTCTCTTTTCTTTTGTTCTTCTTCAAGCATGGCTCGGCCTCCACCTTGTCCATGCCTTGCCGACCATCACACCACCTCCATGATCACCTCCACCAACCATATCCACCATGCCGTGAGCATTGATGAAGACTACATCACCAAATAATGAAGTTCCTTGACCTTTTGCCTTCCATGCTCTATAACTTACCACTTTTCCACTTCCATTGCCCATAGTCATACACACATGCATCAAAACTCTTCATAGACGAGCCTAGCATGTCCTTAACCCATCATGGCCAAGCCTATGTGTGGTGTGGTCAAGCCCAATTGACCATGGCCGAGCCACTTGCATTTGTTAAAGCAAGGTTGTGTCATTTTGACTCATATTTTGTTCATTGTTTTGATTCTAATCTTTGTGTTGAATTATATTCTTATGTTTGTGTAATTGTTTATGTACAAGATTTGGATCATGACTCTTCATTAACTCAAAAATCTTAGTCATGCTTTGTCATGCCTTTTCGTGCTTTGGGGAGTTTGGATGTGTGTTTTGAATTTGATTCTAGCGTTAAAGGCGAGTTATTCACTCTAGACATTCGTACTTATATAATTGTGAAACAATGACATGTGAATTGTAGAAATTGTTATGTTATGTTAATATGTTCATATATGCCCGTGATATGATTATATGATGTTAAATTCGGCTTATATATTTGTTACATCACCTGATATGATATACTGTTATTTTATTTGCTGTTTCTCACACTGCAAGTTCCCTATCACTATGGGTTGAAATGATACATACCCGAACGGACATTAGAATAAGGAAAAATCATTATGAGCTGAAATGATAGGCTCGAGTGATTTTTTATTGTATTTTATTTACTTAGGATTGCGGGTTTGAAATGATAGAACCCGGATTTTTCCTTTTTAAATTACGGATTGAAATGACACATATTCGTATCACTTGACCTAGGTTAGAAAATATTATACAGGCCCATGGTTATATTTTTAAATAATATGTTTCCTAAATTTTATTATTATTAAGTATTTTGAATTTTTAAATATATGAATTTGAGCTAAAAGATTTGATTTAATGATTTAAATATAAGAAGATGTTGGTTTTCTATAAGTTAAGATTTTATAAGTCTATAAGTGGCTTTAATTGAAATTATAAAGATGTGTTGGTTTTAAATAGAATTTAAAGACATTTATTGATGATAAATAACTTAATAATATAATTGGACTTAATATGGAATTTTAAATCTAACCTAGTAATGGTAATGAATTTTATTTTTATGAAATGGACATGTCTTGTATAGTAAAGTTATAGTGATTCTCTATAAGTTAAAGTGTATATGTAAATGGTTAAAATGTATTTAAATTATGACTTGACTTGAAAATTGAAAGTTTGGTTTCAAATGGAAATTTTAAGTTTGACTTGTTAAAAGAATATCTTATTTATGAAATGGGTATTTTAAAAATGAAGTGTTAAGTTATTTGTTAAATAAAAAAGTTAAGTAAAATAGTGTAAATTTGACTTAATAAATGAATTATAGTTAATTGGATATTTTATTCATAAAAAATTATTTTATCGAATCGTAAGATAAATGATATCCAAATGCATATTTTTTGAAGCATGAGATATGATTTTATAAGTTAAAATGGCTAAAATTGAAGTTTTAATGTTTCTGAAAAGTTATAATAAAATCTGGAATTTTATTGGTAGCATTTCCAAAATGCTGTGGTTTTAGATGGCAATTTGCTAAGTGCTGTCGTTTCTGAAATTTAACAAAGTTCTGAAATAACTAAACAGTTACTGCAACACTTTGTAAGTGATGTTGCTGCTGGAAGTAAACTGTTTTGCAATACCACTGATTTACTGCAGCACTTTGTAAGTGCTGTTGCTGCTGAAAGTAAACTATTTTGAAATAATAATTAATACATACAGCAGCACTTTGTAAGTGCTGCTGTTTCTGAATTTGACAATGTTTTTTTGAAAGATCTCTACCGTAACACTTTATAAACGCTGTTGTTGCTGAAAATACACTAGTTTTGGAAATTTTATAATTGAATGAATAAACTTAGAAATTTTACAACTTTAAAATGAATAGTATTTGGCATTGAATTTAAATGGTTTAAATGAATATTATTTTAAAGGTGTTATGATTTTTAAGTATTATGATTTACAAAGAATAACATTTCTAAATTGTTATGATTTCAAAATATTATGGCTTCAAAGTGTTGGGTTTCAGAATTGTTATAACTTTGAAAAGTACTATGGTTTTGAAAAATGAAATTGTGTGAAATTGTATTTAATTAAGAATTGTCTTTAAATATATTAACTTGAAGCTTATTGAAATTGAAGATTTAAGAATGTGACTTTATAAAGTGGTTTGGTTTAAGATGATTTAAAGGAATATTTCAAGTTAAATAAATTTAAAGAAATATTCAGTGATTTGGAAATTTGGGTTTTATTTAAATGATATATTGATTTGGTTTTGGAATTTAAATAATATATTATTGCCCTGGGTTTTAAATGGAAATGATATATTGGTTTGGCTTTGAAATGAAATAATATAGTATTTAGCTTTGAAATGGATATGATATTTTGGGTTTTAAAGTATAAATTATTTTGAAATAAATATCCATGGGTTATAATAACGATTGGTTGTTAAAGAGACCGGGATCAGATATGGGCATACTCTCTGTCGATACCAAAAACCACTTTAACAACTGTGTACGCGGTGGAGATTCCAGAATGAAGTAGGATGGTGGCGACGATCCTATTGAGGTATATACGTGGACCCGACTCCCGTGAGTTGGCATAAGGTGGCTAAAACAGGAGCGATCGCGGGCCAATGAGGTAGCACCTCTGATCAGACACATTTCTTCGATACCATTCTATTACTTTGTGATTGATTTGGTGGCTACCCTTCGATTTTGATTTGGGAGTGTGTTCCGAGGTGGGCGGTAGTGGCTGCTACGCGTTTCCACCAGCCCGTGTGCGTAATTGGTATATCTACCCTGACATTGCCTTGTTGTGCCGTGTCACCTACCATATCGAGCTTTACTACGAGTTGGGTTTTGTGTCGTAGCCTGTGGAGTATTTAGGGTATCCTCCCGATCTGGAGTTATGCTGATACTGGATAGACTACTACGACTATTATGTGTTAAGGTGGAAAATGTAAAGCCTTAATGCTATTTAAAAGTAAGTTTATTTTACTTTTAGACATTATTATAATAGCGAATATTACTACATAGTAGATAGTTTAACGGATCCTTAAAGGATGGGCGATCCCATGCGTCCATTAAGTTACTTGGGCATTCTATTACAGTTCACTTGAGTTGGTTTACATTGTATAAGTATGTATGTCCTGACTCAAGTGTTTTGTGTTTTGCTTTACGCTCGGGTCAAACTGAGTTGTACCAGTATTCGAGACTCACCCTTGGAGTTGGAGCTTCGCTTGGATTCATCTATTGATTCTGCTTTCGGTCATTCAATTGATTCCAGTGATGTATTCAGATCTTGTATTTGACTATTGTATTGAGACATCTTTGTATTCGTGATTTCTGTTGTATCTTGTTGAACTCTGTTATATTATATATAGTAGCTTCATGAACTACTATTTCATTGCTTCCGCTGCATTGTTATATTACTCTGTGTATGTGATCTATGATTTATTTACTGTATATTCTGAGTTTTTCCAAATTTATATTTACAATCTATTCTTTTGAATTATTCAAGTCCGACATGTGTGGATTTATTGTCCATTTGAATGGTCCAAAATAGTGGGTCGTTACATCATCTCAAAACTTGAGCAAGCAAAAAAAATCATACATGAACACAAAATCTCTCTACTCTCCTTATCTGAAACAAAGCTAGACCTTCCTCTCTCCATAAAAGCAACCAGAACAATCAACCCGGCATGGAAATGTATTACAAACCATTCTCATGCCCCCCATGGGAGACTGCTTGTCATATATGATCCAACAATATTCACCCTCAATCCTATTCTAGTTGACAAACAATTTATTCATACCTATGTAACACATCAGCCATCCTCCACAACTTTATACTTCACCTTCATCTATGCCGATAATGCTCCTCCTCAAAGATAAAAGCTACTTGACTACCTTGCACACCTAAGACAAAATTCCCACCCATGGATCATTCTTGGAGATTTCAACTGCTCCTTTTTGTCTTCTCATAAAATAGGTGGCACCCCCCTTCAAATCAGAGATCTTTCCCTCCCCCCCTCAATGATACCATCCATAATGATGAATTAGTTGAGATTACATCAACTAGATTTTCATTCACATGGAGTAATAAAAGCCAGAATGGACAGAGAACCCTCACAAAAATTGACCATGGATTCAACAACCACATTGCCCTTTCCCTTTTTCCTACAATTCAAATTTTCATTCCTATGCCTACCCTATCTGACCATTGCCCCTTCATCCTATCTTTTGGAGAAGCATTTACTAATAAACATGTAAATTTTAAATTTTTTGATGCATGGATATATAACCAAAATTTCATGCAGGTTGTCTCAAATGCTTGGAACATGCACACATATGGAAACCTATGTTGAAGCTGCAAAGAAAACTAAAAAATACAAAATATGCTCTGAAAACTTGGTCTAAAGATATCTACAATGATGGTAAGAAATTATCTTCTGACATTTAATATAAACTTGAAAAGGTGCAGGCCTTGTTAATGAACTCGAGCAATGATCCCACACACTATCTCCTTGAAAATGATCGGATAAATCAACTTGAAGCTGCTCATACTATTGAAGCTGAAATGGCAAGACAAAACATAGAGAGAATTGG
The DNA here is from genome assembly GCA_030737815.1 of Allium fistulosum. Taxonomy (NCBI): domain Eukaryota; kingdom Viridiplantae; phylum Streptophyta; class Magnoliopsida; order Asparagales; family Amaryllidaceae; genus Allium; species Allium fistulosum. The sequence continues at coordinate 1,279,454,205 of CM060902.1, read as the reverse complement.
ACTATGAATGGGGATAGGAATACAAAACTTTATCATGCTTCCTTGAAAATAAAGCAATCCAAATCCTACATACACCAAATCAAAGACAATCTAGGAGCTACACAGTCTAGTGCTGATGGTGTAGATGCAGCATTCCTGAGCTATTTCACTAACTTGCTAGGTACCAAAAAAACTGTTCCAGACTTCACATTCATCAATTCTCTAAGACTTCGTACTCTATCAGCTAACCTGCAAGATATACTCATTTCCCCAATTACTGATGAAGAGATAAAGAACTCCATTTTTTCAATGAGGAAAACTGCTGCAGGAGGTCTAGATGGTTTTAATGCTGTTTTCTTTATCACCTGCTTGAACATAATATCTACTGATGTTGATAAAGTAGTGCATAATTTCTTTGATAAGTCGAAGATGCTTAGCTCGATTAACTCTACAAATATTACATTGATTCCAAAGGTAGATAATCCCTTATGTGTCACTTAATTTAGACCTATAGCTTGCTGTAACATTGTATACAAAAGCATCTCAACAATTCTAGCATCTAGAAAAAAACAGATTCTTCCTCCTATAATCTCATCTAATCATGCAACTTTTCTCCTCAATAGAAGCATCCTAGATAATGTCCTTCTTTCACATGAGCTTCTCAATGGATATACTTCAACTAACATATCCCCTCGAGCTATGATGAAAATTGACATAAAAAAGTCCTTTGACTCTGTCCACTGGTCTGCTCTTATGCATATCATATCTAAGATGAATTTTCTTTGAAAGTTCTGCAGCTGGATTTATCAATGCATCTCAACGGTTAGATATACTCTTGTCTTTAATGCACATATGGTGGGATATTTTAAAGGGATGAATGGTTTAAGGCAAGGGGATCCTATCTCTGCACCTATTCATAATAATTATTGAAACTCAGACCATAGCTTTTCAGCATCAAGTTTGACTAAAAAAAATTGTTCTTCATCCCAAGTGTAAACCCCCTATGATCACTTCCCTTGCATTTGCCGATGACCTAATTATTTTCACCAAGCCTACTAGTCAGTCTTTGAATGCCATTATGAACACTCTTGAATCCTTTTATCGATTTTCTGGTCTAATGCTTAATCATGATAAATCTCACATTATTTTAGCTGGCCTAAATACAAATGAAGTAACTATGTGCCTTAATATAACCAATATGTCGCCTCTTGAATCTGACATGACATACTTAGGCATCCCTTTAGCCAACAAAAGAATCATTATATCACAATGTATTCCTCTCTATAAAAAAAATAACAAGTGTATTTGAGAAATGGCACAATAGATTTTTTAGTCAGGCTGGTAGATTAGTCATAATCAATTCAGTTATCTTCTCCATGACAGTATACTGGTGTAGAACCTTTCTTCTACCTACTAAACTGATAGCCATAATTAGATCTACGATGATAAGATTCCTATGTACAGTAACAACACACAACATAAAATTGTCCCCTGTAGCCTATAACAAACTGGAATTGTCAAAGAAATATGGGGTTAGGGAATAAAAAACCTTTAAAGATGGAATACTGCAGCTCTATCGAAACATTTTGACAATCTTCTCAACAAAATTGACTCTTTATGGGTAGTTTGGTGTCTCAATCATAACCTCCAAAATGGAGATACATGGACTGTGAAACCAAAACAGGCAAGTAGCTGGGTGTGGAAGTTGATGTTGAAAATAAGAGATGCTCTTCTGCCTCATTCTTTTATCTCCTTAAGTCTTCAGAGCCATGGTAGATTCTGGACTATGCCATGGTTAGAAAAAGGCTTGATACCATGCAATGCCATGACTTATGCTGAAGCACAGATGACAGGTATCCCTATACATGTAAAAGCAATTAACTATATCAGAGATGGAAAAATTGTTTTACCTTACTCTACTTGCCCTGAGATTAACAGAAGATGGGACAAATATAATCATCAACCTTTTATACATGCATCTAAGGATGAATATAGTTGGACTGACATGCACAAAGAACATTCAACTGCCATAATATACGCTGCCTTAGAAGATAAAATACCACACAATAGATTTGCTTGGAATAAATGAATCTAGAACCGACATACAAGTTAGAGATTAAACTTAATGCTATGGAAAATATTCAGGAATGCTATTCATACTAAGGCCAACCTGAGAAGAAAAGGTCTTACTTTGAATACTCTATGTCTTTTCTGTCAGAATTATGAGGAGGATGCTCATCACCTATTTTTCTCATGTCCGTATACATATTTCATATAGTCGAAGATAAGATCAAGGGGAGGATTTAGTAGTCCAATCCAGGACAGCAAGATTGAATGGTATAATATATATAAGGGGCATTTCACCAGAAGGACAAACTTTGCAGTCCAATTAGTTTTTAGGACACATATTCTAAGAAATTACTTTCAAGGCCAAAGTCAACAGTCCAATTACTCTTAAGGACATAATTTCATAGGTTTTTAGGCCCTAGAAACTAATTATTTTGCGTTCTGTCCTTGAAAGTAATTATTTCAGTTGTGTGTCCTAGAAACTAATTCCACTTGCTAAAGAGGCCCTTGTGGCTAATTTTCACTATATATAATGCAACTAAATGGAAAAATTCGGCTACATATGAGATGCTTTTGTGCTTAAAAGTTACTGCTGCTGAACTATGGGGAGAGAGGAACGACATCATGTTAAACAACAAGATACGAAAGAAAATGGATGTTTATTATCGAATCTGCAAACAAATACACTTTGCGATGACATTTTCTTCCTATCCTTTTGAAGAGGCCGTGGTTCAAAACTGGGTATAACTTTGGTTATGGTTATTTGTTTTATTGTTGTATTTTAATCCTTTTTTCTTTATTCTCTTCTTTGTTATCTCTGTTTATTCCTATTTATGATGTAAGAACCTTTCTTATTATTGTAAATAAATGGTAGGGGCCATTCAACCCCGTCGGCTTTGCCAAAAAAGGGTCAAAAATAGTAGAAAATATGACCAATGGCATTTTCAAGAATATGGATTTTGGGCCTAAGTTAGAAAACCCAAGTTTTCAGCTATAATTTAGACACTAGCCTTCCCTATCTTTCATCCCAAAATGCTAGCCATTACTTGTATGTGTATTTCTTCTTTCTCTCTCTTAGAAACCCCTTAACCTAAACAAACTTCTCTATCTCTTCCAATTTTTTTAAAATAAAAATAAAACAAAGCAAAATCAAGATGGTGAGAGAGAATCTAAATTACAAGAGAAAAGAGGAGGAAGGCAAGTCAACTAAGGGATCTAGATTCAAATCAAGGTTAGAAAGAGGAAAGCTTAAAAAGGGTGAGCTAATTGATTACTACGCTATGATGATTATAAGTAGTAATTGAATTCCTTTATAATTCTATATGATTTGAAAATAAAGTTTTTGAATTTGAATAATAATAATTCCAACTTGAATCTATTTTTGAATTACAATTTCAGTAATGAATTAAAATGAATGGTGATGATGGAAAACCGTAGTTATTAGTTTAATTGAATAATTATTGAAAAATGGAAAAATATTAGATAGTGAAATGAATATCAAATTCTACGAAGATAAACCTTTATCTTTAATGTTTTGGATAAATGAAGAAATCAAATACCCTTTTTATTTTACCTTGAATTGATTTTGTAATTTAAAATATACGCAGAATTTTCATTAGAAGCACATACGTAGTTTTCAACCAAGTGGTGAAAATACATGCATTAAATCGTGAAATTAACAAGTTAAATTTGAGTAAACAAAGGTATGAATTATACACAAAAATCTGGTTGAAAACAAGACCTTAAACCTATATTTGAAATCATGAAGAAGACGAACAAAAATAAAAAAAATAAAAAAATTCTCAAATATGGAAATACCCTAACCAGATGTATAAAAAGTCCACCAAACGTATGAAAAATATAACTAGATGTCTAAATGAGGGTTTAGGCATCTGAAATTCAGGAAATTCCAACCCAAGAGCAACAAGTTCGAATTTGACTCGATTCAGACGTCTAAATCCACTTTCAGACATTTGGAATCGAATTTAGACGCATGAATAAGGGAGTCAAATGTTTAAATGCTTGAGGAATTATTATTTTATAAAAGAGAGGGTCAGATGTCAGAACCATATCTACAAACGTTTGAATTATTTCTGAAAGCACATGTTGAACCTAGACCTAGAGCAGGCCAAGTAAGGCGGAGTAAGGGACTTGTATCCCACTGTATCGATTGTTAGGAGTTCCTATGACTTCATGGAGAAGGGGTAATGAGTAATATCATTTCATGGCAGGCGTATATGGAACTCGATGTGGAAGACGTTAGTAGCGCAATTAGAAGTTTTTATTGTCAGAGAGGCATGCCTAGTTACATGTCAAACATGTAGGAACCGAGGAAGGGAGGCGGAGGCATCTGCAATAGTAAGGCTACATGGCGGTGTAGCGATTGGACCTACAAGGAAATCATTATAGTGATTTTTTTGAATACTTTAGTTTGAATAATAAAGAGCATAGGACACGTTTACCATTAAGATGTTGACAAAAATGCTGATGTAGGCCATAAATCATCGAGGTAGTAAACTTAGCGCGAGCCTAGGCATTTCGTTGTTTTCTCAATGTGTAAGTGCGATATCCATAGTTATTCACTAGAAATGTTAAACCAATGTTGGTTAGAAAGTTAGTCATCACGATTCACGTACTAGGAATTGTCCTAGAATTATTAGATGTTGGTTGTCCAACCATTGATTGGAAACCTTTGTAAGTTGCTTATGGTTGTAAGTGTAATTAGAATTATACCCTTGATTTGTATGATAACCAATCCTTTATATGTTGTAATTAGACATAAATGGACACCCCATGTTATTGGATTATAAATGAAGTTAATTGCTTGTGAACACCATAAAATTCATTCGCCAACCTTTTATGACCACTCCTCTTCTTTCCCTCTTATACCCACTATAAGTGGACAAATCGTCATGTGATTGGACTAGACACAATACATGGAGGAGGAGATTAGGCGCCCAAAGATATATTATTTACAGTTATTCTCCATATACTATCTATCATGCTATTTTATTATATTAAATGGACTTATTGCTGTCATTTATGGAGGCATCATTGTATGGATTACATATTAGTGCAACTATTATCAGATCTGGATTAATTTCAGTATTTATATTTTATTTCCTTCCACTTGAGTTCTAAAAGTAAAGAATGCTTTAAATTTTATAAGTCTTTGCATCATGAAATGTTTTAAAAACCTCAGCGTATTTCTTTGCACCGTGCGAGTTTTAAAGTCGTTTTAGGATTTAAATCAATGTACCCGGAGGTGTGGGTTGTCATGGGTTGTATCGAGGCCTAAGATCATGATTCTTTAGGGATTAGGTGCATATTAAGAGAGTGTACTTGTGTATTTTCGAAAATTATTATTATATATAAATAAGTATAATGCAAACACACCCTTATACTTGCACTAGAGCTTAATCCTATCTGTGGAAAGTTGCTAATAATTCCTATTTAAAGATAGCCGAGAATGAGCAATCAAACTGTAAATAGTTCTATGAGGCAGCCATGGTTCTGGGAGTGACATTCCTACATGGTTCCGCCAGTATCTTCAAGTAAGGGGCTGCGCTGAACTCAACCCCAATGGAGGACCCATAGTGCAAGCGAAGTTGCAGCACCAACTCCTCTATTTGCTTTGGATTTTCCCAAGCTTTGTCAACATTTATAGAATCTGGGTGTAAAGAATGATCATAGAACTGGATCATTTGTAAAGATGTAGGCATGGACGAGGAATATTGATAAGATTTTTGATATGATAGGTCTGGAGGATGTAGTAAAGAGGCAATTAGCTTCATGACATTTGCAAGGAGAGGACGTAAACTGGTTGGAGATTTTTGTTGTTGAGACAAATGAGACCGGTATTGCTTGGGCTGATTCCAAGAGAGATTATGCAGAATAAGGAGTAGAGCTAGAGAAGTTCATTCATTTAGATCAAGCGACCACAATGTCGAGGAGTATGTGAATGAGTTTAATCAGCCAGCAAAGTATGGTTTAGACCTTATTAATACACCAACGAAAAATGCGATGAAGTTTGCTAAGGGATTGAATCCATCTTTGAAAGGTATTTCTTTGATCCATGTATCTATGGGAGCTACTTTTGAGAGCTTCGTGGAGATGGTGTTGCCGAATTCAATTGGAAAGAGGAACCTAAAAAGGCAGAGGTGAAGCCAGTTCAGCAAGACCATCACAGAAGTGGAATGGGAGCTTAGGGCAAGATAAAGAAGCCAAATTTCAAGTGTAAGAAGTGCCAAAGAAAGGGGCATCTGGAAAAGGATTGCATGGTGGGCATTGTGAAGATCAAATGCTACAACTGCAACTAATTTGGCCTCATGAAGAGAGAGTGTTCGACCGCTCCTAAGACTTTTACCCAAGTGGTTGCAGCATATGCACTAAATGTTATTCCCTGCTCAAGCCCCGTTACAACCGTGGATAAAGGAAAGAAGGTCATTATTGAAGGTGTGTTAACTCTTTTTGATTTATCTATTCGTACTTTATATGACACTGGAGCATCACACTCTTTTATTTCGAGTAGACTAGTGAATGGATTGCACTTAGAAACTAGCATAGTTATAGATCCAGTTGTAATATCAAACCCTATTGGAGGATCGAGTCACTTATTCATGTAGTGGACTGGATGAGTCTACATGGAGCAGTGCTAGATTGCGATAAGAAGGTAGTTTGATTAGGTACATGTAGTGGGCACAACCTTGAGGTTTACTGCGACCCAAGGAGATCAGTTATGTGGAGTTACCTATATTATTTAGACCTGTCACATGACGAGTTAACTTCAGTACAAGTAATTTGGGACTTTCCAAATGTCTTTTCTAAAATTTCCAGTCTTCCACCCCATAGGGATGTTTAATTCTAAGTTTAACTTTAAGAGAATGTTAAACCTACTGCTTTACCCCTTAGGCTTATATTTTCTAGTGTAAGTCGTGAGCTAAATAAGCAAGTAAATGAATAATCGAAGAAAGGCTTCATTTGTAGAAGAATTACAAGGTGGGGAGCATTCGTTGTCTTTGCTACTAAAGCAGATGGCTTATTAAGGCTTTGCGTTGATTACGGAGAATTAAATAAACTGACAAAGGAATCGTTATCCATTTCTCTATATAGACAATCACTATGTTTAGTTAGTTGGAGAAAAGGTATTCTCTCCACTTGACTTGGCGACTGGATTCCATCAGTTGTGTGCACCCGAGGATAGTATTCAGAAAACTATTTTTCATACAGCCAATGGATTTTGTGAGTGGTTAGTCATGCCATTTGGACTGATCAATGCACCATCGTATATAGTTAACCTTTTGAGTCGAGTCTTTAGAGGGTTGTTGAATAAGTTCACGGTGGTATTTGTTGACGACATGCTTGTCTATTCGAAAAGCGAGAAGAGCACATGTTATATTTGAGAGAAGTACTCAATACTCTCCTTAGGCATAAGCTAAAAGAAAATTTTTCCAAATGTCACTTTTGGCCTAACGAGGTTCGCTTTCAAGGACATGTTTTCTTTAAGCATAGACTAGCTGCCGATCCTAGTAAAGTTGCTAAAGTATAGGATTAGAACATACCAACGAATGCCACGGAGGTGAGAATTTACCTTTGTTTTGCTAGCTACTACATGAAGCTCATTAAGGACTTGACTAAAATTTCCGCACTGTTAACCCGCCTAAACAAGAAAATTTTAGTTTTCCTAGGAAGTTCAGAATGCGAAGATGCTTTACCAAGCCAAAGGAGTTGTTGACTTGTGCACCTGCTTTAGTATTCCCAAATGGTACGAAGGCTTTCACAGCATATACCAATGCTTATGCTAAGGGATTGGTTACACTATTGATGTAAGAGGGTGGAGTTGTTTGTTATGCTAGTCGACAACTGAAGGTACCTAAGAGAAATTATTCCACCCATGATCTTGAGTTGCTAGCTATTGTCTTTACCATCAAATCATGGAGGCATTATCTTTTAGGGGAGCAGTTTGCGCTATTTATGAATAATAAGTCTCTGACGTATTTTCTCCTAAAAGGATTTGAACTTGAGGCAAGAGAGGTGGATGGAGTTCTTGGCATCATATGATTTCAGTATCTCATGCACTCTAGGCAGAGGCAATATTGTTGCTGATGCCTAGAGTAGAAAGCATGCGATGTTATGCTCTATGTTTTGTGAATGGAAGCACTTGGAGTTCACTTCTACATTTTATTTTCGACCTTCATCTGACATTAAACAAAGATTGCTGGAGCTTTAGATGTTCAGCTTTCACTTATGGATCACATTGGTTCAAGTTGGAGGTAAGACAAGGAGTTCATGGACATTTTTGAGAAGTTAACAGAGGAGAGAATTCGAGTCATTTGGATCACTATTACACAGATTTAAAATGGTAGTTGCAAAGAGATGGTAGGTTGTGCATTCCTTTTATTATGGAGTTGGTTGACATGATACTAGCTGAGTCCCATCGTTCTAGGATTACAATTCATCTCGTTGGCGAAAATATATATTATGATATACGAGAGTCCTTCATTGACCTTGTAAGTATGAAAAGGCATACAATAGAGTTTGTTTCCAAGTGTTTGATTTGTTGGTGGGTAAAGGCAGAGCAAAAGAAGCCTAATGGATTGTTACAACCATTGGATATTCCGTAGCGGAAATGAGAAAGTATCTCCATGGACTTTATTGATAGGCTATGTAACAACCCGGTTTTAAGGGGTAATTAATAATAAATGTTTAATTAATTAAAATGGGGTATTTGGAATTTTAAATGAATAATTTAATTTATCTTAGAATATTAAATTTTTTAACAAGGTAATCAAATAATGAAATTAAATAGTTTTGAAAATAAATGGGTGTTTTAAGAATTGTGAAATATGTCAATTTGGAAATTAGTTAGTAACGAGCTTAAAATGGGAATATCAGATACTCAAATCAAAATGAGTTTAAATAAGATGATTAATTAAATAAACAAATTATAGGAAATGATTTTACAAAATAGTTAATAAATGATTAATATTAAATAATTAGTGTAATATAATTGGTTTGCCTTTAGGCTAGAAATTGTAATTGCCTCATGAATTAAAGTTAGAAAAGAAAGTTGAATCACTTAACAAGCAAAGCCCAAACTTCTGCATAGCCCAAGACCCAAATCCTTTGTTTCATGATTTTTCCAACTTTAGACTCTTCTTTTCTTTGGATGTTTCACCTCCACTTATAAATATAACCCTACATGATTCATTAACTAGCTTTAGAAAATCAAAATCCAACCAAACCCTTATTAATTAGTAAATTAAATAAAAATTAAATAGATTGTTATAAATCACCAAACTCGAGTATATCCATCTCAACCCCAATAGCCTCTTACGACAATATAGGGATGTGGAGTTCAGCCTTGGATTGAGATGCTGGAACACACGTAGATGAACGAGAAAAGCATTTCAAAACTACATATTGGGCTGCATTGAAGGGTTAGTGTGTTGTATGTGTATATTAAGAGGTAATGAAGAAGAAGATGAACACATAGTGCTCTAGTGAGTTTCACGCTCACATTTCTATGTCTAACTCAAGTTACTTCATATCTGGTTTTTGTACTTGATTAGCTATTGCTGATGTGTATGATCTTTGCACTGAATTGAAGTGAATAAAAATGGGTTGTGCATAGAAATTAGATCGAGTTGGGCATGAGAGTGCACGACCTGGAGCTTGGCTGCTCCAGGCCATTCACGACCGGTAGACCCATCATGGATGAACGGTGCATTAGTAGTGAATTTCATGTGTAGGTGTATGGTGTGTGTATGATTTTGTGCAGAGTGTTTGTGAGTTTGTGCATTGGTGTTGCTATTAAATATGCATGTGTTGTGTAATTATATGTGTGTGTTGTGTGTGTTTGAGTTATGTACATGGGTAAAATTTTGTATACATGTGTACAGTTCGAGTAATATAAGGAGGTGCAAGTTAATTATATTACAACCAGATATATATATATATATATATATTTGAGTTATAGAACTGAAGTTAGTAATATGGTTTGACAATTTTATATTATATAAATTGATTTGAATGTTGTTATAATTATTCAAAATAGCATTTAATTGTAGTAAATTATGGAATAATTTTTATATGCAATATTTAGTTTTACTAACTACTTTGGAGTTTATAATGAAAGAATTGAGTTTTCTAATATATTTAGTGAATGTTTAAATTATGGATTATTTATATTTAAAATTGGAAGATTAGCTATTCTTTATAGATAATAAAAATTATAATTGAACTTAAACTCAAGTTAATCTTAGAATATGTATTTACTTCTCATTTCTAAATATATATTTCTTACATAAGATGGAATGTTGTGAAGGAAGATTTTATTTTAGTATCAATTTGTTATTTTGTATTTATTTGAATAATCCTTTTATATTAGTTTCTGATTTCTGACTTCATATCTTCGTTATATTGATTCCGAGGATATGAACGATTCATCATTGATATTGATTTTATTATTGATTTAATATGATATGAACTAGTAACATGTGGTAGTATAAGATGTTGTTGTGTTATTTATTCAGTTATTCTTTTTCTCATAGATGTCACTTAATATAGGGATACGGTGTATGATATTCGTAGTGATAAATATATTATAATCACGTGTTGACTTTTATGAAGCCGTGGGTCGGCGATTATATCGAGCCATGGATCAGCAATATACAGAGCCGTGTGTCAGCAAACGTACTAAGTAGTGTGTCAGCATATGTATAGTGCCATGAGTTGGCTAACAAGTAAAGCTATGTGTTGGCCATTATATTTATATATACAATATATGTCTATCTACCTTGTGTATAACGCCCTTTATGTTTCGGGAGTGAATCAGATTTGCCTGTTCTGCCCTGGCGCCTTATCGCGGTAGTCATGCCCCGGATCTATGACATCCTTTTTTTATAGCCATGCATCGGCAACGTTTATAGCCTTGTGTCAACAATGTTTAGCCCCTTGTGTCACTTAGGCTAAAGTTAGTTACCATAGGAGCACATGTCGGTAGTCATGACTGAAGAGGCTACGCATAGTCGAGCCTATGGTGGATCATTGTCACGATACTAGGGAGAGATATGAAATGGTAACCGATGATTGTAGGAGATGTACTGGATAGGCACCTGCATCGTGTTCGCTAGTTATGTGTGTAGTGTCCTGAAGCAAGTGTGTTTGTCAATCCTTCATCTGGTTCCCAAATATGTGTGTAGTAGATGACATATAGTATGATAGGATTATATCTGCGACTATGTCCAGAGTATGATCAATCCACATACCCTTCTTAGGCATTAGTCGTCGAATATCTTTCTCATTGGCATGTGATGCCAACAACAATTCATTGGCATGTGTTGCCAATTATCTTCTTAGACGTCGATTATACATTTTCGATGCCAACTATATTTTCATAGGCATGTGTCGCCAATTATATCTTCCTTTGCCATGTGTCGCAAATACCATGTTTTTGTTTAAGGATTCTATTTATAATGATACCTTGAATGTTTTAGCATTTTAGATTGAGTGTTATATTTAGGCATAGCTGAGTACTAGCCTAAGTATGCATCACGATATCTCCTTTATAGATATTATTTGGACATGGATGATTCACCCTATTGACGTTGTTTCCATGGTTTCGGTTTTTATGAGCTTTTATGCGGGTGATTTTATCTTTAAGCTTGGTTGTGTGGTAAACTATGTTTTATGATATTTGGGGATTTTTAAAACATCATAATTATGTATAGACATTATGATTACCGTTTGAGTTAATTTGTTGGTGTGATTATATTGTTATTTCACCCAGTTTGTATTGAGTTTTATATGTTTATAGCCTTCTGATTTAGATATTGTAACGACCCGTAAATTTCAACTGTTTTAATAACGTTATTAATTGAAATTTTGCGAAATTTTAAACGATAAAATTTTGAAATAAAAATTTGATATTTGGAATGCGTCTAGTTAAACATAGCGACTGGTAAATTTTCGTCCGAAAATATGGAAATTTATTTCGCGCGTAAATTCACTTCAATTCAGTCAGTTAAAAAGCAATGAAAATAAAATGTTTTCGAAACCAAAATATTTTTACATAGAAAAATTCTAAACCATCTTCTGAACAAAATATCAGTTCGTCATTTTTCCAAATTCGGACATCTTTGGCTCCGTCGTTCTTATTTTCTGCAAATAGCAGTATTCTGGTACCGATATCGATTTTTATCGGATGATCGTACCACTGATGTCTATATACCGTTTTAACCGTCTCGTCGCGCTGATCAAAATGATATATTCATTTCTGCAAATCGAAGTCCGACGTAAACGTCGCGTATAATTCAACCGCTTCAAGTGTTCGGTTAAACTGTATTCAGTCAAACTAAAACAACTCGTACGCATTCAAAAATTTAAAAATTTATTTTAGTTGTCGTGCATTCATTAGGGGTTAGTAGTTGGTAGGTGAGTCTTGGAAATTGCGTGACGTTTGGAAAGGCGAAAAGAAGCTATTTCTTTAGTTATTATTCATTGATCGGTTCGATTTCATTGCGTGACGTTTGGAAGACCACTCTATTTAAATTTCATCTTCAACGTCTATCTCCTCTTCTCTCGTTTCTTCACCAAACAAAAAAAAAGAAAAAGAAAAGGCAACACCCTCTCTTCCACTACCTTTCCCGAGTGACAACCCCATCTCCACCGAGACCACCACCGCAACCTCTCTCCACCGCTTGGCCTACCGATCATCTTCCCACCATTCACGGCCATTGCCACCTCCCCAGGCCCACCGCGTCCACCTCAACCCCATGTGGAACTTCACCTGGCCTCGGCCACATCCCGCGCCTCCACCAACTCCGACCAAACTACACCTCCTCCACCTTCTCCATACGAACCGCCCACAGCCTTCACCTGCTCGTCTCCGCCACTCTCGATTCGAAGCCAAGCATCGCTCTTCGATCCTCCCTGTGCCTACCTAGTGGCTCGTTTACATATATACTATTGTTATATATGCACAGTTCGCTGGAGTATGAGGTATGGGTACTATATATGAATGGATATTTAGCTTTGCAAGTAAAGATACAATATATATGTAGTTGTTTAGTTACAGTAAGTTGTTGAGTTTGTTTTAAATCTAGTTGTATATATAAGAAGATTAGTTTTATTTATTTATAATGTGTATTTGTTGTATATAGTATACATAGCGTGCGTGTATCTATTGGGTAAAAAAAAAACAGTAAAGCTTAGTTTTCTTCTGTAAAGCTTAAAATTTCTTTATATAAATATTGACATGATTTTTCTTCTGTAAAGCTTAGTTTTATGCAAAGTATATAAGTTAAAAACTGTATATAACTATATATATGTGTTAGATGTTAGCTTGTATATATATGGTTTAAGTATTATAGTTGTTTGCAGTCATAAGTACATAACCTTGCGAAGGTATTATATGTGTTGAGTATTTTATTAAGTCTGTTATGCTGTATATACAGTGTATAAGGTAGTTATATAGTTATATAATTTATATATAGTTGTATACTTTATATAAAATTAAGTTCTAAAGTGGTAATTTCCGTTTAAAAATATCAAGGTTATGAATAGTTTATTTCGGCAATATACATATTGTAAAATCTGCTGGTTTATATATAGAAGCTTCAATACTTGTTTATATGTACAGTACGATATTGAAGTATAAAGTAATAGGTATATATTTTATATATGTTTAATTTGATAAAGTGATCTGGGAATATGTAGAGATTTTATGTTGTTATATGTATGTTTAAAATATAATGTTGATTTCTATATATGTGTTTATTAAGATTTTATATTTTTTGTGTTTTGATTTAAACAATGACTTTTAATAATAAAACATATAGCTTATATAGTAAGTTTTACTGGATTTCTTTTATAATTATTGATTTTAAAATATAGTATATACACCTTCCATTCATATTAAGTAAATCTGATCTGTTTTCATTAAATCTCGTTATCAGCTCTGTCGTCGTCGGATTCGTGCCAATTTAGTTTTGCTTTGGAATTCATGCTTGGATTCGTAACTCATTCAGTGTCAAATCTCCCTAGCCTCGGAAGGTGAGCACTCACTCACGATTAACGTTCTTTTATTTATTAAATTTGATTTCAATTGAAACGACAATTGAAATATACTGCTGTTAGTTAATTACACTGTTATATATGCTATTACCTGTATCAGTTCACCTGTGACATCTGACACCATTATCTGTTAATTATTTATGTGATGATAATACAGTTTGGTTGATAATTGATTGATTGTTGATGTTTATATTGGACGTTAAATTGTTAATGTTAAAATGATAATTAGTATGCAATTGAAATTGGTATAGGATAGTTAAATGTTAAATTTGATTAACTGACATTTGTATAATATGACCCCTTTAACTGTTAAATTTATTGACACGTAGGATTTGCTTAATTACACCTTGAACCACTGAATGTATGGTGTTAAATTGATGATGTATGAAAATTGAAATCGAATGACAAGTGAAAACCGTAATGTAATAATCTTTAATCTACATGAAATGATAGTGTAGATTCTAGAAATAATTATATTAATTCGTACAAATAACAATGCGGATTAATACGGTTATTTCGGGATTATTTGAATTGATTATTGGATTGATTTTGATTGTTGTTATTGCTTGTTTATTTACTTTGACACCATCCTAGCTATCACACTGCAAGTTCCCTTTATTATGCTTTGATTTTGAATTGAATTGGAATCGGGTTGAAATGATAAATACCCAAATTGAACTTTGACCTAGGATAGGAAATTAAATAAAACCCGATTGGTCAATAATTTTATTTAAAATAAAACGAAGATTTTATTTGAATAAATAATATGGTTTTGAAACGAAGTTGGAAATTGAATTTAATGAAATTTAAACGTGAATATTTAATAATCTGAAATGAAATATAAATAAAGAAATTGATGAAAGAAGGTTGTTTAATTTGAGAAATGATTGAATTAAACTTTGAAATGATTTAATAATTAAGTTTGAAATTATAATTAAGTTTGAAATTATTAAACTTTGAAATTATTTAATAATTAAGTTTTGAACTATTTAATAATGAATTATTAAATGATTAAATTGAATTGAAATTCTTTAATAAGAAAAATTGAACTTTTGAATAAGTGAATTTTACTTCGTAAAGAATTGAAATTGAGTTTCTTTATTAATTAAGTTTTGGAAAATTATTTAAGGAAGTAAATAAGTGAAATTGGATTTCTTTAACAAAAATGAAATGTGATATTTTTGGAATTAATGTAAGACTTGTAATTGGAGAATTGATTTGACGAATTTAGTTTAATTCAAAATTGTAAGTTTTGTTTTAATGAAGTTGAACTTAAGAATTGATTAAATGAATTGGAAATTTAATAGAAATTGTTTTGAATGATAAAGTAACTTAACGAATATTGAATGAAATCGATAAATGAGTTTAAATTGATTTGAATGTTAAATAGAATTTATTTAAATGATTTCGGAATGAAACTTATAGACGAACTTGAATCAATATTTGAATTGTTTTAAATAGAAATTGAAATTGAATTATAAGATTTTGAAACGGAAAATTGGAAGTTTTGAAACGAAAATTTGGAAATTGTTTTAGAAAGACAAATGAAATGTTGATTTACGAATTCTATTTGAAATTGAAATTGATTTGGTTTTTGAAATATATAAATGACCAATCGGTGTAATAATTACGGAAGTTATTAAAGAGACCGGGATCGGTAATGGATATACTCTCTATCTGAACCGAAACCACTTTAATAACTATACGCGGAGTGTTGATCCAGAACGAAGTTGATGGTTTTGATGAACGCGTTGACTGAAGAAAGAGAACGATTTTGGATGACCCTTGACATGACTAAAACAGGAGCCGCGCCGGGCCATTGAGGATCGCCATCTCTAGCGGACACACTTCTTCGATACCATATCTATTACTTTTGTGATTCGATTTGGGTGCACCCCTCGATTTGGGAGTGTTGTTTCGCGGTGTTGGGGTGGTAGCTGCTATGCCCAACATCAATCCGGATCAGGCAACTACTAGTATCCTAGTTGGTATCGCCTCATGTACCTTGTCATACTGATTATCCTATGCGCGACCATTACGATTTTGATTTGTACCTTTAGTATATGGATTGCCCTCTGGTGACTTCCGGTTTTGGGGAAACTACGGTCTTGTATATGCTTTTGGGAATAAAAATGTGTTAAGGGTGGAATGGGCCATGACTTAACGCTATTTTGATATCTTTTTATATTACTGATAGACATTATCTACTTATCGTACATTACTACATAGTAGATAGTTTAACGGATCCTTAAAGGATGGTTATTCCAAACATCCTTTGAGTTACTTGTATTTCAATTGCTATTTCACTTGAGTTGGATTTATTAATATAAGAATGTTAATCCTGACTCGAGTGTCTTGTGTTTTGCTTTACGCTCGGGTCAGACTGAGTGGTTCAGTTTTCGAGACTCACCTTTGGAGTTGGAGCTTTGCTTGAAGATCCAGCCATCTATTCTGCTTTCAGTATTCGATGATTCCAGTGATGTATTCTGATTTGTATCTGATGTATCGTGTTACTCTTCCGTTGTATCTGGTTAACTCTGATGTATCGTATTACTCTTCTGTTGTAAACTCTGATGTATTTTATATATTCATATAGTAGCTTCATGAACTACTATCTCTTTTATTTCCGCTGCACTTATTACTCTGTGTCTGTGATCTGTGATTATATCTATTTACTGTATATGTTCAGTTTTGCCAAATTTAAATTAACAACGCGGTATTTTGAGCAATTCAACTCCGGCATGAGTGTCTACCTATACACTTATAATGGACGCGAATGGTCCAAAATTCCGGGTCGTTACAGTTGGTATCAGAGCTTTGGTAGCTCTAGGCAAAACTTAACATATAGGGTAAATGTAATTACGGAATCACTCTCATTCGAGTTTCAATCTCTTCCTCTTGATTCGATTCCTTCGAATTTTGGAACGTTCCCCTTGGTTCCGAAATTCATTCATGTCCTTCACTATTCGTCTTCTTTCAATTCTGGAGCATCACATAACTCCTCTTCGAATGACCCTTATAGTGAATCGGCGGTCTCGCCAAACTTCGGATGATTTGTAAAGGGGTGAAACTCCTTTATAATAGGCATCGATTTACCAGAGATTTCCGTATCCTCGGTTTACGATGCTATCTATCTCCTGCTATACCTGAATTCTATTCTTGAGATTGAATGTAGATTTTCCTTGAAATTCTGCATCGATCTTATTCTTGAAGTCACGGATGACCAGGTTAAGGTTTCCCGTGAATTTAATAAACTCATCCATCTCCCGATTGTGGTAATTGAATTATCTTATCTTCTGTTTCAAACTTATTTTCGAATCAAAATTCTCTTTGATTTGAGTCTATCAAATTTGAATCTCTATCCTTGCTTTGAAATTCATTCTTGTATAGTCGAGCGAGGAAGTGTATTTGTAAATTAATATTAAAATGTTTTATATATTGTGTTGTTTGAGTTGTTGATGTTGATTTGGGTTTCCGATCGATACGTCTGATCAACGCTATTGATAGGATTTCCAAAACACTTGAACAGAGCAAACTGACACAATATTATTTTCAAATTTGGAAAATGAAATAAATTTGTTTGATTATATTGTGAAAATATAAGTAAAATTTTCTGGAATTTAATAGGTTAATTAAATTGTTTGTTTGAAATGATAATATTTGATTATCATTTATTGTTCTAAATAAATTTATAAATTGATTTGGAATTTGAAATGAATTTAATTCAGAAATTTGAGAATTTAGTTTCCGGTGATTTCGAACTTTGGTTTTAAAATTTTAAAGTATATATTATTGGAAGTATTTTCGAATAGAAATCGTTTCCAAAGAATTTTAAAATGTTGAAATTAGTGCTCTTCTCTTTGTCGCTGGAAAATAATTTCGGTGATGGCGGCCGCATCATCGACATTCATTTTCGAGTTTCGAAGTGGAGAAACTATTCTGTAGCTTTGCTACGGTTTTGTTTTGAAAAATATTTTGATTTAAATTTCTTCAGTATAATTTGATTTATCTATATATAGGTATCTTATTTTAAAATTTAATTTGGTTTGATATAAATATATTATATATATCTCTAAACTGTTTAAAGTTAATCGGAAATCTAATTCTTAAATGTTGTTAAAGGATGATTTTAATTATAAATAAAAACCAAAATTTTGGAATAAACATTTAAACTTGAATAATTGAATTGGGAAATTTTATTTGTATATTGTTTAACTGCATTCTAATACAACTTACCTAAATCATTCAGAAGTTGAATATGTAATTGGATAATATATAAGATAAATTGAATTTATAAATAAAATTTGAGTGTTTATAATAAATGTTATACACTGAATTTTGATTATAAAGATGTTAATAGAATTAGATAAGACAATAAATATAACTCAGTTAAAAATGAAATAATTTGTTTTGAAAGAATTAATAAATTGAAATTTGATCAACTTATGAAAATACCTTGAATTTAAAAGCAATTAGTAAATATAAATTAATTTAAATCGAAACTTTTATGGTTTAAATTAATTTATATGGGTTAAATATATGTAATTAGATATATTAAGTAGAATAAATTTAATAGTAATTTGGAATAAAGAAGAATTTAAAATTGTTGAAGGAAATATGATTATAATAAAAGACTATTCAAATTTATGGTTTTAGAAATTGTAAATTGAAGAAAATGAGATAATAAGATAATGAATTTAGAAATAGTTGAGATTGATTTTAGAAAAATCAAATGGATTAAATCAATTATTGAATATCAATTAATTTAAATTTGAATTTATATGGTTTAAATTAATTGTTATTTTGTATTTCAGATCTGTTTTTCTTTCTGGTTGTTTGTATTCTCCTACCTCGTTCCTTTTCGGGGACGAAAAGTTTTGAGTGGGGGAGAGTGTAACGACCCGTAAATTTCAACTGTTTTAATAACGTTATTAATTGAAATTTTGCGAAATTTTAAACGATAAAATTTTGAAATAAAAATTTGATATTTGGAATGCGTCTAGTTAAACATAGCGACTGGTAAATTTTCGTCCGAAAATATGGAAATTTATTTCGCGTGTAAATTCACTTCAATTCAGTCAGTTAAAAAGCAATGAAAATAAAATGTTTTCGAAACCAAAATATTTTTAAATAGAAAAATTCTAAACCATCTTCTGAACAAAATATCAGTTCGTCATTTTTCCAAATTCGGACATCTTTGGCTCCGTCGTTCTTATTTTCTGCAAATAGCAGTATTCTGGTACCGATATCGATTTTTATCGGATGATCGTACCACTGATGTCTATATACCGTTTTAACCGTCTCGTCGCGCTGATCAAAATGATATATTCATTTCTGCAAATCGAAGTCCGACGTAAACGTCGCGTATAATTCAACCGCTTCAAGTGTTCGGTTAAACTGTATTCAGTCAAACTAAAACAACTCGTACGCATTCAAAAATTTAAAAATTTATTTTAGTTGTCGTGCATTCATTAGGGGTTAGTAGTTGGTAGGTGAGTCTTGGAAATTGCGTGACGTTTGGAAAGGCGAAAAGAATCTATTTCTTTAGTTATTATTCATTGATCGGTTCGATTTCATTGCGTGACGTTTGGAAGACCACTCTATTTACATTTCATCTTCAACGTCTATCTCCTCTTCTCTCGTTTCTTCACCAAACAAAAAAAAAGAAAAAGAAAAGGCAACACCCTCTCTTCCACTACCTTTCCCGAGTGACAACCCCATCTCCACCGAGACCACCACCGCAACCTCTCTCCACCGCTTGGCCTACCGATCATCTTCCCACCATTCACGGCCATTGCCACCTCCCCAGGCCCACCGCGTCCACCTCAACCCCATGTGGAACTTCACCTGGCCTCGGCCACATCCCGCGCCTCCACCAACTCCGACCAAACTACACCTCCTCCACCTTCTCCATACGAACCGCCCACAGCCTTCACCTGCTCGTCTCCGCCACTCTCGATTCGAAGCCAAGCATCGCTCTTCGATCCTCCCTGTGCCTACCTAGTGGCTCGTTTACATATATACTATTGTTATATATGCACAGTTCGCTGGAGTATGAGGTATGGGTACTATATATGAATGGATATTTAGCTTTGCAAGTAAAGATACAATATATATGTAGTTGTTTAGTTACAGTAAGTTGTTGAGTTTGTTTTAAATCTAGTTGTATATATAAGAAGATTAGTTTTATTTATTTATAATGTGTATTTGTTGTATATAGTATACATAGCGTGCGTGTATCTATTGGGTAAAAAAAAAACTGTAAAGCTTAGTTTTCTTCTGTAAAGCTTAAAATTTCTTTATATAAATATTGACATGATTTTTCTTCTGTAAAGCTTAGTTTTATGCAAAGTATATAAGTTAAAAACTGTATATAACTATATATATGTGTTAGATGTTAGCTTGTATATATATGGTTTAAGTATTATAGTTGTTTGCAGTCATAAGTACATAACCTTGCGAAGGTATTATATGTGTTGAGTATTTTATTAAGTCTGTTATGCTGTATATACAGTGTATAAGGTAGTTATATAGTTATATAATTTATATATAGTTGTATACTTTATATAAAATTAAGTTCTAAAGTGGTAATTTCCGTTTAAAAATATCAAGGTTATGAATAGTTTATTTCGGCAATATACATATTGTAAAATCTGCTGGTTTATATATAGAAGCTTCAATACTTGTTTATATGTACAGTACGATATTGAAGTATAAAGTAATAGGTATATATTTTATATATGTTTAATTTGATAAAGTGATCTGGGAATATGTAGAGATTTTATGTTGTTATATGTATGTTTAAAATATAATGTTGATTTCTATATATGTGTTTATTAAGATTTTATATTTTTTGTGTTTTGATTTAAACAATGACTTTTAATAATAAAACATATAGCTTATATAGTAAGTTTTACTGGATTTCTTTTATAATTATTGATTTTAAAATATAGTATATACACCTTCCATTCATATTAAGTAAATCTGATCCGTTTTCATTAATTCTCGTTATCAGCTCTGTCATCGTCGGATTCGTGCCAATTTAGTTTTGCTTTGGAATTCATGCTTGGATTCGTAACTCATTCAGTGTCAAATCTCCCTAGCCTCGGAAGGTGAGCACTCACTCACGATTAACGTTCTTTTATTTATTAAATTTGATTTCAATTGAAACGACAATTGAAATATACCGCTGTTAGTTAATTACACTGTTATATATGCTATTACCTGTATCAGTTCACCTGTGACATCTGACACCATTATCTGTTAATTATTTATGTGATGATAATACAGTTTGGTTGATAATTGATTGATTGTTGATGTTTATATTGGACGTTAAATTGTTAATGTTAAAATGATAATTAGTATGCAATTGAAATTGGTATAGGATAGTTAAATGTTAAATTTGATTAACTGACATTTGTATAATATGACCCCTTTAACTGTTAAATTTATTGACACGTAGGATTTGCTTAATTACACCTTGAACCACTGAATGTATGGTGTTAAATTGATGATGTATGAAAATTGAAATCGAATGACAAGTGAAAACCGTAATGTAATAATCTTTAATCTACATGAAATGATAGTGTAGATTCTAGAAATAATTATATTAATTCGTACAAATAACAATGCGGATTAATACGGTTATTTCGGGATTATTTGAATTGATTATTGGATTGATTTTGATTGTTGTTATTGCTTGTTTATTTACTTTGACACCATCCCAGCTATCACACTACAAGTTCCCTTTATTATGCTTTGATTTTGAATTGAATTGGAATCGGGTTGAAATGATAAATACCCAAATTGAACTTTGACCTAGGATAGGAAATTAAATAAAACCCGATTGGTCAATAATTTGATTTAAAATAAAACGAAGATTTTATTTGAATAAATAATATGGTTTTGAAACGAAGTTGGAAATTGAATTTAATGAAATTTAAACGTGAATATTTAATAATCTGAAATGAAATATAAATAAAGAAATTGATGAAAGAAGGTTGTTTAATTTGAGAAATGATTGAATTAAACTTTGAAATGATTTAATAATTAAGTTTGAAATTATAATTAAGTTTGAAATTATTAAACTTTGAAATTATTTAATAATTAAGTTTTGAACTATTTAATAATGAATTATTAAATGATTAAATTGAATTGAAATTCTTTAATAAGAAAAATTGAACTTTTGAATAAGTGAATTTTACTTCGTAAAGAATTGAAATTGAGTTTCTTTATTAATTAAGTTTTGGAAAATTATTTAAGGAAGTAAATAAGTGAAATTGGATTTCTTTAACAAAAATGAAATGTGATATTTTTGGAATTAATGTAAGACTTGTAATTGGAGAATTGATTTGACGAATTTAGTTTAATTCAAAATTGTAAGTTTTGTTTTAATGAAGTTGAACTTAAGAATTGATTAAATGAATTGGAAATTTAATAGAAATTGTTTTGAATGATAAAGTAACTTAACGAATATTGAATGAAATCGATAAATGAGTTTAAATTGATTTGAATGTTAAATAGAATTTATTTAAATGATTTCGGAATGAAACTTATAGACGAACTTGAATCAATATTTGAATTGTTTTAAATAGAAATTGAAATTGAATTATAAGATTTTGAAACGGAAAATTGGAAGTTTTGAAACGAAAATTTGGAAATTGTTTTAGAAAGACAAATGAAATGTTGATTTACGAATTCTATTTGAAATTGAAATTGATTTGGTTTTTGAAATATATAAACGACCAATCGGTGTAATAATTACGGAAGTTATTAAAGAGACCGGGATCGGTAATGGATATACTCTCTATCTGAACCGAAACCACTTTAATAACTATACGCGGAGTGTTGATCCAGAACGAAGTGGATGGTTTTGATGAACGCGTTGACTGAAGAAAGAGAACGATTTTGGATGACCCTTGACATGACTAAAACAGGAGCCGCACCGGGCCATTGAGGATCGCCATCTCTAGCGGACACACTTCTTCGATACCATATCTATTACTTTTGTGATTCGATTTGGGTGCACCCCTCGATTTGGGAGTGTTGTTTCGCGGTGTTGGGGTGGTAGCTGCTATGCCCAACATCAGTCCGGATCAGGCAACTACTAGTATCCTAGTTGGTATCGCCTCATGTACCTTGTCATACTGATTATCCTATGCGCGACCATTACGATTTTGATTTGTACCTTTAGTATATGGATTGCCCTCTGGTGACTTCCGGTTTTGGGGAAACTACGGTCTTGTATATGCTTTTGGGAATAAAAATGTGTTAAGGGTGGAATGGGCCATGACTTAACGCTATTTTGATATCTTTTTATATTACTGATAGACATTATCTACTTATCGTACATTACTACATAGTAGATAGTTTAACGGATCCTTAAAGGATGGTTATTCCAAACATCCTTTGAGTTACTTGTATTTCAATTGCTATTTCACTTGAGTTGGATTTATTAATATAAGAATGTTAATCCTGACTCGAGTGTCTTGTGTTTTGCTTTACGCTCGGGTCAGACTGAGTGGTTCAGTTTTCGAGACTCACCTTTGGAGTTGGAGCTTTGCTTGAAGATCCAGCCATCTATTCTGCTTTCAGTATTCGATGATTCCAGTGATGTATTCTGATTTGTATCTGATGTATCGTGTTACTCTTCCGTTGTATCTGGTTAACTCTGATGTATCGTATTACTCTTCTGTTGTAAACTCTGATGTATTTTATATATTCATATAGTAGCTTCATGAACTACTATCTCTTTTATTTCCGCTGCACTTATTACTCTGTGTCTGTGATCTGTGATTATATCTATTTACTGTATATGTTCAGTTTTGCCAAATTTAAATTAACAACGCGGTATTTTGAGCAATTCAACTCCGGCATGAGTGTCTACCTATACACTTATAATGGACGCGAATGGTCCAAAATTCCGGGTCGTTACAGATATAGTCTGACTCGTGTGTCATTATAATACTTGGGTCAGTCCGAGACATTTTTGGTTCAGGGACAGTGGGACCAGCTTGTGTTGTGGGCATAGAGGAGACTAGGATGTGGTATTATTGTATATCAATTGAATATTATATAATTTTATGTAAGTATATTCCGGTGTTGTATAATAGACATACTATTTATATTTATGTATTATATGTTATCGCTGCAATTTAGACCCTATGTTCTCTTTTTATATATTGTGGATTGTTCTATCCTGGAGGCAAATGCGTTTATTGCTTTGTGTTGATATTGTGTATGTTTGTTGGGTTTAATACTTGATGTTTTAAATATGTTCCAATGTTAGCCCAAGCGAATATTCACGTGTGTACCCCATATAGCCTCATTCTTCCTATTATTTGATAGTATTACTTAGTATACTCTTGGATGGTATGAGTATAGAGATTGGGTGTCACATTATGGTATCAGAGCAAGTTTAGAACAATAAATTGTATATAAGAGACATATGGACACAAAATATTGAACTGTTTTGTAAAAGTTTGAAAAGTGTTATAATATTTTAAAGTCTGAAACATAAGTTAAGTTTTCATATAATTATACATATTCATATAATTATATATATGTACGTATATGTGGTAAGATGATTGTTGTCGATGAGTATTAGTGGATAACCGAAGTCATGGCAGGGCATTGTTGATCACGTGGTCAATACTGCAGTCAGTTGGCGAAGTAAGCCACTAGAAATTCATCGTGAGGCATCGTCGGTATATTTATTTGTGTATGTATATATATTAAATTTGGAATTGAATGATATGTAAGGATGTGATTATTGCTTGCTATGTTATATGATTGTTGTATGAGTGTATGTAGTAAAAATATTTGCAAACTGAAGTATTGTGATTTGATTATTTTGAAAAATTATATGTGAATTATACTTAGTTTATAAATATTAAATTACGAATATAATAGGGTGGAACAAATTTTGTAATTAAAATATTTCAAAGGATTATTTTAGTGAGAATTATTATTTTTATTTTTGGAAATATTGAAATTTTAAAAATTTGACTAAAGAATTTGCATTATAATAGTGAGAGTTTTGGAATGAAGTGACGATGATAAAGAATTTTGTTTTAAGATATTTTGAAATTAAGAAATATAACTGAAAATTAATTATAATAACTCATAAATTAGAAAGATTGTTTGATAAGGTTTGGGTTTTTTGTTAAATATTATGAAGACTATTTGATGAAAAGTATAATTTTTAATAGAGTTTGAATTGTGTATAAATGGGAAAACTTGAAATATACAATTAGACAATAAGTTTATTAAATACATAATTTTATAATTATAAAATTATTAGTTATGTAATAGATTCCTCCTAAGGAAATTGCAAGGATGTAATTTTGTTAAGGGGAAATCAGTAGTAACCCGGTTTTAAGGGATAATTAATAATAAATGTTTAATTAATTAAAATGGGTTTTCATAATTTTAAATGAATAATCTAATTTATTTTAGAATATCAGAATTTTTAACAAGGTAATCAAATAATGAAATTAAATAGTTTGGAGAATAAATGGATGTTTTAAGAATTATTAAATAAATAAACTTGGAAATTAATTAATAATAGGCTTGAAATGTGAATATAGGATATTTAAATCTAAATGAATTTAAATAAAATGAATAATTAAATAAATAAATTATAGGGAATGATTTTACAAAATAGTTAATAATATTGTTGATATTAAATTTGAATATAATTGGTTTGCTTCTGGGTTAGAAATTATAATTGTCTCTTGATTAGAGTTAGCAAAGAAAGTTGAATTACTTAACACGCAAACCCCAATCTTCTATATAGCCCAAGACCCAAATCCTTTGTTTCATGATTTTTCCAACTCCAAACTCTTCGTTTCTCTGGATGTTTCACCTCAACTTATAAACATAACCCCACATGATTCATTAACTGGCTTTAGAAAATCAAAATCTAACCAAACCCTCATTACTTAGAAAATTAAATACAAATTAAATAGATTGTTATAAATCACCAAACTCGAGTATATCCATCTCGACCCCGATAGGCTCTTATGACAACATAGGGATGTGGAGTTCAACTTTAGATTGAGATGCTGGAACATGCGATAGTGTAGATGGAAGAAAAAAGCATTTCAAAACTATGTATTGGGTTGTGTTGTAGTGTTAGTGCGCTATGCATGTATATATAGGGCAAATGAAGGAGAAGATGAACATACAGTGCTCAGGTGGGTTCACGCTCACATTACTTTGTCTAGCTCAAGTTACTTCATATCTAATTCTTGTATTTGGTATATATGTTATTACTGATGTGTATGATCTTTGCATTAAACTGAAGTGAATAAAAGTGGGGTTAGCATATAAATAAGATCGAATTAGGCATGAGAGTGCACAACTTGGAGCTTGGCTGCTCCAGAAAATTCACAACCGGTGGACCGGTCATGGACGATCAATGCACTGGTGGTGAATTTCATGTGCAGGTGTATGGTGTGTGTGTGTATGTGAGATTTTGTGCAGAGTGTGTGTGAGTGTGTGCATTGTTGTTGCTGTTAAATGTTCGCGTGTTATGTAATTATATGTGTATTTTGTGCATGTGAGTTATGTGTATGGGTAAAATTTTGTACACATGTGTACATGTCAAGCAATACAAGGAGGTGCAAGTTAATTATATTACAGCCAGATATATATATATATATATATTGTGTTATAAAACTGAAGATGGTAATATGGTTTGACAATTTTGTATTATATAAAATGATTTATTCAAAATAGCATTTATTTATACTAAATTATGAAATAATTTTTATAAGCAATATGTAATTTTAATAACTATTTTGGAGTTTATAATGAGAGAATTGAGTTTTCTAATATATTTAGTGAATATTTAAATTATGGGTTATTTATATTTGAAATTGGAAGATTAATTATTCGTTGTAGATAATAAAAATTATAATTGAACTTAAACTTTAGTTAATCTTGGAATACATTTTTACTCTTCATTTCTAAATATTTATTTGCTACAAAAGATGGAATGTTGTGAGTGAAGATTTTATTTAAGTATCAATTTGATTATTTTATATTTATACTTACTTATATTTATTTGAATAATTTATTTTTATAATAGTTTATGATTTCTGACTTCTTATCTTCTTTATATTGATTCCGATGATATGAATGATTTACCATTGATATTGGTTTGACTACTAATTTAATATGATGCAGTGATGACATCCTTTGGTATGATTTTGTGATATTTCTATCTTGTGTTACGCAAACTAGAATAAACGATTTAGTGATACCGTTTGG
Source organism: Allium fistulosum (assembly GCA_030737815.1). Lineage (NCBI taxonomy): Eukaryota > Viridiplantae > Streptophyta > Magnoliopsida > Asparagales > Amaryllidaceae > Allium > Allium fistulosum. The sequence goes on along the minus strand of CM060902.1, from coordinate 1,279,426,809 downwards.
TATGTGTCTTTCGGTAACACTTTTCTAGTTATTCTTTAGACTTGTTATATAGAATATTTAAGGGTGAGTGATATGTGTGAGCACTGAATAAACGAACTAGTAGCACATGGTGCTATGAGATGTCGTTGTGTTATTTATTCGATTATTCTTTTGCTCGTAGATGACACTCAGTATGGGGATACAGTGTATGATATTCACTGTGGTGAATATATTATAGTCATGTGTTGATTTATATGAAGCCATATGTCGATGATTATATTGGTCCATGCATGGAAATATACAGAGTCATAACAAACGTCAAGTCGTGTATAGTACCATGGGTCAGCCTAGATGTAAAGCCATGTTTCGAACATTATATTTATGTATACACTATATGTCTATCTACCTTGTGTCCAGCTCCCTTTATGTTTTGGGAGTGAACCAGATTGGCTAGTATCCACCCTGGCAGCCTGATCGCGATAGTCACGCCCCTGATCTGTGACACCCTTTTCTTATAGCCGTGTGATGGCAATGTTTATAGTCGTGTGTCGGCAATGTTTATTGCCATGTGTCAGAAATCTTTAGCCCCTTGTGTCACCTAGGTCAATATTCAATTACCATAAGGACACATGTCGGTAGTCATGAACGAAGAGGCTACGCATAGTCGAGCCTATGGTGGATCATTGTGATGATACTAGAGAGAGACGAAATGGTAACCAACTACTGTAGGAGTCGTACTGGATGGGCACGTGTGTCGTGTTGGCTCGTTACATGTGTAGTTTCATGGAGCAAGTGTGTCTGTCAGTCACCGTCTAGTTCCGAAGTATATATGTAGTAGATGACATATAGTATGACAGGATCATACCTACGATCATGTCCATAGTATGATCAATCCCTTTATTCTTCTTAGGCATGTGTCACCGAATATCTTTCTCATTAGCCTATGACGCCAACTACTATTTATTGGCATGTGTTGCCAGTTATCTTCTTAGACATATTTCATCGATTATACATTTTTGGCGCCAACTATATTTTCATAGGTGTGTGTCGCGAGTTATATCTTCTTTTAGCATGTGTCGTCAGTACTATGTTTTTGTTTATGGATTCTATTTATAATGATACCATGGATGTTTTATTATTTCAAATTAAATGTTATATTTGGGCATAGCTGAGTACTAGCCTGAGTATGCATGATGATATCTCATTTATAGATATTATTTGGAGATGGATGATTCACCCTGTTAAAGTTGTTTCCATGATTTCGGTTTTAATGAGCTTTTATATGGGTGATGACATCTTTATGCTTGGTTGTGTGGGAAACTATGTTTTATGATATTTGGGGATTTTTATGACATCATCGTTATCTACAGACATTATTATCGTTTGAGATGTTTTTTGGTGTGGTTATATTGTTATTTCACACAGTTTATATTGAGTTCAATATGTTTATAGCTATTTGATTTAGACATAGTCTGACCGGTGTGTTATTTATAATACTCGGGTCAGTCCGAGTCGTTTCAGGTTGAGGGACAGTGAGACCAGCTTGTGTTGTGGGCATAGAGGAGACTAGGGTGTTGTATTATTATATATCAGTTGAGTACTATATAATTTTATGTATGTATATCTTGTTGTTGTATAATAGACATACCATTTATATTTATGTATTAGATATTATTATGCAATTTAGACTCTATGTTCTCTATTTATATACTGTATATTCTGTATTATTCTATCCTGAAGGCATACATGTTTATTGCTTTGTGTTCATACTATTTACATTTGTTGGTGATTTATATTTGATGTTTTAAATACATACATGTGTTAGCCCAAGGGAATATTCATGTGTGTACCCCATATAGCCTCATTCTCTGTATTATTTGACAGTATGACTTAGTAATACTCTTGGATCCTATGGGTATAGAGGTGGGGTATCATAATATGGTATCAGAGCGGGTTTAGAACAATACATTGTATATAAGAGACACGAGTCGAGACCTTAGATGAGTCCTTGAGTCCCTGTCCCCTTGGATGTGTTGGGAATTTAGTTTATAGTAGGATATAATAGGAGTATGTACATATATATATATGTGTGTGTGTGTATATATATTACTTAGTGTATGATGATTACTGGGTTTAAGGGATAATTAATAACAAATGTTTAATTAATTAATATGGGTTTTTAGAATTTTAAATGAATAATTTAAATTATTTTAGAATATCAATTTTTTTAACAAGGTAATCAAATAATGAAATAAATAGTTTGGAGAATAAATGGGTGTTTAAGAATTATGAAATAAATAAATTTGGAAATTAATCTATAACGGGCTTAAAATGTGAATATATGATATTTAACTCTAAATGAATTTAAATAAAATGATTAATCATATAAATTAATTATAGGAAATGATTTCATAAAATAGTTAATAATATGATTGATATTAGATAATTAATGTAATATAATTAGTTTGCTTCTGGGCTAGAAATTGTAGTTGTCTCATGATTTAAAGTTAGAAAAGAAAGTTGAATTACTTAACAAGCAAAGCCCAAACTTCTACTTAGCCCAAGACCCAAATCCTTTATTTCATGAATTTTCCAACTCCAGACTCTTCTTTTATCTGGATGTTTCAACTCTACTTATAAATATAACCCTACACGATTCATTATCTGGCTTCAGAAAATCAAAATCTAACCAAACCCTCATTATCTAGAAAATTAAATAGAAATTAAATAGATTGTTATAAATCTCCAAACTCGAGTATATCCATCTCAACCGCAGTAGGCTCTTACAACAACATAGGGATGTAGAGTTTGATCTTGGATTGAGTTATTGGAATGCACGATAGTGTAGGTGAACGAGAAAAGAATTTCAAAACTATGTACTAGGTTGTGTTACAGGGTTAGTGTGTTGTGTGTGTATGTAGAGGAAATGAAGGAGAAGTTGAACACACATTGCTCAAGTGAGTTTCACGCTCACATTTCTATGTCTAGTTCAAGTTACTTCATAACTAATTCTTGTATTTGGTTTGCTATTGCTGATTTATATGATCTTGGCATTGAATTGAAGTGAATAAAAGTGGGGTTTGCATAGAAATGAGATCGAATTAGGCATGAGAGTGCACGACCTAGAGCTTGGCTGCTCCAGGCAATTCACGATTGGTGGACTGGTCATAGACGACCAATACACTGGTGGTGAATTTTGTGTGCAGACCTATAGGGTGTGTGTGTGATTTTGTGCAGAGTGTATGTGAGTGTGTGCATTGTTGTTGTTAAATGTGCGTGTGTTATGTAATTATATGTGTGTGTTGTGTGCGTTTGAGTTATGTGAATGGGTAAAATTGTGTATATATGTGTACAAGTCGAGCAATATAAGGAAGTGCAAGTTAATTATATTACAGCCAGATATATTAGTTTTAAGTGTTATAGAACTAAAGATGGTAATATGGTTTGACAATTTTGTATTATATAAAATGATTTATTCAAAATAGATTTGATTTTACTAAATTATGAAATAATTTTTATATGCAACATTTAGTTTTACCAACTATTTTGGAGTTTATAATGAAAGAATTGAGTTTTCTAATATATTTAGTGAATGTTTAAATTATGGGTTATTTATATTTGAAATTGGAAGATTAGTTATTCTTTGTAGATAATAAAAATTATAATTGAACTTAAACTTTAGTTAATCTTGGAATACGTATTTATTGTTCATTTCTAAATATTTATTTGCTACATAAAATGGAATGTTGTGAATGAAGATTTTATTTAAGTTTCAATTGGGTCGTTTATATTTATATTTACTTATATTTGTTTGAATAATCTATTTTTATATTGATTTCTGATTTCTAACTTCTTATATTCTTTATATTGATTCCGATGATATAATTATTCACCGTAGATATTGATTTGATTACTATTTTAATATGATATGGTGATGAAATCCTTTGGTATGATTTTGTTAATGTGTATGATCTTAACACTGAATTGAAGTGAATAAAAGTGGGTTTTGCATAGAAATAAGATCGAATTGGGCATGTGAGTGCATGACCTGGAGCTTGGCTGCTCCAGGCCATTCATGACCGGTGGACCAGTCATGGATGACTGGTGCACCGGTGGTGAATTTCATGTGCAGGCATATGGGGTGTGTGTGATTTTGTGTAGAGTGTGTGTGAATGTATGCGTTGGTGTTACTGGTAAATGTGCTTGTGTTGTGTAATTATATGTGTGTGTTGTGCGCGTGTGAGTTATGTGCATAGGTAAAATTGTGTATACATGTGTACAATTTTAGCAATATAAGGAGGTGCAAGTTAATTATATTATAGCAAAATATATATAGATTTTTGTGTTATAGAACTGAAGTTGGTAATATGGTTTGACAATTTTGTATTATATATATTGATTTGAATGTTTTGATAATTATTCAAAATAGCATTTGATTGTAGTAAATTATGAAATATTTAGTTTTACTAACTCTTTTGGAGTTTATAATGAAAGAATTAAGTTATCTAATATATTTAGTGAATGTTTAAATTATGGATTATTTATATTTGAAATTGGAAGATTAGTTATTTTTTTGTAGATGATAAAACAAAATTATAATTGAACTTAAACTTAGTTAATCTTGGAACACGTATTTATTGTTCATTTCTAAATAATTATTTCCTACATAAGATGGAATGTTGTCAATGAAGATTTTGTTTAAGCATCAACTGGGTTGTTTTATATTTATATTTACTTATATTTATTTGAATAATCTAATTTTATATTAGTTTCTAATTTCAAACTTCTTACTTTCTTTATATTGATTCCGCTGATATGAATGATTCACCGTTGGTATTGCTTTGATTACTGATTTAATATGATATGGTTATGACATCCTTTGGTATGATTTGCGATATTTCTATTCTGTGTGATGAGAAACTAGAATAAACGTTATAGTGCTACCATCTGGTATGAGACTTTCGGTAATTCTTCTTCGATTATTCTTTAGGCTCGTTATATAGAATATTTAAGGGCGAGTGATGTGTGTGAGCACTGAATAAATGAACTAGTACCACGCGGTGGTATGAGACGCCGTTATGTTTTTTATTCAGTTATTCTTTTGCTCATAGAGGACACTTAATATGGGGATACGATGTGTGATATTCGTTGCAGTAAATATATTTTAGTCATGTGTTAACTTATATAAAGCCGTGTGTTAGTGATCATATCAAGCTGTGCATCAGCAATATATAAAGATGTGTGTCGGCAAACGTACTAAGCTGTGTGTCAGCATATGTATAGTGCCATGTGTTGGCCTACATGTAAAGTCATGTGTTGGCCATTATATTTATATATACACCATATGTCTATCTACCTTGTGTCTAACTCCCTTTATGTTTTGAAAGTGAACCAAATTGGCCAGTATCCATTCTGGCGGCCTTATCGCCGTGGTCGCACCCCGGATCTGTGACACCCTTTTCTTATATTCGTGTGTCGACAACGTTTAGCCATGTTTTGGTAATGTTTATAGCCGTATATTGGCAGTGTTTAGCCCATTATGTCACCTAGGCCAGTAGTCAGTTACCATAGGGGCACATATTGGTAGTCGTAACCGAAGAGGCTACGCGTAATCGAGTCTATGGTGGTTCTTTGTCATGATACTAGAGAGAAAATGGTAATCGATGACTGTAGGAGTCATACTATATGGGCATATGTGTTATGTTTGCCAGTTACATGTGTTGTTTCCAGGAACAAGTGTGTTTATTAGTCTACCATCTGATTCTGAAGTATGTGTGTAGTAGATGCCATATAGTATGATAAGATTATACCTGGGACTATGTCCAAAGTATGATAAATCGCCGTAACCTTCTCAGGCGTGTGTCATCAAATATCTTTCTCATCGGCATGTGATGCCAACTACTATTCATTAACATGTGTTTCCAATTATCTTCTTAGATGTGTGTCATCGATTATACATTTTAGGCACAAACTATATTTGTTATCCAGGTTTTTAACCCATCAGGATCCAATAGAAGCCAGAGCAGTTTTACGACATCAGAATTGTCCAGAAGTTGGCCGAGAAGGAATAAGCAATAGGTTAAAGAAAACCAAGCCATGTTACCTAAGCAACGGCTGAATTTGACTAAACCAAAAGACCAGCATCCGTTCAACCCAATCAGCAGTCAAAGCATAACCAGCTAGTAGACCATCATCGAAACGGAGCAACGAGCAACGAGATTACACGAACAACGTCAATACGAAGCCATGAAAGCATTCCAAGCCAGCAACTCCAAAAACAATCCAAGTGCTTGGATCGCTAGCGATCCATACCCTATGGATCGCCAACGATTCATGCAATGTAATGGACCACAAATGGAAGCAAGGGATAAGGAGCCTAGAAGACAGAAACATAAAAATACTAAGTGTATAGATCGCTAGCGATCCATACACGATGGATCACCGGCTTCCATATGGAGCCAAGATTGGTAGCGACCTAGCATATCGAAGTGATGGAGAGAGCAACTAAGTCATTATCTCACGAGCTAGCCAAATCTATGGATCGCTAACGTTCCATAATCCATGGATCGCTAGCGATCCATGATTTTGGCTAGATCGCGAGCTAAACTTCTCTGGGTTGTTCTGTACCCATCTTCGAGCAAGTGACGAAGCAGCCTGGCCCAGAAGCTCTCCGATCTCTATAAATACCGTCCTGCTTGCAACATAAATGGGATCTTCTCCAGACTGGTTGTTGAAGCTCTGCGGGAAACTTTCTTCATTCTCTACCTCCCTCACAACAATCTCCAAAGGAATTCACTGTGATTTTCCAATGGATTCTAGATCTGGGGATTCAATCTAGCTAAGGATAGTCAAAGGCTTTGTAATCAAACACTACTTGTAACAGCTATCAGTCATAATAAAACTACAAAGTGGACGTATGCTTCGTTAACAGCCAAACCACTATAAAAAATTCCTTGTCTTCTTTCTTTTACTGTCTTTTTCTGTACCTATTGTCTGTGTTATTGCTCTGTCAGAACAAGGCTAGTGCTTTCAAACTCAAACCAGGTCGTTGATCCATTTTTTGGCTTAACATTTTAGTGCTTTCAGTGAGAACTCCAAATCCAGATCTAGCTACGTACTTTGGATCCCATTGGTCCAGAAGTTAGATCCTCAATCTTTGCTTGAAAAATCTACCACTTGAAATTAATGGCTCCTGGAAGAAGAACGACGGCCTTTGGAAGATCCATAGGGGTAGTAATAGCTGGAGAAGACGTTAATGCCCAGCAAACTGAAGTGTATGGCGCTAACTTAGGAAATCAGGCGCTAGTATCCTCTAGCCAGCACGAACTTGTCACCGAGGACGAGTTGAATAAGATGGTTAATGAGATCAACCAGAAAATGGAAAATAGTCAAAAGGCTCTAATGGATAAGCTTAATGCTCTATTGACCCCGCAGTCAAACCCTGCTCCAAAGACTATGCCTGAACCGCGACTGCTATAGAACAAGAGAATTCCTCTTTTTTCGGTCTACATAGAAGAAATAGAAAACAACCACTAAAAAGGATGACAACAGGACATAATGTAGAAGGGAATGCGAATACTCCACCCGTCGCAAGGCAACCAATTATGAACTTGAATTAGGGAGCCAAGACCCCACAGGAAGATATAGCTATAGATCTCTCTGATTCAGAGGATGGAGAGCAAGACAATCAAGTGGAAGAGAATGCCAACGCGCTCGATGATGCTAGAAACGTCCAAACTGGCCCATTCATGCCAACTGCGAGCCAACGGTGTCCCATGGGAGTGGCTCTCCTGAAGACAGGAGAGCCTAGGCTTCAACCTACATGCCAAGACCGTTTGTAGAGCCAAACACTTGGTGTAGTGACTAATTTCCATCCCCAGGACTACCGAACATCAGAGGCATACATAGCAGACATGGTCAAACGGTTGATGGACGAGAGTAAAAACCAAAGAGATGATGAATGAGGATCTTCTCTAAGTCGGACTCCCTTTACCGATGAAATCTTGAATGAAAGGTATCCAGACAAATTCACTATGCCAACTATCCCCTCCTACGATAGGACGAAGGACCCAAAACCCTACCTATACAAGTATAGCTGGTATATGGATGGAGCCAATGCTCTAGAGGCTATTCGCTGCCGATGTTTCCCCATCTTTCTAGAAGGAGTTACGTCTATGTGGTTCACCAGACTTCCTCCGAGATCTATTTCTACCTTTGACCAACTTGCAACAAAATTCCTTGACCAGTTCAGGCTCCATACCGCGCAACCAAAGGATGTTATGTCCTTATCCGGATTGTTTCAGGGACGCAACGAGTCGCTGAAATCTTTCATGAACCGGTTCAATACCGTGGTGATGGAAGTAAGCAACCCCAATGAGGGCATGGTTTTTATGGCGTTAGTCCGCCCCATTCACCCGGAGACTGAATGCAAGAAATGGATTAAAATGAAGCAACCCACCACCAGGAGTGACTTCAATCGTAAAGCAAGCCAGTACTTAAGGTTGGAGGAAGCACAGGAGCTGGAAAGAATGTCTACTGGTGTATAACAGATGAACATCGGACAAAGTGATGTGGCGACGAATCAAAACACGCGAGACTGTGGAACCGCTCAAGGAGTCGCGGGAAAAAAATGGGAATCAAAAGGGAAGAAATCAGAACTCTGATAAAAGAAATAATAGTGGCAGCAACAAAAGATTTAAAGAATTTAGATAGGAAGATTATACCCCTCTAAATGACACTCCAGAGAATATTTATCTCACAACACAATAAACTAAAGAATACAAGAAACCCCCTGGAAGAGAGGCAACCGAGCAACAAAAGCGCTAAGGGAAATTTTACCGCTTTCACGAGACACCTGGCCACAATACAAACGATTGTCGCCACCTAAAAGACCTCATTGAAGGGTTGATCCGAGACAATAAGCTCCAGCAGTAAGTGAAAAAGCCATAAAAACCCAATCAACCTACGGCTCCTTAGCCTTCTAGAGAACAAAAAGATCAGGTTGGAACTAGTGACGAAGGGTTGAAACGAATCGACCAGAGGCTTATTATTGGAACGATATCTGGGGGACCACACCCTGTGCAAAGGATTTGGGGAGAAATGGAACGGTATGCGAGTTCGTTGAAACATGCTCCGAAAGACTCGTGTTTCATAATAGATGATGAAACTCCGGTCAAGCTGCAAAAGGTTCTAAGTGACGATATAGTGCTACGCAATCGGGACACCGAAGGAATCGAAGCTCCAACTCTCGATTCGATGGTGGTTACAGTGGGAATCGGACCCGCCGTAGTCCGACGAGTGTTGGTCGATAGTGGCAGTTCTGTTAATAAACTTTTCAAGCGCACTTTCGACCAGATGAAAATCAGCATGAAAAGCATGTCTACATACCAAACAAAGAGCTAAGGGTTCACTGGCGAGCCTAAGCAACCCGTGGGAACAGTTGACCTACTAGTGGAGCTCGGAGAGGAAAATCGAAGAGTCACCCTCATTCAGACTTTCGTAATTGTGGATGAAATGTCAGCATATAACGCCATCTTGGGTCGGCTCACTCTAGCAGATTTCAAAATAGCTCTGGCCCAATGGTGTCTGACCATGAAATTCCCTACTACAAATGGAATTGGAGTGGTGAAAGGAGATCAGTGTACTGCCAGAGAATGTTACATTGCAGAGTTACACGAATCCAAAAGAAAAGAAAAAGGGAAGGACGTGGGGAGAACTCTCCACATCCATGAACCCTCCGAATAGCAACTACAGAGCCACCCTGGCTTGGGGACCATAGCCAATTCGATAAGGCTTTGGACCCTAGGAAGAAGAGCTCAGGGGAGGAATGGGTGGCGCTTGTGCATTAACGGTGTCCGCCCCAGTCGACATGGACAACCCAATTAAAGTTTTGAAAATTGGATCGCATCTTGGAAACAAGATGCATATAGAGCTTACCAAATTTCTCCGCGCCAACTTGGATGTGTTCGCTTGGACGCATTCCGATATGTGTGGGGTGTCTCCGGAAATCGCATGTCACACGCTCAACATAGACCCCAAGTTCACACCTGTAAAGCAAAAAAGGTGCAGCTTAGGTCCCGAACGATCCAAGGCGCTATGAGAAGAAGTGGACAAGTTAATGGCCAATGGTTTTATTCGTGATGCAACCTATCCAGAGTGGGTATCTAATCCGGTCTTAGTCAAAAAGTCTAACGGGAAGTGGCGAACCTGCATTGACTACTCAGACCAAAACAAGGCTTCCCCAAAAGAAAGCTTCCCTCTCCCTAGAATAGATCAACTTGTGGACGGAACGGCAGGACACGAGTTGCTATCATTCATGGATGCATACTTAGGGTACAACCAAATCCTGATGTATGAACCCGATCAAGAAAATACCAGCTTCATCATCAATCTGGGCCTATACTGCTATAGAGTAATGCCATTTTGTTTGAAGAACGTAGGGGCAACTTACCAAAGGTTGGTAAACACCATGTTCAAGCGGCAGATCGGGAAAATGATGGAGGTTTACGTAGACGACATGTTAGTCAAATCGTGGGCAGCTGTTAACCACCTGGACATCCTCACTGAAATGTTCGAAATACTCTAAAATTATGGGATGAAACTCAGTCCACTCAAGTGTCACTTCGGAGTGGCCTGCGGGAAGTTCCTAGGATTCATCGTAAGTGCTAGGGGCATCGAAGCAAATCCTGAACAAATCATGGCACTACGGGAATTCCAAGCTCTGAAGAATAAGAAGGAACCGCAAAGTTTAAATGGAAATGTTGCATGCTAAGTTGATTTATCTCGAAAGCTAGCACCAAGTGTATACCATTCTTCGATGCGCTCAAGAAAGGAAAGAAGAACTTCGAATGGAATGAGTGTTACCTGAAGGTTTGCCAGGCAACTAGGCACTCGGCACTTACATACCGTTCGGCATGGAGAGTCGTTTGGTATTGTACATGGATCGACATTCTAGAGTGATCGGTATACCTGGATCGTTCGGCACTCCATACTGCTTGGCATCCACACTTCGTTCGACACTCCATACTGCTCGGCATCCACACTTCGTTCGGTACTCAGTGTTGTTCGGCATCTAGAGATGTCTGACATCCAGAGGTGTTCGGCATTCATCCAATCTTGACCGGCTTCAACTATTGCTCGGCCTGCACTCTCCACTCAGCACATCAGTCTGTTCGGCATCAGTCCACTCAGCACATCAGTCTGTTCGGCATCAGTGTGTTCGGCATCAGTCTGTTCGGCATCAGTCTGTTCGACTTCAGTCCACTCAGCACATCAGTCTGTTCGGCATCAGTCTGTTCGGCATCAGTCTGTTCGGCATCAGTCTGTTCGGCATCAGTCTGTTCGGCATCAATCTGTTCGGCATCAATCTGTTCGGCATCTATGGTTCAGCACACATAACTCACTCTTTCTGGGCCGAGGTATTCAGCTACCAAGCCCACCAGGGAAGTCCAACCCAACTTTGTCTATAAATAGAGAGGCAGGGGCACAATGAAGAGGACCTTTTTTCGAGAACACTAGGGAGACTCTGAATCTTTCAAGACTCGCTCTCTTTACTTAGCAACAGTATTCGAGTAGTTGGTCAATGGATTGTATCTGTAATCAGTTATCAAGTAAAGCAATAAAAGATTAACCTCAAAGTGGACGTAGGCAATTACGCCGAACCACTATAAATCTGATGTTCTCGTCTTTGCATTCAATTTAGTATATTGTTCTCTGTTTAAATCTACATTCTTCATTTATCTCTCTACACAAACTTTCTCAGCGAGGTTAGCGACCAATTTCGGTGCTAACACTTTGGTGCTTTCACTGAGAATCGAATTCTCAGACCTCAAGGATCTGCTTTGAAGCTACTGGATTGGATAAATCCTACGAAGAAGATTCGAGTCGTAGGACGTCCATTGATTCTACTCAGAGTTCATACCAATAACTCTACAATGGCAAGACCACGTACCAGATCAGCCTCACATAATGCGGATGCCCACGAGACTGCTAGCGTACAACAAGCAGGGCCTAGCAATCAGCAAGCAAATCTAGGTGCAGGGACTACCATCCAGGACCAGATGCCAGTTGTTACTAGAATAGAGTTCAACGACTTGATGAGAGAACTCAGGGAAAGCAGGAGACAACTCGAAGAGCAGATGCAAGCTAATGCCAACCTCATGGCACAACTCACTCAACAACAACATCGGAATGTTGGGGGCAATCCAGCTCCTTATTCTTCATCCGACAGCTCGACTTCGTCCGATGAACCTCCCAGGCGTAGACGCCGCAAGACTGAAACTACGCAGGCAGGTGCTGCTGTCCGAACAGTCGGGGACCATTTACACCTCGGAGACCGTGACCAAGCCGTAACTGGAAACTTAGGAGCTGAAGCGCAGGTGGAGGCTGGACGCCCGACTCACCAAGATTCTAATGATATCGAACCTCAAGATGCAAGTTTGGCAGATCGCCAGCAGAGGAGACATCAGCCTGATCAATCCCGTCGGATAGACTCCAACCTTCCATCTTCCATACAAACCCCAGACCTGACAGCTATGATCAGACAGTTGATGAAAGAGAATCAAGGCTTATCAAACGACGATTGGGGAGTGTCCAGAAGTCATACTCCGTTCACAGACGTTATTCGACAGGCGGAGTACCCCAGGAAGTTCAGCATGCCAACTATCCCGGCTTATGAAGGAAAGTCTGATCCCTAGCAGCATGTGATGAGGTACGAATGGATGATGGATTCAGCTAGAGCGAATGATGCAACCAAATGCAGGTGCTTTCCAATAACTCTATTTGGGATCGCTACCATGTGGTTCACCCGACTTCCTCCGCGGTCCGTATCCAGTTTCGAGGAGTTGGCGAAGAAATTTATAGAACAGTTCAGGATACATACTACTCATCCAAAGGACGTGATGTCTCTATCAAGTGTAATCCAAGCTCCTAGGGAGTCGTTGAAGGAGTATTTATAAAGATTCCATGTTGCGGCTACTGAAGTCAGTAATCCCAATGATCATGCAATTCTTATGGCTGTGATGCGAGGTGTGGATCCGGATTCAGAGTTTGGAGATTAGTTGGCAGGAAAACCTCCAACTACGCTACAGCGTTTTTACTCAAAGGCACATCAGTTCATAAGAAGAGAGGAAGCCAGGTGGATAAGGCGAGATAGAGAACCGGGGCCTGCTCAGGAGTCCGTAAAAAGCAACATTGCTGTGAAGAAGTCCGGAGATAACTCGGGGAAAGTTCAAGTCAATGTCCAGAACAAGCCCGGGCAATCTAAGGAATCCGGAGGAAGAAACCAAGGGAAGAAGAGAGAAGCGGGGAAATGGAAGCCGAGAATTCCAACCTACAACGAGTACACCCCGCTGAATGCGTCTCTTGAAAACATTTACCTATCAACCTGCAATACCTTTCAGTACAGAAAGCTACGCCCGAAGGAGTCAACCAAGGAACAAAAGCGGACTGGGAAATACTGCCGCTTCCATGAAACTTTACGGGCACAATACTGAAGAGTGCAGACACCTACATGATGATATAGAAAAGTTGATTAGACAGAAAAAGTTACAGGAGTTTGTGAAGAATCCGCAAGAAGGTGGACAGGGAACGTCCAATCCCGGTCGTGCACTAGCTCCACGTCATCCCGAGGAGCCTGCTCGGACCGTGGGAAGAATAGTTATCAACACGATCATCGGTGGACCTCACCCTGCGGATAAGAACTGGCAAGAGATGGAACGGTATGCTAATTCCCTGAGGCACGCAGATTTGAAGTGTTGTTCCAACGTGGAGGATGGCTCCTACCATTGACCAGGTGGAGGCTCCTACCATTGACCCAATGGTCATAGTTGCGACAATCGGACCGGGTGGAGGCTGACCCAATGGTCATAGCTACGCATGATGACAGACGATATAGTATTCAGGAGCAGAGATGCTGACCAGGTGGAGGCTCCTACCATTGACCCAATGGTCATATCTGCGACAATCGGACTGGCTTATGTGAAAAGAATCTTGATTGATTGTGGAAGTTCTGTCAATATCATCTTCAAGAAGGCTTATGACCAGATGAAGATGGAGATGAAGGATTTGAAGCCATCTAAAGGTCGTATACATGGCTTTAATGGCGTAGCGACTGATGCAGTGGGATATGTCGAGTTGCCAGTTGAACTGGGACAAGGTGAGCGAAGGAGGGTGCAAATCCTACCTTTCGTAGTTTTGGATGTAGATTCTCCGTACAATGTGTTTTTGGGCCGACCGGCCCTGGCTTAGTTTAGGGCAGCATTAGCCCCATGGTCTTTGACTTTAAAGTTTCCGACCGACAAAGGAGTAGGTATTGTTCATGGCGACCAGGCGATCGGTCGTGCATGTTATGTGGCTGAGCTCCGAGAGGCTCAACGGAGAGAGAAAGGAATGGTTGCGGACAATCCCGTCTGCATCCATAATACCGACAATTGACAAATAACGCCCGAGTCCTGGCTCGGGCAAAATCCTCGGATCTACAGAGACATAGATCCGAGAGACGACGATGAGGAACCCAGGATAGAAAAAGCAGCCCCGGCTGAACTGATGATTGACATTTCAGTCAGTCGAGACGATCCATCGCGAGTACTGAAGATTGGATCACAACTCGGCCCCGCAATGACTGAAGACCTTAGTAATTTCCTCCAAGCGAATCTTGATGTTTTCGCTTGGACACATTCTGACATGTGTGGGATTTCTCCCGCTATTACGAGTCATATGTTGAACATAGACCCGAAGTATGTCCCAGTTAAACAAAAGAGGAGAGGAATGGACCCGGAGAGGTCCGCTGCTCTCAAAGAGGAGGTGGACAAACTCAAAGCCAATGGGTTCGTCCGCGACGCCCTCTACCCTGAATGGGTATCGAACCCCATGCTGGTGAAAAAGGTGAATAGGAAATGGAGGACTTGCATAGACTATTCCGATTTGAACAAAGCATGCCCCAAGGACAGTTTCCCATTGCCTAGGATTGATCAGTTGGTCGACTCCACTGCAGGACATGAGTTGTTATCATTCATGGATGCGTACTCGGGATACAATCAGATCCTGATGCATATTCCGGACCAGGAACACACCAGTTTCATCACAGACGTTGGGCTATATTGCTATGTAGTAATGCCTTTCGGATTGAAAAACGCGGGAGCGACCTATCAGCATTTGGTGAATCAAATGTTCAAAGATCAGATTGGTAGAACGATAGAAGTCTATGTGGATGACATGCTCGTGAAGTCACGACAGTCAAACGACCACATTCGAGACTTGGCAGAGATGTTCGGTATACTCAGATATTATGGGATGAAGATCAACCCTCTGAAGTGTTCCTTCGGCGTTGCATCGGGGAAGTTTTTAGGATTCATTGTTAATGCCAGGGGAATTGAAACTAACCCGGAAAAGATTTAAGCTATTCGAGATGTGCAAGTGCCCAGAACTATAAAACAGGTGCAAAGCTTGAATGGAAAGGTAGCTGTGCTGAGTCGATTTATATCCAGAGCCACGGACAAGTGCATTCCCTTCTTCGACATAATAAAGAAAGGGAAGAGGAATTTCGATTGGACATCCAACTGTGAGGAAGCATTCCGAGATCTGGTGATGCATTTGGAGAGTCCTCCAGTGCTGTCGAAACCAGTAGACCACGAGATGCTGTACGTGTACTTGGCCGTATCCCCGCATGCTATAAGTGCGGCTTTGGTCCACGAGGAGGACCGAGTCCAAAAGCCGGTGTATTACGTTAGTAAACGTTTAATGGGGGCAGAAAGAAATTACCCTAAAATTGAGAAATTGGCCTATTGCTTGGTGATTGCATCACGTAAGCTGCGTCCATACTTTCAAGCGCACTCAGTCAGTGTCTATACCGATCAGCCCCTACGGCAGGTACTCCAACGACCATAAACTTCTAGAAGGATGTTAAAATGGAATATCGAGTTGAGTTAGTTTGATATTACCTACCTGCCACGCAGAGCCATACAAGGGCAAGCATTAGTAGATTTCATCGCTGAGTTTACTGTATCTGACGAACCAGATGGTCACAGTGTCGTTCCCCCCCATTCCATGTGCCGCAACAGTTCTTCGAATCCTAAAAGAAGTGCACAAAGGCGAATGTGGAGACAACACTGGGGGGCAAACCCTTGCTAAGAAAGTCCTCCAGTACGGATACTTCTAACCAACAATAAACCGCGACGCTGCAGATTACGGCAGGCGATGTGATCGCTGTCAAAGATTCAGCAAAATTAAAAGGACTCCATCAACAGAGTTAACGCAGATGGTCAGCCCGAGGCCATTTGCAATATGGGGAATAGACTTGATTGGCATCCTATCGATAGTAAAAGGAGGAGCCAAATATGCTATAGTTGTCGTAGATTATTTCACAAAATAGGCCGAAGCGCAACTGCTGGTCACCATAACTACAAAGAAAGTAATTAACTTTGTTACTAAAAACATTATTTGCAAGTTTTGTGTGCCACCGAAAATTATCACTGACAATGGAACCCAATTCGAAAGTGCCGAGTTCAAAGATTTCTACAAATGCTTTCGGATTGACAAAAGCTTCTCAGTAGTGTCCCATCCGCAAGCAAATGGGCAAGTGGAAGCAATAAACAAGATCATCAAATCCACCATCAGAAAGCGACTAACTAAAGCTAAGGAAAACTGGGTTGATGAACATCCGCTCGCACTATGAGCTTACCGAACCACCCATAAAGCGGCAACTGGCCACACTCCATTCGCCCTGGCGTACGGCTCGGAGGCAATGATCCCTATTGAATTGGAAGTCCCCTCGCACCGAAGGCAAAATTTCAATCAAAAACAAAACGAGCAGCTACTACTCGGATCGCTAGACATGATCGATAAAAGAAGGGAAGAAGCCGAGTTGAGGACCACCGCCCACCAAAAAAGGATCGCAGGTACTTCAGCTCCAAAGTTCACAACCAAACTTTCGAAGTTGGAGATCTTGTGCTCAAGCAAGTCTACCCTATTCTGGGGGCTTTCGGACCGAACTGGGAAGGACCGTACGTCATCAATCAAAAGGTAAGAGCAGAACTTTCAAGCTAACAACCGTCGATGTAATTCAAATTCTCAAGGCCTAGAATAGCGAATCACTCCGTCATTACTTTGTTTGAAAACTACTTTATGTACTCTCTATTTTTCAGCAAATAAGTCCTCCCAAAATGCTGGGAGCATTGTAAATAGGCAAAGAATCTGCCCTGCTTTCCTTAATAAAATTTGATTCGCTCTTTTGAACCGACAAAACCGTGTTCATAATAAATACCAACCGAGTCGACGGAAGCAAACCGACTCAAACTGTTGGATCGGCGGAACCCGACCCTTGCCCTCTAAAAACCAATGTTGCTCCAGCAATATCGGGAAGGCCCAAAACATACGCTCCTCGCGTTGCTCGAAGATAGGAAACACCGAGGAGCACCGAAAGACGTGCATTCCATAAGTCGCGCCAATACATACGCTCCTTGCATTGCCCGAAGATAGGCAACGCTGAGGAGCACCAAAATCCGCGCATTCCACAAGCCGTGCCAAAACATATGCTCCTCGCGTTGCTCGGAGATAGGCAATGTCGAGGAGCACCAAAAGCCGTGCCAAAACTTATGCTACTCGCGTTGCCCGGAGATAGGCAACACCGAGTAGCACCAAAAGCAGCGCATTCCATAAGCCGCACCAAAACTTACGCTCCTCGCATTTCCCAGAGATAGGCAATGCCAAGGAGAAGCAATAGCCGCGCATTCCATAAGCCGCGCATTTCATAAGCCGTGCCAAAACTTACGCTCCTCGCGTTGCCCGGAGATAGGCAACGTCGAGGAGCACCAAAAGCCGCGCATTCCATAAGCCATGCCAAAACTTATGCTCCTCGCGTTGCCCAGAGAAGGCAACGCCGAGGAGAACCAAAAGACGCGCATTTCATAGGTCGCGCACCTACTCTTAAAAAACTTAAGTTCCCCATGTTACCCGAAGATAGGCAACACCGAGGAACATCGCCGAAAAATCACGCTCCTAAAGCCTAAACTCTTCGCGTTGCCCGAAGATAGGCAACACCGAGGAGCATCAGAACCGAACCGACGGGCCATACCAATCCCAAACATCGCGCATCTCATAACCAGTGCACCAACCTCTTATATGATTGGGAATAATGGGCACAGCTCCGACAAAGTTGGAGTGTTATAAGTTAACCCATGCAATGTTCTCCTCTCGAACACACATATATTGCATACCTACCAAAATATCACAAGAAACTCAAATTACATGCCAAAGTTGCAAAACTTCCAAAAAAAGGGAAATCAAGCTACGACTTAGCCAAATTTCGAGTTTAATATGAAAATTATCTAAACTTTAAGTTATCGGACATTTGAAGTAACATCCCTATGAACTGGGGGGCATACACCAGTGCTTAAATAAAAACAATCGAAAATAATAAGTTCATAAGTCTGTTACTCCAAACAGAGAATTGTTGCTCTAAATAAAAAAATTTGCGGCAATTACAAAATCAGATAAGTGTAAACAAAACAATCACAAGTGCACATAACACACATGAGCAGAGAAATAAGGATATAGTCAAAATATCAATGTATTGCTTATAATTTTCTTTGTACAGGGTCAAAACGTGTGGGCCATACCCACACAACATCGGCCAACAAAAAGAAAATACATACTATATAGCAAAAACACTAAGTGCAGACTCTGCACTAGAACAAAATGACTCAAAAATTTGCAAAAATCCAAATCAATCTTCACACAAGCTCCTCAATGCTTCCTTCCATTTCTCCTATTTCCACCCTTTGTTGGCAGCTTCTGCTTCTTCTCAAAGGTGGTGTCACTGCCAGTGATGTCGATAAACTCCTTAATGGCAATATCCTCCTTTTGCTTTGCAGCCTTCTCGGAAGACTCTCCCTTTGATTTTTGCTTCCGTGATTTGTGGGAGCTCTTCGAGCTTTGATTGCTTCGGCCTTCTCCTTTTTGATAGCGACCAGTCCATGCTGATTCTTGCGAGGCTGCTCTATCTGAACCTCCTGCTCCTTAATTTCTGTCGCTGTTATGTCACCTTCTAAAGACACAGAAGGGTCATCTAGGCCATGAAGCGCAGCTATCTTTTCGGACGTCGACCACGGTTGCGAGCCAGACACGGATGTGGAAGTAGGAACAGGAACATGAATAGAGACGACCACAGAGGCTGTAGAAATAGCAGCGGGTCCGGGAGCTGAGGAAGCTGGCACATCAAGGAGAAAGGTGGACAGACCTATAAGATCAAAAACGAAAGCATTAAATTCTTCCTGCTCTTGCGGCGTAAGTTGGAAGCTCCCGAACTCGGAGAATGCGAGAACATTACCTGCACGGGAGGAATGGTCGAGAATGTCGACTTTATATTCACCACCTTCACCTTCTTTCGATGGTTCCACTACCTGAGGAAAAGTCTCAAGCTCTAAACTTACTGGCAGGTCATGGGGCTACCCTAATGATTCACCAGCACCAGTAATAAAAGGCTTAGCGAGTGCTTTGGCGGCAGCCGTCACGGCAGCATCAGTGGCTTCTTTCTCTCTCTCGGCTCGCAAAATTTCTCGGCCCTCGAGCAATGCTTTCTTTGACTCTTTATTAAGGTAAGTGTCCTCCAACTTCTGCTTGGTGTAGACATCGCTGCTATCAGAAAAGCGAGACAAGACTTCTTCCCATACCAAAGCAAGAGTGCGTAGAAACTTCGGGCCCAAGTAGCTGAGACTCCACTGTTGCAATAGGAAATTAACGTAGAAATTCAGGATGGTCGCGTCCATATTTTCCATCTTTCTTTCAAAAGCATTTTGGAGTTCTAGGTAATCCGCTCTGACAGCGGCTTTCTCAACTTCAAGGGCAGACTTATCGGCACTGAGCTGCGTGACCTGAGCCCTGTAGCCTGGCAATTGTCTCGGCTTGGTCGGAAATAGTCTTGTTGTGCCCCTCAACGATGAGGTTGTGGTCAGCAATAGTTTTACTTTGAGCCTTAATCGTTGCGTTGCAGGCAACCACTTCTTCTTTTGATTTTGCCTCTTCGGCGTGAGCCTTCTTTATCTCGTCTCTATAGACGATCTCAATTCTGGCATGGGCCTCTTTTACTTCTTTTAGCAAGTCGGTGCTCCTCTTGCCCTCTTGCAGTGTCGTTGCCTTCTCCTCCTCCAGCAATTTAATTTTGGCATCGCATTCCGCCAATGATCTTTCAAAATCTTCTTTCTCCGACTCAAAAGAGAGGATTTCTTGGTAGTTATTGCGATTGGTTTCCGCCAGCTGCTTACACAATCTCTCCCATCCTTCCGCCCATTCCAAGTAGCTCTGAATAGCTTGAAGGCAAGGCATATACGAATCTTTGCGAACTGGGTGCATATCGCAATCAAACTTAACTCCCTTAAAGAACCAACAGGGAAGCGCTGCGTCAAGCTTAGGGGGGCCCGAAGGAAGAATATAGGCAGGTCTCCGGTGAGGGCGTGAAGCACCGGGAGAAGCAACGATGGAAGATGGTGGGATGTAAGTTGAAGACGGAGCGGGAGAAAAAGTAATGGGGATTTCTTGACCCATTGAGGAGCGCATCGGAGCGGAAACCTATTGTTCCGAAGAATGCGAACGGTGGTCGAACTTTGATCTCTTTGATGGCTCCTCTCTTTCATTGAAAGATCTCCTTTTCTCATACCCGCCTTTGTATGACCGACTCTGATCTCTTTCGTCTTGGCGATGGGCTTCGACCTCTAGTTCCTTCCTCCTGCTATACTCCTCCTCCATCTCTCGGGGCTGATAACGGCTGGAAGGGCGCTTAGACCAGCGTTGGGAGTCAATGAACTCTTCGAAGTCATCATAGAGGCCATGTCCTCTCGTTATACCTGGCACAAAACATAAATAAAAGATTTTAGAAAAAAAAATAGGCATGGAAAGAAAGCGGGAAAGTGAGTGCAATCCTAATAAGATATGTAGTGTATTTCGTGGAAAGGCCTAAAGCGTCGTCACGAACCGGATCGGGCGGCTGTCGCTAGCAAGACCGGACTAACTTCGGGCGTAGTATTGCCCAAAGGGGGGAACCTCCTCAAATTTAAAGTCTTCCCCCATAATCGCATCAAAATCGACGTAGACGTCGCTCAAATTCCCGAACTCTGTGCCAACATCTTTATTCGGGGCATCCCGATGCTCTGTATTCTCTGGGGCATTATCTTTATCACTCGCATCTGGAGGAGGAGAGCTCGGAAGGATGAGACTCATGCTCGGGGTCTCATCGCAAGATTCCGACTCCCCATCATCGGATTCTGCGTAAAAGTCGTCACTGGAAGTGGACTCATTCCTACTACTCTAGAGTTCCCCCTCCTCTTTATCCAAGCCCACTGCGGCCTTGCCCTCCCTTTGTTGAAATTCTTCTTCTTCCTCTTCCAAGATCGGAGACACTCTGACCAAGCCGCTAACTCCAATCGCAATAGCATCTCTTCCTTCATGGGCCTCTTCAGCTGATTCTCCGGCCCCGCCCTCTCTCTTATGAGAAGCGCCTTCTTCTAAACTGTGAGAAGAGGAAGTAGATCATGTATGAACCCTGTATCGAGCGGGGGAGGGGACTTCAATTTGAACAGCGGATCCTCCTGGATGTAGTAATCCATAACGGAGCAGGTTTTCATCGGTCAACAAGACTTTGACGGACCTTTCTTTAGCATCGATAGCATTTAGGGTCTGAAAAACTTCGTCAAGAGACACATCCCTATTTGGCCTTGGGATAACTGCAAGAAGTATACAACTCATTAGAAATTCCATAGCAACGCGTCGAAACTCGATAAGTATGAAAAGGAACTTACCTCCTATCTTCTATAGATGGTTAAACCCCTCGGGGCACCTAACGAAGAAATACTACGTCTTGAACTAGAACAAGTTGCTCTGTAGACGCAAGAAGATTTTCTGGTTTCTCCGAGCCTCAATTACGATCAAGGATGGACATTCAACCCTCTTTTTGAACAATAGAAAGTACCGCAACTCGTCAAAGTTAGGAGTGCGGTTGAACGTCAGCGTGAAGAGAACATGCAAGCAAGTCAAGATAGCATAGTCGTTGGGATGAATCTGAAATGGGGCAATGCCTAAGTTGGAAAGAGTCTCGCGCAGAAAATTGTTAAAAGGAGGCACGGCTCCATTCTGGCACATGTAACGATGGCAAGCAGTATATCCTAGGGGAGGCATATGAGAAAACTTGTCTTTTTCCGGTAGACATACGTCCTCTTCTAGTATATCATGTTGCACATAGATATTATGTAGAACTTTGGCGGAGACCACCGAAGAAGCTCTCTCCGGCGGGTTGAGTAGAACTCTAAAGTTGGGAGGTGTTCGATCCATGACCAGCCCAACCGAGACAAACTGGCCGTATTTTGCTTGTGAAGTGGTAGGAGAAAGAGTGACGGACGACGATCGTTGAAAGTGCCGGACTTCCTCCACTCGATTTACGGCATGAAAATGGTTGCTTCATTCTAAAACAACGTAACTCCCATTCAAAATGGTCAGGTAATTTTATTCTAATTTAGTAATTTCCCCCTACTACACTTGAATTTCGGAGAGATATAGATTCGCGTCCACACGACGGACTTCAAGTGTATACCACAGCAAGTGCATTGTGCTATCTATAGAGGGTGAGCTCGGTATCCGAAACACTACAAACGCTCTATCCCGTGTAGGTAGTTCACTCGCAATAGAAAAGGAAAAAAGTTTCAGACATCATTCCCACTTGTTTTTACTTCCTATATACTTACCCGTTATTGATTAACGATCGATAATGGATCCGTTGCTCGGAGCGACGCGGAAAACTCTTTTCACTATAGGGATACGGAGCGTGCAACAACCAAGCAAGATAAGTCTAAATCCTCTGGAAGAATCGGGACCGAGTAGTGATGTGTCATGCTGTATCAACTACAGAACTTAGCACAAGTCCATTCTGTCCTAATGGACAAAGATAGTAAAACGTGTCAAGCATTGGACCAAGTCCTGAATGTCGTTTCGGGAGGAACTCGGGACTCGATGTACTACCTTCTTCCATTAGACCGCAATCAACTCAAACTTTTCACGACCAACATCGCAAATGCAAACTCGCCATCAAATCATTAAACGAACACCATAATTAGCAAACCAATTAGAAAATGCACCTTAATTTGGACACTAGAGCATAGGAATGATCAAGGACTTAGAATTAGCGAACTGTGAATGGATCGGTGGCGAGCTAAGGGATGGGTCGGTGGCGACTTAAGGCGATGGCGAGTTAGGGTTTCAAGGTAGGGTTTGGATCGAAGTCAGTAGCGATGCTCCAAAGACGGTGGCGCAAAAGAGGATCACGGTGGAAGGATGGAATCGCCAAAGATCGATGGATCGAAGCGCTGGGAAGTCGTTGAATCGCCTAGAACTGGGTCGTGCGAATAAATGATTAGCTCGACTCAGGCAACCTATATAGGCAGATAGAAAAGACGAAGCAAAAATTTCGCTAAGTCATTGGGTCGCTCGCGACCCATCATGGATCACTAGAGACCCATCTTTTCGAGGGCAAATTTTTTCAAGTTGTCAGGTCGCTAGCGATCCAACATACATGGATCGCTAGCGACCTATAAGGTTGGAGGAAAACTTTTCTCGAACTCATGCTTCGACATCTACCCGTTATTTCGAAGCGTACTGAGAAGTCATGGAGAGGAATTTGATCCGTTATGACAAGAGATAGCGGTCAAGACCAAAACTGAGTGATCAACGGTGTAACCTGCTATGTATTTGCAAAACCCTAATCCGATTACTTAGAATTCAACGAACATATATTAAAAGCAATAACTTCCAAAGCACGCCTTGTTTTCAACAAAGACTTACTCTAGGGGCAAATGTTATCCGGGTTTTTAACCCATCAGGACCTAATAGAAGCCAGAGCAGTTTTATGACATCAAAATGGCTCAGAAGTTGGCCGAGAAGGAATAAGCAATAGGTTAAAGAAAACCAAGCCATGTTAGCAAAGCAACGGCTGAGTTTGACTAAACCAAAAGACCAGCATCCGTTCAACCCAATCAGTAGTCAAAGCACAACCAGCTAGTAGACCATCATCGAAACGAAGCAAAAATCAATGATATTACACGAACAACGTTAATACGAAGCCATAAAAGCATTCTAAGCCAGCAACTCCAAAAACAATCCAAGTGCTTACGATCCATACCCTATGGATCGCCAATGATACATGCAATGTAATGAGCCACGGATGGAAGCTAGGGATAAGGAGCCTAGAAGACAGAAACATAAAAATACTAAGTGCATGGATCGCTAGCGATCCATACATGATGGATGGCTAACGATCCATATGGAGCCATGGTTGGTGGCGACCTAGCCTATCGAAGTAATGGAGAGAGAAATTAAGTCATTAGCTCGCGAGCAAGCCAAATCTATTGATCGCTAGCGATCCATGGTTTTGGCTCGGATCGTGAACTAAACTTCTTTGGGTCGTTCTATACCCATCTGCGAGCACGTGACGAAGTGGCATGGCCCAGAAGCTCTCCGATCTCTATAAATACCGTCGTGCCTGCAACATAAACGAGATCATCTCCAGACTGGTTGCTGAAGCTCTACGGGAAACATTCATCACTCTCTACTTCCCTCACAACAATCTCCAAAGGAATTCATTATGATTCTCCAGTGGATTCCAGCTTTGAGGATTCAATCTAGCTAAGGATAGTCAAAGGCATTCTAATCAAACACTACTTGTAATAGCTATCAGTCATAATAAAACCATAAAGTGGATGTAGGCTTCGTTAACACTCGAACCACTATAAAAATTCCTTCTCTTCTTTCTTTTACTGTCTTTTTCTATACCTATTATCTGTGCTATTGCTCTATCAGAACAGGGCTGGTGCTTTCAAACTCAAACCTGGGTGTTGATCCATTTTTTGGGTTAACAATATTTTCATAGGTGTGTGTCGCCAATTATATATTCCTTTGGTCTGTGTCACTAGTACTATGTTTTTGTTTATGGATTCTATTTATAATGATACGGTGGATGTTTTATTATTTCATATTAACTATTATATTTGGGCATAGCTGAGTATTAGCCTGAGTGTGGATGATGATATCTCCTTTATTGATATTATTTGGATATGGATGATTCACCTTGTTGACATTGTTTCCATGATTTTGGTTTTGATGAGCTTTTATGTGGGCGGTGACATCTTTATGCATGGTTGTGTGGTAAACTATGTTTTATAATATTTGGCTACTGTTAAGACATCATCTTTATATATAGACATTATGATTATCGTTTAAGTTATTTAGTTAGTGTGATTATATTGTTATTTCACCCAGTTTATATTGAGTTCCATATTTTTATAGCCTTTTGATTTTGACATAGTCTGACCTGTGTGTTATTTATAATACTCAAGTCAGTCTGAGACGCTTTAGGTTCAGGGACAGTGGAACTATCTTGTGTTTTGGGCATAGAGGTGACTAGGATGTGGTATTATTGTATAGCAGTTAAGTATTATATAATTTTATGTATGTATATTCTATGTTGTATAATAGACATACCATTTATATTTATCTACTATATATTATTGCTGTGATATAGACTCTATGTTCTCTATTTATATATTGTATATTGTGTGTTGTTCTATCCTGGAGGCACATATGTTTATTGCTTTGTGTTGATACTGTGTAGGTTTGTTGGTGAGTTATATTTGATATTTTAAATACGTACCAGTGTTAGCCCGAAGGAATATTCATGTTTGTACCCCATATAACATCATTCTCTGTATTATCTGACAGTATTACTCAATAATACCCTTGGATAGTATGAGTATAGAGGTGGGGTGTCACAGGCTACCTAGGAGTAGAAGGGTGAATGAGATTATTTGAGTCATAGTTGATCGTCTGACCAAATGCATTCAATTTATTCTAGTCAGGAGTTTAACGACAACTACATCTTTAGCAAGTTTATATACGAGAGAGATAGTTCAGTTGCATGGAGTAACTTCGAACATTGTCTGTGATAGAGATATGCTTTTGTAATGATCCATATTTTATGTATTGGAGGATAATAAAATATTATTTTAAATTCATATGAGGTCGTATGACTACAATTTTGGGAAATGCCTGTAAGTGACATTTCCTATATTGAGAATTTTTTTGAACGATTTTACTCCTAAAAACTTGTAACAGCTATAAATATTGATAGGTATCAAAATAACATCCAAGACCACTTCCATTATAAAGATATGGTTTTTCCCTTCCCGTACAGTGGTTATAATAGTGATTTGGACTTTCTAACTTGAAGATATGGATCTTTTAAGGTTGGCAATTTTTGGAGCATTTTAATGGGTAATTAGTGAGTTTGTAGGCAAGTCCACTAACCCATTTCGGGTTTGGAGACTATTTTAGGCTGAACCATCATCCCCAAATCAGTTTTACCACTTTCTAAATGGAGCTAAGCCTCTATTAACCCATTCTCCATCCAAAACCTTCTATTTTCTCCTCCAAATCATGTCTAAATTACAGATTAGGGGTAGATTAGCAAGGGGATTCATTAGAGATCTTTAAATTAACATTTTTGGGGAAGGAAAACGTAACGTCCCCCTACTTAACGGCCCAAAACTAATGGCTATGAATGCTGCAGTCATCCATTGTTATTAATCTTCGGCGACCAAATACGGCGGTGCTAGATACATTGGTACACAGATCATAGAAATATGGAAAAAATTTAATAATTCAAAAACATATTTCCACACTCAATCCAAAACATTTCTTGTTCATTACATAATCCCAAAATTACGTTAACCACGTTCTGCAAAATATAATTATTACAAATACGCCAAGAATGACATATGAAGATGCCCCCTTGGTCGATTAGAGAATATAGTAAGGCTAATAAATCTGCCTTTACAAACAAAACACACAGCGGAAAGAAAAACTCCAAATAACTATCTGCCTCCTACTCGCCTTCGGAAGCTTTATTCGACAGAGAAGAAAACCCGAGAACCTTAAATCTCAAACTACTCAAAATCAATTGAGTACCCGAGAGTTTAAGGGGAAAACAAAAACTTCAAGTCAGACATAAAGCCTGGTATGAATAATAATATATCATCTCAATCCTTTTAGATATCTAGTGAGATCACACCGCTTAGCGGAATAGGTTTTCCACTCACTAGTATCCTAAAACCTTTATAAAACCTAATTCTATGCTCCTACATCCACAATGGTTAAAAAATTCATTTTCAAAATATTATGATGATATGCATACATGAAAATAAAAAAGATTTCACATTCCCAGTTTAATCTGACACTATGTCATTATTATAGTTTCTAGGGTCACTATTAACCTTTTTAGTTTTCATGGGTTTACTAATAACCTTGTTATAACTAATAAACACCATGTCCTATTCCTATCATAGGATCACTAAGAACTTATAGGCTCCTGCCAGTTAACTTAATTAATTCATGGGTCCTCCTGCACCTATTAGTCAGTCCAATAACTAATCACCTTATCCTTGTTTTCATGGGTTGACTAGGAACCTATGGACTTATCCGGTAACTCACTGCACATCCTAGTTTTCATGGGTTGACTAGGAACCTACTGATACTTCCATTAACCACTTACTTATCCTAGTTTTCATGGGTTTACTAGGAACCTATTGACTGATGTCAATTCTTAAAATATAAACCTTTCGAAGACTTACTGGGTTCAAGTTAAAATATGCGGAAGGTCCTCCTTTAAAACCTTTTGACTACAATGTAAGCAAACTTTCGACCTTGTCGGAATGTCTGCTTCGAAAGCTTTAAAACATTTCATTTTAAACAATAGACCTCCGCCTTTTTAAAGCAACTCCTTTGAAAGCTTAGGTTACATTTCAATTATAAAACAACGGAAAATCAAGTAAACCTTTCGAAAGCAATGGGAGAAGCGGCTGGTTTTAAAAACAAGTAAACCTTTCGTCTTTGTCGAAAGAAACGACTTCGAAAGGTTGGAAAAAGCGGTTATAACCTTTCGACTGTGTCGGAAGGTTCAAAACAAAACAATGACAAAGTGGTAGTAACCTTTTGACTGTGTCGAAAGGTTCCAAAACAAAATAGTGGTAAAGCAGCAGTAACCTTTCGACTTTGTCGAAAGGTTTATAACCTTTCTTTTTAAACATTTGACCTGGTTGAAGGCAACCAAGTCGAAAGTTCTAATTCGAAAACAAAGTAGGTGAAAGCTTTTGGTTTATAAAACAAGCATACCCCAACCTCTTTGGCCATCAACCTTTCGACTAAGAACCCTTCGACTCTGTCCAATTCATTACGTACCAAGTAACTTGATACCATATGCATTGGTTTAACCTTGTCGAAAGCTATAACCCTTCGACTTAGTCGAAAGGTCTGGGTCGGAAGGTTTACTACTGTAAAAGGCTGAAACATGCTAAAAGTATGATTTCTTTGTTTTTAACCTAAAAATATAACTTTTCAACTAACCTGCCTTTGTTTGTCAAATTTTCATTGGTTAATAATTCTTTTCAGAAAAATGCTGCCACTAATTTTCAGAAATAAATAATAATTTTATTTTATAAAATGCCCATTCTCCTTAATTAAATATATAGAACATTTAAGTCCCATACCTTAAATAATTTTATATATTCATCAAAACACATAGAAAAAATCTGAAAAATCCCAAAAAATCTATTTTAATATGTTTTCCAACATATAAAAATTTCAAACCCAAATAATATTTATTTTAGTCGTAGTTAATTCACAACCCAATAAATCATTTTCTTCACTAGAAAATTTATATAAAATCCATATAAATTCATAAAATTATGAACATTGAAATCCATCTTCAAAATCATGTTTTCTATAACATAAAATTTTCCCATGGCATTTAAAAATCATTTCATCTCGGTTTTGCCCTAAAACCGTGTATATCCCTTATTAAACAACCTTGTTTAAACACATATAAATCATAAACAAGCATATCATCATTCAATATATCATAAAACAGATTTATCCTTAAATCTTAAACTATATGATGTAAAAATCAAAATAGAGATGTAGAAATTATTTTTCACCTTAGATTCTATGAGGAAACTGAAGTTTGATTGAGATTGATTTCTCTAGCTTGAACCCTAAGCTTTATGTTGATTCACTCTTCTCTTCTTTCTTCCTAATGGCCGGCCTTGCTTTCACTTCTTATGGTTATAAATTTTGTTTCAGTGACAATGAACGTGTAGGTCTAAGAAAGGTAGTATAAGGGTGGGAAATGTGGGCGGCTATTTACCCTAATGCCTTTATGTTTAATTTCCTAATCATTTATATAAGTTCATTAGTTTTAATAAGCATGGCCACTTAGTTTATTAATCAATCCTCAATCTCCTTATCTACATTATTCTATTTAATTTATTCTAACTAAATCTCCTGAATAATGTCAATAAAATTAGGGGTGTTATAGGCTCCACTCCTTAAAGAATTTCATCCTCGAAATTCAGTAAGGACTAACTAGCAAACATCGCAATCATTTGTAATATCTCCTAGCAACCAATCTATGTAAATCTAATATAGACATACCATCAAAACAGATCAGGATATGCCTCTCGAATCCTGTCCTCCGTCTCCCAAGTATAGTCTTTCTCGTTGTTGCTCCACTAAACCTTCACCAACTTGACTGTCTTGGTCCACAATTTCTTCTCATCTCTCGCTACAACCCGAACTGGTTGCCTAAAAAAAGTCAAATCAGGCTCTACTACCAAGTCCTCCAACTCTGTCTGGTGAATGGTAGCCTTTGGATCATGCACATACTTACGAAGATGAGACACATGGAATACATCATGGACACCTGTCAAACTACTCGACAACTCAACTCTGTAAGCGAGCTTTCCAATCCTTTCTATAATCTGAAATGGACCAACGTAACTCGGGGCCAACTTTCCCGGCTTTCCAAATCGTACCACACCCTTCATCGGTGATACTTTAATGAAAACCTTGTCTCCTACTGAGAACTCTAAGTCCTTACAACTTTTATCTGCGTAACTCTTCTGCTTGGATTGAGCTTCCTTCATCGATCCTCGGATTAACTCAATCTTTTCTGACGCCTCTCTAACCAAATCTAGACCTAAAACCAATCTGTCTCTTGTCTCTAACCAACATGCTGGCGATCGGCATGGTCTTCCATACAAAGCTTCAATAGGCGCCATCCCATACTAGTCTGATAACTATTATTATAGGAAAACTCAATCAGATGTAGGTGATTTTCCCAAGATCCACCAAAGTCCAATACACAAGCCCTTAACAAATCTTCGAGTACCTTGTTGACTCTCTCCATTTTCCCATCCGTCTATGGGTGATAAGCTTTACTCATCTTGATCTTGGTACCAGATACCTCTTGCAGAGTCCTCCAAAGTTCGCTAGTGAACAATGCATCTCTATCGCTGATTATGCTACTAGAAATCCCATGAACTCTAACTATGTTCTTCATTAACAACTTTGCTAAAATAGGTGCTATCGCGGTTGACTTTACCGAAATTAAATGGGCACTCTTGGTTAAAATGTTCACTATAACCCATATGCTTTCATTTCCTCTATTTGTCCTTGGCAACCCGTCTATAAAATCCATCGATATCGAATCCCACTTCCAAACTAGAATATCTAAAGGCTGAAGTAACCCACTTGGCTGCTGATGTTCGGCTTTCACTTGTTGACAGTTAATACACTGCCTAACCCACAAGCCAATTGTAACAACCCAAAATTTAACCTATAATAATTAATTCATTAATTAATTAAATGATAAAATAACTTTGTTAAATTATCAGAATTGAGCTACGGGGGTTGCACCATTGAGTCCGTGGTAATTTTCTGGTCAATTTTCATATATAGAACGTCAGAATCCGAGTGAATATGGCCACGTTATCAATTAAAAAAAAGTCAAGAAGAATA
This sequence comes from Allium fistulosum, assembly GCA_030737815.1. NCBI lineage: Eukaryota > Viridiplantae > Streptophyta > Magnoliopsida > Asparagales > Amaryllidaceae > Allium > Allium fistulosum. The sequence goes on along the minus strand of CM060902.1, from coordinate 1,279,395,948 downwards.
TATATATATATATATATATATATAGAGAGAGAGAGAGAGAGGCTAGGTCGACCGGCCGATCGACCTGGATATAAGGGCGGTTGAACCGCCTTAGAAATTGTACGAAGGAGACTTCCTTCGTCCAGTAACGTTAGTTCGCCTATTTTCTACGTGTTTTGCATTCTTTAAATCAATCTGATCCTTCCATTCTTGCATCCGATGGCTCCTATTCAGCTTATGACGTGGTTGCATCCTATTAAACCCCCAAATCCAATGGTCTGAGATCCACTTCTACCCCTATAAATAGACCCGTAGACCTAACACTTTATCTCATTTGGGTTCACCTTGTTGAATCATAAGTTTTGATTCATGACAAAGAGCTTAAACAAATCACTGATGAGACTATATGGGCAAGCGACAAAAAGAGAAAGTAATATGCTATTAAAACTACAAAGGAGACAAGACTTCAAAACTGAGTATAGTATGTTTATTTGTTGTCTTAGAATTGTTAAAATCTACCCTCAAGTAGTCCACACAAATCAAAGTTGTTTTAAACTTCAAATTCTTCAAATTATATATGAACTGTGCACTGACAGCCAGGTCATCCGACTGACCAAATATGACCAGTCGAATGAACCTGCTCAGTTGTACAGATACACTCTGTTTTGCATCAACTTTGAATATTCAGTTGACTGGTCGTTTTGGGTCAGTCGACTGAACTTTTCCAACAGCTATTTTTCTGAACAGACACTTCCATTTGCCAAGAGATATGATCCAATTTGAAGAGTTGTGGCTGCTTCCTTTGGTCAAAACTCTTCGTGAATAGTTGTAGCTATTTATCTACTATATAAACACATGAGATTCACTTCTGAAATCACCATTATGCTTTCTGATCATACTCTCTACTTTCTATCCTTGCATTCTAAAAGCAATCACAATCTTTATATTGCTTGAATCTCTGAACTAATCAATATATTCTTTGATTCTAAGCAATATCTTCCTTTCATATCTTCACACACACAATATATACTTGAGGATTTGATTATAGGAAGGTTGTATACTTAAAGACAGATCAGAGTTATTCAGAACACAATTGTCAACTATTTTCTTATACCAGTAAAAGTCCCGTTCGGTTGTTCAGGCGGTAAAAGTCCTCTTTCGGCTGTTAGAGGCGGAAAAATCATGTTCGGCTGCTCAGGTGTTGTATACCTATTCCTCCGAGTTAAGTGAGGGGTGATTGAGTTGAAATTCCAGAAGGAAGTCTGGGACTGGACGTAGAACGGGAAGTTCGAACCAGTATAAAAACTCCTGGTGCGCTTATTCTTATTTGCTTTATTATTATTATCTGTTTCCGCATTTAGATTATAATATATTCCATATTACACGATCCTAAGTGATAACTAGCTACACAGTAGTCACTTTCAATTGGTATCGGAGCAGGCATCTTATAACCATTACACGGTTATTTGATATTTTGCTAATATGGAAAACAACACCAGCACAAGCACTGTCACTAACACTAGTTTTATTGAAGGTCAATCTACTGGACGACCTCCACTATTCAATGGCATGAATTACACTTATTGGGCTACACGTATGAGAATTTATATGCAAGCAAATGGTTTTGATTCATGGAATATCACACAATCTGAATATAATATACCCACAACTGAATATTCTACATGGTCAAACACACAAAAATTAGATGCTACTGCAAATGCTAAAGCTATGAATATGTTTTTTTGTGCCTTGGACAAGAATGAGTTTAATCGTGTTAGCATGTGCAATACTGCATATGAAATATGGTGAACACTGAAAATAACTCATGAAGGTACTAACAAGGTTAAACAAAGTAGGATATCTATGCTTAAAAATCAATTTCAAAATTTTAAAATGAAAGAAAATGAGTCCATTAATGATATGTATTCCAAATTCCAAGATATTTATCATTCATTATTAGGACTAGGAGAAAAATATTCTGATTTTGATATAGTATCCAAAATCCTAAACTCTTTAACGGATGAATGGGAAAGAAAGGTCTTAGCTATTGAAGCAGCAACCGATCTTTCCACTATGAAACCAGAGGAGTTAATAGGAAATCTAATGTCATATGAAGTGAATTTGCAGGCAAAGAAAGTACAGGCACAAGATAAGAAGAATCTAGCATTTCAAGCAGAAAAAGATGACTAAGATTCAGATGAAGAGGATATGGCACTTATTGCTAAAAATTTCAAAAAGTTTTTGTAATTCAGAAAAAATAACAAATTCAGGAGTTACAAAATAACTCTAACAACAACAATAATAGTAGTAAACCATCATCTTCCGTTATGAAATGTTATGAATGTCATAAAAAAGGTCATATGAAGAAAGATTGTCCAGAGAAAAAGAAAAATAAATTCAAGAAGGACAAATTCAAGAAGAAAGCATTTTCAGTAACATGGGATGATTCAGATTCTTCATCATTAGATAGTGATAGTGACAGTGACACAGAACAAGCAAACGTATGCTTCATGGCTACAAATGATGATGTAAGTGATCTAAGTTTTAAAGATTTGGTTGAAATTAATTTAGAACTAGTGGACTTTTCAAAACAAACTAAAAAGAAAAATAAAGAGTTACAAGGAAAACTAAAAAGATCTGAATTAGAGATTAGTATGCTAAGAGATGAAAAGAAAATTCTTGAAGAAGAACTTGAAATATCTCAAGAATCTAATTCTAATTTAACATCTCAACTTTCTATGATAACTTAGGAATTAGAAATTCAGAAGAATAAAAATGATGATTTATCAGCAGAAATTAATGATTTAAAATCTAACACTAAAGTATTAGAGTTAGAAAAATCTAGTCTCAAAACTAAGTTAGAAGATATTAATAAAAATATTTCTAACTTCAATAAAGGAAGAGAAAATCGTTCTACAATATTAGAAAATTATCAGTCTACTTCAAATAAAATGGGACTAGGATATAAGAAAATTAAAAATCTAAAGAAATTTGGAAAGTTTAAAAATAAGTTTAAAAACAAAATTAAGAAAGATATTAAGAAAACAGTTTCTAACAATCTTAAAACTATTAAGATATGGATTCCTAAAACAAATAACATTTTAATTAGGAACAGACATATCAAAACATTTATGGAAACTGTTCATAAAAATAAGAATTATATTTATAAAGGGAATTCTGAACCCGCTTGGGCTTGGTTTCCTAAGACCTAACTCTTAGGACCCTACAAGAAAAGTGGGTACCAACCTAATCTTTATTTTTTGGAGGTACCACTTAAAAAGAGAGGAAAATGGATCTTAGACAGCGGTTGCTCAAAACACATGACTGGTAATAAGGATATGTTAACTAACATTGTCTACTCAAATGGAGGATAGGTCACTTTTAGAGATAATTCAAAAGGTTATATCATCGGCAAAGGCGATGTGAGCAATAACGGTATCTCTAACTTACCTCTCATTTCTGATGTTTTATTAGTTAAAAACTTAAAACATAATTTATTGAGCATAAGTCAATTATGTGATAAAGGTTTTAATATATCTTTTTCAAAAAATAAATGTAATATTTCTGATAAAAACCAAAATTTATTTTTTGAAGGTATAAGAGATAGAAATATTTATATTTTAAATATGAATGTAAATCATAACACAAACATGTGTTTAGTAGCTACAGAAAATGATTCTTGGTTATGGCACAAAAGATTTTGTCATATAAATATTAATACTATTAATAAAATAGCTAAAAATAAACTTGTTAAAGGACTACCTGATATGAAATTCAAAGTTGATAATATTTGTGATCCATTTCAGTTAGGAAAATTAACAAAGTCTTCTTTTAAATCTAAGAAAATCATATCTTCAACACAACCACTTGAACTACTACATATGGACCTTTTTGGACCTACTCAAGTTCAATCTATTAATCACAATAGATATGTGTTTGTTATTGTAGATGATTTTTCAAGATATACATGGACTATTTTTATGAAACATAAAAGTGATATTTTTGAGAATTTTAAAATTTTTGTAAAAAGAATTCAAAATATAAAGAATTTAAAAGTTAAAAATATTAGAAGTGATCATGGAGGTGAATTTGAAAATGAAGCTTTTGAACATTTTTGTAACAAGAAAGGAATTAATCATAACTTTTCTTTTCCTAGAACACCACAACAAAACAGAGTTGTAGAAAGGAAAAACAGAACATTACAAGAATGTGCGAGAACTTTATTAAATGGAAGCACTCTACCTAAACATTTCTGGGCAGAAGCTGTTGCGATTGCTTGTTATGTTTTGAATCGTGTTTCTATTCGATCGTTAACAAAACACACCCCATATGAACTTTTAAATGGTAGAAAACCTAATATATCTTATTTCAAAGTATTTGGTTCAAAATGATTTATACTTAACACTAAAGATCAACTTGGGAAATTCAATCCAAAATCAGATGAAGGAATATTCATAGGATATTTGGAAAGAAGCAAAGCTTATCGATTTTTTAATATAAGAACTAAAATAATCAAAGCAACTCTTCATGTTTCATTCGATGAAAATTTCAAAACTTCTTCTAATATTACAGACTTGGAAAATAATTCTAATAAAATCATAACAAATAATTTAGAAGATGATGATATTATTTTTCAAAATAATAACATTAATAATATTAGAGAAGATGAAAACATTTTCATAATGAAAATGTTGTAAGATCTCCTCCAAGAATTCTTAGAGATCACCCTGTTCAAAATATAATTGGAGAAGTAAATTCAAATGTAAGAACAAGACATCAATTAAATCAAATGGGCCATATAGCTTTTCTCTCTAATATAGAACCTAAAAATATTAAGGAAGCCTCCACTGATGACTATTGGATTATAGCTATGCAAGAAGAGCTAAATTAGTTTGAAAGAAATGAAGTTTGGGAATTAGTTCCTAGACCAAGTAATCAATCCGTCATTGGTACAAAATGGGTTTTCAAAAACAAAGCTGATGAACAAGGTAACATTACTAGAAATAAAGCTAGATTAGTAGCACAAGGATATAATCAAGAAGAGGGAATAGACTATGAAGAAACGTTTGCTCCTGTCGCGAGATTAGAAGCTATACGTACTCTATTGGCTTTTGCATGTTTTCATAACTTTAAATTATATCAAATGGATGTTAAAAGTGCATTTCTAAATGGTTATATAAAAGAAAATGTCTATGTTTAACAACCTCCTCTTTTTACTCATGAAAAATTTCCAGATCACGTTTATAAACTTAAGAAAGCTTTATATGGTTTAAAACAGGCACCTCGTGCTTGGTACGACCGACATAAAAGCTATCTAATAGAATCTGGTTTTGAAATTGGAAAAGTTGATCAAACTTTATTTATTAGGAAAACTAAACAAGATATTTTAATAATACAAATATATGTTAATGATATTATATTTGGTTCAACAAATGAAAAATTATGTCAGGAATTTTCGACTATCATGACAAATGAATTTGAAATGTCACATATGGAAGAACTATCATATTTTCTTGGACTACAAATCAAGCAATTACAAAATGGCATTTTTATTAATCAAGAAAAGTATTGTAATAATCTAATTAAACAATTTGGTATGGAAAACACTTCTGCCAAACCGACTCCTATGAATACAACTATACATCTCGGCAGAGATGAAAATGGTAAGAATGTCGACCAGAAACTATATCGTAGCATGATTGGATCATTACTTTACTTAACTACCAGTCGACGTGATATTATGATGAGTGTTTGTTTATGTGCTCGATTTCAAGCAAATCCTAAAGAATCACATATGCGAGCAGTAAAACGTATAATTCGTTATCTTACCAAGACCAACGATTTAGGACTGTTTTATCCGAAAGAATGTCCTTTTGAATTAGTATCCTACAGTGATGCTGATTTTGGAGGAAGTCGGACAGATAGAAAAAGTACAAGTGGAACTTGTCATTTCATCGGACGATCCTTAGTATCTTGGTTTAACAAGAAACAAAATTGCGTTTCACTATCGACATGTGAAGCAAAATATATATCTGCAGCTTTAGCATGTGCTCAAGTAATCTACATGCAACAAACACAGCAAGATTTTGATATAAAATTAAATACATCAATAATATATTGTGATAACACCAGTGCAATAAATTTATCTAAAAATCCTGTCAATCACTCACGAACTAAACACATTGACATTCGTCATCATTTTCTTCGTGACAATATTGAGAAGGATATAATAAATTTAGAATTCGTAAATTCTGAAAATCAGTTAGATGATATTTTCACTAAACCACTCAAAGAAAATCGTTTTATAAAGCTAAGAAGAGAACTAGGTATAATTTATTTAAAAGAATTATAAATAATAATATAAAAAAAATTTGCTGGTACTTGAACTCAACACCTCTAGCTTTAGAAATTCTATGTCTTTACCATTTCACCATTTATTGTTTCACAATTGATTCTATCATACATTTTTCCTTGTCTATTTTTCACTCTTCTCATGGAAAATTCTCAACCATGAAAATTGTGTTATGTTTTCATCCTCTAATTACTTTTCAGGTTATCCATTGTTCCATCAACCTTTAACTACTTTTTCACCTAAATATGACTCAAGAGCTCCCTTTTTATTCTTCCATCAAAATTGATTCAATCATATAATTTTTTCTCTTTCTACTACAATGTCTTCACAAGAAAACACCTCAAATGGCTCTGCATATTCTTCTGTCGATTTCTCGACACCTTCATCTGGTTCATCAGGTTTACCTACACCTACACCTTATCATGAACCGGCCAGACCATCAAACTATCACACTGGCCATACTCCCGAAAAAAAGAAGGTGTGACGTTTTATGTTCTTTGGTTCTCCTTAAACAAAACAAAAAATTGATGATTTACATCATTATCAGAGGGAATCTATAGCAATTTAACGTGAAATGTACTATGAACAGAAGATGAATTCAAGACGTCTTAACTTTTTGGAGCAGCTTGGATGGAAATTCTGCGGCTCATCTTCATCTGCGGTTCATCAACCTACAACCTCTTCCTCTCGGAATCCATGGGATCAATCACCACAACCTCCACCTGTGTCTCCGAATTCGTGGGAGCGTGGAAATCGTTGGTCGCTATTAAAACCATATGAAGAGAAGACGAAGGATGAACCAGACAACTCAAAGTCTCCATCCACTCCTTCATCTAAATAATTAATTTTCTTTCTATTTTTTTCTTTAATAAATTTCATTCTTATTTGTATGCATTATTTAAATATTGAATATTTTTTTTACCAAAATATGCTGCAAAATACTGAGAATAAAAATTTAATCGACTAAACATATTTGACCAGTCGACTGAATCTGAAAACAGAAAGTTTTCAGACTATATTCAGTCGACTGAATGAATATGGCCAGTCGACTGAATCATGAAACAGAGAGTTTCAGGATATTGATCAGTCGGCTGACCATATACGACCAGTCGACTGAATGGCAATTCTGAGCTTTTTTAACTATTTCACCTACCTTTTTAACCCTTTAACCCACTATCTCCTTTTTCACTCTTCACTTTTACCTTCTCACTTCAGTTTTTCAAAACCCTAGCACCCAAAAATTATCATATTTCTTTACTTCATTATTATTTCCAATGGCTCCACGTCAACCTAAACGATCTAGACATGCCTCTACCTCTTCCTTTGAGCCAATTGACACCCAAATTGCTCAATGGCTCTATGATGCTACAACTCTCCAAAGATGGAACAAAATGAAGGAAGCACGCTTTTTCGAAGGATCTTTTTTTGTGTTTCCAGATTTTGCTCCTTATAGAATTCAAGAGCTTGCAAGGAGAAGTCGTCTAGAATCTCTTCTTGACCACAATCAAAATAATCTCAAGATTAATCATACTTTGGTAAAACTTTTTTATGCAAATTTAAATTTGGGTCATTAAAATCCACGTAATCGTGATAATTGCTTATGGAGTTTAGTTTGCGGTCAACAAGTATTCCTGTCATTGGATAGAATTGGGACACATTCTCCATACTCCTACTAATGGTATTCCATTAGAAGAATTAAATGTACCTATAGGCGAACGAGATGAAGTAAGTCATCAGTTTTTGGAAGATGACATTGCTGAACTAAAATCTATCGCCTTACGCCCTACAGCTCGTACTGTGCATCGATCCTTAATGCACACGATTCTTCCTCATACTGATTCTTATGAGCTTGTATATCCAAACTATTTTAGGGCGTTGTATGCTATTTGGGGAGATGTCCAAATAAATTGGCCTAAGCTTATTCTAGATGAATTCTTGTCTTTTAACAAAGGTCGTATGAACATCATCCATTATGGAGAATATATTATGTGGCTACTTATGAACCTACAGGTTCCTATTCTGGAATCTGATACCTCCATTCCCAAAACTCTAAATAGCCGCACAATAAGTCTAATGAAATTACCTCCTAGACCTCTCTCTATCATGTCTTTTCAAGACTGGCAATCACGACCTCATCAACAAACTTCTACTCATCAGCAACAAAGAGATGACATTCAAACACCAGCCCTTCTCAAAGCACTCGGGAATCAATTGATCTGATTGTACGAAATCAAGTCATTTTGGATTCTCGCATAAAAAATCTCGACAAGAAATTTGACAAAATTAAAAGCTTTTTCGGGATTTTATGGGATGCAATTTCTTATTCCTCTTCCACAACTACGGAAACTTCACAGCGTGATCCGGGTAAACATCCAGCCCCTCGCTTTACTTGGTCTACATCAGAAGAACACACAAGTTCTGACACAAGCGGAAATGGGGGTGGCAGACAATTTGTGGAAAGTTCTTCAAGAGGCAAAGGACCAATTCAAATGGAAGAAGAAACATAGTCTGACCCTGATTGAAATTGTTATTACTTGGTGGTAGTAAGTTATCTTTATTTATTCCAAACATTCTACTTCTGTTTATTTTAATGACCTTGTATAAGTAACTCAAAACAATTCGATACATTATTTTTTTTGCGATTTTAATTTTGTTAGTTCAATGATAAAATTATTGTTATTTCCTTTTTGTCGATGACAAAGGGGGAGTAATTTGTATGACTAACCATTTCTTGAAGGATTAGAGATGTCGCCAGATATTCAGGGGGAGATATATATAAATTCCGTTATATATTTCTTAAAATATAGTATCATCTGTAACAGGTTGTCATCAATCAAAAAGGGGGAGAATGTTGAATCATAAGTTTTGATTCATGAAAAAGAGCTTAAACAAATCACTGATGAGACTATATGGGCAAGCGACAAAAAGAGAAAGTAATATGCTATTAAAACTACAAAGGAAACAAGACTTCAAAACTGAGTATAGTATGTTTATTTGTTGTCTTAGAACTGTTAAAATCTATCCTCAAGTAATCCACACAAATCAAAGTTGTTTTAAACTTCAAATTCTTCAAATTATATGTGAACTGTGCACTGATAGCCAGGTCAGTCGACTGACCAAATATGACCAGTCAACTGAACCTACTCAGTTGTACAGATACACTCTGTTTTGCATCAACTTTGAATATTCAGTTGACTGGTCGTTTTGGGTCAGTCGACTGAACTTTTCCAACAGCTATTTTTCTGAACAGACACTTCCATTTGCCAAGAGATATGATCCAATTTGAAGAGTTGTGGCTGCTTCCTTTGGTCAAAACTCTTCGTGAATAGTTGTAGTTGTTTATCTACTATATAAACACATGAGATTCACTTCTCAAATCACCGAATTTCATTTTTCTTTCTGATCATACTCTCTACTTTCTATCCTTGCATTCTAAAAGCAATCATAATCTTTATATTGCTTGAATCTATGAACTAATCAATATATTCTTTGATTCTAAGCAATATCTTCCTTTCATATCTTCACACACACAGTATATACTTGAGGATTTGATTATAGGAAGGTTGTATACTTAAAGACAGATCAGTGTTATTCAAAACACAATTGTCAACTATTTTCTTATACCAGTAAAAGTCCCGTTCGGTTGTTCTGGCGGTAAAAGTCCTCTTTCGGCTGTTAGAGGCGGAAAAATCATGTTCGGCTGCTCAGGTGTTGTATACCTATTCCTCCGGGTTAAGTGAGGGGTTATTGAGTTGAAATTCCAGAAGGAAGTCTGGGACTGGACGTAGAACGGGAAGTTCAAACCAGTATAAAAACTCCTGGTGTGCTTATTCTTATTTGCTTTATTATTATTATCTATTTCCACATTTAGATTATAATATATTCCATATTACACGATCCTAAGTGATAACTAGACACACAGTAGTCACTTTCATACCTTTTCAGGAAGGACCCTAAAAGGAATAATTTTCCAAGGAGAGAATCTTTTTAATAAATATATTTTAGTACCCTCAAGTGGATCCGAGAAGACCAAAAGGGAAGAGCTTAGGACCACAGGTGAGTGATTGTAATTATTTTAGATTTCTTTAAGTAATTTAAAATAATAGGGTTTCTAATAGTTGTAGTTTTACTACGATTTTTGGAATAACCTTTTTAGTAGCATATTTACAGTTTTTAGAATTATTTTCAGTCTATTTCTTTTAGCTATTATTTTCAGTTAATTTTAGTTTATTTCTGTTAATTATAGCTTTTCCATTTATTTACAGTTTATTTACAGTATTTTAATTTATTTACTGTTATTTATGCGTTATTTACATCTTTTTCCTACGCTTTGGATTTTCTTCTATTTTCAGTTTTCTTTTATTTCTCCTTCTTCTTCGCATATGGATTAGAATAGATTAAACGCGAATTTGGATTAAATTATAAGAATATTGAAACAATGGAAGATAAGATGTAAATTGTAAGGACTGTAATAAAAATGGAATTAAGACTGAAATTGAGCTTAATTATGATATTGATGTTATAATTGGACTAATTAAAGATAATTGGCCTAGTTATAACTTAGAATTATAATTAAAAAAGAGTAAAAGATTAAAGAAGCTTATTTTCACACTTAGACCATGGGTTAAGTAATAAGCATGATTATAACGTAGGTTATAATAAGAAAATAGAACAGAATGAGGCTTATTTTAAGACTTAGGATAACTTAATAAGCACAAATAGTAAGAATAATAACAAAGGCTTATTTAAAATAAATATAAGTTAATAAGAAAAGATGAAAGTAGGTTCCGTACCAGCGGAATTTCCCTTATGCTATTTAGGGTAGATAAGTGATCAATAGTTAAAAGAAAAGATCAGTACCGGCCGCATTTCCCTTAGGCTGTTTAGGGTAGATAAGTGGTCAATAGTTAAAAGAAAAGATCTGTACCACCAGCATTTCCCTTATGCTGTTTAGGGTAGATAAGTGGTCAATAGTTAAACGAAACGATCCGTACCGGCAGCATTTCCCTTGGGACACGCTTATGTTGTTTAGGGTAGATAAGAGGTCAATAATTAAAAGACTAAATCATGGGGATTTGGACAAGGGACGCAACTAGATTTTGTTTGACAGGGACCAATGCCAACATCATTCCCTATTTTCTATGGACATGGTGTCTCACAATAGCCTGAAGTGAGACAAGGGCACGCTTATGTTGTCTAGGGTAAATAAAAGGTCAAAAGAGGGAGTAATATATAGTGCGAACCAGCGGTGACTGAGCGTGCGGCATCGATTAGGGGAGATAAGTCGCTATGAGTTCCAAGCGCTTAGTGTGTGTCTTTCGTACATACCATTGCCTTCTATGTAGGGAGCTATCTAGCGTCTAGTCCACAGTAGGTACTATGGAGTAGCAGGCCGATCAAAGGGTAGAATTAGGATCTCAACCTAATTAAAATAGGATTAGGAATTCAGCCTAATCAAAGCAGCTACCAAGGACAAGTGCAAAAAATCAAAGTTAACCTATCTTATTAATTGAGTACTAGTTAATTCGTATTTATTATCACTTTTCTATTTCCTTTGTTTCCTTTTATATATACTAGAACTATTAAAGGGTCTATTACTTTTACATTGCTTAAAGATTCTAGTAGTTACTATCATTCACCAGACTTTTAGTCTGACCCACTCCTCTATTTTCCCCTTCCCCCCATAGGCAATCAAGGGAGAGAGCAGTAGATTGCAGTGCTCGGAGGTTTCTTGGAGAAGATTGTACTATGTAATTCCCTACTTTTATTTCCGTTTTTTATTTCTTTGTACTGGCACTTAGAGGGATATTTGTACTTTGATTTTTGTTAAGGCTACGAGTGTTTATTTCATGAGACATATTGGGTTTTGAGACACGTATGTTGTATTTGATATTTGACTTATTTGGTTTATGAAGTAATTATGAAGCTTTTGTTTTAAATAAGTTATTATCTTAGTTTCCGCTGTTTTGCCTATTTTTGTCTTGTGAATCTTAGTCTTTGTTAGTTTCAGTTATACCTACACGCACCATGCCTTTTCATGTGCCCTTTTGGATATATTAAGGGGTGTGGGATGTTTCACTTGGTATCAGAGCCTAAGGTTACAGGATTCCTAAAAATTTATTTTTAGAAGTAAAGTATTTTTCCAAAATAACTTGTTTTGAACGTAGTTTTCAGAAAAGAACTCTTAAGAAATAGTTTTTTAAGTATAAAAGAGTTAAAAATCCCCTTAAAAGTCCAGTTCAATCTCCCTTCGAATCTTTCCTAAACTATCCTTTTCTTTTCATAGAATGGCGGATGCCCCGAACCTTCCCGAGGGCATTCCAGTCCCAGCATGGTTTCGTAGGTATCTACAAGCCATGACTCCAGAGGTGCACGGGCAAGCGCCCAACCCACCTACCGCCGCCAATTTCTGTAAGCTTTGTAAGGATTTTGCGAGTTTGTTGGAAAAACCTTTTTTGGTAAGGAGACTTTTGTGGAGGCGAGAGCTTGGCCTTAGAGTCACAGAGAGGGTATTTAGACTATTGGGATTGGATGATCAGCAACGAGTTCAGCATCTTGGCAGCTGAAAGAGGAGGCTTCGTATTGGTGGGAGGTCATTGAGTTAGATGGAAGAGAGGTGACTTGGAATGGATTCCGGGAGCAATTTGATAGGAAGTTTTTGTCTCAAGTAGAGGAGAGTGTTCAGTTAGAGCGGTTTATCAATTTGAAGCAAGGGAGTTCGTCGGTGAAGGAGTACATCAATCAATTCAATGAATTGTCGTGGTTCGGAATGGAGTTAGTGAATACGCCGCACAAGAAAGCTATGAAGTTTGCAAAGGGATTGAATCAGCCCCTTCAGGGATTGTTGTTGACTCACGTGCCAATGGGAACTACTTATGAGTCTTTAGTAGAGATGGCACTTATGTCCGATGCAGCTAAGGAGGGAGAGTTTAAGGAGGGCTCTAAGTCGAAAAGTTCTAAAAAGAAAGGAGGAAGACCTCAAAAGCAGATCAAAAAAAACAAGAAGTGCAAGAGTTGTGGGATGGTTGGTCATTACGCAAAGGATTGTAGGAAGGCAGCAATAAAAGGGAAGTGTTTCAATTGTGGACAGCCTGGCCACTTTAGTAAAGCCTGTCCTCAGAAGATGAGGCAGGGAGCAAGCGCACCAACAACACAGATACAGGCTTTGGATGCAGCGCCTTCTAGCAACGGATTGGATAGAGGTAGGAAAGTCACAGTTGGAGGTTTGATTTCTATTTCTGATTTTCCCATTCAGACTCTATTCGATTCTGTAGTATCGCACTCTTTTATCTCTAGTTCTCTTGTGGATTGTTTGCACTTAGAAATTTCTTTAATAGTAGATCCCATTGTTGTTTCAAACCCCATAAGAGGATCGACACACTTGTCTATGGTTTGTAGGGGTTTGAAATTTTTTATCCTAGATGTAGAATTTGACTGTGACGCCTATGTTTTGGGATTTTCAGGGTATGGGAAGATCTTGGGATGGATTGGCTATCCACATAGGGAGCTATATTAGACTGCGAGAGGAGAGTCGTTAGACTAGAAACATGCAGCAGTAGGACTCTCGAGATTGCTTGCGACTAGCAGGGGTCAGTCATGTTGAGCTTCCTTTATTCCTTTGATTCATCACTAGGAAAGCTAGATTCCGTCCCAATCATTAATGATTTTTCCGACATTTTAAGAAGGTTCTTCGTACAATTCGTGTTCATCAGATTAGAGCAAAGTTTTTGAAGTGTTACTTTTGGTGTAAGGAAATGAGATTTCCAAGGTTTAGGAAAAGTACTCCTAGGTGAGTAAGAATAAAATCCACTTTATGCCAAGCCCAATAAAATGAAACTTTTGAAATTTAAAAAAGTCGAAAAAATGTAATTGTTAGAATTGAAAATTTTCATTGTTAATATTTTCTTTTAGAAAATAAATATGGGGTTTTTGAAGAATGGTATGAAATTTAAGTTGGTTTTTATATAAGGAAAAATTGGAATTATTTATGAAGAATTATGGAGTGTGTGTATATATATATATAACTCACTAGTTTCTTTGTAAGTAAACAAAGATTTTAAATATAAAAACCTAGAGTGTATCAAGTATCGAAAACGTAGATTACAACTTTTATTGTTGTAATAAATGTTTTCGTGAAAAATAAGGGGAGCATAGGCTATAACACTATTGTTATAGTAAGTGACTCCCAAGAGAAATATTTTTACATTGGTATATGAGATTTATTGGTATTTATTTAGTTGAATCCATACACTAGTATTTTTGGTTTGTAGTAATGGTGTTGTACGCAACATCCACTTTAACCCAAATAAAAATGTATTTTAAAAGATAATTTCTAAGTATAGAAACAAAATGGTTTGTAACGTACACTTATTATTTTTAAAAAGTATAAGGAAATGTTTTTGCAGTTATGGGAATATTAAAACATTTTGGAAGATGAGTTTTTCTAGAAGGAAAATGTGTAAATTAGATATTAGAAAATATTTATCATGGAAGAATATAAATTAAACATACTTTAATCTATTGGAATGGAAAGAGTAATGGTATAATTTTCTATGAAACCAATAAAAATGTTTTGTGCAAGTTACAAGGAATACACGAAATAGATATACAAGGTATGAAAAGCACCATATTTTGTTTAGCCTATTTCGAAAAATATAAAATAAGTTCCTTGTAATTTCACATAAACATGAAATTCTCTTTTAAAAGGTTCATACAAGATTTTAGCATTAATAATTTCTCATTTGAGAAAGTAGATTCCAATACATTAAGGTATGAGACCATGAAGTATAATAAGAAGATGTTTTGAAACACATAAAAACAGTTTAAAGATATTTTAAAAGAAAATGGTTTGGTGAAAAAGTAAATAAGCATTTGGAAATGAAAAGCTTAATAAAAGTAGAATTCGAAAATTCAAATTTTTATAGAAAACTGAAAAGGTCTTTAAAAGAAAACGAGGAATAAGTTTTGGACTTAGAATTTAAAAGTTTTTCCCTCTAGGTTGGGAAATAATGTTAAGTAACCAAGTATTTTTGAATTTAATAGAAACTCAAAAATAACACTTTTTAAAGACATAGATTTTGGGATTTGATGTTTTGAAAATTTAGAAGTCTTAGTTTTTGAAATGATAAATACCTAACCAAACTCTTATAAATATGGAGTATAGAGAAATCATTTCCTAGGTGTAAAGGAAAAAGTGCAAGACCATGTAGGGGATAGCAGTGATTACTTTTGGAAGTAATGATAGAAGTTCTCGTGGAATGTATAGGACACTAGTAAGAACCTAGAAATGTTGATTCGTG